>CM057463.1:47377235-47977235 GCA_030035585.1 Dugong dugon
ACCCATGCAATCATGGAAAAGATGAACAACTTGTGGGGTGGATGGGGTCTTGAGTATGGTGGTGGGAAGAGGAGCAGTCCTATATCCAGATCCAAAAATTTATGAATCATTTGTTTAGTCCGTCTTTACCCTTTGCTTGAAGTTAAAATTAGCACCTGATATTTTTAGCTTTATTCTTAGACTGAGAAAATTCTTGATAAATTATCCCATATAGTTATTTTCAAACTATATTTTCCTGAGTCCTAGTGCTTCAGCTGAGGTACATCAGGTGTTCATCCATTGGGGAGTGATGGGATTGAGGGAGTGGGAAAAGCTTTGGAATCCTCACCCCATTTCTAGTAGGTCCCTTTTAAAATACATGAATGAATGAATGGATGAATAAATAAATAAACATTGACTTTTTAAAAACAGGAGGTGAAAGAAGGTTTTAACTGTGGCATTGTGGTCTGTTCCTTCCTCTGGGTGTGACTGACTTGGTGAACATACAATCACTCCAAAGCACAGATAACAGACCAAATGAAATTTGAGTGGACCTAGCAATATTTATCAGGTTTTTAAAAGACCTTTTTCTCTACTTTTAAAAACGATCATAACCTGTCTTGGTTCACTAGTATCCTAATGTATTTCCTGGCACATGATTGGTTCTCAGTGATTGAAGCTTGCATTATAACCATTACCATGTTGTGGCCGACTGAACTCTGAATCGTAGTCTAGGTCACTATCTAGTGAGGTCTTGGAAGCCCAATTTCATCCATGCTAAAACCAAGTCAGTTTATCCCTCCTCCTTCACTACGCAGCCTCCTGCATCACTGATCTCTCTGACTGCAGTGAGAGTCTGTACAAATACATAGTCTTCTTTAATGTTGGCTGGTAATTCTTTTGTTAGTTTTGCTCTGTCTACTAGCTTGTAATATCTTCAAAAACACAATCTGAGTCTTTGATTTTTCATGAATTTCTCAAGAACTCAAGTACTAGAAAGATGCTGAATTCATTATAGGCAAGCAATAATGTATTGATAGATGGGCCTTGCTTATTTCAGAAATATATTACAACGTATTGAAACTTTTGGAACACATCCCTTATAACATCTGCTTTCTATATTATCTCTAAGTCTCTTTTGAAAGGATTTAGAACAAGTTTTATAATGAACAATTTTCACTTCTCTACTTATACCCACTGCTGTCAAGTCAATCCCAACTCACAGCAACCCTGTAGGACCGAGTAGAACAGCCCCATAGGGTTTCCAAGGCTGTAATCTTTACAGAAGCAGACAGCCACATCCTTCTCCCACAGAACGGCTGGTGGGTTCAAACTGCCAACCTTTTGTTTAGCAGTCGAGTTCTTACCCACGGCGCCACCAGGTCTATCTTATCTACTTACCTACCAGTTATTTCTTATCTACCAGTCTCAAGAGAAAGGTGTGACTCATGTCTTCCAATTTGCCAGTTAGTCTGATTTAGATGCTGTCTGTTAGGCCCATTAGCCTCCTTAGAGGATAGTACTATATAATACCAGAGATCATTGTTACTGAGTCTCCAGGACATTATTGCAAGAAATGTAATTCCCTGGCCTCAAATGTAGGTTAAACGATATAGCATACATTTTGTCTGGGACAATGATGGCTCTGGTAAAACTGCCACCTGGCTAACAAACCCAATGAGAAATGTACAGGGGGCTCTGATGTCATTTATAACAATGCCTATACATTGGATAACAAGGGCAGCGTTGGCTCCCACCTCTGTTGGCTGTCTTAACGGCTGGAAAGACTGGCCTGCCTCTCTGAGCTGCTGTTGGCCATTGCCACCTGCTGGCTCTGGCACACTGCTCTCTTGGCTGTCCTCCTGGCGTTGTCCTGGCAGCCTCTGCGAACTGCCACATTCCAGCCAAAGAACACAGTGGTATTTGGAGCTCTTCACATTGCCGAGGCTGTGTCATACAAACTGGCTGACAGCAGGGCGTCTTGGTGCTCTCGAGGGTCACAGTGTGTTGAGTACTATGGTGATCAGCTGGCTGGCTGCAGCAGTGATTGGAAATTGCCCCAGAGAACGTCACATGTTGGCAAGGAAAGGAAGCCCAGGGAATAAGCCTTTACAAGAGAAAATAAACAATGCTTTATGTGATAGCTGTGAGCATTTTCTGTTCTGTGAATTTATTTTCAGCATTCAGAACTTTTCTCAAACAGTTGCATTTAAACATTCATACTTTAGTCTTGTGACTCTTCATTGTTGGTTTTGCTTTTAAATTATTGCCAACTTAAAACTAGTAGCTGTTGAGTCAATTTCAACTCTTGAAGACCCCATGCATTACAGAATAGAACTGCTTTCATGGTTGTGACCTTTCAGAAGCAGACTGCCAGGCCTTTCTTCTGAGGTGCCCCTGAGCAAGTTCCAATATTCAACCTTTTGGTTAGCAGACAGGCAATACTCAGGGACCCCATACCTAGAACTTAAACAATCCCATTTAGCGTGAGGAGGGCCAAAGCCTGTCTCACATCACAGTGATATCTGGTGGCAGACATATAATGAAAAAATCAGGGCCCTCCCCAGTTCAGTGTTTTAACCACTGACACAGTGTTTAATCATATGGATGACAAACAATGACATCATGCTTGGTAAAGTAGAGGGTCAGCAAAAGAGAAGAAGACCCTAAATGGGATGGACTAACAAATGGCTGCAACAATGGGCTCAAACATAGCAATGATTGCGAGGATGGCACAGGACAGGGCAGTGTTTCGTTCTGTTGTACACAGGGTTGCTATGAATCGGAACTGACTTGTTCTTAATAAGAGACTAAAAAAAACCCATTGCCACTGAGTCTATTCCAACTCATAGTGACCCTACAGGACAGAGTAGAACTGCCCCATAAGGTTTCCAAGGAGCCCCTGGTGGATATGAACCGCCGACCTTTTGATTAGCAGCCGAACTCTTAACCACTGTGCCACCAGGGTTTCCAATAAGACGCTACTAACCCTTAATTGGGAGTACTTGGGTGGCGTGAGTAGTTAAATACTTGACTACCAACCAAAATGTTGGTGGTTCGAACACACCCAGAGCTGCCTTGGAAGAAAGGTCTGGTGATCTGCTTCTGAAAAAGCAGCCATTGAACACCCTATAGAGTGATCTTGCAACACTTGGGGTTGCCATAAATTGGAATCCATAAGTAGGTAATCTACTCAATAGCAACTCAGCAACTTCTTTTATGTGTGTGTGTGTTTTAATAATCTTATGATACATATAATTTTCACCTTTTTATTTAGTGTTATAAGTATTTACAAAGTTGTTGCATACTCTATTATAAACTTCATTTTTAGTGTTTAAGTAATATTCCCTTTAATACTTTTCAGATTATTATGAGAATTATTGAGCCAACTGGGAAAATGTGATCATAGAACAAGTTTCCAAACTGATGGCCCATGGGCTAGAGCTGGCAGCAGGCATATATGAGAAAGAGGACCAATTAAAAACAAAACAAAAATGCCAACCTTTAGAAAAGTCAAAAGAGTTTAAAAAATATATATGGATTTGTGCTTGTGTCCCTTTGGACTGGGTATAGCTTTTCTGTTTGTTATAATCTCCACCTCCCTGCTGTTCCCATGCAATTTAACTGCATTTGAGAATGACGGAGACGTAGAGGTGTTTCAAGCTCAATTGCATTATTGAGCTAGATGCCACTAAAGCCACAGCAAACTATACAAATTTAAGGTTCAATTTAGCCATAAGGCCCCAGGGACAAAAATGTGCTACCAGGAATGAAGTAAAACTGGACAACTCATGGGATATAACAAAGATGATAGAGCTCAAAGTATACCTATAACATTTTGAGTCTGGTTTAGTGGAAGGGGGCAAAGTTCACTGACTGGTGGTGGAAGATGACAAATACGGCTTTTTAATCTATGGATTTTTTTTTTCTCTGAAATCTTTTTTTTTTCCTTCTAGAGAAACATAAAACATGAATTATTATTACTTGTCTGCGTTAACGATGTTGCTTCCTGAGGTGAGTATGGTTCCTAGGAATGGATAAAATTATCTTTGATTTGTCTTCTGATGTTGGAGGAAGAACCAAAGTGTAGTTTACAAAGTCCAACCATTAGGTAAGCATAAATGACAGGTCTGCTTCTTCAGGGATCTGATCATATTTTGAGTATTGAACTGAGGCCCATGGGTCATGACATAGGAGGAACTTTGACAAACTGCACTCTGCTCAGAGGAGTAGAGACTTGAAACCTTCCCAGAGGAGGAATTATTAAAAAGAATTAGAACATCGGCCTCATGAACATGATAACCTCTTTCAAGAGTTTAAGGGTTTATTTGCAATGAAAAGAAATTGGCATCTTATGGGAGACCTCGAAGTACAAAATTAGGAATTAAAAGTAAAAATTGTATTTTGGCAGGTTTAGGAATAAATATAGAGTCCCTCAATGATACAAACGGTTAACATGCTCAACTACTAAACAAAAGGTTAGAGGTACGAATTCACCCAGAGGTGCCTCTGAAGAAAGGCCCACAATCTACTTCTAAAAGATCACAGCCACTGAAAGCCCTATAGATAGCAGTTCTACTCAGAAACACATGAGGTCATCATGAGTTGGGACAACTGGTTTTTAGTAATAAGTATAAATGAAGAATCTTCTAAAAATTGGAGGTCTCCAAAAATAGAAAACTTGCTCTGGAAAGTGGTGAGTTACCTTTCACGAGAAGAATAGAGGTGCATGCTAGAAACTTCTCAGGGAGCTGGAAAGGGTGTGGAAACATTGAATAAATGATCTCTAAAATCTTATTCAGTTCTAGGATTACATGATTCCATGAGCCAGGTGACTACTCATCTGTCAGTTTGTTATACTGTGGTGGCATTACTTATTGCTGTAATGCTGGAAGCTAGGCCACCGTATTTCAAATACCAGCAGGATCATCCATGGTGCACAGGTTTCAGCGGAGCTTCCAGTCTAAGACAGACTGGGAAGTAGTACCTGGTGATCTACTTCTGAAAAAAGTTGGCCAGTGAAAACCTTCGGCAGCAGAACATTGTCTGATGTAGTGCCAGAAAATGAGCCCCTCAGATTGGAAGGCATTCAGCATATGACTGAGGAAGAGCTGCCTCCTCAAAGCAGAATCGACCACAATGATGTGGATGAAGTAAAGTTTCAAGACCTTCATTTGGTGATGTAGAAAGACTCAAAATGAGAAGAAACAGCATCAAACATCCATTAATAATCAAAATGTGGAATGTACGAAGTATGAATCTAGGAAAATTGAAAGTCCTCAAAAATGAAATGGAGCCCTAGGTATTAGTGAGCTGAAATGGACTGATATTGGCCATTTTGAATCAGACAATCATATGGTCTACCATGCCAGGAATGACAAATTGAAGAGGAACAACATCGCATTAATTGCCAAAAAGAACATTTCAAGATGTATCCTGAAGTACAATGCTGTCAGTGATAGGATAATATCCATAGGCCTACAAAGACCAGGTAATGCAAATATTATTCAAATTTATGCACCAACCAATAGCACCAAAGATGAAGAAACTGAAACTTTTTGTCTATGTTTGTAGTCTAAAGTTGATTAAACATGCAATCAAGATGCATTGATAATTACTGGTTAACTGGAATGTGAAAGATGGAAACAAAGAAAAAAGATCAGTAGTCAAAAAATATGGCCTTGGTGATAGACACGATGCCAGAGAGCGCATGTTAGAATTTTGCAAGACCAATGACTTGTTCATTGGAAATACCTTTTTCCACAACATAAATCATAACTATATATGAGGACCTGACAGATGGAATACACAGGAAATAAATTGACTACATCTGTGGAAAAAGATGATGGAAAAGCTCAATATCATCAGTCAGAAAAAGGCCAGGGGCTAACTGCAAAATAGACCATCAATTGCTCATATGCAAGTGCAAGCTGAAGCTGAAGAAAATTAAAATAAGTCAACAAGAGCCAAAGTACGACCTAGAGTATATCCCACAGGAATTTAGAGACCATCTGAAAATTAAAATTGACACACTGAACACTACTGACTGAATATCAGATGAGTTGTGGAAGGACATCATAGATGAAGAAAGAAAAAAAAAGTTATTAAAAGACAGAAAATTAAAAAAAAGACCAAAATGGATGTCAGAAGAGACTCTGAAATTTGCTTTTGAAGGTAGAATAGCTAAAGTGAATGGAAGAAATAATGAAGTTAAAGAGCTGAACAGAAGATTTCAAAAGGTGGCTTGAGAAGACAAATAAAGTATTATAATGAAATGTGCAAGAACACACTCGGCATGACTCAAGCTGATAGAACTGAAGAAAAATTTAAGCCTAGAATTGCAATGTTAAACGATTCTATGGGCAAAATATTGAACAACACTGGAAGCAGGAAAAAAGAAGATGGAAGGAATACAGAGTCAATGTAATAAAAGAATTGGTCCATGTCCAAACATTTCAGGAGGTAGCATATGATCAAGAACTAATGGTACTGAAGGAAGAAGTCCAAGCTGCACTGAAAGCATAGGCCATAAACCAGGCTCTAAGAATTGAGGGAAACCAATTGAGATTTTTCAACAAATGAATGCAATGCTGGAAGCTCTCACTCATCTATGTCAAGCAATTTGGAAGAGAGCTACCTGTCCAACTGACTAGAAGAGAGGCATATTTGTGCCCTTTCCAAAGAAAGGTGATCCAACAGATTGCAGAAATTATCAAACATTATCATTAGTATCACACACAAGTAAAATTTTGCTGAAGATCATTCAAAAATGGTTGTAGAGGTACATTGACACGGCACTGCCAGAAATTCAAGTTGGATTCAGAAGAGGAATAGAATGAGGAATATCATTGCTGATGTCAGATGGACCTTGGCTGAAAGCAAATAATACCAGAAGGATGTTTACCTGTGTTTTATTGACTATGCAAAGGCATTTGACTATGTGAATCATGACAAATTATGGACAACTTTTCAAAGAATGGGAATTCCAGACCCTTAATTGTGCTCATGTAGAACCTGTACTTAGACCAAGAGGCAGTCGTTTGAACAGAACGAGGAGATACTGTGTGGTTAAAATCAGGAAAGGTGTACATCAGGGTTATATCCTTTCACAATACTTATTCAATCTGTATGCTGAGCAAATAAGCCAAGAAGCTGGACTACATGAGGAAGAGCACGGCATTAGGACTGGAGGAAGACTCTTTAATAACCTGCGATATGCAGATGACACAATATTGCTTGCTGAAAGTGAAGAGGACTACAAGTACTTACTGATGAAGATCAAAGACTACAGCTTTCAGTATGGATTACATCTCAACGTAAAGAAAACAGAAATCCTCGCAACTGGACCAATAACCAACATTATGATAAACAGAGAAAATATTGCCACTGTCATGGATTTCATTTTACACGGATCCACAATCAATGCCCATGGAAGCGACAGTCAAGAAATCAAACGATGTATTCATTGGGCAAATCTGCTGTAAAAGACCCCTTTAAAGTGTTAAAAAGCAAAGATGTCACTTTGAGGACAAAGGTGTGCCTGACCAAAGTCTTGGTATTTTAAATCGCCTCATACGTGCAGGAAAGCTGGAAGATGGAAGAACTGATGCATTTGAATTACGGTGTTGGCAAAGAATATTGAATATGTCATGAACTGCCAGGAGAACAAGCAAATCTGTCTTGGAAGAAGTACGGGCAGAACGTTCCTTAGAATCTCGATGGCGAACCTTCATCGCACTTACTTTGGATATATTTTCAGGAGGGACCAGTTCCTGGAGAAGAACATCATGCTTGGTAAAGTAGAGGGTCATTGAAAAAGAGGAACATCCTCAATGAAATGGATTGACACAGTAGCTGTAACACACTGGGCTCAAACTTAGCAACAATTTTGAGGATGGTGCAGGGACGGGCAGTGTTTCATTCTGCTGTACATAGGGTTGCGAAGAGTCAGAACGGACTCGACAGCATGTAACAACAATGAGCCAGAGAATTCAACAAACAACTCCAGAGAGTCTTAGAACTGACAGATATATGTAGCGTACTCTGAAACACAACTTGCACTTCTCCTAGAGCCAAGAACTTGAGAGTTATCTTATTTCTCCTACTCAGATATCTACTGGGTGCCAAACTGCAGGGGAGTAAGAGACTGTGTTATCTTGATAGATGAGCTGGAGAATCTCACACAGCTGTGTTGTGGAAATGTTCTCCATTTCCCTCATGATAACATTGAGTCATAAAAGGAAGAAATGAACATTTATTTGCCAACTCCACCTGTCTGTTGGGCCCACCGTATCTATATTAGCAACAAGGGAACTTGCCTATAGTGCTGAAATTTTTATCAGTAGGAGAGAAGCAACTGTTCTTTCCCTTAAATTGTGGTTAAAGCCAGTTCTTTTTTCATCAGAAGCTAAATGATAAAAATTGAAAGTTGGATGACTGGTTAGTCAACATTTACATTTAGTAAAATTTTGGGAGCCAAAAATCTCAAACTTTCGAGCTTCACATTGTTAAAACTCAGAAGCAGTGTGAAAATTACTTCTGTCCTGAATCTAGTCTGAATAGATGGAACAGTCTTTTATTTAGAAAAGAGGGAGGAAAAAAACACAACTGAATTTTGGTTGTACGATTGTATGAAAGAGGAAGGAGAAGGTGGATGAAACTTGAAAAGGAATAACATTTTCTTTAAATTCAAAGTTCTAGGAGTCATCATTTTCTTCTCTTACATTTCTTGATAAACTTCTTATTTCTAAAATCACCGTAATAACATCATTTCCATTATCAAAGAGGATTCATTTTAAAGTGGGAAGTGAGTTTTCAGTCTATCCAGATTAACTGAGGCACTAATTGAAATGCTTTTTTTCTTTTATTTATATTCACAATTACCTCATCTGCTACCTTTATGCTTTTAGGTCCAGATGTTTTTAGGCAGATTTCTTTTCAAAATTGAACCTAATATATGACCTTTGACCTACACTCTCAAGTTGAAGTGTAAGTATGACTTAGTAGAACATGTGTGCATTGTTCTGTTTTTAAAAGTATTGTAAACACCAAACAAATAATCAGTAAAAACAAAAGAGGGTCTCTAGACCCGAGCAGCAAATCAGACCTGGCATCTGTACCCACCACATTCACCATTTGATTGCTAACTGTGATTTGCTGACTCTCTCGATTACTCTGGATTCATTACAGGCTGAGAAATGTGTGAAGCACTCATTTTATTTTTATTATCTTTCTAGTCTTGTGCTTACATGTAAAGCCCTAAACTGGCATTTCAGGCAAAGGTTAGGTGAATTTACAGTCAAAAGAATTGAAAAAAAAAAAAAGTTTCTTCAGTATGACCCCTGCAATCGGTATCATATTACACTATCACAAAAACCTTATAAAGACTCCCTATTATCATTTAGGGCACTGCAAACTGATACACAACTTGTTTATGTTTTCCTAATGCTCAATTTCTATGTATATTTCACTTTTAAGTTTTTAAAAATTTATTTGTTTTTTTGTCATTGCTGAGAATATACACAGCAAAACATACGCCAATTCAACAGTTTCTGCATGTACCATTTAGTAACTGATTACATTCTTGGAGCTGTGCAACCATTCTCACCCTCCTTTTCCGAGTTGTTCCTCCCCCAGTAACATAGATTCATTGCCCATAAGGTTCCTATCTAATCTTTCCAGTTGCTGTTGTCAATTTGATCCCATACAGATAGTTCTTAAAAGAGCATAATGCTCAAGGCAGACATTTTTTACTAGTTAAGCTAAACTATCGTTGGGTTTTAACAACTTCAGGGCATAGTTTGGTCTAAGGTTTAAAGATTATCTTAGGACAATAGTTTCAGGGGTTCATTCAACCTTCATGACTCCAGGAAGTCTGGAGTCCATGAAAATTTGAAATTCTGTTCTGCATTTTTTCCTCTTTTGATCAGGATTCCTCTATAGACTCTTTGATCAAAGTGTTAAGTAATGGTAGCCAGGCACCATGCAGGTCTTCTGGTCTCATGGCAAAGGAGGCAGTTGTTCATGGAGGCAATTAGCCACACATTTCATATCTTCCTCCTATTTCTGACTCTCCTTCTTCTGTTGCTCCAGGTGAATAGAGACCAATTGTTGTGCTTTGTAGGGCAGATTGCAGGCTTTTAAGATCCCAGGCACAAAGTAATGAACTAGGAGGTAGAACAGAAGCACTAAACAAGCCAATTAAATGGGATGTCTCATGGAATTATGACCCTAAACCTCCAAACCAAGAAACCAAATCTCATGAGGTTTTTGGTTGTACATAAGTAGCCTCAGCAGCTAGTTTTCTTTTTTTCGTTACAAATGTATCTATCACACAACTTCTTCCAATTCAACTTTCCATAGATGTACAATTATTGACAGTAATTACAATAATTTTCTGTGCAACCCTACCCTTAATCAACGTGATATTTCTATAACCGCTAATTCCCCTTTCCTCTTGCCTTCTGTCCCTGGTAACCACTAGTAAACTTTGTTCTCTATACATTTGCCTTTTCTTGTCTTTTTATGTAAGTGAGGTCATACAATATTTGTCCTTTTGTGATTGACTTATTTCACTCAGCATAATGTCTTCCAGCTCCATCCTTATTGTAGCATATATCTTGACTTTGTTTCTCCTACTGTCTGAGTAGTAATCCATTGTATGTATGTATGTACCACATTTTGTTTATCTATTCGTCTGTTGATGGGCATTTAGATGGTTTCCGCCTCTTGACTATTGTGAACAGTGCTGCAATGAACATTGGTGTACAAGTCTCTGTTTGAGTCTCTGCTTTCAAGACTTTTGGGTATATACCTTGGAGTGGAAGTGCAGCCAGAATGCTCCTTAGAATTGAGGATAGTGAGCCTTCATCTCCACATACTTTGGATATGTTATCAGGAGGGACCAATCTCTAGAGAAGGACATCATGCTTGGTAAAGTAGAGGGTCAGCAAAAAAGAAGAATAACCTCTATGAGATGGATTGACACAGTGGCTGTCACAGTGGGCTCAAATATAGCAACAATTGTGAGGATGGCGCAGGACTGGGCTAATTGGGTCACTGTAAGTTGGGACCAATTCGATAGCATTCAACAACACAACAATGGTAGTTCTATTTTTAGTTTCTTGAGGAACGACCACACTGTTTTCACAATGGCTGTATTTGGCTTTTCTTTTATTCTGGTAATAAAATCCCCTATCTTGTCTCAGGTGGGCAGAGCTAATTCCAATCCATTGTAACAATCTCCTTCATCTGCAGGTGTTTGGTCACCAATCCACACATAAAATGGTTTTGAGATAAACTTGAACTAAAGGGGCAGCACTGAACCTTGTTATGCTAGCAGCTTTCCAGTGTTTTAGAAGCCCAGGCTGTTTTAATTGTGTAACACTGATACAAAGGGCAAAAATTACCAATTAGGTCCTTTCTTTTTATATAGTAGATATTAGGGCTTATGGACTGTTTTCCTGGAATATTTAAGATCATCGACTCCCAAGCCTTGAGCTAAGAGCTTGAGAAATATCCAAGAATTCTGTAAGTTTAAATGGGACTTTCAAACTCTGGTCACTAAATGATAGGGCAGTTTTAGGATAGAGTAATTAAACTTCAGGTGTTTAATTGCTACTTTCTTGATATGTAGTTTGAAAACTTTATTCAAGAATCCAGTTCCTGTCCATTTTTATTTCCTGTATTCTGCAGTCACTATCAGGACCGTGGTAGCTTTGTTTCCAAGTGGAATGCAGATGTGTGTCAGAAAATGAATAGCCTAAATAGTGCCACCCGTAGATAATAATACATTGCATTTGCTTTCATTACAATGCAAATAAGAATGCCAGGAAAGCGAAAGATGATTTCTCTTGAATTCTATTTTCAATCTGGATATTTGTGTTTTTGTTCATATTCTTCTTCTTCATCATTAACAACCCAAGAGTAGTCTCACCAATCAACCTACTCTATGGCCAATTCCCCAGTGGAATTCTTTACCAGTATCTGTGTGTTGGGATGAGATTGGAAAGGGGCTCATCCTCTATAATGCGACATTCCAGTCTAAAACTTTGAGGCTGGGCACCTTTATGTTTAGCCTACATCTAGACACTTTCAGTATAGTTACTTCTTTCTTACCTTATTTATTCTTGCTTACATACTTCCCTGTATTATTTGTATGCAGTCTATTTCCTGGACTTTTGTGGTATAAGGCGTAAAACTAAGGTCCAATATTGTGAACTGCATTCACATCTGGCAAAATCGGGAGGGCCTCAAATGGCCTTACCACAAGTTCCATTCCCCACTTTGCTCCTGTGGATAAGATCCCCTCACAACAGACCTCGTTACCAAGGGTACCAGGCACAGTTACTGCTTATCTCTGAATCACAGGTTTCAGTTCCCTTCTAGTCTGCAGAATTATACAAACAAGCCAATCAATGCTACCACACAAACCAGGGTGCACCCTACCCGCTGATACTACAAACTCTGCCTCTCTGTTCCTAAGTGCAACCGCCATGTGACTGCACGGCATGCAGTGTCCGCCTCCTCCAGGCTGTGAGTATATGTGACTAGGAAACTACTTTTCATCTCATCGGTCCAGTGTTAGGTTTCATGTATTTAGCTGTTCTCATAACCCTAGAGTGGGAATGCCTCCCCCACCAACGGGATGAATATCAAACTCAAATTCATTGCCTTCAAGTCAATTCCAACTTATGATGACAACCTACTTGTGTTACCGAGTAGAACTGTACATAGGATTTTCTTAGCTGTAATCTTTATGGAAGCAGATTTCCAAGTCTTTCTTCTGCAGTGAGGCTGAGTGGGTTCAAATCTCCAAACTTTAGTTTAGTAGTCAAGTGCAAACCACTTGCACCCCCCAGGGACCTTTTAACGGAGTGAATAGGAGATAATTAAAACAACTAGATAGATAGCAAGCTCTTTCAGGGTTTGGATATTTTCAGATAGATCCTCGTAGCCTGCCCTGGCCCAAGCACAGCACTTTACATAATAATTATGTAGTAATTTTTTCATAGTAAATAAATAGAACTACAAGTTCATCTATATCATAATGCTCTTGAACTAGGCTAACATACAACCTATATAAATTTTGCTCAGTTAACATTTACCTTATTATTCACACTAAAATTTTATCATTTGCTTAAGATCACACATTTTTAAGTATGTATTTTCTGTTATCTGAAATTCTGAAATTAAAATATATTCATGTAGGATTATATCTACTTTTAAAAATTATGAGAAGCGTGAAAAACTCTACATAAACTGCATTCTCTATTGGTTTATATTCACTTTCATTCTTTTAAAAGCCCTTTATAGGTAACAGTGTTAGAAAGCTTGTGACTTTCCCTACAGTTTAACAGACCTACCGAAGGCACAATTGTCAGGGAATGATATCTCTATTCAGAGACAACACTAGGCTTTGGATTCAGTCCAGACTTTCAGATACAATCCTTCCTGGACACGTATAATGATGTCAGAAAAACACACCTGGAAAGAAACCATTCACAAGAAAGACTGAAAAGGCAGAGGATGTTCAAAAAATGTAGAAACTCTTAATAATTTATGGCATATTTCCAATAAAATTATATAATAAGCATGGCTGTTACGTACAAGTTTCCAAATTTCAAAGAGTAACTTTCCTGTAACACAGCTGTGTTGGGGCAAAGACCAAAAAAAAAAAAAAAAAAAAAACCCAAACCCATTGCCATCAAGTTGATTCTGACTCATAGCAATGTTACTGCAATAACGCGGATTGGAGCTGCCTGCCGCAATAGCCAGTTCTGAGACAGGGGTGAGGTGAGCAGCAAGAAGTTTATTATGTATCAATATATAGGAGACAGAGGGGAATAGATTCCTCCAAAAAACCCGTCTTCCACACTGGAGATTGGCTGAAGGGTTTTATAGGGACAGGATTATGGATCTTAGAAGTTTGTGGTAGTTTCCCCTTGAGGTGATGACGTCTTAGATGAGTTAACCTTCTACTGGTGTTCTTAGAGGTTATCTCGTAACATCCTTGAGGATTATCTGGAGACATCCTGCTTTCTCTTGTCACGAGATGGGTGCTCTGTTTGTTTTTTCATTCTTAGATCATTATCCCCTCCAGGGACGAACATCAGTTAATCTTAAACCTTTTTGTAGAGGTTGGAGAAACAAGATCATGAGACAATGTGGCGGTTAGCAATGGGAGTAAATAATAGTGAGCCAGGCCTGTGCAGCCTCTTCCAGCAACTCTACAGGACAGAGTAGAACTGTCCCGTAGGATTTCCAAGGAGCAGCTGGTGAATTTGAACTGCCAACATTTTGGTTAGCAGCTGTCATGGATTGAATTGTGCCCCCCAAAATATCTGCCCACTTGGCTAGGCTATGATTCCCGGCATTGTATGATTGTCCACCATTTTGTCTTCTGATGTGATTTTCCTGTGTGTTGTAAATCCTCTCTCTCTGATGTTAATGAGGTGAGATTATCAGTGGTTATGTTAATGAGGCTTTGAGATATAATCTCGTTTGAGATATAAAAGAGAGAAGTAAGTTTAGAAACTAACATTTCTTGAAAGAATAGAAAACTTTGATTAAGCTCTTCCTTGGAGATCCAATGGTGCACATAAACATAAGCAGTTCCAGTTCTCACAGAATTTAGAGTCTAGAGATCTTTAGCATGAAAAGATAGTCTAAATGCCTAATCTAAACTATGCTGTACTAGGCCAAGGACTGGCAAACTATGGCCTAAGGGCCAAATCCGTCCTGCCCCCTGTTCCTGTAAAGTTTTACTGAAACACAGCCATGCCTATTTATTTACATATTGTCTGTGGCTGCTTTTGTGCTACAGTGTCAGAACTGAATAGTTGTGATAGAGGCCATATGGCTTGCAAAGCCTGAAATATTTATTATCTGGTCTTTTATAGAAAAAATACAGCCAACCTCTGAACTAAGTGAAATGACAATTTATATACAACAACTGTATCTGTTTAAAGCTGGTTTTACTTCCTACATATCAAGGAATCCTTATAACACCCTACTGGGTTTTATCAATAAGGAAACTGAGGCTCAGAGAGGTTGTGTCCTGAACACATACACAGCAAGAAACAGAGTTGGTATTGTATGCTGATTGTATGACTCAGAGTGGCAGTGAAGTGTCTTTCTTCATTCAACAAAACTTTGTGCTAAGCCAGATCCCAGTATACAACTGAGAGGAAGACAGGTTTATTCCCTGCCTCTAAGGGTCTTACAATCAAGAGTTCAGTAGCTCAATGCACTTTCTAGACTTAAGACTTCAAGAGCTTCTTAAGTATATAGACCTGAGCTGTTAAGTTGTTCCCATCTTACAAAGTAGGAAAGAGAGACTATTAAGGTGGTTCCCCTCGTTCGCTTAACGTACTGTTAGGAAGCTGGTAAAAGCAGAACACTGCTTTCCTACTTGATCCTCCAGGGTTCTGTTTATTATACAATAGCACTGGACTCGCAGTGCATCACTGAGGACTAAGAAGACCACACCCAATGCACCTTTGTATCCTCTGCACCTGGCAGCCCATGATGCATAGTAGATACTCGATGTCTTTTTATTGTATGAGAGGGAGGTTCTACAGGTCTTTGAAAATAATTTGGCCTTTGCAAAAATACTTTGCTTTAAATTTCTGAGCCTGAAAATATTTCTTAACAGTGGATTAACATAGTATTGTCTTTGGCTCTCAGCTGCTACTAAAGAAAATTACTAACCAGGCATAATTTTGTAAGCAATTTTGGACTTTGGGCATTTTTAAAACACGTTTTTGACTTCACAAGTCTAAACTCTGGTATTCTTTTCCTTCAAGAACTCATTTCTAGAATTACAGCAAAATAAAAAATATTCATTTTTCTTTTGCTCCTACTTGATAGCTGAAGTAACCTGCATGACGTTGACAGTCATTGGTCAGTGTTTCACAGTGGGTGGAGACAATCTAGGAAACAGCTTCAAGCTCTGAAGATTTGCTCTCTTTTTCCTTCTTTCTGCACTTGATATGGATCTAGACTACAATCCTGGTAAGTATGCCTCTCCTGACTTTCCCTAGAGTGGTCTGTCTCAGGGGTTTCTACACCAAGAAACACAGGAAGTGTTACAAAGAAGTAAGTTCTGTTGGCCAAAAATTTAAAACCATTCTCTCCAGTCGCTTTCTCAATAACAAAGGAGATGTTTGTATCTCCATTTATCTACCTCCTATGTCTTAATTCTCAATTAGTTATAAACGTGAGACAGAAAGAAATGGGTATTCTTTATTGACCTTTAATGTATATATTTTTTAATTTTGGTATTTACTGTATTTTATAACGTGTGCCTTCTACGTTTATTTGCCAACCGCGTCCTCCCCCCACAAGGTATTTTCATAGGTGACTCTACGCCAAATTTTTTACATATTGCTGTAAAAAAAAACTAGCGTAGCGAGCTTAACAAAATACTTCATGAGGGGAGGGTGCGGTTGGCAAACAAACATAGAAGGTGCACGTTATTTCCCTAAAAATATAGTCAGTCCAGTAAAAAATTTCCTTTAGTTTCATGTACCTATTCTAGCTCTAAAAGCAGACTTTAAAGTCTTCTCCGGTCTCCCCATACCTTACCCATAACATTGTTACACTACCAAATGGAAGGAAGCATTTTATTTTACCTTAAAATGAAATATCAACAAAATTGAATTTAAAATATTCTTAGTCCTCAGTAATGCACGGTGAGTCCAGTGCTATTGTATAATAAAACGGAACTCCATTATCCTAAATTTTATTTTAATTTTGCATAGAACTTGACCAAATGCATACATCTTTTTCACAGTTGCTGTCTGATCCTGCGTAATATATGTTTTCTGTTTTTCCTTTCTTTTCACATTATATCAACTACATTCTTCTGTATTTTTACATAATCTTCACAATCATAGCAGTAATCATTCTGTTCTGCTCCACAATTTACCAAATTATGTGTTTTTGAATATCTACATTTTTTTCCTAGTTTGTTATTCTAATAGGAGATAATTAAAGGAAATTCTTTATAAATACAGAATATGTTTCTGTTTACATTATATTCTTCATATAAATTACTAGAAGTAGAGTTACTGGGATAAGCTAATAATATATGCATGTGTGTTGTTACCTACTCAAGCATTGTTTTCATATTTTTATCTTTAAAAATAGAAATCATACATCTAAAGATGATATTATTATGGTGCTAATTTGCATTTGAGGTTTCTTCCTCAAATTTCAAAATACCTATATATTTTGTTCTTATCTTACTGATAAATACCAAACAAACTCCAATTTTATAGACAGGAAAATTGAGGTAGAAAGCAATGTAAGGAATTTGGTTGTGTTTATGGGTTGCCGAACATCTAGATTAAAAAATTGGTCAACAGTAATTTAATTCGTATGTTACAAACATTCAGATATATAGAAGTAGGCAAATGGTTTTTCTGAAAAGTTTTTATTTTTTTTCATGTTTTCATCTGGGTGTTTTGATGCTATGTAAATGTATGTTGCTCCCAATTAAGATATCAGTTACAAAATAGGGAAAAGCAAGCATTAAGTGTTGCTCACATATCTTAAAACAACTTAAATTTGGAATAAAATTCACCAACTAACACTGAGATCAGCATAAAAAGCGTGATTTTTATTTTATTATTTTAGAAAGACTAAGACTAAAAGGTGAACATAAAATATAATTGGACATTATTTTCTAACAACTATTAAATTTTTCCTTGAATTCTTTGTTCTATCATATTTTACTAAGCCACAAATCTTTTGTTTAAAATTGACGACTTGAATTTTAGCATCAAAACATGAATTCTCACTCTTCCTATGGTCTAGTTGCAGGCACATATGACAGTTTGTCTTATAATGGTCACCTGAAATACGCATTTATTTGCTTAACTGTAAATTACTTGTAAGTGATCAGGGATTTATTTTCCTTGTTTCAAATTTGTTCTTGAAACCTTTTCATTTCATCTTCAAAAAGCAATCTTGGTGTAAAGGCCATCGCTAATTTGAGACATAAAAGCCACATAAGCTACCTGGGTGATTAACACCCCACATTATTTTCTTTATTATTATATCCTTGCTTAGGAACCTTGATTTTTTTGTTTGTTTATCCCAAACCTTACTCAGCTCTTACGGTATACATTGGGACTCTAAAATTATGGAGATAAAATAAACCAAACCTCATTGTCACTCAGGTTTGTTGTGGTAGTTTGGGAATTTGACAATAATAAATTTTTATGCTCACAATATACTTTTTGCTAAAAATATCAAAATTAATTACAAATTATATGAGACTAGAAGAAATTAGGACTACAACTGCAGACACAACCAGCTTTTAAAAGAAAAAAATAACCCATTGTATAAAAATAAAGTTGTATGCAGAAGATAAATCATGCAATGAAAGTTTGAATTAGAAATGGATATATCACTTTCAGAAGGGTTCATTCTTTTTTTCTACAATTAAAATGTTTATTGATTTATAAAAATTCAATTTTAACATAATTTGTCCTCTGTATCAGTCAGTGTCTGGTCAGGAAAATATTGATATTTAGAACAGAGAAATGTAATACGAAATTGGACACAAAAATTTGGAATGCTAGAAAAGAAAAATGGGGAGTGAGTTAGCCCAGAGGTTAGTAACTTTACAAAGCTGCTGTCGCCCTTAGGATGCAGGAGTGAAAATTACCCAGATCCCATGATCACTGTGTAGCTGCAGCTGCTGTAATTGCTGCTGTTGGAACCAGTTGAAGGAATCCAGGAGTTCACACGAGAACTAACACTGCAGATCCATTAAGCCTGTGGCTACAGCTGCTGGAGCCAAAGCCCCAGAGCACTGTGCTAAAGGGACTTCTGAAGCACCTTCTGCTTCCCCCACCTCTGCACAAGAACCTGAGCAGAAAACTGGAATCTGTATTCCTGTAAATAACACTTTGTTGCTGCTTCTGCTCCTGTCAGAGGTGCAGCCTAAAATGGAAAAGCAAAAGAAAAACGTATTTTTCTTTCCTTTCATTTATAACTTTCCACCACTGCTTCTCGTTGGACAGAACATAACAAGAGACCAATTTGTATGGGTGTCTGCAAAATGTAATTTCGAGGCTTCTAGCCCCCATGGTATAGAACAGAGCACACAAGGATTGAAATAGAGCAAAGAAGAAAAACATAAAAGATCTCACAATCCTGTGTAGTATAAAGCAAGTAAATATGTCTTCTCCAAACACTTTAAGGATGTAAAAGTTAAAATAATAATATACTTGTAATATTATTTACTATTAACATAAGTAATTATTTGATTCTTGTGATTTGCATATGTAACAGAAAATACTGACTACATAAAAAACCAAACCAAACTTGTTGCCATTGAGTCGATTCCAACTGGTAGCGACCCTATAGGACAGAGGGGAACTGCCCCATAGAGTTTCCCAGGAGCACCTGGAAGATTCAAACTGCTGATGTTTTGGTTAGCAGTCGTAGCTCTTAACCACTACACCACCAGGGTTTCCACTGACTACATATACACAGGCAAATAATATATGAATACAAAGTAGGGTAAAATTTTATTCTCTCAGGAGACAAGATGATTTCTTAAGCAATGTCTTTGGTAGCTATCTCGGCCTATTCTCATTTCAGGGACAGCTACTACAGTTGCAGTTTCTACCCTGACTAGTTTTTAAGCCAATCCTTAACAAGATGACAAACTCTTAGAACCTTCTTCCATGTCAATAACTGAGAACTGAAGTTGTTCCTGCTGCCCTAAACCTGGCTTACAGAGCCCATTTGGTCTCCTCCTTTGAGGTCTCTGGAAAATGCCCCTGTGCTTCTGTGACTGGTTACTCCAACATGGACGTTGCCTCTGTACCTTGGAACAAAGTTGTCTTATCTGACTCCCTATAGTTAAACCCTCCCAAAGCTTTCCATTGTCTTGTCCATTCAGTTAGATCCCTTGGACAATGACTACAGCATGGATTTAGACTGAGTACATTATTTCACTTCGGACAATGTGATTTGGGGCTTTGGCCACTTTCCATTCTCATTGGCAGTTCACCATTGAGGATCTAGTAAAATGTGTGCAGGCTATCATAGGATAAAGAATTAGATTTCTGATAAGAAGATTGTCGTTAATGTAACCTTGCTAGGCATTTCCTAGAGAAGGAATTAATAAAAATATATTAATGGTATTGAAAGAATCTTTCAAAATAACTAAGAATGTAGAGTCAGATCCAATAATTTTTTGTTGGCTTCTATTTCATTAATTTCTAAGAAAATCATAAAGCTTTATAAAATATAGAACTCAAAAACTAATATGAAAAAAATAGAAATTGTTTCAATTGCCTTAAGAATCTTTTCAACTATATGTCCGAATAAACTGGCTTAATCCTGCCTGCTATTGGTATGATATCTTAGATAATATAAACAGATTTATGAATGTGGAATTGAAAAAAATTGATTAAGTATTGTTTTCCATAATCTTTGCTACACTAATGATAACTTGGACTATTTCCGTGAAACTTCAACAGGGGGACCTATGGTACATTGAGTTATTGGTCACAATTGTTTAGCTCTCTCTGGTAATATCAGGAAGCAGCCTTGGTGGTGCAGAAGTTAACCACTCAGCTGCTAACTGAAAGGCTGGTTGCTCAAACCCACCAGCTGCTCTGAGAGAGAAAGATGTGGCAGTCTGCTCTCATAAAGATTACAGATTTGGAAACCCTATGGGGCAGTTTTACTCTGTCCTATAGGGTTTCTATGAGTAGGAATTGACTTGATGGCAATGAGTGTGAGCTTGGGGGTGGGTGGAGAACGGTTAAGCACTTGACAACTAGCCAAAAAGTTGGTGGTTGGAACCCACTCAAAGAATCCTCAGAAGACAGGTCTGGTGATCTTCCTAAATGTCACAGCCTTGAAAACCCTATGGAACAGTTCTGCTTTGCACACACGGGGTCTCCGTGAGTCAGAATTAACTCAATGACACTAACAACAATAGTAATATTATACATCTACGTTTTGCCAAGGCTTTGGAGTAGACGAAGTGTACTTCCCCAACCCTTGACTATATAACTGCTTTTGTCAAAGAAATGTTAGCTGATGTGAAACAAGCAGAGGCCTGAAATTAGCTTTGTTTTGGGGCATGCCTAGTGCATTTCTGCAATTACCATGAGAATAGCCTCCTCTGGGTAGCTATTGCCCTTTCAGCCTCAGAGGCCTGGGGGAGAGGGGCAGCAGAGGGGGTACTTGACCCTGGTTACAAGTCCAAGGGGATGCCAGATGAGGCATGGAATGACAATCCAAGGCACCACAAATTTGAAAGGTGCCTGACTGAGGTAGCTAGACAAGAGAGGGGAAGGCATTTCTCCTGATGCGTGGCCACTATCAACATCTATTCATCTTGAAATTGGGGTGGGGGGGCACAACTTAGAGATTGCCCCTGGGTGATCTTTACTCTCACTACACCCCTGTTCATCCTGGACCCCAGAATTATACCACATGGAGCAGCCTTGAGCCCAACCTGAAGCAGAGACTGGAGCCAGGCCAGACCCAACAAGGGGCTTGGAACCAAGACCAGCTGAACCCAGCCTAGTCACCCAACCTCTAGTTGACCTACAAACACACAAAAGAGAATAAAAGATTATTTTAAACTATGGGATGGTGGAGTAATTTGCTAAGTGGGATTATTTTGGTAATATTGACTGATGCATAAATTGGTACCTAGAAATGAGGTGCTGCCATAAATACTTAAAATATATGTCATTAGCTTTGGGATTGGATGGAAGGCAAGAGAGAAACTTCTGGAAGAGTCTGGAAAAATGCCACGTAGTGCAATACTGTTTGATAAAACTGTCACCCGTGGTAACTCCAAAGATAGAAAAAATTACCTATTGATCTCCCAGCATTGGGGGAGGAAATTTTGAGGCAGAAAGTTGAAAATGTGAGCTAATTGTTACTACCTGCATTTGATAAAGTATTGCAAGATTTGAGATGAGCTCAGAGAAAACTTACCAGTGAGAAGGAATAAATGATTGTTGTTTTAAACCACTGAGTTTTGAGGTGGTTTGTTATACAGTATTATTGTGACAATAGTTGATGATACATGATTTAAAATATAGATTAAAGTGGTTTTAATCCAGTAGCCCTGTTGTTTTCTTTCTTTATATAAATAGTGGACCATGAAGGAGAATAATTTAGTTTACAGAATTATTGATATTTGTGGGTAATTAAACTTTATTTTCAGATAAAGTACTTTTAAATATTACATTTAATTAAAAAGATGGTCAATAATTTTTAAATATGAATAATTTTATAAATCTTGCTTTATCTTGCATACATAACTACACTGTAACTATGATCTACCATATTTCAAATATTGAAGCATTAATAAAAACTGAATAAGTCAACAATTAAATTATGTTATAGTTACTAGTTTTGCCTGTCAGCAAGAGAATAATGAATACTCTTTTATTTATTTTAATTGTTGGTGAATGCATCACTGACCAAATTAAGACATTCCACAGTTGAACTAAACCAATATGGCCAATGTGAGTAATTTGGTTTAAAGAACGGCTGGAGTCTTAATTCTAGGGAAGAACCTCATAAATTCCAGCACGGTACAAGCCAACATGGTTGCAGTGCCAGAGTTAATGTGTATGCCTGTGTCCTGGCTCAGTTCATTATCCTCAAATGAAGACCAACCAAACTAAAGGCAGCCTAAATAATAGATAGGCTGCCAGAGTAGATTTCAAGCAACTTGTACATATTTATTCACCGTAGTTGTCTAATTGAGAAAGAGAATCTATATCGATAAAGAATAAGTATTTCACATCCAATGGTACCATAAAGTTGCAATAAAGTATGAATACGAACATGACTATTATGTGGCCAAGAAAGTCACCATTTGACAGAAACAACAACAGAAAAGGTCACGTCACGTCTTGTATTTCCTTAGGGAAATTTCCTGCACTATATCAATCTATTTTTTACGTTCCCAGGCCAGCAAAAGAGAAAAAAAATAAAATAAGAAAAGGAACACAGCATAATCCAGGACAAGAGAGAGAAAAACCTTCTCTGTTACTAGGAACCCACGTAATAAAGTTCAAATTTCTGTTGTATCCAACATTCAAAGTCTAATATGAATATTTAAAAACATTCACTCTATCCGGGAGACTCATCCAGCACCAGTGATTTCTTTTCCTCAGGGAGTTTTCCAGTCTGGGTCGTGAACCTCATAAGCTAGATACATGGACACCTTTACCACATGTCACAGATTTTTTTCTTTTCTTTTGTAAGTGGGAAAATAGTCTGTTTCCATTGCTTAACTTGCATTTTTATCCTCTGTGCCAAACCAGACCTTTGGCTGTACTTTCTTTATAAGCTTTCCTAGTACTAAGGACATTTTAAAATTTTCTTCAACAAGAAGAAAAGAGGATTTTTATTTTTGTCTTACTTTCTGAAAAATGAGATGTTTGGAAACACTGCCTTTAAGAAGGACTCATTTTAATTTGCTAGGTGATGGCTTGAGGTAAAATTCGCAGTGTTAGTTTGGAGTATGGAGTCAGGGGACCATTTTTATAGCGAGGAGACTAGGTGTTGGTAAGAGTAAACTGAATTGGATTCCTAGAGTATGATTTAACTCTGTAGGATGCTGCTTACATGATAAAAATCCCTTGTTAGTACATTCCAGATAAATCAAAATATTAGAGCCAAGGTTATTTACATCCATCAAATACAATCAAACCCACTGGCATCAGGTCAATGGAATTCTGGGCTTCATGAGCCCTAGCAGTTCAAAGGCTGGAGAAATGAGATATTAACATATTTCCCACAGACAGGGTGGTGGAATGATTGAATATTTAACCAGTGCCAAAACATCACGATGCACCTTCTCTACTTGAGAATTGAACCTGTCAGGTCCTAAATTGTATGCATTTTCAAGCAGTTAGCACAGTTTACAGTCTGGAAACCATCACATCACCCCCATTCCTACAGCAAATTACTTCATAAATGTTAAGTTAAAGGATAATGTTATACTTCCCTCTCATAATTGCCAGACAGAGATAATGTGTTCCAAGTATATTGTATCATTGACACAAGAGGGAATAGCAAGGGAGGAGCACGAACCACAGTTCACGATTTTGGCATACGATAATGACTGCTTAAAAAAAGAGATGAGTGGAAAATAAGCTTGCATTCATTTATTGGGAGATTCTAACGTCATCCTACCAAAAGAAACCCCTCAGGTTGCCGTGGTATCTCACATCTGCAAGCCACAGCGCTCTTCTTACCAGCTGTCAATGCAGCTGGTAAAATTAGGGCCAGGAACTCCACAGCTTAAGCAATTTAAATGGGTTTGCCAATAATGTTTGTTCATGCTCTTTTGATAAGGTTGTGGTGTTTGTAAGAACAACATGTTAGAGTAGCTCATTGTGGGAATTATTTCTACATAATTAGTCGTAGTCAAGTTCAAGGACAAAGGTGCCTGTTTGAGATGTCTCAGTTCCACTTCACTGGGCTAGAAAGCCCTGCCCAGTTTGGCTCAGAGATAATATTTCCTCTAAAGTTGTAAAGAAAGCAATTTAAAATGCATAAACACAGTGCCTGAGCCATGCCATATATCTACCACCCAGCAGGTAGTCACACGGAAGTACTGCCTGACTTCCTAACTACCCAAAGAAAGTCCTCCCTTTCCAACTATTAATATTCATGTGAGTTTGTACAACTGGTTCCAGACAGAATGAGAAACAACACATTAAAGCATCTAAGAACAACTTGAAATTGCTAAGACCAAAATTTCCCCTGAATAAGCTTTACAAAATAAAAAATGTGGGATTTTTTATTTTATCTTAATTTTTGGTGCAGAACTGGATGGCAAGAAGCCTGGGTTTTAGCCTTGTCTCAGCAACTAAATAATCAGATAGCTCAACCAACATTTATGAGTGTTTATTATATGATTGTCACAGTGGTGGATGCTGAGGTATTGAGAAAATTCGTAGTCTTTACAAAGTCCCTGGTATAGTGGTGGAAACTAAATGGGTATTTCATTTTGGCAAGTGAGAATTTTATCATTTTTTCCCCTCCCAGGAAGACAGAAGGTTTAGAACAGCTGATTTTTTTAGCCAGTTTAATTTTCTATGACTTTTATCTTAAAAAAAAATATCTCAAAAGTGAAATGTTCTTAAAATGTATCATATGGCAGGCACTGTGCATCACACTTTATATACATATTCTCCCTTAATTCTCATAAGGACACTGTGAGGTTAGGGACTAATGTAGGAGAGTTACATAACTGGCCCAAGGTCACACAGCTGGTAAGCGGCAGATTCAGGACTGGGACCAAGTCTGTCTGCCTCCAAAGGCCATGCTATTATAACTATGCTAAACCACCTCAAAATAAGAGCAAATAAGACCACCTCTCAGGGATACAATTAAGATAGAATTATAACCTACAAGATAAAAAACTATGACACATTTTCAGCATAGAACTAATGTGTTGAAGATTGAGAGGAATTATTTCTAGATCACTTCTGCGATCTACTCTTAAGTGCGGAGCTGCTAACTGAAAGGTCAGAGGTTTGAACCCACCATAGGCTCCACAGAAGATAAGACCTGGCTATCTGCTCCCTTAAAGATTACAGCCTAGGAAACCCAGTGGTGCAGTTCTACTCTGTCCTATATGGATACTATGAGTTGGAATTGTCTCGATGGCACACAGCACAGACATATGTATACGGTTTTCATTTTAGAGATTAAATATATGTACATATAATTTTAAGTCATAATTTCTGTTTTCCTTATAAAATAATAATCAAGAGGAGAATGTGACTTGAAATGTGGTGTTTAGGAATCATAAAGTATGTTGTTTGTCTTTGTACGTTTATCACTGGCTAGCTGAAGTAGACTGTTTAACAATCCACAGAGGCAGCAGCCTGGTGTCATGGAAAGAACCTGGCCTGGGAACCCTGACTCTTGCCAATGACGCTGGGTGGCATTGGGAACTCATTTCATTTTACTGGGATTCAAGGCTCCTATCTGTAAAAGGAGGATGGTGGATCTGTTCCAGGGTTTAGCTTTTGTGATTATTTCCAAAGAAATTAAGCTCCATGATATCAATAGTTTAACTTTAGAAGTATAAAGCCCAACATTTACTAAATGCATGTATTAACCTTAGCTTCCTATTTAGAAACATTTCCTTTCTCTCCCCCTCACTCTAACACACACACACACACACACACACACACACATACACACACAGGCACGTACCTACCTCTCTCTTTTCTATCAGCCTAATGCCTACAATGGTTAAGAGCTATGGCTACTAACCAAAAGGCTGGCAGTTTGAACCAACCAGCCACTCCTTGGGAAACCCTATGGGGCAGTTCTACTTTTTCTTGTAGGGTCACTATTAGTTGGAATCTACTCAACGGCAATGGGTTTGGGTTAATGCTTAGTCGTGTTTTAAATCTCAATTTAGCAACCACTTTGTTAGGGAAGCATTCACTTACTCTCAGTATCTTGGTTAAATTATCCTATTGATCTCTACAAAAGTATCTTTTATTTCCTCTGTTACAGAGTTTTTGTAAGGGTTAGATTAGATAATACCTCTACAGTGCTTGGAACATGCCTGGCACATAAAAGTACTCAATAACTACTAGCTAACATCATTAGCAGCAACAGTATCAGGATTGTTAAACTCATCACACTACATTATAGTCTGTTTGATTATCTGTGTCTTCTACTAGGAGTTAGCTTTGGGAGGGCAGATATCATAACAGTCTGACCCCTTGTTGCTTCACTGGAAGCTTAGCACAGTGATTGACTGACAAAAGTAAGTGTATATTTTTAATTAATTAATGTTAAGCAACACATAGCAATTTACATAAGGAGATTTTCATTCATGCAACAGAGCAAGTTAAGCCTTGAAGCACTTGTAGTGTAATTGACTGGTAGATGTAATTTAAAATAATTTGATGTTATAAGGGCTGTAATAAAGTTATGAACTAGGTTTTATGGAAATGTAGAAAAAGAAGTAATTAATCTTGCCTGGGGGATGAAGTACACAACACTGGAGTTGGGCCTTGAAGAACCAGGGGGATTTAATCTAGCAGAGATGTGAGATAAGGGTTATTTCAAGTAGAAAAATACTGTGGATAAAAACACAAGGTGAAAAACTGCATAATGTGTCATGCTACTGAAAGAATTCCCGTCGTATTAGATCCTATGGAGAGTGCACTGGGGGTAAGGAAGAGGCTCTTAGGAAGTGATGAGAGATGAGAATGGAAAGATAGGTTAAGTTTTGTCATTTAAATGTCATGCGAAAAAATCATATTTATTATGCGGTGACATAGAGCTTTCAGAAAACTTTTCCTTGTTACTTAGTCACTGCTCAATACTGTACAATTTGTATTTAACTTCACCATTTTAGCACTCTTTCTAAGGTCAAGAACAACCGCCACTTCTTAAATCTTACGAAATGCAATCAATCTTCTCAATTTTCACTCTACATACCCCTCTGGCCTTTGACACTGTTGAATACTCCTATCTGAACTTCCATTCCCCTTTACTTTCTTAACATGACAGATTCTTCCTTTATCTTATCTCTAATTAAAAAGCTGTGTAAGTATTTACCCAAGATATTAAATTGGGAATATACTTTGACATGGTGGCACAGAAGGTTTGTGATAGACTACTAACCTAAAGGTTGGTGGTTTGAACCCACTCAATGATACTGTGGAACAAAGTTCTGGAGATCTGCTTCCATAAAGATTACAGCCAAGAAGACTCTAGGGTTGCCGTGAGTCAGAATCAACTTGACAGCAATGGATTTTTTTTTTCCCTTCAACATTTCCTCTTCATAACCCCCCAATTCAATGAATGACCAAGCTTGTTGATTCTACTTTGGAAACACTTCAAACTTACATCATCATGTCCATTGTCTCTCCTGCCAGCTAAGTTCAGGTCCTTAAAATATTACCTAATTGGATTCCTATCTGAAATCTATTCTTCACACTGCTGTCAGAGTTACTTCTGAAATATTGAACACTGACCTGATCAATTAAGCTTCTGCCAGAATCTCTCATTTTACTTTAAAACAACACTGTGTGAGGAGATATGATTTTAGCAATGTTCCACATACTGAGTCTGCATTTTATATTATTATAATTACATATTATAGTATGTATATGATTATAATCATTAAAATTATCAAGATCTTAAACATAATGTCATGATCGATGATTATCGCAAATCTGGTGAAAAGCTATGTACAAGTTTAAGTGAATAATATTTTATATAACCAATATTTTCACAATTACAGTTTGCTATTAAAAAAAAACAAAAACCACATTCTTAGTCTCAAAGTTATATGTCAGTATCATTTGGATCTATTAGCATCTTCCTTTCATTATTACAGAAAAAATCCTAGCTCTTAAAAGAAATAACTTATTAAAAATTTACATTCTGATGAGAAGATCTAGAATAGGTATAAATTATTTTACTAGAGGTTACAAAATGGTGATTTGTTAATTCTACCATTCCTTCCATATCTAGTAGTAAGAATTCTTAAAGAAAACTTTCCCTCATTAGCCAAGGCTATTTGGTTGCTTTCAACTTCAGTTCATAAAAGAAAGAAGGATGATTTTGCTTAATTTTAGTTCTTTGCTATTAATAAGGTATCTGAGTTGTTTTGCTTTGTTTTGTTCTTTCTCTTTCTTGTACACTATGAATTTATGAACTTTTATATAACGTATGTGTTGCAATAACCAAAAACATCAAACCAGTTGTCTTTTCAGATCAGTCCTGAGCACTGGAGCTCATGTGACGCCTGCCGTGGCAGCCATGATGGAGGCCAAGCCCTAACCCAGAGGCCACACAGTGGGGCAGTATTAGGACATACAACAGTGGCAGCCGCAGTGGCGTCTCTCTTTTAAGCAACCAGCCAAAGGTCTAAGAGTGCACTCTGCTAGAACTGTAAATATTAGCACATTTAAACTGAATTTAAATCTTTAAGTCAAGCTATATGGTTTCTTTTTTTAAATTTTAATTGTGCTTTAGGTGAAAGTTTACAGCTCAAATTAATTTGTCATACAAAAATTTATACTCATATTGTTTTGTGACATTAGTTGCAATCCCCACAATGTGACAGCACACTCCCCTTTTCCACCCGGGTTTCCCATGTCCATTCAACCAGTTCCTGTCCCTTCCTGCCTTCTCATCCTGCCTCTGGACATGAGCCGCCAATTTGGTCTCGTGTATCTGATTGAACTAAAAAGCACACTCCTCGTGTGTATTATTTTTTGTTTTATAGTTCTATCTAATCTTTGTCTGAAGAGTGGGTCTCAGGAATGGTTTTAGTTCTGGTTTCATTTTAAAATGAATGGAAGAAGAAGCAATAGTATTAATCGGATCTTTTGAAGAGTTAATCTGGTGAAACCCATAAATTGCATCCTATACATCTTATATATATATAGGATCCTACATATCTTATTCGCATTATCCTAACACACACACACAATTTTGCAATTAATGATTTCAATAATATCACTAACAATTAAATGACTGAATAAAGTGTAATACTTTTTTGCAGCTCTATTTTTCTTAAGAATAGATGCCACCAAGGGTATACAGTCAAAACACTGGGTCTAAAAGTCAACTACAGTTTTTACTCTGTGTTTATGTCATCAACTTGATATACCAAAAAAAAAAAAAAAAAAAAAAAAAAAACCAAACCCGTCGCTGTCGAGTCGGTTCTGACTCATAGCAACCCTATGGGACAGAGTAGAACTGCCCCTTAAGATTTCCAAGAAGTGGCTGGTAGATTCAAACTGCTGAACTTTTGGTTAGCAGCTGAGTTCTTAACCACTGCACCACTGTAGTTAATTCATTTCAGTTTGGTTCAGTTCTTTAGGATTAACTATATATTTTCTTTTTAATGTAATTTTGTTTTTTGATTATAAATTTCTAAGGTAAAAATTATATAAGAAGGCATATTTAGAGAGTTCTGTTCTATAACTTAACTGTCCTCTTCAACCTGCATCTTCTCTTTCATTGTAAGTAACCATTTTAATAACATTGATTTATTCTTCCAATATTGCTTTCCACAAGTATACGTCTGTATTTATATTTCACTATCACTTTACACAGTTGACCATTACATATTCAAGTACAGAAACTTACCCATTCTTCTGACATTTGCATAATATTCTCAATTTAATTTTAAAGAATAAATCAGAGCCAGTAGAGATTCTAAGTTTTCATTCAAATGTGTCCCTACAGTTTTGGGGCTCCTGATCTGACTCATAGGATGACTATAGTGAGGTGGCCGACAATAGTACTTTACTGGGAATTGTGTACACATTACAACCAGAATGATTGCAAATAATTCCTCCTCCTCCTAGGTCATCCTGTTACAACTTCAAATTCCTGTAATAACCCTCAGCGTTATTCACCCACTGCCACAACTAAATAAAATAAATAACATAAGAACACTAAAGCCTCAGTGTATCTATTTTACATGAGTATTTTTTCAGCAAATTCTTAAAATGCCAAACCCCCAGCAGCTTTCTTTTACCTCACCTCGCAAGCGAGAAGGAGTTATCTTCCTTTGAACAATACAAGAACAGTCACGTCTTTTCTGTTACTCCTATCATCTCTGTCCAGAAAGTTTCTGTGTTGGGCTAGTTTAGTGCTCCCATAATCCCTTAGCTTTTTGAGATGCTGGCCTTTTCCATCAAAGCACAAGAAGAAAGAAAGAAAGAGAGTTAAAAAAAAAAAAAGTTTAGGGCAAAAAGGGCCTTGCCACATCTGACAGCATAAAGAACTATGATTATCTTTTTTTAACTAACTTCTCTATAGTCTCTTTCACTAGTTCTTTGTTCTTTGAAATTCAAACCTGCTTACTTCTAACTTGCATCACATGGTCCCTTAGCAACCATCACACCTTCAAGATTAGATACAAACTTGTTTTCATACAACTCCAAGTTACATACGTCTCTCCTCTGGAAGAACCCTAAATATTATCATATCATTTATGGAACCTAAATCTTTAAGCAAAAGTATATTTAATTCAGGACTTCGAACTCATTCAGAACGGTTCAGTAATTGAAAACTTAAATGAGGGCAGCATATGCAATGCATAGCAACCAAGTTTGTTTCCTGTCTGATTTTGACCCGAGTAGGAAACAAATATTGGTGCCCACTCAAAGATGGTGGCTGATCGTACTGCTTTGAACGTGTGTCACTCTTGATAGTCCTGCCAATAATCCAATCTCCTGCATGGATCTTGTAAATTTCAGGAGCCTGATATACACATATAATAGTGCCTGACTTAAAAGTTAGAAATTCTGGCTTCATGTTTTCATTGTATTGCTTTTACGGTCTTTATGTTATAATGCTGTAATATTATATATATGCCATGGCATTGAAAGCTACCAAAAGGTGGGTGACACTGTGTCATGGACATAATTGAAATGTTTAAAAAGCTATATATGGATATATGGGCATATATGATGATAAAATAATATAACATTAATATAATAGTATAATATAATAACTTAAGTAAAATTAAACAATTAAAAACACTTTATAAATAAGGGTACATAACCAAATGCCATACATTAAAATAAAATAGATATTCTTTGATTTATGATGGCTTAAATACAGATGTGTATAAAAGCAGGAAGTTAAACTCTAGAGGCCCTTTGCAAGGCTATAATTCTATAATAGCGTAAAAATTTTCCCAGTTTTGAGATTAATGCATGCACATTTTCTATGAAGATATACACAGAGAGTTAGGTAGACATACATTGTAATTCAGATTTGCCTAGTTAGAGATGGTAACATTCTGTGTAATAATAATGCTCTCAAAACTATTTGCAAATTTGTCCAGCAACAACCCTGCTTTTAATGATGAAGTTTCCACAGTGGCAGATGGCAGAGTGAGCAGTGAAGGATGCTGCCGACCCACCAGGGTTATGTCTGTCACTAAAGCGATCTGGCTCCAAACGCCAAAGTCTGTTGAGGTCACACTGGCTATTGCTCCACCGCAATGACTTGATTGATCACATTCATGGTTATTCCATAAATGATGACCTTATAGAAGAAACCATGACAGTTTCACCCTGCTGTAGGAAAGTGACCCAGAAAAAAGCACAGCCTCTGCAGTCTATCAATATATTATAACATAGCAATAAAGAAGCAATCTATAAACTTAAAAAGATAATGCATTCACTGATGTTGCTGCTCTCTCCTTGTGCCTGAACGGTTGGTAAGTCTGTAAAACAGCAGCAATACTATTCTTAATTTCTATGTCACATTTAGGAAGAGGAAAGAAAATCAGAATGAGACATGAAAATATATTATGTAATGAATAAAAATAAATCCAACAAGGATATTGTTCTTATAGAGCATATCAACATAAATTGAGATTCAGTTATTCTTTAAGTTCCTAAAATTTTCAGTTAGTCCAGATAAAAGAAAAAAATAAATAATCTTCAGTGCCCAAGTGAACTCCTAGAATACTTTGAAGAAAATCATACGCTATTCCATAAGAAGTTTAACATAATATACTACCCCTTATGATGTATGTGGGAGCCCTGGTGGTGCAGTGGTTAAGAGCTCGGCTGCTAACCAAAAAGTGGGCAGTTCAAATCTACCGGCCGCTCCTTGGAAACCCTGTGGGGCCATTCTACTTTGCACTATAGGGTCACTGTGAGTCAGAATCTACTTGACAGCAATGGGTAGTCAACGGTATGTTGTACACTGTACTGAAATTGCCAAGTTCTGTGTCTGCTATGATATTGTGAGACTCATTTATCATATACCGAGTGAGTGTACCTCTCAAAACTGAATTTACTATCAGAAAGTTCTCAGCCAATGAAAACAACAAGGCCCCCCTCCTCATCGCCATTTGTTGAAGGGTAACATAGAAAAATTACACAAAAATATTAATTTCCCCAAGTATCCTCACTGACTAGTAGAAGAAGCATAGTTCCTCTGAGCAAACTTGGTCATTAATAATAATAATAGTTATTATTTATAATTACTTACTCTAGGCCTCAAACTAAGTGCTTTACATACATTACCTCTCTTCAATTTTAATGACAACCATGAGATATATTTAAATATTCCACAGGAGAAAAGTGAGGAAGAGAGAGCTGAAGCTGTTTAAGTCACAGTGGAGTAATGGAAAAGTTAAGCCAATGTTTTGCTGAGTCACATGAGTTGGTTGTTATATTTTCAGGAATTTTGTGAGCTAATTGTTAAACAAAGTCATTATTAAAAATTAAATGATATAAACACAGAGTAAAATATTTAAAATAATACAGGTAATAAATACTCAAAACTCATCACATTCTAATTACTATATTTTACTACAAGATATGTTCTTGAGAGAAGGAGCCCTAGTGACACACTGGTTAAGCACTTGGCTGCTAACTGAAAAATCGGCCGTTCAAACCCACAAGCTGCTCTATGGGAGAAAGATGTGGCAGTCTGCTTCTGTAAAGATTTACAGCCTTGGAAACCCTATGGGGCAGTTCTACTCTGTCCTATAAAGTCACTTGAATCAACTCGACGGCAATGGGATGTTCTTGAGGTTTTTTTTTTTTTTTTTTTTTTAATGTCTATTGTATCTGTATGGTAGAAATGCTATATAATGAGGTGCTACTGTGCATTGTTTCCAACTCTATGTTCAGCGATGTCATGCAGGTCGGTGAAATCAGCCATGGTATGACTATTGGTACCCTGGAAATTTGCAAATGTTGTAAATCAGGACCCCCTTGCCCATGGGTTGGTTGTAGCATTTACCAGCACACCGCTGTGTGAGACAGACCTTTCTGTTTTCAAGGCACATTGTTCAGTAGGCCATACTATCTCCTTTTAAAGATATGAAGCAAAAATATTTAATATGGGTTTCATTGGCTGCAGGAGAAGAACTATGAGGATGTGGATATGTTATGGCATCAGGTAAGTTATTTAACTTCCCCACGTCTCGGTTTTCTTGTCTGAAAAATAAGCCTTCTTAGGGTTATCAGGAGGAGTAAATAAGATAACACATATAAAACAGTTAGTGTAGCGCTTGCCAGTTATTAAGGCTATGGTGATGATGATGATAATGATGATGGTTTCATTTTCATAGAGTTGTAGCCCTCTGTCTTGTAACTGATCTCATGTCACCCTCCATTTCTGAGCACACGTACTTCCCCTTTATGACTTCATTCACCTTTTTTGGAATGAATCATCATAATTAATATAACCAGTCCCATACATCACAACCAGGGAAGCCTCAAACGTTCGCCAGATTTTATTTTTTGGTTTTTTGTGTTGATGTGGCTAAACATGCTGATTTGTGCTGAGGGATTGGAGGCAACAAAACCGTAATTTTGCTAGCACTGGCCAGAGAGCTGGATAGGAGAAGGAAAATAATGACACTTTATTGAGTATCAATTCTGTCAAAAACTATACTAAGCCCTTTTGAATATATTCTTTCATTTAATCCTCATATTAACTATATGAGATGATTATTAATAATGACATTTTATAAATAAGGAAAATTAGAACTTCAGAGATGTAGGAAGTAAAAAAGAGAAGAAGTTTGGTCTTGGATAATGCTGAGGAGTTCATCATATACTGTTGCTAGGTGCCCTCAAGTTGGTTCCAACTCATAGCTACCATATGCACAACAGAATTAAACACTGCCTGGTCCTGTGACATCCTTGCAGTTATTGCTATGTTTGAGCTCATCATTGCAGCCACTGTGTCAATACATCTCGTCAAAGATCTTCAGATGTCTTGCTGACCCTCTACCAAGCATGATGTCCTTCTCCAGGGACTGGTCCCTCTTGATAACATGTCCAAAGTATTTGAGACAAAGTCTTGTCATCCTCACTTCTGCGGAGCATCTTGGCTGTACTTCTTCCAAGACAGATTTGTTGGATCTTCTGGAAGTCCATGGAATATTCAGTATTCTTTGCCAACAGCATAGTTTGAATGCATCAATTCTTTTTTGGATCTTCCTTAGTCATTGTCCAGCTTTTGCATGCATATGACGTAATTGAAAATACCGTGGCTTCGGTCAGGCACACCTTAGTCCTCAAAGTGACATCTTTGCTTTTGAAGACTTTAAAGAGGTTTTTTGCAGCAGATTTACCAAATGCAATATGTCGTTTAATTTCTTAACTGCTGCTTCCATGGGTGTTGATTATGGATCTAAGTAAAATGAAATCCTTGTAAAACTTCCATCTTTGCTCCGTTTATCATGATGTTGCTTATTGGTCCAGTTGTGAGGATTTTTGTTTTCTTTATGTTGAAGTGCAATCCATACTGAAGGCTGCGGTCTTTGATCTTTGTCAGTAAGTGCCTCAAGTCCTCTTACTTTCAGCAAGCACGGTTGTGTCATCTGCATATCCTAGGTTGTTAAATGAGTCTTCCTCCAAACCTGATGCTGCATTCTTCTTCATATAGTCCAGCTTCTTGGATTATTTGCTCAGCGTACAGATTGAATAAGTGTGGTGAAAGGATGCAACGCTGACACACACCTTTTCTGATTTTAAATCATGCAGTATCCCCTTGTTCTGTTAGAAGGACTGCCTCATGGTCTATGCACAGCTTCCTCATGAGCACAATTAAGCGTTCTGGAATTCCCATTCTTAACAATGTTATCCATAATTTGTTATGATCCACACAGTTGAATGCTTTTGCATAGTCAATAAAACACAGGTAAACATCTTTCTGGTATTCTCTGCTTTCAGCCAAGATCCATCTCACATCAGCAATGATGTCACTTGTTCTATGACCTCTTCTGAATCTGGCTTGAACTTCTGGTTGTTCCCTGTTGATGTACTGCTTCAGCCACTTCTGAATGATCTTCAGCAAAATTTTACTTGCATGTGATATTAATGATGTTGTTCAATAATTTCTGCATTCTCTTGGATCACCTTTCTTTGGAATGGGCACGTATATGGATCTCTTCCAGTTAGTTGTCCAAGTAACTGTCTTCCAAATTTCTTAGCAGAGACGAGTGAGCACTTCCAAACTTGCATCCGTTTGTTGAAGCAACTCAGTTGGTATTCCGTCAATTCTTGAAGCCATGTCTTTCACCAATGCCTTCAGTGCAGCTTCGACTTCTTCCTTCAGTACCATCAGTTCTTGATCATAGGCTTCCTCCCGAAACGGTTGAAGTTGGTATATGTATTCTTAAGAATTTAATGTTCATCCAAGGATGTTCACATACACAATCTCGTTTATCCATACAACAATTTTATAACGTATGAAAGCAAGACATTGCTGTCTCCATTATATATGCAAAGAAACTGAGATATTGGGAGTTTAAATGATTTGCCCAGAACTATGAAGTAATTAGAATTAATACTCGAACTGTTCTCTCTGAATCAATACTCTAGCCTTTTCCTTCTATACCAGGAATGGCAAATATCACACATGAAAATGCTGATCAATTGGTATTAGCTGTCTGAAGTGCATTGTTAATAATAATTCTAAGGTCTTTTATAGTTTGAATAGCAAAGACTATCATGAAAAATTTGTAATGTCTGCCATGGACATGAGAGCCTGGGAAAATAATGACAAATATGATATTAGAGACAGACTGACAGAGGAAAGTGTAGGTTGCCCAAAATAAACAATAGGTCATCAAACTTCAGAGAGATCAATCCTAGTGAGTTCTAAGGATTCTTTACTGAAAACCCAAAAATGACAATATTGTGTTATTTAATTGCCCAAATGAACAAAGGTATGGAGTGACATAGTCTAAATCACCATTTGCCTTTCCTTTACTACAATTTGTTTCCTTGCTAAAAAAAAAAAAGTTCTAATTGACCATATTGCCTTTAAATATTACCTTCACCCATGGACTGTCCTGATAAAATGGTGGTTCCAGAAGTGGTAGTTTTTCACTAAGGGCCTACAGTATAAGCAGATGCTTATGTGTCCTCCTTTCTCAGATGAATAACAGATAAACTCATGGAAGGTAGATTGAATAAATGTATCAACCAATGTAGATTATATATGCATATTTTAATGTTTGTCATTTAATAATAAATGTTTGCATAGATCACGGTCACAAATCCTTGTGGGCTGCATTATGAAAACTGTACTTCTCCTTCCTTGGCACAATATATATGTGTATCTATAGTAGATGCACAATACTAGATACACAAACTCCATATGAAGAATTAATTAACGCATTAATGACTTAAGATGGTGAATTATTTATTTGTTTTTTGTTTTTTATTTTTATACTAACTTAATTCCTTATTGAAATATAGTCTTTCATGGAATCATTATAAGAATATAGTGGTTACAGGGTTCTGGCAAAATGCCGCTCTAGGCAGAAGCACCACGCCATCCCTCCACAGCAAAGATCTGAAAAACTAAGCCGAACAGAGAATACAACAATCCTGAAACCCTAAAACATCAAATGAAGAGATAAAGAACTCAGCCAAGCACCAAATGGAGTGAGAAAACTGACAGAGAATGGAGAGAGAGGAGAGATTCATGCAGAGGTCCCCTACCAGCTAACGCAGCACGGATCTGCCATCTTGGACTCCTATCGGAGACCAGCAAACGGGGGTACGAGAGAGCAGCCTCACGGAGCTTCCAGCGGCAGACAAAACAACTGGTAATTGGCGATATACGCTTTCCCACCCCCCACCCTTCTTCACCCCGACTCAGCCTCCTCTGTTCCCACGGCCACAGTCTCTTGACTGGGAAACAGCAGCTGCTTGGATTCCACACACCCGAACGGGTGGCTCCCTGAGTGCCATTTGTTGGCTGCTGGTGTTGCTTTTTTTCCTCTTCTTTTTATTTCTTCCTTGCCTCTCCCCACCTCCCCCTCCTTTCGCTTGAGTACCTCGCTCTGTGCGCCATCTTTGCTTCTTCCTGAGGGGCTGCAGAGCACCGGTAATTTGTGATATATGCTTTCCCACTCTCTACCTTTCTTCACCCACACTCAGCCCCCTCTGCTTCCCACGGACACAGTCTCTTGTCCAGAAACACCAGCCCACACTAGCTGGCTCTCTGAGTGCCATTTATTGGCTGCTAGTATTGCTTTTTTTTTTTCCTATTTCTTTTGATTTCTTACTTGCCTCTCTCCATCTCCCCCTCTCTTCGCTCAAGTACCTGGCTCTGTGCGCCATCTTTGCTTCTTCCTGAGGGGCTGCGGAGCTCCGTTCGAGTGTGGAGCTGCTTCCTGGTTTGGGATGCTACGCTGGTGGGATCCTGTGGATTTCGTTTGTTTGTTTGCTTTGAATTGTTTGTTTGTTTTCTTTTCTTTTTCTTGAGTTGGAAGCCCTTTCAGGCCAGGCTGAGCGGCGTGGCAGGGAGACTCCCCTTCGGCTTCCACAGAAGTGCAGAGGGATCCCTGAGGGTATCTCTTTTTACGTTGGTTTTTTTTTTTTTTTAATTTTTTTCTGCTTCTTTGGGGGCCTTTCTTTTTCTTTTTTTTTTAATTTGTTTTGTTTTCTTTTTCCTCTTTTCCCTTCTTGTCTTGCTTCGTTGCTCAGTTCCTTGTCTCTCTATATCTTCCTTCTCTTCATGGTCCCTGAAGACCTGGCGTTGTATACCTCTATGCCTTCTAGCTAGGCTGTACTGCAACACCTGAGAGCAACTTCCCCAGACCTCATAGCTGCACCGGTGGAATCCCTGGGAACTTTGTGGTTCTTTAACCTTTCTGATTCTTATTTATTCATTCTTTTCTTTTCTTTCTCCTCCCCGGTGTGTTTTTCTCCATTTCATAGTCTCTCATCTCTCCTCATCTCTCCACTGCAACGGCAAGCTCCCCTAGCATTCTTTTTTTTTTTTGTATCTTTTTGGCTCCTGTTCCCCTCTCCTCTCTCCCATATCCATCTTAGCTGCACACATAACAATCTCCTTGCTGCATCCTGCCTACCTGCACCGTGAGCTTGACATCACACCACCAAGCAGCACAGGCAAGGCCTACTGGAACCTGCCCTGCACTGATTACTGACCTGCTATGGTGGCTGTAGTAAGTGCCACAAAAAACCCGTCCCAGTAACTCCTCTTCAGCTAGACCTGCCCTGCTGTACATATCTGAGTGACTGACCCTGCCAGTTGAAGAAGGAGGCGAAAAGTATTGTGCCCACAAACGAGCAAACAACAAAGAACACACAGTCTGCTTGCTCAGACATAGTCAATTTTTTTTTTAAAAAGGGATGAAACAAACAAACGTAAAATCAACAAATGAGAAAAATAACTACTGAATGCCCCGAAGACAGCAGACAATATCAAAACATTTACAAAAACAGGACAGTATGATTCCAGTAGCCATCCAAAATAAAACATCAGATGACTCTCCTCTGGAGGTAAATGCACTAGAACTACCTGATAGGGAATTCAAATCTCTAATACTCAGAATTCTCCAAGAACTGAGGCAAAAAGTTGACAAACATGAGGAAAAAAATAGACAAATTCATGGAAAATATAGACAAAAATTAGAAGAATTCAGGAAAATAATGCAGGAACAAAATGCCAAAATAAATTCACAACTAGAAATTATACAAAGACAACAATTAGAAATCCAAAAGATAAACAACAAGATTTCTGAAATGGACTATGTCATAGAAGGGCTGAGAAGCAGATTTAAAACCGTGGAAGACAGGATCAGTGAATTGAAGACAAACACTTGGATACAACTCTGTTTCAGAAAAACTCAGAAAAAAGAACAAAGAAAAATGAATAGACCCTGAGAGTTATGTGGGACACAATCAAAAGCAAAAATCTGCAAGTGATTGGAATTCCAGAATATGGGAGGAAACAGAAAACACAGAAAGGATCATTGAGGAACTGCTGACAGAAAACGCCCCCAATATCATGAAAGATGAAAAGCTGGCGATCCAAGAAGCTCAATGAACCCCATATAGAAGAGACCCCAAAAGAAAATCACCAAGGCGTATCATATTCACACTCACCAAAACCAAAGACAAACAAAGAATCCTGAGAGCAGCCTGTGAAAAACAAGAGAGGAGAAACAATAAGACTAAGCTCATATTCAGCAGAAACCATGCAGGCAGGAAGGCAATGGGATGACATATATAAAATTTTGAAAGAAAAAAATTGCCAGCCAAGAATAATATATCCTGAAAAACTCTTGTTCAAATTTGATGATGCAATTAGGTCATTTCCAGATAAACAGAAATTAAGGGAATATGTAAAAGTCAAACCAAACTTACAAGAATTATTAAAGGGAGTTCTTCGATCTGAGGACAAACACCTTCAGCTCACAGGCAGAACCTAGGACGCAGGATCGTACCAGCCAGATACCAATCTAGGAAGTGAACTCTTGAGGACTATCCAAAACCAAAGGAAATACAACAGGACATCAGAGCAGTTAACCAGTAAATGACAACAACATCAAAATGATAAAAGAGGGAACAAACGGCATAAGTATAGAATCTTCTCATGGAGAGGAAGGCAAGGCGATACCAAGTAATAGTAGACTGCTTCAAACTTAGAAAGATAAGGGTAAAATTTATGGTAACCACAAAGAAAGTTAACAAACATACTCATAAAAAAAAGAGGAAAAACCTAAAGTCTCAGCAAAAATAAAACCTACAAAAACAAAAGAAATGAAAAAGAAATCCACAAACAAAAGTAACTCAGCACAACAGAGTAAGAAGAACAAAGAAAACTTCAGCACCACAAAAAAAAAGCACTACAAAATGATAGCAGCAAACCCACGTCTACCAATACTTACACTAAATGTAAATGGACTCAATGCACCCATAAAGAGATGGAGAGTGACAGAATGGATAAGAAAACAGGATCTATCAATATGCTGTCTACAAGAGACACACCTTAGAAACAAAGATGTGAATTTATTAAAAGCAAAGGATGGAAAAAAATATATCAAGCTAACAACAACCAAAAAAGAGCAGGAGTGGCAATTCCAATCTCAGATAAAATAGACTTTAAAACAAAATCTACCATAAAAGACAAAGAAGGACACTATATAATAATTAAGGGGATGAACCATCATGAAGACATAACGATAAAAAATATCTACGCACCCAATGACAGGGCTCCAAAATACATAAAACAAACTCTAACAGCACTGAAAAGAGAAATTGACAGTTCCACAATAATAGTAGGAGACTTCAACACACCACTCTTAGTAAAGGACAGAACAACTAAGAAGAAACTCAGCAAAGACACAGAAGACCTAAAGGGCACAATAAGCCAACTTGACCTCATAGGCATATATAGAACACTCCATCCAACTGCTGCAAAGTACACATTATTTTCCAATGCACATGGAATGTTCTCCAGAATAGACCACATCTTAGGCCATAGAGCAATCCTCAACAAGATCCAAAACGTGGAGATAATTCAAAGTATCTTCTCTGACCACAATGCCATCAAGGTAGAAATTAACAATAGAAAAAGCAAGGAAAAAAAGTCAACTACATGGAAACTGAATAATACCCTGCTTACACATCACTGGGTAACAGAAGAAATCAGAGATGGAATAAAAAAGTTCCTAGAATCAAATAAGAATGAAAACATATCATACCAAAACCTTTCTGACACAGCAAAGGCAGTCCTCAGAGGACAATTTATAGCAATAGATGTACATATCAAAAAAGAAGAAAGGGACAAAATCAAAACATTAACTACAGAACTCAAACAAATAGAAAGAGAACAGCAAAAAAAAAAAAAAAAAAAAGCCCACAACCATCGGAAGAAAGGAAGTAGTAAAGATCAGAGCAGAAATAAATGAACTAGAGAACAGAAAAACAATAGAAAGAATCAACAGAACCAAAAGTTGGTTCTTTGAAAGAATCAACAAAATCGACAAACCACTGGCCAGACTGACAAAAGAAAAACAGGAGAGGACACAAATAACCCAAATAAGAAATGAAATGGGGGACATTACAACAGACCCAACTGAAATAAAAAGGATTCTAACAGAATATTATGCAAAACTATACTCAAACAAATTTGAAAACCTAGAGGAAACAGATAAATTTCTAGACACACACAGCCAACCCAAACTACAACAAAGTGATGTTGAAAATCTGAACAGAGCCATAACAAGAGAAGAGATTGAAAAGGTAATAAAAAAAAACTCCCAACCAAAAAAAGCCCTTGCCCAAATGGCTTCACTGGAGAATTCTACAAAACATTTACAGAAAAGCTTGTACTAGTACTACTCAAGCTATTTCAGAGCATAGAAGAGGAAGCAACACTTCCAAATTCATTCTGTGAAGCCAGCATAACGCTGATACCAAAACCAGGAAAAGATGTCACAAAAAAAGAAAATTACAGACCAATATCTCTCATGAATATAGATGCAAAAATTCTCAACAAATTCTAGCCAATAGAATTCAGCATCATATCAAAAAAATAATACACCATAACCAAGTAGGATTCATACCAGGTATGTAAGGATGGTTCAACATTAGAAAATCAATCAATGTAATCCACCACATAAATAAAAGGAAAGAAAAGAATCACATGATCATCTCAATTGATGCAGAAAAGGCATTTGACAAAGTCCAACACCCATTCCTGATAAAAACTCTCAATACAATAGGTATAGAAGAGAAATTTCTCAACATAATAAAGGGCATCTATGCAAAACCAATGGCCAACATCATTCTTAATGAAGAGAGGCTGAAAACATTCCCCTTGAAAACAGGAACAAGACAAGGATGCCCTTATTCACCACTCCTATTTAACATTGTGCTGGAAGTTCTAGCTAGAGCAATAAGGCAAGAAAAAGAAATCAAGGGCATCCATATTGGTAATGAAGAAGTTAAACTGTCCCTGTTTGCAGATGATATGATACTATACACAGAAAACCCTAAAGACTCCACGAGAAATCTACTGGAACTAATAGAAAGATTCAGCAGAGTAGCAGGATACAAGATAAACATTCAAAAATCAGTTGGAGTCCTATACATGAATAAGGAGAACGATGAAAAGGAAATCAGGAAAACAATACCATTTTCAATAGCCCCTAAAAAGATAAAATACTTAGGAATAAATCTGACCAGGGTTGTAAAAGACCTATACAAAGAAAACTACAAAACACTACTGCAAGAAACCCAAAGGGATCTACATAAATGGAAAAACATACCATGCTCATGGATAGGCAGACTCAACATTGTGAAAATGACAATTCTACCCAAAGAAATTTACAAATACAATGCAATCCTGATCCAAATACCAACAACATTCTTCAAAGAGATGGAAAAACTAATCATTAACTTTATATGGAAAGGGAAGAAGCCCCAAATAAGTAAAGCACTACTGAAGAAGAAGAATAAAGTTGGAGGATTCACACTACCTGACTTGAGAACCTACTATACAGCTACAGTAGGCAAAACAGCCTGGTATTGGTACAATGACAGATAACATTGACCAATGGAACAGAATTGATACCCCAGATGTAAATCCATCCACCTATGGTCACCTGATCTTCGACAAGGGCCCAAAGTCCATCAAATGGGGAAAAGACAGTCTTTTTAACAAATGGTGCTGGCAAAACTGGATATCCATATGCAAAAAAATGAAAGAGGACCCATACCTCATGTTGTATACAAAAACTACTTCAAAATGGATCAAAGACCTGAATATAAAGCTTAAAAGTATGAAGTTCATAGAAGAAAAAAAAGGACCAATACTTCAGGCCTTAATACATGGGATTAACAGGATACAAACCATAACCATCAACACACAAAACCCAATAGATAAGCTAGATAACTTGGATCTTCTAAAAATCAAACACCTATGCTATTCAAAAGACTTCACTAAAAGAGTAAAAAGAGAACCTACAGACTGGGAAAAAATTTTTGGACAGTACAAGTCAGACAAAGGTCTAATCTCCATAATCTATAAGAAAATCCAACACCTCTACAAGAAAAAGACAAATAATCCTATTAAAAAATGGGCAAAGGAAATGAACGGACACTTCACCAAAGAAGACATTCAAATGGCCAACAGACACATGAGGAAATGCTTGGGATCACTAGCCATTAGAGAAATGCAAATTAAAACCACAAGAGATACCATCTCACCCCGGCATTCCTGGCACGAATCAAAAACACTGGAAATAACAAATGTTGCAGGGGCTGTGGGGAGATCGGGACACTTATGTACTGCTGGTGGGAATGCAAAATGATACAACCATTTTGGAAAATGATATGGCGCTTCCTCAGAAAGCTAGAAATAGACATACCATTCGATTCAGCAATCACACTTCTAGGAATATATCCTAGAGAAATAAGAGTCGTCACTCGAATAGACATATGCACACCTATGTTCATGGCAGCATTGTTCACAATAGCAAAATAATGGAAACAACCTAGATACCCATCAACAGATGAATGGATAAACAAACTATGGTATATACACACAATGCAGTACTATGCAGCAAGAAAGAACAGCAATGAATCTGTGAAGCATCTCATAACATGGATGAAACTGGAGGACATTATGCTGAGTGAAATAATTCAATCACAAAAGGACAGATATTGTATGAGACCTCTATTGTAAAAACCCATGAAAAAGTTCACACACAAAATGTAACAATCTTTGTTGGTTACCAGGGATGGGGGTGGGGTGGGGGGGGAATACTAAATAGACAATAGATAAGTGGTATCTTGGGTGAAGGGTGAGACAGTACACGATACAGGAGAAACTAGCACAACTTGTACAAGGAAAGGTCACGGAAGCCCCATAGACACATCCAAAATCCCTGAGGGACTGAGTTGCTGTGCGCAGGGCTCTGGGGAACATGGTCTCAGGGAACATCTAGCTCAATTGGCATAACACAGCTTATAAAGACAATGCTCTACATTCTACCTTGGGGAGTAGTGTCTGGGGTCTCAAAAGCCTGTGAGCGGCCATCTAAGATACTCCCCTGGTCTCATCCCTTCGGGAGCAAAGGAGAATGAAGAGAATAGGATACAAAAAAAAGATTAGTCCAAAGGACTAATTGTCCACAGCTACCAAGGCCTCCACCAGACTGAGTCCAATACAGCTAGATGGTGCCTGGCTACCACCATTGACTGTTCTGACCAGGATCACAGTAGAGGGTTCTGGACAGAGCTGGAGAAGGATGTAGAGCATAATTCTAACTCACAAAAAAAGACCAGATTTACTGGCCTAAAGGTGACTGGAGAAACCCCAAGAGTATGGCCCCCAGACACCCTTTTAGCTCAGTGGTGAAGTTACCTCCGAGGTTCACTGTTCAGCCTGGGAGTGGACAGCCCCGTAAAACCAAATGAGACTAACGAGGTACAGGGGTCCAGTGACAAGGGTCAGAAAGCAGAAGGGGACAAGGAAGCTGGTGTTAGGGAACCCAAAGTTGAATAAGGATATTGTTGATGTGTTGTGAGATTGTTAACCATTGTCATAGGGCAACATTTGTAGTAACTGTTAAATGAGAAACTATTTTGTTCTGTAAGCCTTCATCTTAAGTGAGAATAACAGCACAATTTGAAGAGCATAGTCAGTGTTGCTGAACTGTGCATGTAGACATTTTTGAAATGGTGTATCTTTGGCTATGTGTATTTTCACCAAAAAAAAAAAGAGTTCGAGAAGTTAGAGGGTTGATATGTTTTGGGGTTGTTATCCAATGTCATAAAACAACATATGTACTTCTGTTTTATGAGAAACTATTTGTTCTGTAAGCCTTCACCTGAAGTACAATTTAAAAAAAAAAAAGAATATAGTGGTTACATAAGAAAATGTGAAGTTCCTGGACCCCTGACCACTTTCTTTCAACCTCATCTCTGAAAACGTCAGGTCACCAGTTTGAAAACCACAGATCTCACATTTCTGTTTAGCACTGCCTGGACAATAAGCAATTTTCCCTATGCAAAAGTTTATAAATTCAGCCAGAAATTAGTTCTTTTCTCAGTATCTGTGAAAATAATACCCATATAGTAGAAGAATCACACAACTGGAAATCAAGATACTGCATTCTTGTTGTAAGTTAACATGTAAATGTGACCAACTTCCTTCATGGCTGTAAACCAAACCAAAAACCAAATTTGCTGCCATCGATTCAATTCTGACTTATAGCAAACCTATAGGATAGAGTAGACCTTCCACATAGGGTTTCCAAGGAGCAGCTGGTAGATTCAAACTGCTGACCTTTTGGTTAGCAGCAGAGCTCTTAACCACTGTACCACCAGGGCTATGCTTCATGGCTTTAGTGCTCCTTTTTCTTATCTGTTATTTCAAAGATTGGAATAGATGTTTCATTGACTTGTTTATCAAAGGTCTACCATGTTAAGGTGCAACAAACCCACATATATAGCAGACCTTCCTTTTAGCTCTAACATTCTTGGAATCTAAATCTATATATAGAGATTATTGTAGTTACAAATTTTCTTTTGCCCACATATTCCCTTCAGCTTTTCTGTTAGATGAGTTTCTTACACACTTGTGCTCTACTTCTTACGGAATAACATTTTTTTTATATCATCCAGTTTAACTTCCAGAAATAACTCCCCTTTAACTGATTTTGTATGATTACTATATTTGCTAAAGCATTTTTTAATCGCACTTCAACTATTCAATCTGATGTATGTAGGCACTAAAAAATTTATTAATATACACTTATATATAAAGCATTCCTTAAAAGCAATGGTTATATTATGCCCAGAGTTGTACATATAATGACACCTAACAATCACCGACATGTAGTAAGTTATTGATGAATGTTCTTTCTAATTTAATGGAATCAAATGGAATGAATTTAATTGAATGGAATGCACACACACATGCAAGCACATATACGTGTGTATATGCATATATACATATATATAAAATTTTCATATATCTTTGTGTCTTCTAACAGTGTAGTATCAAAGAGACTCATAGAATAGGTAGTGTAGCACCATAGTGGTTAAAAGGATGTGATTTAGACCAGGAAGACCTAGACCCAGATCCCTGCTCTGTCATTTAGGATCTATGTTACCTTGGATAAATTATTTAGAACTTCTACACTAAATACATCATCTGGCTTTTATTATTGTTGAAGAGTGTACAACTTGAGTTATTTGAAAAGTAAAGGCAATGATCTCACGCATTTTCCAATGAACTCATGTGAATGCGAAGCAAGAAGACAGAAATAAGGGGAAGCAACAGTAGGAAGATAAACCATGATCACACAGTTAACAGAATAATAACATAGATGTTTCCAACATTTTAATTATAAACATGGCTCCTCTTTCCAAGCTTCTGCAAATTAAATATCTTTCATAAACTACCGAATCCTCTTAAATTGACTAAGGAGGTATGTAGCATGTATGAAACAACCCTCAGAATCGTGGCATGGCTGTATCGTTATGGTGGTTTTTTGTAGCTCTTAGCAGATTTGGGACTTGTATCTAAAATGTGAAAAATGCTAATGTTACGAAATATTTTCATTTTCCTTATAATGAAAGTCCAGTTACCTAAATACAACAGACAGACCATTGATAATGGGATTATCATCCCAGCAATCCAGGGTCATCCTAATAATCTTAAGGAAGTTGTGAGAGTATCTTAAAGAAGAAAAAATCTCTCTATTCAGTCATAAAAACATCAGCATATCTTACAAATAAGAATGAAATCCTCAATGTAAACCATTTGAATTATAGATTAAAAAATTAGATATATGGTTTTAAAAATTGAAAATGCAGAGCAGTCCCCTGGAGTGAGATTTATATGGAGAACTTATAGTTAATATCTACTTCACATAGTTGATGTTGACTTTATTCATTCATCTGACAAGTGTTCACTGAGCACCAACCATATGCTAAGCATAGTTACAGATGCTGCATTGTCCTAATGAACAAAATAGGCAAAGTCCCTGCTCTTGTGGAATTAAATTTTAGTGAGTGTTATGGATTGAATTGTGTCACTTCCAAAATATATGTTGGAATCCTAACACCTATACCTGTGGATGTAATCCTATTTGGAAATAGAATTTTCTTTGCTATGTTAATGAGGATATATTACTGTAAGGTGTGTCCCAAACCTAATCGCTTCTGAATTATAAAAAGAGTATATTAGACACATAAGCAAGCACAAAAAGGACAAGACAGACACCAGGTGGGGATTGCCAAGAAACCGTGAAACCCTGAAGCTACAGAAGTGGAAGGAGAAAAAGATCTTCCCCTAGAGCTGACGGAGGGAGTCTTCCCTTAGGGCCACATCCTGAATTTGCTGTCTAGCTTCCTGAACTGTGATAAAATAAATTTCTCTTCATTAAAGCCACCCATTTGTGGTATTTTTGTTATGGCAGCACTAGTAAACTACAACAGTGAGAGGAACAGTAAACCACTAAATCATTAAAAGTATAACATGCAACATAGCATTAAGGGCCAAGAGGAAAAATAAAACAAACAAACAAAGCTAGAGAGTAATGGACTTTGGAAGAGAAGTAGTTGCTATTTGCATAGTGTAGGCAGGGAAGGCCTCTCTGATAAGGAGACATTTGAGTGAAAATCTGAAAGTGACAGAGTGAGGCATACAAATATCAGGGGCAAGATCACGGCTTGCAGGGGGAACAGCAAGTCTGAAGGCCTGTGGACAGTATCGTATTTGGTGTGTCCAAAACACAGCAAGAAGGCCAGAGTGATTGAAACGGAGTGTAAGATGTAAAAACTAGGGAATATCCTTTTTTAGAAACATGGCTCTAAAATATGCAATTATTGGGGTTCTTATAAAGCTACTATCTGAAAAAAAAAAAAAATACAATATTGCTAAGAAGATCTTTGCTTCTATCAAACCCTGTCTTTATCCCTGTTGTATCATTAAGGAACCTGAACTAGTGATGAAAGCCTGGCCAGCTGAAGCCACTATTAATTAAAGCTGCATTTGAGTTACAGTGCTGCAATTTAAATATTTTCCTTTATAATTTTAGGCGTACAATTCTGCATGATAATATATGTTGTGAACAAAACCTTATATTTCAATTATATGTGGCAGCAAAAAAAAGTAATGTCATCAAGAAAAAAAGGTTGTCTTGAGAAGTTTTCCAACAGTACACTTAGATTATATTTATAGCAGTTTATAGTGCATTCATATAGTTTCAAAGATCTATTCCAACTCTTCCCTTTTTGTTCCAATGACCAGCTCTTCCTATGACTTGTAAAACCTTGAGGAAAATATTATTTCAGTTGACCATCCATGACTGATATGTCATCTTCCTAATTAAAAAAAGTTTTTATTTTATAAACCAAAAAATTCCATGAAGTACACACTCACAGATGTGATATTTTTTGCCTAAATTGCCTCAGTACTTGCTTATGTAAGTAAGTATTATAGCCCTTATAGAAGTGTTGTGCACTGAGCCTAAGGAAAATGAAGGCTTTTTAAATCTTCTGTTGGATATTTGTTTTTCTTTGATGATTATCAGAATCTACGTGCATAAGTTTTATTAGTAAATAAAGCATTGTTCTAGTTGCCAAATTAGTGTATATATATTTTTAAAATGCTACTGATTGTGGTTCAGGAACAGTGAAAAACACTTAGCAGTTATGGGGTCAACTTATCCTAATATTAAGCATCTTTTTGGCCATGAGGTGACTACTTGCCTGCTCGATTCTGACCACCTGCCTTACAAGAGAATGAAAGGCACCAGCAAAAAACAGATCAGATGGCAGAATTTGGGGAAAAGCCAGTTTGCAGATTGTGAGATTCTACTGAATATATTATCAGGAGGTCCCATATTGAACTTTTTTGAGCACATGGAGAAGATGAGTGTGATAGTTAATGGCTGCAACTTGGTTCAAGTTGAACCACTGGTCATTATTCCAATGGGATTGTGTGAACCTCTTTCTTAGTTTAATGAGCATGTCTTGTCACTTGATTTTATTCTTGAGCTTCAGAAATTCCAAAGAAATTTAAAAATTTCATTTGGAAGAGTCCCCCCAAAGGTTTTAGGCTAAAAATCACAAAGTAGTTAAAATTCATTATGCCAGCCACTGCCTCCCACCTCTCCCACCCAGTCCACCCCTCAGGTTCTTTTAGAGCCAATTTGTATGTGGTTTCAAAAAAATAAGAACCTAGCTTAAACTTGTATTCAATAGAGCCAAGTTTTAAGTCAAGCTGGATATCAGAGTTTTATAACAAGCTCGTCTTAGATGAAACTATTAGATTATATCTAGAAAAGATAAAGAACTAAGCTTCTGATTTGTTTAAATGGGATTGAAGGAAAGTGATTTTTTTTTTTTTTGACATTCATTAGTAATCTAAATGTGCCAAGGAGGGCTATAAAATACATTTTATTGAAGCTCATTTAGGTTGGAAGCAGAGGAACATCCGTAACTGCTCTGAAGGGGACTCTGGAAGAACTTTTTATGAGTAAACTGGGATTGTTGCTTTTAATTATTCGAGTGTATAGATTATTCAGCAATGTGTGTAAAGAGCTTATTTAGCTACTACCTCCAAGCCACATTAATCAAATACAAGAGGATCTTTGCTCAGTTTACTTTGTTTTTGCTCTGTTATTTAAAATACAACATAAAGTAACTCAAGCAAGTGGAAGTGTGATTTGTTTGCAGCAATGACTTGCTATGGAATTCTTTTGTGGATTCATTTTTCTCTTTGTGTGTCGTTTTGTAAGACTGGTAATAGCTAAATTGTTTTGTTTCATACTAGATTCCAAAGGCATAATGATATTTTTTCTTAAGAACTACTCATACGTAATCTTGTTTTGGAATTCTTCAGCAGGGGCTTCCAAAATTAAAGTAAGAATGGCAAGCGATTCTTCTGTCTGCAAAATCTTATTCTTAAGGCATTTAAACTAAAACCCCGTTAGGTGTCTCATTTTCAAGGAAGCCAACCTCATGTGATTCCAAAATTAAAAAATAAAAAAGCATCTTCAGCCCTTCAGCTCTTACACTGCAGAAGGATTAACGATCATTGCACATTTATTAACACATCCCTGTGTGTTTGGCAAGGAAAAGTGGCTAAGCCACAACTTACTGTTACTTTGATCTTTGTTTGATAGAGAACACACTTAATAAATAAAAGGTCATCATCCTTTACCCTTTTTTTGTAATCAAACGTGAGCACAACATAAATAATGGCTGATGCACATCTTTTGACTGCGATTCAAATGTCTATTTTTCTCTTTTATTTTATTTTATGGCATCTTAATGAGAGACTTCTCCTAGAACTGCCGCTGAACAGAATTTGCACCTAAAAAGGGTTATTTAGAATAAAGATATTCTCGTTCTAAAATACAGGTATCTTTTTCATAACTCGGACATGAACAGTAAAGAGTAACTGAAAATATCTCAAGTCACAAGTCCACACAAGGCACTGATAAAATAGCATTAATAATTTGTGGAAACAAAACCACTAACTATTCTTTTATAGTTTTTTTTTTTTTCCAACCCACTTAACTTGGGAATAAATTGAGTTTCATGAAGATTCACGAAAGTGTGTCTTTCTGTCTAGTGTGCTTTGTGCTACAATTAGGAAAGAGGAATTTTCAGAAGAACGAGCTTTAAATTGGTCGCTGTGGCACAGCAGATTTTAGTACGGATGCCTACGTGCTCCTCAGAAGGACACTTCTCGACTCCCTGGGAAGAAAGCATATGACTGAATTTCAGTAGTTCGGTTTTCACATTAAAATATGGCCAGTGAGGGGTTCCAATCTGTCAGGGAAAAGTGACCATGCGGCCAGAGTTATCATTTTACTTTGGGGGTCTTGTGTTTGCCAAGTGGTCAGCCAGCTGTCCAGGCTTTTAAAGTGAGGAAACTGAAAAATTGAAGAGGTAGATTGCACCAAAGCATTTAATATTCATTAAACCTGAAAGGTTTTTAATAAACTTAAAAGATAGAGATTTATGTTTTGAAATTTGGCATTTTAATGAATATTCCCTTAAGTTCTGTATGAACAGTAAGGTAGGAAGTCTAATCTCCCACAGTGGTGAGCTTTGTTACGTGGTGCAAAGAACATGAGTATTGTCTTAGTCACCTAGTGCTCCTCTAACAGAAATACCACAAGTGGATGGTTTTAACAAAGAGAAATTTATTCTCTCACAGGCCAGTAGGCTCCAAGTCCAAATTCAGGGCATCAGATCCAGGATAGGGCTTCTCTCCCTGTCAGCTCTGGGGGAAGGTCCTTGTGATGCATCAGTCTTTCTTTGGTCTGGGGGCTTCTCAGCGCAGGAACCTCAGGTCCAAAGGACGCGCTGTGCTCCTGGCACTGCTTTCTTGGTGATATGAGGTTCCCATGTGTCTCTGCTAGTTTCTCTCTTTTATATCTCAAAAGAGATTGGATTAAGACAATATCTATAACCTCATCATAGTGACAGAGTTTACAACACATAAGGAAATCACATATAACCTCATCATAGTGATAGAGTTTACAGCACATAAGGAAATCACATCAGATGTACACAATTGTACACAATCATACAATACTAGGAATTATGACCCAGGCAAGTTAACAGATATTTTGGGGGGACATAATTCAATCCATGACAGGTATGAAGGCTAGTAGGTCTGATTTCAAAGTTTGCTGCTGCTATTCAGTGGTTGTATAAACTTCTCTCTGAGCTCAGTTTTATTATCTGTAAAATAGGAATAATAATAATACCTATCCAAAAAAAGTGTATTTTGATTTACAGTAATATATCCCAAGAATCTGGCAGATGGCCCTCGACTCACAGCGACCCCAATGCACAAGGGAACAAACTGGACCGTTGTGATCCACAGGCTTTTCAGTGGCTAATTTTTTTGGAAGTAGATAACCAGGCCTTTCTTCCTAGTCTGTCTTAGCCTGGAAGCTCCACTGAAAGTTGTTTAGCATCGTAGTACCCCCCAAGCCTCCAGTGACAGGTGGTAGCTGGGCATGAGGTACATTGGCTGAGAATTGAACTTGCATAGAGGTCAAGATTCTATAAGAACCACCAATGTCTCACCTGGCAGATAGAAAACAATATTGTTGTTGCTGCTGTTAGGTGCCGTCGAGGATGTTCCAACTCATAGTGATCCTATGTGCAATAGAACAAAACACTGCCGGTCCTGTGCCATCCTCACAATCGTTGTTATGCTTGAGCCCATTGCTGTAGCCACTGTATCAGTCCATCTTGTTGAGGGTCTTCCTCTTTTTGGCTGACCTTCTACCAGCATGATAGCCTTCTCCAGGGACTCATCCCTCCTGATAACATGTGCAAAGTTTATGAGACGAAGTCTCGCCATCCTTGCTTCTTAGGGACATTCTGGCTGTAGAAGACAATAAATGGTCATTATTACAATAAAACTATTTAAGTGTATCCTGAAGGAGTAGTAGCTAGAGGCTGCGGTTTGAAAATAGACTCCTCATTACTTGTTAGCAAATACCAAAAAGCATCAGACTATCTGTAAAATATCAACGAAGAAATATTGTTGGGGAAATTATCAAAAGCATGTGTTTCCATCTGAGAAAGAAGGCTAGAAGTAAATCTTTAGCAGTGGTGGCTCAGACCAAGTAGAGTTTCTTGATAACAAGGTTAGCTATGTCTTCCCTACTTTCCAAGGGGAGCCCTGGGGAAGACTGTAGGGGTAAGTGCCAGCCAGTCACGTTTACATGAGATAAATAATCAGTTGTGAGCTCAGTGTGTGATTCTCGTTAAAATACAGACGTTGGAACAGCTCCCGAAGCAACGCACTGCCACCACCACCACTACCAATCTCTTTTGCATCTCATTGGCATTTGAGGACGTTAATTGACTCATTATTGCAATTCATATTCAGGAAAGGAAGTTGATTAAGGAAGGCAGATGCAGAATCTCCAGACACATTCATAGCTGTGTTGTTTGTCCCAGAAGTTTACTTGAGTTATTAGAATACTTAGAGGAAGCTATAGCCAGAGGGACAGGTAACGTGTTCCACTAAGTGTCACCCTCACAGGATAGATTTTTACTAAAAACAGTATATAATTTTTGAATAACCCTATTTTACCTTAAGTCCTAAATAAGCAAAGCTATTTTCTTAGATGTTTTATACTAATTACAGACACTCCATTTTATTTGAATTGCTCTTCTAGAAAATTAGTTTATGGTACTTATGCTATATAAAGGACTATCTTTTAAAAGTCAATAAAAAGCATGTCAAGATTATATTGAATTAAAGAACATTTAAAAATTACCATTGGTAGTACAATTTTATAAATGATTTTTGAAGTTTTCTTTGTTATTCTCAACTTTAATTAAGGAAATTGTGAGGAATTTATAGATCGAAAGTGTTTGATTTTTCATTTGACTAATTATTTACTTTTGTTACTTTGTTCATCTTTAAACAATTGGACTAGTTTCCAATTTTATGCAATAGATACATTGTAAGTATATATAAGTCTGTATGTGGGTTAGATGAGAACTTTCTCTTCTTAAATTTAAAATGACAAGAACTTTGAGCTGAGTACTGAGAAATATTCTCAACAATTGATTCTCACTAATTTGGCAAACACTTGGAAAAATAAAATACTATAATTCTGAGGTCAGTCTAAACTAAGAAGTATAATTTACTTGCTGTTTTTTATGCTGAATTTTCTTAATAACAAATTTAAGAAAATTATTTTTATTTTTTCTTTTCTTTTCACCTTAAATGTGAAATAATTGTCCAGGTCTTTCTATGAATAGTTTTATTACCTAAAAGAAACAAACGTCCATCTATCAGAAGTTCATTCAAACTATTACTCTTAAAAAGTGTTCTTCAGCATTAAGTAGAGTCAACATTGTGACTTAAAACAATATCATTCATTTCCCAACTACCCATTGCTCAGTGTTAGCTAAATTCACTTCTTTTACTTGTTCTGTACTGATTAACTAGAAAGCATAAAAAGATGTGTGCAGTTGATAAACTTTCTCACACAGAAATATAACTAAAATGAAATAGAAATGATGACAGAGTTTAATAAACCTCATTTATATATTGGCCTTATAGCTTATTTCCTCCACTAATTTTTTTTGACCTGCAGAAAATAAATCAAGGCTCATTTTCCTTACAGATTAGTCATTTTAAGTGTTGATAACATTTCAAGTTTTTTTCTAAAAATGTATTTCATTCAACAAAAAATTAATGACAATTATTACGCATGTGTTGTGTACTTCAGAGCAGGGGCAGCGGTCACAAATTAATAAAGCATGATCCCTACTATCCAAGAGCTTATAGTCTATTGGAGGGTGGCATGTAAATAATTTCTTATAATATGAATACTCACATAGATACTGCAAATAAATTTTTTTTAAAGTTAAATGAGAACCCCAAGAAATGTTCAATTCCCTATCAGTCATTTTTAAAGTTTAAAAGGCAGGCTGGGGTAAGTAAGATCAGTAGCTGGATCTTGAAGGGTGTCGATTATTTTGATACAAGGAAAAAAGAGAGACATTCAGGTGGATGGACTACCATGAGCAAAGACAGAGATGCAAGATGTGTTCTGGGGAAAATAAGTAGTTCTGCAGTGTCTTAATTATTTAATTCTTCTGTAAGAGAAATACCACAAGTGGATGGCTTTAACAAAGAGAAATTTATTCTCTCCCAGTCTAGAAGTCTGAATTCAAGAGTGCCAGCTCCAGGGGAAGGCTTGCTCTCTCTGTCTACTCTGGGGGAAGGCCCTTGTTATCAATCTTCCCTTGGTCTAGGAGCTTCTCAGTGCAGCGACCCCAGCTCCAAAATACGTATTCCACTCCCGGCTCTGCTTTCTTGGTGGTAGGAGGTCCCTCTGTCTCTCTGCTTGCTTCTCTCTTTTATATCTCAAAAGAGATTGTCTCAAAATACCACCTAATCTTGTAGATTGAGTCCTGCCTCACTAGCATAACTACCCCTAATCCTGCCTCATTAATATCACAGAGGTAAGATTTACAACACATAGGAAAATCACATCAGATCAGGGTCGGGGATAGAAATCTAGATTAAGTGTCCCTCAAATCAGAATGGGAATTGAAGCTGTGGGAATACACAAGGGTGCTCATGAAGAAGGTCATATCATGCACAGAAACTGGAGGATGAGACTTTGCAAAATGCCTGTGGGAATGTAATTATTTGCAGGAAGAAGAGTAGATGAAAGGAAAGAATCTTCCTGCTCTCTTGAAAGTTTAATTTATGGAGACCAGAAAGTGTGGAAAGCCCAAAGGCAAGGTGGCATGAAAAAAAGAGGCTGTAGAGACACAACTACAGGCCTAGGAAAGGCAAACATAGGTCTCATTTTTATTCAATCATTTGTTCATTTCTTCATTCATTCAACTTTCACTGAGTATGTCTTTCAGCCAGGCTTTGTACTAGATTTTGCAATATATATGATGGTCCTAAAATTCCAAAGTGTTCTTATTAACCTAATGTAATCCCTTGTTGATTATCCACTTTCCTCATATCTTCACACTAAGGGTTTTTACTTACTAAGCTTTGCCTTCATCACGTAATCAGGATTATCGTTAAAATATGACTTTGATAAAAATAACAACTAGTTGTCATTGAGTTAATTCCAATTTATGGCAACCTCATGTACGTTAAAATACAACTGTGCTCCATAGGGTTTTCAATAGATGATTTTTTCAGGAGTAAGTTACCAGGACTTTCTTCCAAGGTAACTTTGGGTAGACTTGAACCTCCAACCTTTCCGTTGGCAGCCATGCTTGTTAACCTTTTGCAACAACCAAGGACTACAATCAATTGGAAAAGGTTTCCTGAAACACTGAGTTAACAAGGATGTTGAGGCAGTTTCTCTGATCAGTGGGAAAAAGTGCTATGAGTGATTGTAAGTGTTGTCATGGAAACCTGGGAGGGAGGTATGGCACATGTGCTGCGTATTTTACTGTTCTTGTTCTAAAGGCAACTTGAATCATATTATGCTGGGATCAGATTATAAGCTATCCAGAGTGAGTAGTGTGATGTTCCGCTCTCTTGAGAACAAGGTTATGTCTAGTGGTGAAATGCTCCCTTAGGTGAGGAATGTAACTTTTTGCTAATAAATCAGCATGCCGTGCTGTAGATGGCGGTTGATGCTTTAATCAAACACACAGAGTAGACAACTGTTTTAATCAATTCCTAATTGCATGTTTGCTAATGTTTTTAACCTAGGTTCAGAGTTTTCTGCATTTGATGAGTAATTTAATTCAAATGAAAACCAGGCAATTGTTTTGAATTTATAAAATGGATTTCTCTCTAGGGGGCCTACAGGACTAATGGGAATGAGCATTAGAAAATAAATTGCCATGCCTCGAAATAAACAGAGGTAACTAAATACGACTAGTTATAACAATAGAGAAAACTCTCTGGGGGGACTTCATGCATGCGGACCATCCAAATGTTATTTTGTTTGTTGAGTTTTCCTAGCACCTATATCACTAGTCTGTTTTATCTGCAAAATAAATTGCTGTCCCAGACATTAGATCACTCCCTCCCAAGCGAGAGCTGCCTCCGAGTTAAGTGACTTACTCAAGGTCACTGAGCACGAGGGTTAGAAGAGGATATTTCAAAGGCTTTTGAGTTCCAGGTTGTTGCTTACCCACTGAACCTCATGGAAGAAAATGTAGAAAACCTGAAGATCTATTTATCTGTAATTTCTTTGGCTGAAACTGTGCATTTATAAAGTGGTACTTGTACTCATGCCATGGTCCATTTGCTTCAAAGCAGTTAAAAAGAATTTTACTCACCCCCTAGGCAATTCATGTTTTTGAATTATTACGGGGTTACTTAACTTGACAGAGAAAGACCTGTAGATCCCATGGTGAAAATGCAGCAAGAAAATAATTTGGCAAGTGTTAACTTTGGTGAAAGGAAAGACCACACACAATATAGGGGAAGTCAGCACAATTTGACCAAGGCAAAGCCATAGAAGCTTCCTAGACACATCCAAACAAGGGACCAAGTTGCTGGGGTTGAGGGCTGGGGACCATGATTTTGGGGGACATCTAGGTCAATTGGCATAACCTAGTTCATAAAGAAAATGTTCTACATCCTGCTTTGGTGAACAGCGTCTGGGGGCTTAAGAGCTTGCGAATGGCCATCTAAGATACATCTATTTGTCCCATCTTGCTCAGAGAAAAAGAGAATGAAGAAAACCAAAGACACAAGAAAAATATCGGTCCAAAAGACTGATGGACCGCATGAACCACAGCCTCCACCAGCCTGAGCCCAGAACTAGATGGTGCCTGGCTGCCACCACCTACTGCTCTGATAGAGATCACAACAGAGGGTTCTGGACAGAGCAGAAGAAAAATGTAGACCAAAATTCAAATTCACAAAAAAAGACCAGACTTACTGGTCTGATAGAGACTGGAGGAACCCCCAAGACTATGTCCCCAGACACCCTGCTAACTCAGAACTGAAGCCACTCCTGAACTCCATCTTTCAGCCAAAGATTTGACAGTCCTATAAAACAAACAATAACACGTGAGGAATGTACTTCTCCATTCAGTCAAGTATACAAGTCCAAATGGGCAACACCTACCCAAAAGAAAGGTGAGAAGTCAAGAAGGGACAGGAAACCTGGATGAATGGACATGGGGAACTCATGGTGTAAAGGAAAAGGGGGAGAGTGCTGACACATTATGGGAATTGAAACCAATGTCACAAAACAATTTACGTATATATGTTGGAATGAGAAAGTAATTTGAGCTGTAAACTCTCACCTAAAACACAACTGAAAAAAAAAGAAAGAAAATAATTTGAAAGTGAGATTAACAATATAAGATACCAGGTATTTTATATGTTTTGATGGAAGTGAGTCATGGAAATTCTCTAGATTTCCCTAAGATAATTCACATTTATATCTTTAATCAGAAATCATAAACCTTTTTCCATCTAATATTTCAGATCTATTTGCTTCCCTGAGTACCTATCCTGACTCTCTTTGTCTCCTGCACCAGAAACAGCACCAGTCTATAGTCAGTTTACCTGTGTCAATCAGGGTCCAATCTGAAAAAGAGAAGCCACTGTAAATCTGTCAAATGAAGGAATTTAATTCACGGTTGTACAGGCTATGGAAGAGGTGAACATCAAGCAGTATGCAGAGGCAAACAAGAGATCAGTAACAGCAGAAAATGCCATCCCTAGAGCTAGAGGAACAAAGGAAAGAGATTGTGGTGTTTCCACGTGAAGAGTTCCTAATGGGAGCTGGAACCACAAGAGCAACTTCCCAGTAGAAGCTGGCACCATAGAGGAGACCAGCCACTTCTGGAAATGCCACAGGGGATGAAGTGTGTGTGTGCGTGGGGGCGGGGGGAGGGTGCTATGACTTCCCTTCCACACCCTCTGATCTTCTATCAGGGCCTCATTTTTGCCCAAGAGCAAAATAAGGAAGGAAAAGAAAACTCTGAGAGTAAATAGGCAGTTGACCAGCTAATTACCTCACACATTAAAAAGTCTGCTTAACAAAAAATTCTGTATTTTAAAAAAATGTATTTAACTTCCTTCTCGTAAAGAAAAATTCATCATAGTTTTTATTTTTTGGTCTCTTCCTAACCAAAGTCCATTGGTAGGACTTTGTTTAATTGCTTATGAGCAGAAGTTAGTCCAGAATCTTTGAGGGGTGAGAGGAATCCAACAACATTGGCAGCAAGGGTAAAGGAGAACAAGAAGTTTGCTAGAACAACAACAAAAACAAAAAATTTCACATTAATGATTAGTTTCACTTCTTGAATCCTGGCCTCTCTGCAGCTGTCTATTTTAATTATTAATAGACCCTGATTTCCTCCTTTCTTTCTTTTTTTTTTTTTTTTTGTTAGATACCCCTTTGAGAATCTTATGCTACTTTATGTATGCACAGGCAGAAAACACCTTAAATATCATTTCAAGGATCCCCCTGGCCCAAAGACTGATGATGTATCTCTAGGAGGAAAGACCCTTGCTCTGTGGGGGGCTCTTTGATAAGCTCCTTTATGACTCTTCAGAGGACTGTAAATTGTATCCAGTAAGAAATAATGTGATTATACTTCAAACACAAGTCCTGGAGCACAGTAAAATTGTATGCTAACTGCTGAATGCATGTGGTCATATGCATTTTTCTTAAGAGAAAGTTCGGGACCTCAGAAACATTTAGAAATAGTGCTCTAGACATTAAAACCCTTAATACTACATTTTTCCCTGTGGAGTGTAAATTATGTATATATATATATATATCATACATATATAATAAGCAAGACCATTTTATGTTGATAGAGTGTACACAGAAATATACTACAGGAAGGAAAAAAGTTGCTTGGTAAAGTAGTGGGTCAGTGAAAATAATGACGATCCTCAGTGAGATGGATTGAACAGTCACTCCAACAAGGGGCCCAAAAGTAGCAATGATTGTGAGCCTGGCACACGACCGGGCAGCATTTTGTTCTGTTGTCTATAGGGTCACAATGAGTTGGAACTGACTCAAAGGCTCTCAACAACAACAAGAGGGAAAAATTCTGGTAAGAATGAATCTCCTATTTATTTATTATATGGCCTGTTTTAAAGACCATGCTGGTTCTTCAGGAGTAGAAATTAGATACTTCTTGGCTTCTATACCAACTTAAGTGGTGGCTTCATATGCTAAAATGACGCTTCCGGATATGGTTCCTTTTCTTACAAAGAAACACATCTAATGTGCAGCCTATATCCTTTTTTTCTGAGTTATCATTGTATTCACCAAATTTTATAAATAACAACATTGGAAACCATAATTGTGATGTCTACCATCAAAGATTCATTATAAGGTCATAGAATGTTAGCTCCAGAAGGAACCTTGGAACTTATCTATTATGACAGTTCATTTTATTTAAAGGGAAACTGAGATCTCATGAGAGAATATGATTTGCCTACTCCTGGTCGTTTCCATTTAACACACTCCCAGCTGCTGGTGTCTGTGCTTGAAAAATTAAAATGTGAGCTATCCTTTTACCTGTCCATTAAGATGAATTTAAAATTGATGAGGATTTTCAATTTTCTACTAGGATCTTTTGATTTAGGATAACAATTTTTAAACTATAAAAATAAATATCCATAGTATGATCCCTTTTCTCTATGGACAAGCCATGAAGATCATTGGCTCTTGGGAAAGACTGCTTGGGTTCAAATTCTGGTCTGTGAGGGTCAGATGTAACCCATGACGGACATTTGACAGTTGCTTAGCTTCTTTAGTCTTCATATTCTTCAACTGTAAAATAAGGACAATCATATAATCTACTTCATAGGGTTGTTGTGAGGGGTAAATGAGCAGAAATGCATGTAAAGAATTTAGATCTGTAAGTGGAACATAATAAATTCTTAATAAGTGTTAGCAATTGTTGCAATTAGGTGTTTTAGAATCTGAGTGTACCAGACACTCACACCATCCAGAAACGAAACTGAAAAACACTGCCATAATTATTAGTGACTGAAGACTCTAAACTTTGCATCTGCTAAAATTTACAGTAGATGAAAGCTGGACAAAAAGAAATTTCCATCTGAGAAATGGTTAAATTGAGTTATGAGACAAGAGCTGGGTAATATAAGGAGATTTTTTTTTTTTAATCAATGAAGAGTTCACGATAAGTTTAAAAAAAGTTGTTACAAGCACAGTCTTCAAGCAAGAGTAAGCAAAGTAGCAAACAAATGAATTCTTTCTAAAGCCTGTAGCCAAAAGCCCAAAGCCTAGACCAGAAACTTACAAACCACTGCTGTATAGAGGATTCTGGAGTAACTGAGGTGGCTGAAGGTTCAAGGATGGGAAAAATAATCCCATTTTGCCTCTTCAGAAGCAGGGATTTTGCCTGGATCTTTTTTTTTTTTTTTTTTTCTTCTTCTTCTCTCTTTTATGACTGAATTTTGCTTGCTGTCTTCAGCTTGGCAGAATGTAGCCACAGGATGCCTGCAGCTTCTTCCAGTCTGCCTTGCCCTGAAGGTTCTCAGAGCTTTAAATCACAAAGAGGAAAACTGTTGAAACTATTTCTTTCAATCTTGAGGTTTCTTATTTTTTAATATTACTTTTGCTTTGGTAAAATGCATTTATTCAAGCACGGTCTTGTCTGCACTCTAGAATATGTGAACCATTTTGCACTGAATTCTTAAATACAGAAAAAAAATTGGCTGATTAACAAACATAACTTCTTGTGATTCTGTTCCAATAATCTTGGCAAATTGTTATACTGTAAACCTAGAAAATTAGCATTGCCAGATAAACAGTCTGATTATATCTGGCATGATCAAGGTTTTGCAGTGAGAAAATGTAGTTTCCTAAGGCCTCTGACCAAAAGCCACTCTCAGACCTTTTCAAAAATTTTCAGAAGTTATTACTGGAGATTAACTATGGCATGAACAGAAAGGTTTGAAGTCTTGTTTATAGGTAGCCCGTGGCTCTGAGTTAGCAAGTTCTCTCTTAAACGATCAGCCTTTGAGCTGTGGGTGCTAATGAGTGAAGGTTAGCCAGAGGGAACGTGGATGAGGGAAACAAACGACTAAATCATTCTCAGTGCAGGGGAAAAAAAAAAAAAAACTCAATAATTTTAGAAGTCAAATTGCATTTTAATCAATGCCTCCTGAATAAGCTGAAGAAGTCCCACTGACATTCCCAGCTGTAAGAGTATAAGTCTGGTTTCACATTTGCATGATTTTGAAGGTCAAATGCCTGCTATCCAAGTCTTACTGATCCATATGGACTAGAAATGCCACAATATGCAATCATCATGAAGGCAGATTGTCTCCTGTAAATCTGTCCTTTCTGTAACACATTCAAAATGTACCGTATTGGCTGGATTTTAAATCCTTTTAGGAAATGCATGCACATTTGTAGAAGCAGCTTCACGTTGATGGATGATGGCGTTGGTGTGCAGAGAGCCCTTAAAATAATTTATCATATGTATAAATCTGATTTTCCATGTGTCTGGATTTCCTGTGGCCAGGTATACCGGTAACTCAAAATTCTGTTCCAGGAATAAGTAAAACCACCTTTGGACTGCTCCCCATATTTTCTGTAGATATGAGACTTATGAATTTTATATTATTCTGGACCTCCACTTTATTTGTCAAGTAAAAAGTCACTTAAATAAGACTTTGAGTTTAAGAATGCATTTATCTCAAGATTTTTCTCTATATTTTATATTTACATTAAATAATCAACGTCCCTGTTGTTGTTGTTAGGTGCTGTCAAGTCAGTTTCGACTCATAGCAACCCGTGTACAACAGAACATAATGCTGCCTGGTCCTGCACCATCCTGGCAATTGTTGCTATGTTAGAGCCCATTGTTGCAGCCACTGTGTCAATCTATGTCATTGAAGGTATTCATTTTTTTCACTGACCCTCTACTTTGTATCATTCATTGTATAATTATTTGAGTATATACAACATTTTCAGAAATATAAGCTTTGATTAAGAGGATAACTGAATTTGATGATGATTCCAAAGCATTACATTGTAGTGTGGAAAATTAATAGTAATTTTTGCATTCATATTTTTATGGATTTTCTATTATGTATTAGACATTATTGAATCTGAAAACTTCCAGTATTATCTAAGGGTCTTCTCTCACTTTATTAACAAAAATTAAAATACCCTTTCTTTTTTCTTAACAGTCTTGTACCTTTTATAGTGTTATGAAGTAGCGTTTTCAATGCTCATGAATAAGTAAATTAGATCCATACCATGAGTACTCAGCAGCTACTTTTCTTTCTCTCTCTCTCTCTCTCTCACACACACACACACACAAGAACGTTGAGTTCTACTGAAGTTGTTTCAAAACATTACAGAACTTCACAATTAGAAGGGGTTGCCCTCTAATAAATGTCCTTATTTAGTAAACAGAGAAACTGAGGCCCAAAATGGTGAGTTTGTGGCTGCTTTGGAACTAAGACTGTATCTTGAGTTTTTGACTCTCAGACAGTGTGTGCATGTTTGTATTATCCCTACCACATTGCAATTCCTTTCCATCTAGTATATTAGTAAATGAGAAGCTGAATAAATGGTTCACAAGTTGTTTCGTTTGCTTCTTTCTTTCTTTGTTTTATCCAACTGATGTCTTAGTTATGGGCTCTAATTGGTTTGCTGATGGCATTTTATAAAAAGTAAAATATTCACTCATTGCACAAACATTTCCTGAGCACTAGATATGTGACAGGCACTCTGACGGCTGATATGAAAGAAGTTGCAATCTAGTAATAGGACCCAATATGACAGCAATACAAGCCAAGCAGAGATGAACAAAGGGCTTCCTAATATAACCTTTGCACATGTTTCCAAAAATCTTAAAATGCAAGCTCTGGAGCCAGACCACCTGGTCTTGATCTCGACTCCACTACTTTCTTGCCATTTGTCCTCAGAAAAAATTAATAAATCCTTCTGCCTCAGTTTCCTAATATGTAACATTATAGTACCTGTGCAATTGTTAAGCACTCTGCTGATAACCAAAATGTCGGTAATTCAAATCCACCAGTGGCTGCACAGGAGAGAAGACCTGGCATTCTGCTCCCATAAATATTACAGCCTAGGAAACACTATGGGGAAGTTCTGCTCTGTCCTATAGGGTCTCTATGAGTCAGAATCAACTCAAAGGCACATTAACAACACCTTATAGAGTTGCTGTGATTAATTATGTTAGTTGGCTAGCATAATACATAACATGAAGATTTTAGAATCATGCCTGGCACATAAGAAGTGCTCAATGAACACTAAAACAAAATAAAACACAGACACACACACACACACACACAAACCAGTTTTCTTTGAGTTAGTTGTGGCTCATGGTGACCCCATGTGTGTCAGAGTAGAACTCTGCTCTATAGCGTTTTCAATGACTGATTTTTTTAGAAGTAGATCTCTAGGCCTTTCTTCCCAGGCACCTCTGGGTGGATTGGAACCTCCAAATGTTTGGGTACCAGCCACGCATGGCAACCATTTGCAACACTCAGGGGCTCCTCAATGGATGCTAGACAGTATTATTATTATTATTACCATTACTACCATCAGTAATTAAAAGCCTCTCCACACATAATGTCACGGATGGACGTCTATAGTCTAAACTCCATTTCCTGTTACTTTAATCCCTTCTAATTCCCCTACCCCCTCTTTCATTCCTCACCAAGCATCTAATTTTAAAGATACATTTTAATGGCTATTTCTGCAAACAGAACACTTCGCAGTTTGGTGAAGAAATCAGGGCAGTCTGAGATGCCGCACTCTAACTAGTTACACTGCACAAAGCCTAACAGTTTGCTTTCTGTTTTTAAAGAAGCGTTTCGTTTAGCCATACTTGTGGCGGCACACATAATTGAAAAAAGGCATATGGAGACCGGCATGCAAAGCCTAACAAACACTTCAGAGTGGCTTAAAAACTATGCTAATCAGTTTGGGAAATCATGTTTTAATCTTAAAAAAAAGGAAAATAGCTTCTCCTCAAACCTAAGGTAGCTTTTAAAGAAATGTAATCATTGTTGATACTCTTGAACATTGGTTTGTTTCCTTTTGCCTTGGCAAACGTTGGAAATAAAAATTGATTTATACAAAAAGAAAGGAGTGGGAAAACCCATGACCTGTAATTTTGCAGAGCAGAAATGAACTCTTAATTGGAGGTAAACCAGAACTCCAGCCCTGCCTTCAGAGTCAAAGTGCACACTGACTCTCCTATAGGAAATGGAGAAGCAACTCTGGTTCACAACACTGTTCCCTCTGCAAGGCGGCACTGAGCATTACCTGAAAACAAGGAAGGCATCAGATGAACAGACCTTTATAACAGAATGTGCATCTGCCAAGACAAAAATACACGACAAGCTTCTGGTGCTGGCACGCTGACAGTATGAGCAAGCTGTCTTAGTAGTGATTTTGCAAATCATTTGAGTTTAAATTCTATATAGGCCGTAGGGCCCCCGGAGCAGCACTTTCTATATTTGGCCTCCTCACTTAGCTATGTTTGGAATAAATAGGCTATGGGTAAAACTCATGCCCTTTAAGCATTTTGCATACTCAGATCAGTACTGCATATAGATTATCCGTGAACTGAGTGATTGATACAAGTCTATGCACACACACACACACACACACACACACACACACACTTTGTAAATGTATTCTTAAATTGTTTCCTGCGTGACTTTTTCTCTCTCTCTTTTTTTTAAAGTTGAGCTTTCTGGCATTTAATACCCACAAGCTGCTATTTCTTTTCCCAAAGAAGTTCAGCTTGATGGAGGGGCCAAGAAAAATTAGCCCAGCTGATGATTGCAATCTCCAAAGAAAATATGGTTTTTATCAGAGACCACATGTCATCAACACCAATTAAAGTAAAGCTAGGAGATTTCACCAGATACCAGCCTGGAGAAGAAAAATGATGAGCCAGGTATAAGAAAGGAAGCGTAAGTTACAGGTGGAACTTGAAGTGAAATGTAAAAATTTAGGGTGGAAAGTGTAGCCATACATTGCAAATTGAGCAATTAGGTAACTGTCTAGATAAGACATTGTACAAAGGCAATGCCAAGGGTTTTGACTCAAGCTGATCTAGATGAAATCTTAGCTCTCCTCTGGTTGCCTGAGTCACCTTCACATCTCTGAACCTTAGCTTCCTTATTTGTAAATCAGGAATCACAGAATTTTGTTTGGATTAAAAAATAATAATGTGTATTAAAGCACTTGTTACATAATAGTCACTTGATAAATGTTGATAGAGAAAGGGCGAAAAAATAATTTGCTAATTTGTGGACAAATGCATGAAATAATAAGGGTATCATGTTCTTTTCCTAGTGTTATGGGCAACCGTTTAGACACGTTCGCGTAAGAAATGTTACTATGTTCGTTATTTTAGTATCTTTCAAAGGTTGACAAGGAGTATTGTAATGATGTGATATGTTCTTTTAGTTTTACTCCTGACATCAATTAATAATAGATTCATGAGAGCATCTGATCACACTCTATCAAAAAAAACTCACTTTTTTCCATTGTCTTGGGAGGTGGCATGATGCCAAGGTAAAAGACTGACTTTGGAATTGCTCTCTCTCTCGGTTTCCATCATTCCTAAAAAAAAAGTTCATGCCTACCTTAAAAGATTATCGTAAAGGTCAAATGACAATAATCATGCAAAATTAATTGTAACCAGCATAAAGTGAAGGTTAGTTCTTTCCTCTTCTCCTTCTGGTAAGTTTAGTAGCTTTTATATTTTAAAGACCTACTGGAAGTTTGTTAGATAATTGGGCTCAATATTTAGGCCTGACAAATGGGCGTAAAGACTGAAATTGCCAGATGGAGTTCTGGAAATATTTTTGTGCTTTAGAAAGTGTTGAACTCACATTTTTCAGGGAGTTCTTTGAACTTGGTGAAAATATTTATTTAAAAGGTTGTAACATGTAGGATGTAGTAATTGTGATATGAAAACAAGGTATTGAATATATATATATTTTTCTAATAAAACATACTTTTTGCAAGCTTACCACTCCTCACTTTTACATCTTTTCAAAGTTTATAGTAACAGAAACAGATACTTGTATTGTACTCACCCATCAATTTTTGAAGATTTTACTCCATTAATTCTGAAGTTCTGGAAATTGTTCTTTTTTTTCCTAGAAAGATTCACTGTGTATATTTGTGTAAAGTAAGAGATCAACAGTCTCTTAAATAAAATGTGTCTTACTCTGTAGGTACATTCTTTTAAGCCAATTAAAGAGTTTTGAGTTTCAAGGAACAGATAGCAAAGTTGCAAGCGCAGTACCCTGGCAAAGCTTGAGGCAGTGCTAATGTCAATGAAGGAAATGGGTTTGTATTAATGTGTCATTCCAAGTCCTCATATTTGGACCCAATCACAATAATCACATGCATTTTGTCTGCTTTCCTGAATATTCTGCTATTCCCATCCCTGAAAGTAAATACAGAGTTAGTCTCAGAGAACTAAATGTAGTGGTTCTGTGGTTACAACTTCTGATGAAAAGCATATCAATACAGTTCTTCTGTATTCTCCTATTCTATGGATCCTTCAGGGTGTTTCATTCCTCTTCCCACACAGCTCTAGTTTTTTGAAATTGCATTATGACATTCTCAGGAAACAGTTCAGCCTAGAACAAAGGGTCAGAGGAGAAACTGCCTGAGCTGAGTCTTGAAATATTATAGGAATTTGGCTTATGAAGGAGGACGGCCATTACAGATAGAACATGGGCAAAGATAAGGATAGAACATGTGCAGAGAACTAAGGTGTAGTTAGTTCACACAAAGAACAATACGTATTTCTTTATTAATAGAGCAGAAGTCCTTAGGTGGTGCAAATGATTAACAAGCTTGGCTGCTAAGGGAAAGATAGGAGGTTTGAGTCCACCCAAAATCACCTGGAAAGAAAGGCCTGGCAAGCTGAAAAATTAGCCCTTGAAAACTCTGTGGAGCACAGTTCTACTCTGACATACATGTAGCCACCATGAGTTGGAATCAACTCCACACCAGTTATTTGTAGAGCAAGAAAGAAGTGGCTTGGAATAATGATAGTTGATGTTGGTAAGGAGAAAACGTAGATATAACAATAGCTGAAATGGGATGGGGAACTTGGAGAATAACTGAAAGAAAATGGGAAAGATCAAGTTAAAATGGAGTAGTGGAATATTCAATAAAAGGAGTGGATAATAGCATGAGATTCCTGAAAAGGAAGGATTGATGGAATTCATAGAATATGTGGGAGTTTGGCATTATATAACCAGTTGCCAGTAGAGCACATTAACCATTTGCACCACCAAGTGATGCTTAGCATTATATGTTGTTGTTAGGTGCCATCAAGTTGCTTCTGACTCATAGCAACCCTATGTACAACAGAACAAAATATTGCCCAGTCCTGTACCATCCTCATGATCGTTGTTACGCTTGAGTCTGTTGTTGCAGGCACTGTGTCAATCCCTCTCATTGAGGGTCTTCCTCTTTTTTCCTGACCCTCTACTTTACCAGGCATGATGCCCTTCTCTAGGAACAGGTCCCTCCTGATAACATGTCCAAAGTATATGAGATGGAATCTCGCCATCTTCACTTCTAAGGAACATTCTGGCTGTACTTCTTCCAAGACAGATTTGTTCATTCTTCTGGCAGTCCATGGTATATTCAGCATTCTTCGCCAACACCGTAATTCAAAGGCATCAATTTTTCTTCGGAATTCCCATTCTTCAAAATGTTATCAGTAATTCTTTGTGATCCACACAGTCTTATTCACTGCCCAACTTTTGCATCCAGGAGGCAGTTGAAAATACCATGGCTTGGGTTAGGCACACCATAGTCCTTAAAGTGACATTTTGCTTTTAATGCTTTAAAGAGATCTTTTGTAGTAGATTTGCCCATTGCAATGTGTTGTTTGATTTCTTGACTGCTGCTTCCATGGGTGTTGATTGTGGTTCCAACTGAAATCCTTGACAACGTTAATCTTTTCTCCATTTATCATAATGTTGCTTATTGGTCCAGTTGTGAGGATTTTTATTTTCTTTATGTTGAGGTGTGATCCATACTGAAGGCTGTGGTCTTCATCAGTAAGTGCCTCAAGTCCTCTTCACATTCAGCAAATAAGGTTGTATCATCTGCATAATGCAGGTTATTAATGAGTCTTCCTCCAATCCTGATGCCCTGTTCTACTTCATATGATCCAGCTTTTTGGATTATTTGCTCAGCATAGAGATTGAATAAGTATGGTGAAAGGATACAACCCTGATGCATACCTTCCCTAAACCACGCAGTATCCTCTTGTGCTGTTCGAACAACTGCCTCTTGATCTACATACAGACTCCTCATGAGCACAATTAAGTCTTCTGGAATTCCCGTTCTTCAAAATGTTATCAATAATTTGCTGTGATCCAGACAGTCAAATGCCTTTCATAGTCAAAAAAACAGAGGTAAACATCTTTCTGGTATTCTCTGCTTTCAGCCAGGATCCATCTGACAGCAGCAATGATATCCCTTGTTCCACTTCCTCTTCTGAATCCGGCTTGAATTTCTGGCAGTTCACTCTCAACATCCTGCTGCAGCCGCTTTTGAATGATCTTCAGCAAAATTTAACTTGTGTGGGATAAACTTCCTCATTTTTTCCATTTTCTTTAGCTACTGTATTTTCAAGAACAATTTTCAGAGTCTTTTCTTATATCCATTTTGGTCTTTTCTTTCTTTCCTGTCTTTTTAATGACCTCTTGCTTTCTTCATATATGATGTCCTTGATGTCATTCCACAACTCATCTGGTCTTTGATCATTAGTGTTCAATGTGTCAAATCTATTCTTGACAGAGTCTCTAAATTCAGGTGGGATATACTCTTGTGCATTTGTTCTAATTTTCTTCAGTTTCAACTTGAGCTTGCATATGAGCAGTAGATGGTCTGTTCTGCAGTCAGCCCCTGGTCTTGTTCTGACTAGTAATATTGAGCTTTTCCATCATCTCTTTCCACGGATGTAGTCGATTTGATTCCCGTGTATTCCAAGAGGCCAGGTCCACGTTTAAGTTGTTTAAAATCTATCATGCTATCTCCAGCATCACTTCTATCACCAAGGCTATGTCTTCCAACTACTGATCCTTCTTCTTTGCTTCCAACTTCTGCATTTCAATCACCAGTAACTATGAATGCATCCTGATTGCATATTCGATCAATTTCAGACTGCAGAAGTTGGTAAAAATCTTCAGTTTCTTCATTTTTGGCTTTAGTGGATGGTGTGTAAGTATGAATAATAATTGTATTAACTGGTCTTCCTTGTAGGCGTATGAATATTATTGTGTCACTGACAGCATTGTTCTTCAGGATAGATCGTGAAATGTTCTTTTTGATGTTGAATGCAACGCTATTCCTCCTCAATTTGTCATTCCTGGCATAGTATACTGTATGATTGTCTGATTCAAAATGGCTAACACCAGTCAATTTTAGCTCACTAATGCCAAGGTTGGGCTTTTGCTGGGGATTTCTAGCTAAGAACTCTTCTTTTTTTTTATCTTTATTGAGCTTTAGATGAAGGTTTGTAGAACAAATTAGTTCCTTATTAAACAAGTAATACGCATATTGTTTTGTGATATTGGTTGCCAACCTCGCGATGTGTCAACACTCTCCCCTTCTTTACTTTGGGTTCCCCATTTGCATTCATCTAGCTTTCCTGTCTCTCCTGTCTTCTCATCCTTGCCCCTGGGCTGGTGTGCCCACTTAGTCTCATATATGTGTTTGAGCTGCGTTTATTATTGTTTGTTTTATGGGCCTATCTAACCTTTGGCTGAAGGGTGAACCTCAGGAGTGACTTCAATACTGAGTTAAAAGGGTGAACGGTGGGTCATAGTCTTGGGGTTTCTTCAGTCTTTCTCAGACCAGTAAGTTGGGTCTTTTTTCGTTGAGTTAGAATTTTATCTATATTTTTCTCCAGCTCTGTCCAGGATCCCGTATTGTGATCTCTGTCAGAGCAGACTAAGAGCTCTTTTCTGATCTCTAAAGCCATATGCCAACTGCCTCTTGAATATATCCACTTGTATTTCCCACAAATTGGATGTATCTTCTCCTATCTCGTGAATTGCCAGGAATGTAGGAATGACTACTCTTTAACTACTTCCTCTTACGCATTCCTTATATCCAATCAACCACCAAGTCCTGCGGATTCCACTGCTTAACATTTATTAGATCTGACACCATTCTCTCCTTTCCTACTGCCATTACTTTGGTCAAAGTCTCATAAATTTTTGCCTGAATTATGACAACAGCTTCTAGGCTAGTCGTCCTGCCCGCTTGCCCCTAATAAACCATTCTCTAAACTTCCAAGAGAGTATGCAAAATATAATCGTATCATGCCATTCCCTTGTTTAAAATCTTTTCAGAGCTTCCTACCTATTTAGTGTAAGTTCCTTAGTACAGCATTGGACATTCTTCCTGATCTGGCCCTTGCCTACTTCTTTTGCCTTCTCTCCCTGTGCCGTCTAGATCTCTAAACTGTAGTCATATTGAGCTACTTACTATTCCCTCCATATGAGATAGGCTGTCTTTCTTCTATGCATTAATACATATTGCTCCCTCTTCTCTACTTTTTTTTGTTTTACTTTGTTCTCTGTGCTTCAGGTTCCAGCTAATGTGCCATCTTCTTAAAGAATCCCTCTTTGCATTACCTTTCACTGTATGAATCATTTTAAAATATGTTTTCTTGGTTCCCTGTGCTCATCTTTATCAGTTCTTATCATAATGAATTGTGTATACTTATCTGTCTTTACCACAAGACTGCAAAATCCCTGATAGCGGAGACCATGTGTATTTGTTTCCTAGTGCTGCCATAACAAATCACCACAAACTTGGTGGCATAAAACAAGATGAATTTATTTCCTCAGAGTTCTGGAAGTGAGAAATCTGAAATCAATGTATCAATAGGGTTGGTCCCTACTGCAGGCTATGAGGGACAGACTAGTCTGGCCCATGCCCCTCTCCTAGCTTCTGGGGGTTGCCAGCAACCATTGACATTCCTTGGCTTGTGGCTGCAAAATTCCAGTCTCTGTCTTCATCTTCACATTTCCTTCTTCCCTCTGTGTGTCTCTGTGGCTCAAATACCCTTCCTTTCTTTTATAAGGACACCAGTCATTGAATTTTGGACCAACCCTGGCAAGAATTTCAAACAAAGGGGAGTTCTTACATAAAGTGAAAAAGCAAAATGGCTTAGAAATAACTTTGAGTACTGAGGAGACTCTTGATCTCTCTCTACTCACTCATTCTGGGAAGATTCAATTCTCCAGGTTGACAGTAAGATTTCTCTGACTCTTAAGCAGAATAATAGGAGAGTAAATCTTCTTTCACTTGCCCTGGGCCCTTGGTTTCTGTGGTGCCCCTTTTAATGGCATTATGGAGAAGATGGGAAGAAAACAGACGTGTAGATCTATACAATTTTTATTTAACAATATGTCTGACCAGACTCCTTAGAAGAATCGATAAGTCATTACTTTCTTTTTCAAATGTGCATGCTTAGGTTGACACTTTCCTACATAAATCATATTCTTCCCCTTTCTGACCTTGTTCTTGTCTATGGCACAAGTCTCTCAGATTTTTCCACAGCTTTTGCCAAAAAGGGAGCTAACCACTTTTGGCTCATCATTACATACTGCTTTATTTGCATGTAGGTTGTTCTCATCAAATTCCATCAATGATAAGTGAGAATTTTAAAGCCAGAATGACTGGAAGCAAGGTCTTAGTAGTGAAGTTTTTTACACTCTGACTAAGGGATTGGCCCTGTGACTTGCTTTGGGATGTTAGTAAATGGAAAGACAGCAGAGGCTTAAAAAATGCATGAGTACGTCTGCTTGCATTCAACAATTGGGCTTGCTTGCTCTTATGCCTCTGTCCCTTCATAAGAATGTTTGAAGAAGATCCAAAGCTATTATAGATTAGCAATTAGCCCACTGACTCCAAAATATGTAAGAAAGCTCATCAAAAATCAGCAGAGCTGCCTACACAACTCTCAGCTAATTGTCAACACATGGAGAGCCTGGCCGCAACCAGAAAAACCTTCCAGGTGACCTGTGGTCTTTTGAACAATAATAATTTGGTCGTTGTTTTAAGCTACCAAGTCATGTGCTATGTTGCATTATTATGGCTTATTGAATTAAACAAGAAGTTACACTTTGAAAAAAGAAATACTCTTCTCCTATTATAAATTTTCTACAGAATTTAGTTGTCATTGTTGTTGTTAGGTGCCATCAAGTCGGTTCTGACTCATAGCAACAAGTACAACAGAACGAAACACTGCCCGGTCCTGCACCATCCTCACAATCATTGTTATGCTTAAGCCCATTTTTGTAGCCAATCCATCTTGTTGAGGGTCTTCCTCTTTTTCGACGACCCTCTGTTTTACCACACATGAGGTCCTTCTCCATGGATTCATCCCTCCTGACAACGTGTCCAAAGTATGTGAGACAGTCTTGCCATCCTTGCTTCTAAGGAGCATTCTGGTTATACTTCTTCCAAGAGAGATCTGTTGTTCTTTCGGCAGTCTATGGTATATTCAATATTCTCCTCCAACACCATAATTTAAAGGCATCAATTCTTCAGTCTTCTTTATTCATTGTCCAGCTTTCACATGCATAGAAAGCGATTGAAAATACCATGGCTTGGATCAGGTGCACCTTAGTCTTCAGGGTGACATCTTTGCTTTTCAACATTTTAAAGAGGTCTTTTGCAGCAGATTTGCCCAATACAACGTGTTATTTGATTTCTTGACTGCTGCTTCCACGGGTATTGATTGTGGATCCAAGTAAAATGAAATCCTTGACAGCTTCAATCTTTTCCCCGTTTATCGTGATGTTGCTTATTGGTCCAGTTGTGAGGATTTCTGTTTTCTTTATGTTGAGGTGAGAGTTTAGTATTCCACAGATATTGTTTAACTCAAAGATGGGTAAATGGACTGTAGTCATGTTTCAGGGTAAGGTAGATGTATATGAAGGAAACCACTGTAATAGGACCTCATCTCAGTCTAACTCAATGCATGGCTACAGACCACAATCCTTTGCCAGATACTGAACTCTTCAAGAGCATGGACAAATGACTGTTTTTCTTTGTATCTCTAGCACCTAAGAGAGTCTTCACCATATTTGTAATATTGTAGGCACTCAGTAGGCAAATGAGTAAAAGACAAATTAATTTTGATGAGTTATTTTAAAAAGTGAATACAATATTTATTGAATTAATGAAGGTATGAAGACTAGACTTCACTAAACAAAGCTCCATGTTTATTACAGTTGCTCCTGAATATAATTAAAGCATGGAAAAATGATCCAGTAGTTCTAAGTTTATAAAGGAAAAAGTACACAGGAATAAAGAAGGATGAGCAATACTGACCAATGGGGCAGTTTTACAGTGCAAGAATCACAGTGGAAGAAAGAGTTATAGGAAGGAGAAACATTCTATTTTGCTAAAACATCAGCTTCAGAACTTCCCAGCATATTATTTACATGTAACAAAGTCTAAAAGACAGTTGGATATGCAGGCAATGTTTTCAAAGTGAGTGCACAGTAAATATGCCCAGGACTTCTGATTTCCTGTAAATGGGGCAACATTGCCTCAGAAGGAGATGTACATAGTTGTGTTTCTCAGTAGAACTTAATTTTGTTTTTACCATTATTTAAAAGTAAATTTAAAATTTGGCTTTCCTTTCCTACATTCCAATTAAAATCAGATTTTAATAATTATGTTTTGAGACCAAGTTGATGTTGATACATTACTATGCAGATAGTTCTGTGTTGTAGCAATGATGTTTTGTGCTTGGATGATAATAACTGTCAAAATGCAGGGGCTTAGTGAACACGACCCATGGATAATGGCAGGATGACACTCTATGCAAGACATTCTGCTAATAGGTCTGAGAGCAATTCCGGTATGGTTTATGGTCACAAAACTTAACCCTCTCACTCTCAGGTTGTGGGAAGCCTAGCCAGCAAATTGCTTGAGGAAACGTTCAGCACTCTGTAGTGCTTTATCACTAAAGTCCGTTTAAGGGATGTGTTATGAAGTCTGCCAAATACTTCTATGCATTAGAAACATCAATCTGGTATCTAACAATGACTGCTGTACAGAAAATGAGCAAACCCTGAAAAGACTGGGGACTCTGGATTCACCAGCTCTTGAGCCAGCCTGTTCTGATTACTTGCAATTTTAACTTAAGGTCAGTTGATCAATTACTCTTTTCTTGCTTTCTTGCACAGCTTCTTCACATCAGCATTAAGTTCCTTCTCTCTCTCTCTTTTTTACTTTAGTGTTGTTATAGCATTGTGCTAGCTCCTATCTTCTTCAAAGTAAGTGTAATTCTGTGAGTCACATTTACAGAGGACACCACAAGCCCTCAGTTATCATTTCATTTACCCATTGACTTAGCTTCCTAGGGCCGCTATAAGAAAATACTACAAAATGGGTGGCTGTAAAGAATAAAAGTTTATTTTCTCACAGTTCTTGATGGTAGACGTTCAAACCAGGGTCTTGGCTGTGTCAATTCCTTCTGGAGGCTTTGAGAGAGAACAGTTTCATGCCTCTCGCTAGCTTCTGGTGGCTGCTGACAATCCTCGCCATCCCTTTGCTGCTTATGGATGCATCTGCTTCTGTTGTCACACATGGCATTTGTCTTCCCTCTATGTGTTGCTCTCTCCATATCTGTTCTTCTTTTTATAAGACACCACTCAGAAGAGATTAGGACTAGGACCCACACTATCTGGTATGACTTAACTGATAAAATCAACAGGAAAATAAAATAAAATAGGAAAAACCCTATTATCCCAATTAAGGTCACATTCACAGGTACAAGGGTTAGGACTTCATTGTATCTTTTTGAGGGACACAATTCAATCCATAACATCCATCAATCAACATTCTTTCCAAAATATTCCAAATCTGCTACCATTTTTCTCTCTGTCAACCCTAAGATATATTGACTTCCCAACCCCATAAATTTTCCACATACCAACTCCTGTTCTGTAACTTATTAACCCTTCCTCTGTTCCCAAGAAAGAAAAGCAAATCATCTTCAGATTAAACCATAACAAGGAGTGTGGAGGTCATAAGAAAATGTGATTATTGAAAGGAAGCTTCATAATTTAGAGGTTTGGAGAAAGGGAGTGACAATATGGTACAGGTTACACATGATATTAAGTGTGATTTGGAAACAGTCTCTCACTCCGTAGAATTCAGATATAATAGATTTCTAACTCAAATCAGCATGCTTTCCAGTGATTCGATTAAAAACTAACATAAAATATCTTCTAATTTGATCATTATGAATAATGTAGACATTGTTATAAATGAAACTCGAGGCTGGAAATATACTTTCTGGATTAATAAAACTACAGATTTTTTCTCTACTAGTCAATCAAATAAACTTAGCTTTCTTTTGTGCAACATGCAGACTGTAAAATTTTTTTTAAAAAATTACTACTCTGAAAAATAATACCTTTCATTTTTAATACCTACTATAGAAAATTATTTGAAGTGTCTCCTTAGGTTGTGAGATCCTCAACCAAACCTTCCAGGTGCAGTTGTACAGTTTGTAAATTTACAGAGTACTAGTCACATTCATAGTTATTATAGAAACAGATTTTTTTTTATAATTTTCTAGTATTTAGCAGTAAACTTTTATGCAGGATGAGCATCTTTTTCTAATCACACAAAGGCACTGTTTAGTCAAGCAATAAGAATAACTTCTTCTTAGATTTGCCCTTCAACCCAAAAATTTGAGGTCCCCAGCAGAAGTCCATACTATATCATTTTGCCTCCCTGGCCAGAGATGTTTGAATCAGTTGTGGACACCTGCTCTTACTGGGCCAATCAGAATCACTCTCCTGACCTGTTTCTCTGTGAAGCTGGAACTGAGAACATGAAAATTCAAGGGTCACAGGGAGGCCATCTTCTGCCTTGCCACAAGGAAGCTAATCTGCAGGGTGGTAAGAATAATAAAGACATATAGAGAGGAGTAAGTACAAGAAGGTGAACAAGGCATAATATCTAAGAAATGGCTGACTTGGTTTTCAGTGGATTTCCATTTCCTTGTTCTAGTCACTTCTGGAGTCGGTCTTCTATGCCCATGGATTTCAAGATACCTTATTTTAATGAGCTCCTGTCATGGATTGAATTATGTCCCCCCAAAAAAGTGTGGGTCAAGATTCCCAGTATTGTATGATTATGTACCATTTTGTAATCTGATGTGATTTCCTTATGTGTTGTAAACTCTGTCACTATGATGAGGTTATATGTGATTTCCTTATGTATTGTAAACTGTATCACTATGATGATGTTATAATGATGAGGTCTACAAGACTGGATAGTGTCTTAATCCAATCTCTTTTGAGATATAAAAGAGAGAAGCTAGCAGAGACACATGGGAACCTAATACCACCAAGAAAGCAGTGCCGGGAGCAGAGTGCCTCCTTTGGACCTGAGGTTCCTGCACTGAGATGCTCCCAGACCAAGGGAAGACTGATGCATCACAAGGACCTTCCTCCAGAGCCGACAGAGAGAGAAAATCTTCTCTTGGAGCTGATGCCCTGAATTTGGACTTGTAGCCTACCGGAGTATGAGAGGATAAACTTCCCTTTGTTAAAGCCATCCACTTGTGGTATTTCTCTTATAGCAGCACTAGATGACTAAGATAGAATTTGGTACTGGCAGTGGGGTGCTGTTCTAACAGATACCTAAAATGTGGAAGTGATTTTGAAACTGTGAATGGATAGAGGTGCGGCAGCAGCAGAGAACCAGCAGAAGCAGAGAACCTGGAGCAGCAGAGAAGGGGCAGCAGCAGAGAACCAGCAGCAGCAGAACCAGGAGACCAGTGTGAGATGGCACTGGAGCCAACCCACAGAGCAAGAGAGCTGAGTGCCTGTGCATGGGAGGCTTCCTGGAAGAGTGGGGTGCCTCCGGGCACTTATCTGTGGACCTACCAAGCTATGGAACACTTGCCTGAGCAGGGCAGATGTGGGTGTGAGGGCTGAGGGCCTAGAGGCCACAGGAAGCAGAAGCTGAAGAGACAAGGGACACAAGAAGCTGAGCTGCCTCAGTCTCAAAAGGTATGGCCATGACCTCGGGGGTTTCAAAGGGTGGAGCCATGGCCTCTGGTGTTTCGAAGGGTGGAATTGTCACTCCGATGGACCAGGAAAATGGTGCACATGAAGCCAAGGGAGCAGAGTTGCCGTCCCAGTAGGCCTGGAAGGCAGAGCTGAAGCCCAGAGCTGAGGGGCCTCCACTCACAGTCTGGAGACTGTGGCCATTACCTAGAGTCTGGAGGGCAGGGCTATTGTGTAAATTGTCTCAGGGAACAGAAGATTATTTTCAAAGCCTTGAGGGCTAATGTAATGTGTTATGCTGACTTGCTTGGTGCCCATTATCCCTTCTTTTCCCCCAGTTTCTCCCATTTTCTAATGGAAGTATGCAGCTTGTGCCTGTTCTGCCATTGCACCTTTGGAAGCAGATGATATGTAATCTATATTTCACAGATGAAGAGGAATTTTTGGATTTTGGACTTGGAGTTTTTTGAAGACTTTTGCTACGATGTGATAGGATGAATATGTTTTCCATGTTGCAAGGATGTGATTTTTTTTGAGGCCAAAGGGTGGAATGTCATGGATTGAATTATGTCCCCCCAAAAATGTGTGGGTCATTATTCCCAGTATTGTATGATTGTGTACCATTTTGTAATTTGATGTGATTTCCTTATGTGTTATAAACTCTATCACTATGATGAGGTTATAATGATGAGGTCTATAAGATTGGATAGTGTCTTAAGCCAATCTCTTTTGAGATATAAAAGAGAGAAGCTAGCAGAGACACATGGGAACCTTATACCACCAAGAAAGCAGTGCCGGGAGCAGAGTGCATCCTTTGGACCTGAGGTTCCTGTGCTGAGATGCTCCCAGACCGAGGGAAGACTGATGCATCACAAGGACCTTCCTCCAGAGCCACCAGAGAGAGAAAACCTTCTCCTGGAGCTGATGCCATAAATTTGGGCTTGTAGCCTACTGGACTGTGAAAGAATAAACTTCTCTTTGTTAAAGCCATCCACTTGTGGTATTTCTGTTATAGCAGCACTAGATGACTAAGACAACTCCCTACCCCTGTTCAAAATATTAAATTAGACTAAAAGGCGAACATAGCCTTTTTAAATAGGAAATTATGATATTTTATGATGAATGGTATGACGGGAAAGGGTAAGGTGCAGTGAAAGATCGTAGGAAGTGTCTGACCCAAATTTGAGGATTGTGGGAGTTCTCTGGAGGAAATGACATCCATAGAGAGACATGAAAGAATGAAGGAGTTAGCCAGATGAATAGCTGGGGAAGAATTCCAGAAAGATGGAATAGCATTATGAAGGCTAGCTAAGAAAGAGCAAGGGAAGTTGAGGTGGATAGGAAATAGTTCAGGTTGGTGAAAAATGAGGCTGCAAAATTAAAGAAAGTTCAGATTTACAAAGGTTTCGTAAACTGTCATAAAGAGTTTGCACTTGATCCTGGGAGCAATGGAGAGCACAAGATAAGGCTGCTAAGTAGACAATGGCCAATTATTCAGGGCTTTGTAGGCCTTGTTGTGTTAATTACTTTCATTTTTATCCAAGTAGCATGTCTAAATCATGGGAATAACAGACTAGCTTTTTAGGATAAGTAGATAAATACGGATGACTATATAAATCTAAGCAAGAAGTGATGAGACGAAATGGGAACAGAGGGAGATGATAGCACGTGTTACCCAATAAGCAAGGTATGCACAGGCTTACTTGTGCTTACTTACTAATCTATAGTGCACAATTTCACCTGCTTATCACCACATCAAGAGGTGGTAGAACCCATGTGAAATTGTGAGCTACAGATTAGTAAGTAAACACAAGTAAGCCTGTGTGTACCTTGCTTACTCTAAATTTGTACGTAACTTGCTTACTGGTTAATCTGCCCCAGGTTACAAAAGATGTTTTATTAGGTAGCAGATAAATTAGATGTGGAGGGAAGAATCTTGGAGGATAGCTGGCAGTTTGAAATGGATCACTTCATCAAGCCACACCTGTGTGTGTGTGTGTGTGTGTGTGTGTGTGCGTGCACGTGCTTGAGTAGCATGTTTTTCTGCCTTTTCTTCACTGACATCTTGTGATAAAAATAGAAAAAGAAAAAAAAAAAGAAAAAGCAGAGCTGTGTGATACAGGAGTTAAAGAGACCTAAAACAGCTACAAAATCTACTGTATTTGAAAGCACCTGGATAGTCCAATGAAAACGTCCAGTGGGTGAGGTGATCTCTGGCTTGATATGGGCAGGTGTTGAAATCATAAAACATCTGTTTGTTTTTAAAACAAGAGCATGTCGGTATGAATCCTTTCATTTGTTAAATAAATACTTATCAAGTACCTAGCATACACAAGGCACTGGTCTAGGCATTGGGGATACATTGGCAAACAAGATATACAAAGCTCCTCCTCTCACAGAGCTTATAGTTTACTAGGACAGACAACCATTAAACAAATAATTATTTAAAAAATACTTATAATTTTGAGAAATTATAGCAGGGAGTTCTGACTAGCCTGGGTGTATCTGAGAAAATTTTTTTGAAATGCATTCTGAGGGATGAATGAGAATGACTTGTCAAATGGCGGTCAAGCAGGAGGGATTATGTCATGGCAAGGGAAGAGTATGACTTCTTGAGATGAGAAATTTCATGGAATGTTGGAGTAACTCAGAGAAGATCAGTGTGGGGAGTAAGGAAAAGAGTGGCAGGGACAAAGAACATGAAGCCCAGTTATGTTACTTTGTTTTTATCTGAAAATAATTGAAAAATGGTGAAAGATTTGAATCAAGAGAGTGACATAATTAGATTTTCTATTAAGAAAATATATAATTCTAACTTCAGTCAGGATAACGAATTGGAAGGAGGCAAAAGTAGATGCAAGGGGTAAATTTGGAGACCACTGTGGAAATACAGGAGACACGGTTGTGGTGGCAGTGCCACCAGAGATGATAGAGTAGATGAATTTAAGAAAAATTTGGAAGGTGACACTGACTTGGGTTTGTGATTAATGGAATATGGTGGGGTGATAGATGAAGGTGTCAAAAATGAGTTTAGGATTTTGGACTCAGGCACCTGAGTGGATGGTGGTGTGATTTACTTAGGGAACCATGGAAGAAGAATACTTTTAGGAGGGAAAACATCACTTTTTGTGGCTCATACTAAGAGTGAGGTGGATCTTGGAATTGTGTTTAAGGGCCATTGATCATTCTCATATAACAGGAAGTTACTAGCTACAGATACAGTAGCAAGATCTAGCCCCTAAGAGAAGGGAACTGGTAAGAGCCTAGCAGTGTTCCAACGTTCAAGTTGGGGGCAGCCTTCGAAGAAGAAAATTTTCAATGTAGACAGTAGCCACCATACTGGAGGAGGCGCACTATGATAGAATCTTGGTGCCCTAGGATCACCCTACTTCCAGATGCCAAGTCTGTGGCAGTGAGATTAAACCCAGCCCCAGTTTGACTGAGACATTAATATACTCACAACCTAGGCAGGACTGACTCGGAATCTAAACCAGCAGAGAGCATAAGTGATTTCACCTGGAGGATAGTCTTTGCTCTCTTCCCTGAGCTAGTTCTCTAGGCTTTAAAATGAGTACAAGTCCTATTCTTCACCTGTAACTACTGTGTGAAGCAGTATTAACTAACCCATGTATTTACATATGTATGTATGCATGCATCTTTACTGAATAGATATTTATTCAGTGCATACTATATGAACTTAATTCTTCCTCAATCACTCCAATGTAGTAACATTATTATCACCATTTTATAGATGAGGAAACTGAGGCACAGAGAAGCCTAATTTTCTCAACAATCTCTAGCTAGTAAATTTGTTTCTTTGAATGTTAGTTTATCCTAGCCATGCCCATTATAATATTTTTTTTAAATTTTAGGTATTTAATTAAGTGAAACAGCATTGACAAGCTTTGCTATGAAAGACACAGATATAAGAAGACTTGCTCTTATTTCCTGCTGATCCAGATGAGCTTCCAGAACTGGGCTTCAGAAAGATTTCGTTATCAGCCCCCACATTCTTACAAGGCCTTCTTTGGTAACAAAAAGTCACATGTCCTTTCAGAGACCTTTTAGAAAAATCCCAAGAATAATCTGTAGTAAGTACAGTCAGTGCCAGTCTGCCTACGCTAACGACTGGTTGTGTCTGCTTAGACAGAGAACACAGACAGCCCTGGCAGAGGAATAGAAGAGCAAGCTGTCCTCTTAGAGCCCACTGATGGATCCATGTTTCCACTACCTTCTGTCCCTGCCTTCCTTCAGGAGGAGACAGAGGCCTCTTGCTAATCTTCTGCCCGTCGGTCAAGAATCAGAATAAGGGAGAAAACACACTTGCATTCCCTGTGCTTTGTACCTCAGTCAGAGCTGCAAAGGGTTTGCACTTCACAGCAAGGTGTACATCTTGAGTAAATGTTACTAGCTACAGGGAGCCACCGTGAAGTGGTGAGGAAGGCTGGGGCACAAACCATCTTTCTCCTTAGGGAATGTTAGCTTCTGGGTTGCCGTTTATAATAACCAAACCAAACACCAAACTTATTGCAGTCAAGTCAATTCCAATGCATAGCGACCTTATAGGACAGAGTAGGACTGCCCCTTAGGGTTTCCAAGGCTGTAAATCTTTACAGAAGCAGACTGCCACATCTTTCTCCCACAGAGCAGCTGGTAGATTCGAACTGCTGACCTTTTGTTAGCAGTAAAGCACTTAACCACTGTATCACTAGGGCTCCTCCATTTATAATAATGAGGCTAAAAAAATAATAAAACTTAAAAATAATAGATAATTATAATTTGCTCAAAGGGTAATTATAACTTGCTCAATAGAAGGATACAATGATAAAAATAAAATAAAGGAGAGAAAAAAACAGCCAAAATAAATAAAAATATATAGATGACATAACGGGAGGGGGAGGAATTTTAGACAAGATAAATCTATTGTTTAATACAAATGGCATGTGATGTATCATGAGTGAGGGCAGTTGCAGTGGACCAGGAGGTATCTGCTCTGCACCCTACCCCCAATCCCCAATCTCACCTGAACTGGTTCTCTAGACTTTGAGGCATGAGGCCCATGGAGAAATTACTCAATGGAAAGTCTCAGCTGAAAGTGCTGGACTCCAGCTCCCTTGCCTAACCCAGGCATGCATTTATATTCAAACTTTTGAAGGAGAGCTAATCAACACACAGAGCTCCTGTAGAGTACCTATTGTTCAATAGTATAATGAATATGGAGGAAAAAAACACAGAAATACTTATTGCCTTCACCCCCATATGCCTGAGCTTGCTCTAATTCTGCTACTGTTGAAGAAGAGCCTATAGTTTCCCTCCCAATCTTCATTTCCAGCAAGAACTTCTACAGCAAGAAGTTTTCAGGTTACCTGTCCAGTTTCACAGGGGTCAAATTTAGTAATACTGTTGTTGACATTACTGATAATAACTGTGGCATTTGTTGCATGGTAGTTGACTATGGAAAGAGCCCTGGTAGCACAATGGTTAAGCTCTAGGCTGCTAACTGAAAGGACAGTGGTTTGAACATACCAGCGACTCTGTAGGAGAAAGGACTTGGCAATCTGCTCCTGTAATGATCACAGCCTTGGAAAACTTATCAGGCAGTCCTGCTCTGTCCTTTTTAGGGCTGCTATGAGTCAGAATTGACTCGACAGCACACAATAACAACAATTGATTTTGTATTGTATATTACATTTTGGAATTCTCTCTCTCTCCATCTCTCTCTCTCTCTTTCAGATTTAGGTAACCAACTGAGTAAATTCATTAATGGTCTTGATTCTTCACCCCTGTCTGTAACTACCACCACTTTTCTGTCAGTCTGTGATACTGTGGTGGCCTATGTGTTGCAGGCTGCTGGCTCATGTCCCAAAAACTGGAGGTCAGAGGATGACGTGTTAGATGCAGGATCCAGAGTGCACAAGCTAAGCCAGAACATCCATATATATTGGATGCAGGTCACACCCCCAAGGAAAATCCCTTTTCAACTGTTTGGCTGCTCACATCACATTACAAAATGGGAGAGGAATACATCAGCTCACAAAATGGAGGATGATTATATTACATAAATACCAAACTACATCAATCCCCCACCCATCTGTCAGTTTGTCGTACTGTGGGAGCTTGCATGTTGCTACAATGTTGGAAGCTATGCTACTGGTACTCAAATGCCAGCAGGGTTACTCATGGTGGATGGTTTCAGCTGAGCTTCCAGGCTAAGAGAGACTAGGAAGAAGGATTTGGCAGTCTACTTTTAAAAAAAATTAGCCAGTGAAACTCTTATGAATCACAGCAGAACATTGTCTGATGTAGTTCCAAAAGATGAGCTCCTCAGGCTGGATGGCACTCAAAATATGGCACTCAAAATATGACTGAGAAAGAGCTGCATCCTCACAGTAGAGTCGACCTTAATGACGTGGATGGAGTCAAGCTTTCAGGACCTTCATTTGCTGATGCGGCAAGACTCAAAATGAGAAAAAAACAGCTGTAAGCATCTGTTAATAATCAGAACTTAGAATGTACGACTAAGTGTGAATCTAGGAAAATTGGAAGTCTTAAAAAATGAAATGGAATGCATAAATATCAATATCCTAGGTATTACTGAACTGAAATGGACTGGTATTGGCCATTTTGAATAAGACAATTTTATGGTCTACTATGCCAGGAATGACAAACTGAAGAGAAAGGGCTTTGCATTCATCGCCAAAAAGAACATTTCAAGATCTATCCTGAAGTACAATGCTGTTAGTTTTAGGATAATATCCATATGCCCACAAGGAAGACCAGTTAATACGACTATTATTCAAATTTATGCACCAACCACTGAGGTCAAAGGTAAAGAAACTGAAGATTTTTACCAACTTCTGCAGTCCGAAATTGATCGAACATGCAATCAAGATACATTGATAATTACTGGCGATTGGAATGTGAAAGTTGGAAAATATGGCCTTGGTGATAGAATGAATGCTGGACATTGCATAATAGAATTTTACAAGACCAATGACTTCTTCATTGCAAATACCTTTTTCCAACAACGTAAACAGCAACTATATGCGTGGACCTTGCCAAATGGAATACACAGGCATCAAATCAACTACATCTGTGGAAAGAGACGATGGAAAAGTTCAGTAACATCAGTCAGAACAAGGCCAGGGGCCAACTGCAGAATAAACCATCAATTGCTCATCAATTGCTCAACTTCAAATTAAAGCTGAAGAAAATTAGGACAAGTCCACGAGCGTCAAAGTACGACCTTGAGTATATCCCACCTGAATTTAGAGACCATCTCAAGAATAGATTTGACATGTTGAACACTAATGAACAAAGACCAGACAAGTTGTGCAATGACATCATACTTGAAGAAAGCAAGAGGTCATTAAAAAAACAGGAAAGAAAGAAAAGACCAAAATGAGTGTCAGAAGAGACTCTGAAACTTCCTCTCGAAGGATGAGTAGCTAAAGTGAACAGAAGAAATGATGAAGTAAAAGAACTGAACCGAGGATTTCAAAGGGCAGCTTGAGAAGACAAAGTAAAGTATTATAAAGGCGTGTGCAAAGAGCTGGAGTTAGAAAACCAAAAAGGAAGAACACACTCAGCATCTCTCAAGCTGAAAGAACTGAAGAAGACATTCAAGCCTCGAGTTGCAATATTGAAGGATTCTATGGGCAAAAAACTGAATGATGCAGGAAGCATCAAAAGAAGATGGAAGGGAAACATAGCGTCATTGCACCAAAAAGAATTGGTCGACGTTCAGTTATGTCAGGAGATAGCATATGATCAAAAACTGATGGTACTGAAGGAAGAAGTCCAAGCTGCACTGAGGGCATTGGTGAAAAACAAGGCTTAAGAATTGACCTAATAGCAATTAAGATGTTTCAACAAACGGATGCATCACTGGAAGTGCTCACTCATCTATGCCAAGACATTTGGAAGACAGCTACCTGGCCAACTGACTGGAAGAGATCCATATTTATGTCTATTCCCAAGAAAGGTGATCCAACCAAATGCAGAAATTATCAGACAATATTATTAATGTCACACGCAAGTAAAATTTTGCTGAAGATCATTCAAAAGTGGCTGCAGGTATATATCGACAGGGAACAGCGAGAAATTCAAGCCAGATTCAGAAGAGGACATGAACCCAGGAATATCATTGCTGATGTCAGATGGATCCTCACTGAAAGCAGAAAATACCAGAAAGATGTTTACCTCTGTTCTACTGACTATGCCAAGGCATATGGCTGTGTGGATCATAACAAATTACGGGTAACATTGCGAAGAATGGGAATTTCAGAACAACTTAATTGTGCTCATGAAGAACCTGTACATAGATTAAGAGGCAGTCATTTGAAGAGAACAAGGGGATACTGTGTGGTTTAAAGTCAGGAAAGGTGTGTGCCAGCCACACTTGTATCCTTTCACCAAACTTATTCAATCTGTATGCTGAGCAAATGATACAAGAAGCTGGACTGCATGAAGAAGAACGGGGCATCAGCATTGGAGGAAGACTGTTTAACAACCTTCAATATGCAGATGACACAACCTTGCTTGCTGAAAGTGAAGACTTGAAGTACTTACTGGTTAAGACCAAAGACTACAGTATACAGTATGGATTACACCTCAACATAAAACAAAAATCCTTACAACTGGACCGATAAGCAACATCATGACAAATGGAGAAAAAAATTGAGTTTTCAAGGGTTTAATTTTACTGGTATCCACAATCAACGCCCATGGAAGCAGCAGTCAAGAAATCAAACGACACATTGTATTGGGCAAATCTGCTGCAAAAGATGTCCCTAAAGTGTTAAAAAGCAAAGATGTCACCTTGAGGACTGCCAGAGAATGAACGGATTTGTCTTGGAAGAAGCACAGCCAGAATGTTCCTTAGAAGCAAGGATGTTGAGACTTTGTCTCACTTACTTTGGACATGTTATCAGAAGCCTTCAATCCCTGGAGAAGGACATTATGCTTGACAGAGTGTCAACAAAAAAAGATGAAGACCCTCAAGGAGATGGATTGACACTGTGGCTGCAAAAATGAGCTTAAACACAGCAACAATTGTGAAGATGGCTCAGGACCGGGCAGAGTTTCGTTCTGTTGTGCATGGGGTCACTATATTTTGAAACCTACTCCAGTGCACCTAACAACAACAGCTTTTTATCCAAACCCTTTGCCATGTGACTTTGCAGTTAAACTAAAAACCAAACCCTTTGCCGTTGAGTTGATTCCTACTCATACTGACCCTATAGGACAGAGTAGAACTGCCCCCACAGAATTTTTAAGGCTGTAATCTTTACAGAGGCAGACTGCCACATCTTTCTCCTGTGGAGCGCCTGGTGGTTTTGAGCTGCCAAACTTTTGGTTAGCAGCTGAGCTGTTTAATTACTGCACCACCAAGACTCCTTACTTTGCAGTTACTTTCACTAAAAATACAGCTATTTCTGTGCCTCCTAACTTAGGCTTGGCTATGTGACTTACTTTGACAATTAGAATGTTAGTCAGCTTGCCATGACCTAAAGCAAAACACTTTTATGTTTCGACCTATTATCTTTCATCTCTGCCATCACTGTAAGAATAACATGTCTGGGATAGCCTGCTAGTCCCAAGAGGCGGATCAGAGACTCATGAAGCAGATTCAAGATGCTCCAACTGAGCCTGGCCTAGACCAGCCTACTCCCAGCCAACCTACAGTCACATGAGCCTAATAAAGGCTTATTATTGGATGCCAGAGAATTTGTGGATTTTGTTATGCAGTGTTATTGTGCACTTAGTGAAACATTACACCATTCATTTTGTTTATATGGACCTTTTATTCTGCTCTATATGTCCAGTTGTTGGCAGCTTTCTTAAAGTACTAGGTCCTTTTATCTGACTTAATTTTGAATAACTTTTGGCAATGATGCCCAAAATTATTATGCCAGCCTAGATGTTTGCTGAAGTTTAACACCAACCTCATTAAAATCACTTTCAGTGTAAGTTACATAGGACAAGTTAAACTAGTGCCACCCTCTGTAAGTGAAAACACATCCTTTAATGCAAAGAACTAAACTTTGATAACACACAGATGTGATATTCTCCATATGCTGCTCAAAACCCTTTAATATTTCTCACCGGTTTGCAGAATTAAATCCAGAATTATTAGTCTAGTATCTAGGTCCTATACCATTTGTTCCCAACCTTCTCTTTTTGTCTTATATAATCTTATGCTGAGCAGCAAAATTAATGGGATTCCATTATAAAAGCAACTTTGTTTTTATCTGTCACCATCCCTTTAAGCCTGTTCATTGTGAGTATTCCCTTCCTGTCCAAAGATGCAAACTTAGACATTCTCATTAACTTTTTCTGCCTCTTAGACTTTTTATTTCTTGCACTTCTTTTAAGTTATAAACATGATCTTAATTTAGTGACTAAATTTACCATTTTAGTATACTAATCAAAACCCTAAATTGACTTAAATTTCTTTCCATCCCCAAGCTGGGCCCTGTGATAAACTACTGCTTGTAGTAGAAAAGAGATTTTACTTTTTTTTAATCATTCATTTCCTCCTTCACTAGTCAAAAGCTGTTTCTGACCATGCCAGGACTGAAGCAGGAGGAAGAAAAAGAGGCAAGAGGGAAGAAAGTGCTCACTTGACCAGTATCAATGTAAGATGGCTTCCTGCTGTCTGGGCATGGCCCATATTTACATCTGACTCTTCCTCTTGTTAGGCCTCTGAATGCAAATTCCTCCATGTAAGCAGGGCCTCTCCTTCAGACGGCTACCTCTGATTTCCCTTAGCTTTTGCTCTCAGTGGACTCACCACGGCCTCTCACAGCTGGGTTCTGTTTGCTTTGGAAGGCTCACCTTTTAAAACAACCCACTGGTCTTAGATTCCGTGTTCTTCCAAGGAACTTATAAGCTTCTCAATAGCTAGAAGAGAAGAGTTTCTCCACGGATGAACCCTTTACTTTGCTGCATAAACCGTCACAGCTTTCTTGCACCAGAGTCCAGTACTAGCCCATCATGTTCCTAACTGCAGAGCACACAAATTAAGCCCTCTGAGTGGGCCCATTGAAACCCTTAGCACTAAATTTGATGTGAGGATGTAACATGGGGTAGGGGGAGGTCTCCCAGAGCAGCACTCTCCAAAGACATTCTCCTCCCAAACACTTGCCAGCTCAGTTTTTTCAACCCTTTTAAAATTTGATGTGCTGAGAAGTTGAAGGGAGTCATATAACTGGTTTTCAGCCAAATCCTTTGAAATATTTGTACATGATCCAGCACTTCTACTGTGTCTTGGCCTCAGTCAAAACTTCCAATTTGGCAACCTTTTCGCTTGTTTCTCATTTCTCATATGGCCTATAGTTCATTTACATCATTCTTGTGGTTGTCCAAACTTTTCAATATCTGTTCTCTCTTTTTGAAACGCTCTTCTGTTCAACCTTTCTGCACAAGTCTAAACCATAATCTTCTTTCAGTGTTTCACAAACTTGTTTCTTTTTAGGAAAGACTTCTCCTATCTTCTGGTCAGAACTGATATTTCCTTTCTCTATGTCCTTGGGGCATGTAGTACCTTTGTCACAGCTCTTATTACGCCTAGCTTGCATTACCGTTCTCAACTATCACATTTCATGGAATGTAGAATGAATAGTTTTTCACACTCCAACATCTCTGAAATTGGTATGCATGTTACAGTCAATGCAATGGCATCTTACAACTACTTGGCAAGGATTTTTTGGTTTTTTTCTTTTTTTGAGGTACATTGAAATGATGGTGTCTCCCACTATTGATGACATCTTAGTAGTTTATGATCCCCTTGAGATAAGAGGTTTTGCTTCATTCCTCTCTATATATTCCCCAGCATAAACTAGGAGCTCAAAATTTGGATGTTGAACAAAATGAAACCATCTTGTATATAGTGCTGGGATGCTATCATTTTCTTCAGTGTCCAAATATATTCCCAATTACAATTTCATTCAAATTAAAATGGCTTTGATGGGACACTCCTTATTTAAAAAGTAACATTTATTATTCTATGTGTTGTGATTTGAGCTTTAATATCATCAGGAAGAAGTTTAATCTGACTTCATTTTCACACCATTAAAAACCTTGTAACAATGTTCATAAATTAGATCTCCAGAGTCATAAAAGTATATGTCAGAGTCCCAATCTACACGGTTTTGACCGTACTTGGTTATTTAGTGTAGTTTTAGATTTGGGAATCTCCACCCTTTATACAGATAAATCTTTTTCATGATTTTAATGAAGGCACACAAACATCTAATTTGTATAATTTTGGTCTCTCCTGTTGTCAATGACACCAATAAACCAGGGACACGTTACAGCACTTAGAGTTCATTTCTTTGCTCAAAATGAACAGCTCATCTTAGACTTACCTTGCTTAAATAGAATTATAATTAAAGATCATAAATAAAGTCAACTAGACTTATTATTTTAGGAAAAAAGAAGTCCTAAGGGAACAAAATAAACAACAAAAAGTATTACTATGATATGATCTGGATGCTTAAAGCCCTCCTATGGGCAAAATTTAATTACAACCTTACCAAATCTCAAATATTTCTTTTCCTGGAAGCCAGAATGAAAATTTTTAGAATGGAAAAACTATTTCATGCATATACTGAGTGCAAATGGTTTCATATGCCAAGTAAATCTGTAGCTTTCTATCCATTCATTCATTCATTGACTTTGTTCTTCAGCATTTTTTTAGTTCCCCAAGAAATCAAAAGGAATTGTTGGAATAGTAATAGATTATGATGCAATTCATCAAAAGATTGATTTCAAAGACAAAATTTTCTACCTGAGAAATTCATATTCTCTGGTGTGTAGGTTATTGTGAATAAAATTCATTAGCCATGAATAATAATATCTGTGTTTCATAAAGTGCCCACTATGTTAATCATTGTCTTAGTCATCTAGTGCTGCTGTAACAGAAATACCACAAGTGGATGGCTTTAACAAAGAGAAATTAATTTATTCACAGTAAAGTAGGCTAAAAGTCCAAATGCAGGGTGTCATCTCCAGGGGAAGACTTTCTTTCTCTGTCAGCCTTCTTCTCATCAGTGTTCTCCTGGACTAGGAGCTTCTCCCTGCAGGGACCCCGGGTCCAAAGGATGCGCTCTGCTCCTGGCACTGCTTTCTTGGTGGTATGAGGTCCCCCTGTCTTTCTGCTCACTTCTGTCATTTATATCTCAAGAGATTGCCTCAGGACACAGTTCAATCTTGTAGAGTGAGTTCTGCCTTACTACCACAACTGCCACCCATCCTCCCCATTAACATCACAGAGGCAGGATTTACAACACATAGGAAAATCACACAATACCAGGAATCATGGCCTAGACAAATTGATACACACATTTTGGGGGGGGGGGCACATAATTCAATCCATGACAATCATTATTCACAATAACCTTGAAAATAGTTGCTATTATTCTCATTATAGATAAGGAAATGGAAGTTCAGAGAGAACTAACATATGGAAAGCCAAGATTTGAATCTGGGTCCCTCTGCTTCTAAAGAGCACATTCTCTTCCCACTTTATCCCACAACAGGTTTGAAACTTTGCTGAAACTGTTTATTCTAGAGTAGAATATTATTCCTAAAGTTACTCTTAAGATAACTAAATATTTCAAATACTAAAAGCATCATCTTTAGATCACATTACTTGTTATTTGGTCTACCACTATAGGCCCTAAATCAAATTTAGGTTCCATATATGAAACAATGTTCTACTGATTAGACTTCTTCAGCAATATGATGGAAATAATTCTCAAGCAGGAACTGTACCACTGGCAGAGCTACTGAGTTATCCTGCTTTGGATAGAACTTTGCATAACTTAGATCTTTAAGATCTTTTCCAATTTTGACTATTTTACGACAGAACTTTATAAAATAGTTGTGATGAAGTAGAAAGAATAAAGATATGAATCAGAAGTCTTGGAATCAGAAGTCTTGAGTTTGAATCTTGACTTTTACTCTAAGCCTATGTGAGGGTTAATTTGCCTCTCTTGGCCTCAGTTTATTCAACTAAAAAAGAAAATGGGAATAAAATTACCCATTTCACAGAGTCATTGTCAAAATTAACCAGGAAATTGAAAATACAGTTTATAAATGGCAATTTACTACAATATATGTCTTATACTGAGGTATGTAAGGCATAAACCAAACAAACCCATTGCTGTCGAGTCGATTCTGACCCATAGCGGCCCTGTAGGACAGAGTAGAACTACCCCATAGAGTTTCCAAGGAGAAGCTAGTGGATTCAAACTGCTGACCTTTCAGTTAGCAGCCATATCACCTAACCACTTCGCTACCAGGGCTCCATATAAGGCATAGTGAGTACAATAATGCATCTTGGGTATTCTTTACGCTGATTTTTATCAGGAGTTTCATCCATCTTCTAGGGAATTAGTCTGCTTTCATTATGAGACTTTTCATATTTCCTTCAACTATTTTTTTCTTCTTTGCTCATTATTTCAAATACAAAAGTCAGTTTTTTTGTGCTATGTTCCTGATTTCTTCAAGAATCCAGTATAAGTGTCCCCAATCAGAAGAACACAAACTTCCCTTTGCAGTGTGTTGGTTCTTTCAGAAGCCTCTCTGGGCTTGCAACTACCTGCTAACCTACAGATAGAAGCATCTGGCTGCTCCCTATGCTGTTTTGACTTGCCCCTTCTCTCTCACGTGCTTACTTTTTCAAACGATTGCCCACTCAATGTCAAAATATACTTTAATGTAATGGTTAATTGTTTCAAAGAAGAAAAAGTAATTGTCATAATTGCCTTATGCTTTGAAATGAACACATTCTACTTGTGTTAGCAATAATTATAAAAAATTCCTATTATTTTCTGCTAAACATTGTGTTTAGTGACTGTGTAAGATTGCTTTCTAGTCTTATGCTTACTCCATTTCTAATACTGTAAGGGTCATTGTGGAAAATTAAAAAAAAAAAAATCCTGGGCCTCATTTCCCCTTATTTGCATATTTGCCTAACTCTTTAAAGCATTTTGGAATTTACAAAAAATGTTCTCCGAATGAGAGACTCAAATATACTAAATAACACGACTCTGCATCTGAGGTGTTTAATCTCTGACACAGCAGGGCAGTCAGGGCAAGTAAGCAGTGCCAAGACTGAGGTAAGACTGAAAAAATAACAAGAACAAACCAGTTGCCATCGAGCCATTCTGACTCGTGACAAAGTAGAACTGTTCCATAGGATTTTCAATTGCAAATTTTTTAGAAGTAGATTGCAAAGTCTTTCTTCTGAGGCACTTCTGGGTGGACACTGAACCTCCCATCTTTCCGTGGTGGGGACAAAATCGGGGCCAAAACTGAAATCCAGAGCTTGGAGGGCAAAATTTAGCTTATGAGGTAAAGAGAAGCTGGGGAGTGCCAGAAGCAGATACTCTAAATTGAAAGAACAGAAGTTTATTAGTCAGTGAAGAATAGAGTAAGAAGAAGTAAGTGGATACATAATAGTAAGCTTAGAAGCTGGGAGGGGAACATGTTGAGTCAAGACATTTTATCAAGACCTAGTGTTAAGTCCTAGCCCCTGGTTCTGACGTTTGATACCAGATGAATCTTCCTATGTTCACTTCTACAACACTGCCAGCAACCCCCAAAACAACTTCTGCAGTAGAATAAAAGCACACTAGGGGAGAAAAATTATTCTCGGATGTGTAAAACTCTATCCCTCCAAAACATATCATATCAGTTCTGTCTTGGGCGAGGGTAGACTGTGTTCCTTCAGGAACTACGTTCAATAGTGGTAGGTATAAGAAAATTTTTCGGATTCGATTTATACCCTAAGACCATGCGTCTAAAGTTGCATAAAGGAGCAAATCACCAAATATCAACTCTCTCTATATATATTTTTTAAATATTTTATTGTGTTTGAGATGAAAGTTTACAAAGCAGATTAAGTTCCCGTTTAAGAATTTTTATACAAATTGTTCCATGACATTGGATACATTTTTCACAATGTGTCAACATTCTCATCATTTCTATTTGTGTTTGTTTTTTTCCATTAATCTAGTTTCCCTGCCACTCCTTAGTTTCTCATCTTTGTTTTAGGGTAAATGTTGACTGTTTGGTCTAATACAGTTGATTATTTACGGGAGCACAGTACTCACAGGTGATATTTTTTGTTTTATAAGCCAACTATTATCTGGATGAAAGGCGACCACGAAGTTCAAAGAGTATCATAGGATGATAGTCTCCGGGATTCCTCTAGTCTCTATTGGTCTAGTATGTCTGGCCTTTTTTTTAGAAATTTGAGTTTTGTTCTACATTTTTTCTCCGTTCCTATCCGGGACCTTCTATTGTGTCCCTAGTCAGAACAGTTGGTAGTGGTTCCTGAGCACCATCTAGTTCTTTTGATCTTGGGATAGATGAGGCCATGGTTTGTGTGGGTTATTAGTCCTGTGGACTAGTTTCTTCTTTGAGTCTTTGGATTTCTTCATTCTCTTTTATTCCAGATGAGTGGAGACCAATAGCTCTGTCTGAGATGGCCATTCACAGGCTTTTAAGAACCCAGATGGTACTCATCAAACTAGGTTATGGAACATTAGCTTTATAAACTATGTTATGCCAATTGACTGTGTTGTCCCATAAGACTATGGTCCTAAGCCTTTTAACCAAATAAACTAATCCCATGAGGTGTTTGGATATGCCTAGGAAGTCTCTGTAACTGTGCTTCCTATGTGCTTTATTATATATATGAATATATAAGCAGCACAAACAAGTATATACATATGCCCACAGGTACACCAATACATGCATGCACAAGTACTCACATATACCTTCCTATGCACATGATTTAGTGACCTCTTACTGTCTTCATGTATGACGTCCTTGATGTCATTCCACAACTCATCTGGTCTTCAGTCATTAGTGTTCAACAAGTCAAATCTGTTCTTGAGATGGTCTTTAAATTCAGGTGGTGTATACTCAAGGTTGTACTTTGGCTCCTATGGACTTGTTCTAGATTTCTTCTGCTTCAACTTGAACTTGCAAAAGAGCAATTGATAATCTGTTCTGCAGTTGGCCCCTGGCCTTGTTCTGACTGATGATATTGAGCATTTCTGTTGTCTCTTTCCACAGATGTAATCTATTTGATTTCTGTGCATTCCATGTGGAGAGGTCCACAAGTATAGTTGCTATTTATGTGGTTGAAAAAAGTATTTGCACTGAAGAATTCATTGGTCTTGCAAAATTCTATCATGTTATCTCTGGCATCGTTTCTATCACCAAGACCATATTTTCCAACTCCCAATCCTTCTGTCACTACCAGTCACTACTAATTACCAATGCATCCTGATTGCTTATTCGATCTGTTTCAGACTGCAAAAGTTGGTAAAAATCTTCAGTTTCTTCATCTTTGGCCTTAGCGGTTGGTGCGTAAATTTGAATAATAGTCATATTAACTGGTCTCCTTGTAGTTGTATTATCCTATCACTGACAGAATTTTACTTCAGGATAGATTGTAAAATGTTCTTTTTGATGATGAATAGAATGCCGTTCCTTTTCTAGTTGTCATTCCCGGAATTGTAGACCATATGATTGTCTGATTCATAATGGCCAATACGAGTCCATTTCATCTCACTAATGCCTAGGATATCAGTGTTTATGAGTTCCATTTCATTTTTTATGGTTTCCAGTTTTCCTAGATTCACACTTGTACATTACACATTCTGATTATTTATGTATATTTACAGCTGTTTCTTCTTATTTTGAATCATGCCACATCAGCAATAAAGGTCCTGAAAACTTGCCTCCATCCACATTATTAAGGTTGACTCTACTTTGATGAGGCAGCTCTTCCCTAGTTGTCTTTTGAGTGCCTTCCAACCTGAGGGGCTTATCTTCCGGCACTATATCAGACAGTGTTCCGCTGCTGTTCATAAGGTTTTCACTGGCTAAATCTTTTCAGAAGTAGACCGCCAGTTCCTTCTTCCTAGTCTGTCTTAGTCTGGAAGCTCAGGGCAAACCCGTCTGCCATGGGTGACCCTGCTGGTATTTGAATACTAGTGGCATAGTTTCCAGCAACACAGCAACACACAAGCCCCCACAGTAAAAAAACTGACAGGTGAAAAAAGTAAGGAGTCATTAAAAAAACAGGAAAGAAAGAAAAGCTCAAAACGGATGTCAAAAGAGACTCTAAAACTTGCTCTTGAATGTAGAGTAGCTAAAGCAAATGGAAGAAATGATGAAGTAAGAGCTGAACAGAAGATTTCAAAGGGTAGCTCGAGAAGACAAACTAAAATATTATAATGACGTGTGCAAAGACCTGGAGTTAGAAAACCAAAAGGGAAGAATATGATTTACATTTCTCAAGCTGAAAGAACTTAAGAAAAAAATCAAGCCTTGAATTGCAATATTGAAGGATTCTACAGGGAAAATATGAAATGATGCAGGAAGTATCAAAAGAAGATGGAAGGAATACACAGTCACTATACCAAACAGAATTGGTCAGCATTCAACCATTTCAGGAGACAGCATATGATCAGGAACCAGGGGTACTGAAGAAAGAGGTCCAAGCTGGACTGAGGCATTGGCAAAAAACAAAGCTCCAGAAATTAAAAGAATGTCAACTGAGATGTTTCAACAAAGGAATGCAGCACTGGAAGTGCTCACTTGTCTACGCCAAGAAATTTGGAAGACAGCTACCGGGCCAACCCACTGGAAGAGATCCATATTTATGCCTATTCCAAAGAAAGGTGATCCAACTGAATGCAGAAATTATCAAACAATATCATTAATATCACAGGCAAGAAAAATTTTGCTGAAGATCGTTCAAAAGTGGCTGCAGCAGTACCTCAACAGGGAACTTCCAGAAATTTAAGCTGGATTCAGAAGAGGACATGGAGCCAGGGATGTCATTGCTGATGTCAGATGGATCCTAGCTAAAAGCAGAGAATACCAGAAAGATATTTACGTGTATTTTATTGACTATGCAAAGGTGTTCGACTGTGTGGATCATAACAAATTATGGATAATGTTGGGAAGAATGGGAATTACAGAACACTTAATTGTGCATATGAAGAACTTGTACATAGATCAAGAGGCAGTCATTTGAGCCCAACAAGGGGATATTGCATGGTTTAAAGTCAGGGAAGTTATGTGTCAGGGCTGTATCCTTTCACCATATTTATTCAATCTCTATGTTGAGCACACAATCCGAGAAGCTGGAGTATATGAAGAAGAATAGGGCATCATGATTGGAGGAAGTCTCATTAAAAAATCTGTGTTATGCAGATGACACAACCTTACTCGCTGAAAGTGAAGAGAACTTGAAGCCCTTACTGATGAAGATCAAAAATGTGGTTTACAAATTCAATATGGTTTACAGCTCAACATAAAGAAAACAAAAATCCTCACAACTGGACCAATAAGCAACATCGTGATAAATGGAGAAAAGATTGAAGTCATCAAGGACTTCATTTTACTTGGATCCTCAATCAACACCCATGGAAGCAGCAGTAAAGAAATCAAATGACACATTTAATTGGGCAAATCTGCTGCAAAAAACCTCTTTAAAGTGTTAAAAAGCAAAAATGTCACCTTGAAGTCTAATGTGTGCCTGACCCAAGACATGGCGTTTTCAATTGCCTCATATGCACGCCAAAGTTGGGCAGTGAATAAGGATAATTGAAGAAGAATTGATGCCTTTGAATTATGGTGCTGGTGAAGAATATTGAATATAGTATAGACTGCCAAAAGAATGAACAAATCTGTCCTGGAAGAAGTACAACCAGAATGCTCCAGGATGCGAGACTTTCTCTCACATACTTTGGACATGTTATCAGGAGGGATCAGTCCTGGAGAAGGACATTACGCTTGGTAAAGTAGAGGGTCAGTGAAAAAGAGGAAGACCCTCAAAGAGATAGATTGACACAGTAGCTGCAACAATGGGCTGAGACATAGCAAGTTTTGTGAGGATGGTGCAGGACTGGGCAGTGTTTTGTTCTGCTGTAGATAGTGTCATCATGAGTTGGAACAAACTCGATAGCACCTAAAAACAACAACAACATCATACACATACATGCATACATATCTACCTGTATAACCACACACATACTGTTCGGTTGTTATCACTGTTGTTGCAAAATTGTAAATGTTACAGCATTTAGGGAAATTGTCCCTTATTCTTGCATACATCTTAGTTTTCATTTTCCTTGGTCATTGTGTGCAGACTTCACCCATATTGAGTATTTCCTTTCCCATCACTAAAAATAACGTATCTCTACTATCTAGAAAGTGATTCCCCCTCCCTCACTGCTCTTATATCTCTAGAATACGTACTAAGAGTGGGATTGCTAGATCATAAGGTATTTCTATTTCTAGCTTTTTGAAGAAGTGTCATACTCTTTTCAATAGTGGTTGTACCATTTTACATTCCCACCAGCAGTGTATGAGAGTTCCAGTCTCCCCACAGTCTTGTCAGCATTTGTTATTTTCTGTTTTTTTGATTAGTGCCATTTTTTGCTGGGGTGAGATGGAATCTCACTGTAGTTATTATTTGCATCTCTCTGATGGCTAATGATCAAGAGCATCTTTTCATGTGTTTGTTAGCCACCCAAATATCCTCATTGGTGAAATGTCTGCTCATGTCCTTTGCTCATTTTTTGACTGGACTGTCTTTTTGTTGTTGAGGTCCTGAATTTTTCTACATATTTTAGAGATTAGACCCATATCAGACATGTCATTGCCAACAATTTTTCCCCAGTCTGTAGGTTCTCTTTTTCACTCTTTTGGTCAAGTCTTTGATGAGCATAAGTATTTAATTTTTACGAGGTCTCAGTTATCTAGTTTGTCTTCTGTTGTCCGTGCATTTTTGTGTTTGATAGACTATCTTCTAGGAATTTTACAGTTTCAACTTTAACACTTAGGTATTTGATTCATCTTGAGTTAGTTTTCGGGTATGATGTGAGGTATGGATCCTGTTTCATTTTTCTGCATGGATATTCAGTTTTTCCAGCACCATTTGTTAAAGAGACTGTTTTCTTCCCTTTGAATGGACTTTGACTGACCTTTTGTCAAAGATCAACTGCCCATAGATGGATGGAATTAGTTCTGGCCTCTAGATTCCATTCCATTCGTCTATGTATTTGTCATTGAAACAGTAGTAGGCTGTTTTGATTACTGTGGCTGTATAGTAAGTTTTGAGATCAGAAAGCGTGAAGCCTCCTACTTTGCTCTTCTTCTTCAATATTGCTTTGGCTATTCAGAGCTTCTTTTCTTTCCATATAAAGCTGGTGATTAGTTTTTCCATTTCTTTAAAGAATGCAGTTGGGGTTTGGATTGGGATTGCATTATATCTGTTGATTACATTGGGTGATACTGACATTTTCACAATATTGAGTCTTCCGATCCATGAGCATGGAATATTTTTCCACTTACGTAGATCTCTTTTAGTTTTTTGCAGTAGTGTTTTATAATTTTCCTTATGCAAGTTTTTTACAGCCCTCATATTCCTACATATTTTATCCTTTTGGGGGCTATTGTAAATGGCATGTTTTTTTTTTAATTTCCTTTTCAGAGCTCTCCTTGTTAAAGGAACCCAGCTTATTTTTGTGTGTTGTTCTACTACCCTGCCATTTTGCTGAATTCTTCTGTTAGAACCCTTAGCTTTCTTGTGGAATCTCTGTGATTTTCTATGTACAGGATCATGTCATCTGTGATTAGGTATAGTTTTACTTTTTTCTAATTTGGATACACTTCATTTCTCTCTCTTGCCTTACTGCTCTGGCTAGGACTTCCAGTACAATATTCAATAAGAGTGGTGATAGTGGGCAGCCTTGTCTCATTCCTGTTCTTAAGGGGAATGTGTAAGTATTTCTCCACTGGAAATAATATTGGCTGTGGGTTTGACATGTTGTTGTTGTTGTTATTAGGTGCCATCCAGTTGGTTCTGACTCATAGTGACCCTACGTACTACAGAACAAAACACTGCCTGGTCCTGAGCCATCCTCACAATCATTTTCATGCTTGAGCTCATTGTTGCAGCCACTGTGTCAGTCCATCTCATTGAGTGTCTTCCTCTTTTTTGCTAAACCTGTACTTTACAAAGCATGATGTCCTTCTCTTTGGCATATATGTCCTTAATCACATAGAAGAATTTTCCTTCTATTCCTATTTTGCTGAGAGTTTTTATCAGGAAAGAATGTTGGATTGTATCAGTTGCCTCTTCTCCATCAATTGCAATGATCAGGTGATTCTTTTCCTTTGTTTTGCTTACATGATAAATTACATTGATTGATTTTCTAATGCTAAACCACCTTTGCATACCTGGTATGAATCTCACGTGATCATGATGTATTATTATATTTTCTGATATACTGTTGGATTCTGTTGGCTAGAATTTTGTTGAGAGTTTTCGCATCTATAGTCATGAGGGATACTTGACTGTAATTTTCTTTTTTTGTGTGTCTTTACCTGGCTTTGGTAACAGGGTGATGCTGGCTTAATTGAATGAGTTCAGGAGTATTCTTTTCTTTTCTATGTTTTGAAAGAGTTTGAATAAAATTGGTGTCAACTCTTTTCTGAATGTTTGATAGAATTCCCCAGTGAAGTCATTTGGGCCAGGGCTTCTATATTGTTGTTGTTGTTGGGAGTTTTTGATGACATCTTCTATCACGTCTTTTGTTATGGGTCTGTTTATGTTTTCTACCTCTCTTTGAATTTGTTTAGGTAGGTAGTGTGTTTCTAGAAATTTGTCCATTTCTTCTAGGTTTTCAAATCTGTTGGAGTACAATTTTTCATAGTATTCTGTTATAATCCTGTTTATCTCAGTTGGATCTGTTGCAGAGTCTCCAGTTTCATTTGTTATTTTGGTATTTGCATCTGCTCCTTTTTTTTCTTTGTCAAATTGGCCAGTGGTCTGTCAGTTTTATTAATTCTCTCAAAGAACAAACTTTCAGTTTTGTGGATTCTTTCTATTGTGTTTACATTTTCTATTTCATTTATTTCTGCTCTGATCTTTATTATTTCTTTTCTTCTGGTAATTTTGGTCTTCTTTTGTTCTTCCTTTTCTATTTGTTCAAAGTTGTCAGTTTAAGGTGTTGATTTTAGACCTTTATTCTTTTTTAAAGTCTGAATTTATTGCTATAAATTTTCCTCTGAGCACTACTTTAACTGTCTCAAAGATTTTGGTATGTTATGTTTTCATTCTTATTTGATCCTAAGTATTTTTTTTTATTTCACTTCTGATTTCTTCTAGGACCCAATAATTTGTTAGTAATTTGTTATTTGGTTTTCATGTATTTATTTTATTTTATCTTCCTGCTATTTATTTCTAGTTTTAAGCCATTATGTCAGAAAAGATGCATTGTAAAATTTCAATCTTTTTAAATTTATTGAGGCTTTCTTTTTGGCCTAAAATATGGTCCATTCTAGAGAATATTCCATGTGTTGTGGAGAAGAATGTGTATTGTGCTGCTTTTGTGTGGTGTGTCCTATATATGTCTGTAAGGTCAAGTTGATTAATAGTGTTATTTAGATCTTCTGTGTTTTTGTTGATTTTCTTCCTAGTTGTTCTGTCCATCATTGAAAGTGGTGTGTTGAAATCTCCTACTGTTATTCAAACTGGCGACCTTTTGGTTAGCAGCCATAGCATTTAACCACTATGCCACTAGGATTTCCACTATTGTTGAAGAACTGTGTATTTCTCCAATTCTGTTAGAGTTTGTTTTATAAATATTGGAGCTCTGACATCAGGTGCATAAATATTTATTATTGTTATATTTTCTTATTGCATTGACCCTTTAATCATTATTTAATGTCCTTCTTTGTCTCTTATAATAGATTTTGACTTAAAGTTTATTTTGTCAGAAATTAATATTGCCACTTCTGCTCTCTTTTGGTTACTATTTGCTTGGTATATATTTTTTTCCATCCTTTGATTTTTAACCTATGTATATCTTTGTGTCTCAGGTATATCTCTTGTAGACAACATGTTGATGGTTCATGTTTTTTTAATCCATTCTTCCACTCTCTGCCTCTCGACTGGTGCATTTAATCCATTTACATGCAGTGTGATTATCAATAGACATGAGTACATTGCTGCCATTTCATTGTATTATTTTTTGTATTGTTACCTGTTTCTTCGTTTTTAATTTTCTGTGCTGAGTTCTTTTTGTAAATGGATCTTCTTTTCCAATCATTTATTACTGTTGTTTTTGTGTTTACTGGATCTTTTTTTTTTTTTCCTTCTTCTTCTTTACTTTGGTAAGTAGATTTATTAATTTTCTTTGTGGTTACCCTTAAGTTTACCTTTATCCTCCTGTATTTAGAACACTCTGTTATATCTTGAAATTGTATTGACTTTCTCTCCATATGGAAGTTATATTACTACATTATTCATTCACCATTTAGTTCTGAAGTTGTTGTAATTTACAGCTTAGTATCTCTGGTTCCCTGTAATCAATTTTGCAGCTATATTTTACTTTTGTAAAATCTTTACCTGCGATGTTATCTGAGAGATGCTTCACATGTCTTTCTCAGGTTGTTATCTTGTGTTGTTGGATTGCTGTCTAAAGGACTCCTTTTAATATTTGTTGTAGAGCTGGTCTTGTGGTTACAAATTCTCTAATTTCTGCTTGTCTTGGACTATCTTAATTTCACCCTTGTTTTTAAAAGATAATTTACTGAATATAGGATTCTTGGTTGGAAATTCTTTTGTTTTTTCTTTTTTCGGGGTTTTGTATATGTCATTCCATTAACTTCTGCCTGCATGGTTTCTGGGGAGAAACCATCGCTTAGTCTTATTGACACCTCTTTATAGTTGATATTTTGCTTTACACAACCTGCTCCCAAAATTGTTTTCTTGTTTTTGAACTTCAAAAATTTGATTATGAGAAAAATGGTGCTCTAGGCAGAAGCACCACGCCATCCCTCCACAGCAAAGATCTGAAAAACTAAGCCGAACAGAGAATACAACAATCCTGAAACCCTAAAACATCAAATGAAGAGATAAAGAACTCAGCCAAGCACCAAATGGAGTGAGAAAACTCACAGAGAACGGAGAGCGAGGAGAGATTCATGCAGAGGTCCCCTACCAGCTAACGCAGTGTGGATCCGCCATCGTGGACTCCTATCGTAGACCAGCAAACAGGGGTTATGAGAAAGCAGCCTCACGGAGCTTCCTGCAGGAGACAAAACAACCAGTAATTGGTGATATATGCTTTCCCACCCCCACCCTTCTTCACCCCGACTCGGCCTCCTCTGCTTCCTGCGGCCACAGTCTCTTGACCGGGAAACAGGGACTGCTTGGATTCCACACACCCGAACGGGTGGCTCTCTGAGTGCCATTTGTTGGCTGCTGGTGTTGCTTTTTTTCCGCTTCTTTTTATTTCTTCCTTGCCTCTCCCCACCTCCCCTTCCTTTGGCTCAAGTACTTTGCTCCGTGCACCATCTTTACTTCTTCCTGATGGGCTGCAGAGCTCCGGCAATTTGTGATATACGCTTTCCCACTCTCTACACTTCTGCACCCACACTCGGCACCCTCTGCTTCCCATGGACACAGTCTCTTGTCCAGAAACACCAGCCCACACTAGCTCGCTCTCTGAGTGCCATTAGTTAGCTGTTAGTGTTGCTTTTTTTTTTTCTGCTTCTTTTGACTTCTTACTTGCCTCTCGCCACCTCCCCCTCCCTTCGCTCAAGTACCTGGCTCAATGCGCCATCTTTGTTTCTTCTTGAGGGGCTGCGGAGCTCCGTTCGAGTATGGAGCTGCTTCCCGGTTTGGGCTGCTGCACTGGTGGTATCCTGGGGCTTTTGTTTGTTTGTTTGTTTTGAATTGTTTGTTTGTTCTCTTTTCATTTTCTTGAGTTGGGAGCCCTTTCTGGCCAGACTGAGCTGCTTGGCAGGGAGACCCCCCCTTCGGCTTCCACAGAAGTGCAGAGGGATCCCTGAGAGCATTTCTTTTTACGTTGTTTTCTTTTTTTTTTTTTCTGTTTCTTTATGGGCCTTTCTTGGTTTTTTTTTTTTTAATTTGTTTTGTGTTCCTTTTCCTCTTTTTCCCTTTTTGTCTTTCTTCATTGCTCAGTTTCTTGTCTCTCTTTATCTTCCTTCTCTTTCTGTTCCCTTAATACATGGCATTGTATACCTCTACACCTTCTAGCCAGGCTGTACTGCAACACCTGAGAGCAACTTCCCCAGACCTCATAGCTGCACCGGTGGGATCCCCGGGAACTTGGTGGTTCTTTAACCTTTCTGATTCTTATTTACCCATTCTTTTCTTTACTTCCTCCTCCCCTTTCTGTTTTTCTCCATTTCATAGTCTCCCATCTCTCCACTCCAATGGCAAGCTCCCCTAACATTATTTTTGTTTCTTTGTATGTTTGTGACCCCTGTTCCTCTCCCCTCTCTCCCATATACATCTTAGCTCCACACATAACAATCTCCCCACTGCATCCTGCCTACCTGCACCATGCGCTTGACATCACACCACCAAGCAGCACAGGAACGGCCTACTGGAACCTGTCCTGAACTGATTACCAACCCGCTCTGGTGGCTGTAGTAAGTGCCACAAACAACTCGTCCCAGTAACTCCTCTTCAGCTAGACCTGCCTTGCCATACCATATCCGAGTGACTGACCCTGCCAGTTGAAGTAGGAGGTGAAAAATATTCTGCTGACAGACGAGCAAACAACAAAGAACACACAGTCCACCTGCTCAGACATAGTCAAATTTTTTTTTAAAAAAGGGATGAAACAAACAAATCTACAATCAATAAACAAGAAAAATAACTACTGAATGCCCCAAAAATAGCAGACAATAATAAAAGATTTACAAAAACAGGACAGCATGGTTCCAGTAGGCATCCAAAATAAAAACCAGATGACTCTTCTCTGGAAGAAAATGCACTAGAACTACCTGATAGGGAATTCAAATCTCTAATACTCAGAATTCTCCAAGAACTGAGGCAAAAAGCTGACAAACATGAGGAAAAAATAGACAAATTCATGGAAAATATGGACAAAAAAATGGAAGAGTTCAAGAAAATGATGCAGGAACAAAATGCCAAAATAAATTCACAACTAGAAATTATACAAAGACAACAATTAGAAATGCAAAAGACAAACAGCAAGATTTCAGAAATGGATGATGTCATAGAAGGGCTGAGAAGCAGATTTGAAACCGTGGAAGACAGGATCAGTGGAACTGAAGAAAAACACTTGGATAGAACTCTGTTTGAGGAAAACTCAGAAAAAAGAACAAAGAAAAATGAAGAGACCCTAAGAGTTATGTGGGACACAATCAAAAGCAAAAATCTGTGAGTGATTGGAATTCCAGAACAGGGAGAGAAAACAGAAAACACAGAGAGGATCATTGAGGAACTGCTGACAGAAAACTACCCCAATATCATGAAAGATGAAAAGCTGGCCATCCAAGAAGCTCAACGAATCCCATATAGAAGAGACCGGAAAAGAAAATCAGCAAGGCATATCATAATCAAACTTGCCAAAACCAAAGACAAACAAAGAATCCTGAGAGCAGCTCGTGAAAAACAAGAAGTCACATACAGAGGAGAAACAATAAGACTAAGCTCAGATTATTCAGCAGAAACCGTGCAGGCAAGAAGGCAATGGGAAGACATATATAAAATATTGAAAGAAAAAAATTTTCAGCCAAGAATATTATATCCTGAAAAACTCTCATTCAAATTTGACGGTGAAATTGGGTTATTTTCAGATAAACAGAAATTAAGGGAATATGTAAAAGTCATACTGAACTTACAAGAATTATTAAAGCGAATTCTTCGATCTGAGGACAAACAACTTCAGCTCACAGGCAGAACATAAGACACAGGATCGTACGAGCCAGATACCAATCTAGGAAATGAACTCTCAAGGACTATCCAAAACCAAAGGAAATACAACAGGGAATCAGAGCAGTTAATCAGTAAATGACAACAACATCAAAACAATAAAAGACGGAATAAACAGCATAGGTATAGAACCTTCTAACAGAGAGGAAGGCAAGGCGATACCAATTAATGGTAGACTGCTTCAAACTTAGAAAGATAAGGGTAAAATTTATAGTAAACACAAAGAAAGTTAACAAACATACTCATAAAAAAAAAAGAGGAAAAACCTAAAGTCTCAGCAAAAACAAAAGAAATGAAAAAGAAATCCACAAACAAAAGTAACTCAGCACAACAGAGTAAGAAGAACAAAGAAAACTTCAGCACCACAAAAAAAGCACTACAAAATGACAGCAAGAAACCCACATCTATCAATAATTACACTGAATGTAAATGGACTCAATGCACCCATAAAGAGACAGAGAGTGACAGAATGGATAAGAAAACAGGATCCATCAATATGCTGTCTACAGGAGACACACCTTAGAAACAAAGATGTGAACTTATTAGAAGTCAAAGGTTGGAAAAAAATATATCAAGCTAACAACTACCAAAAAAGAGCAGGAGTGGCAATTCTAATCTCAGATAAAATAGACTTTAAAACGAAATCTACCATAAAAGACGAAGAAGGACACTATATAATGATTAAGGGGACGATCCATCATGAAGACATAACCATAATAAACATCTACACACCCAATGACAGGGCTCCAAAATACATGAAACAAACTCTAACAACACTGAAAAGAGAAATTGACAGTACCACAATAATAGTAGGAGACTTCAACACACCACTCTCAGTAAAGGACACAACAACTAAGAAGAAACTCAGCAAAGATACAGAAGACCTAAAGGGCACAGTCAGCCAACTTGACCTCATAGACATATATAGAACACTCCATCCAACCACTGCAAAGTACACATTCTTTTCCAATGCACATGGAACGGTCTCCAGAATAGACCACATCTTAGGCCACTAGAGCAATCCTCAACAAGATCCAAAACGTGGAGATAATTCAAAGTATCTTCTCTGACCACAAAGCCATCAAGGTAGAAATTAACAATAGGAAGAGCAAGGAAAAAAAATCAGCTACATGGAAACTGAATAATACCCTGCTTACACATCAGTCGGTAATAGAAGAAATCAGAGATCTAATCAAAAAATTCCTAGAATCAAATGAGAATGAAAACACATCATACCAAAACCTTTGTGACACAGCAAAGGCAGTCCTCAGAGGACAATTTATAGCAATAGATGCACATATCAAAAAAGAAGAAAGGGACAAAATCAAAACATTAAACACAGAACTCAAACAAATAGAGAACAGCAAAAAAAGCCCACAACCACCGAAAGAAAGGAAATAGAAAAGATCAGAGCAGAAATAAATGAAATAATGAACAGAAAAACAATAGAAAAAATCAACAAAACCAAAAGTTCATTCTTTGAAAGAATCCACAAAATCCACAAACCACTGGCCAGATTGACAAAACAAAAACAGGAGAGGACACAAATAACCCAAATAAGAAATGAAATGGGGGACATTACAACAGACCCAACTGAAATAAAAAGGATTATAACAGAACATTATGAAAAACTATACTCAAACAAATTTGAAAACCTAGAGAAATGGATAAATTTCTAGAAACACACAGCCTACCCAAACTACAACAAAGTTATGTTGAAAATCTGAACAGACCCGTAACAAGAGAAGAGATTGAAAAGGTAATAAAAAGTCTCCCAACCGGAAAAAGCCCTTGCCCAGATGGCTTCACAGGAGAATTCTACAAAACATTTACAGAACAGCTTGTACCAGTACTTCTCAAGCTATTTCAGAGCATATAAGAGGAAGCAACACTTCCAAATTCATTCTATGAAGCCAACATAACGCAGATACCAAAACCAGGAAAAGATGTCACAAAAAAAGAAAATTACAGACCAATACCTCTCATGAATATAGATGCAAAAATTCTCAACAAAATTGTAGCCAATAGAATTCAGCATCATATCAAAAAAATAATACACCACAACCAAGTAGGATTCATACCAGCTATGCAAAGATGGTTCAACATTAGAAAATCAATCAACGTAATCCAGAACATAAATAAAAGGAAAGAAAAGAATCACATGATCATCTCAATTGACACAGAAAAGGCATTTGACAAAGTCCAACACCAATTCCTGATAAAAACTCTCAATACAATAGGTATAGAAGGGAAATTTCTCAACATAATAAAGGGCATCTATGCAAAACCAATGGCCAACATCACTCTTAATGGAGACAGGCTGAAAACATTCTCCTTGAAAACAGGAACAAGACAAGGATGCCCTTTATCACCACTCCTATTTAACATTGTTCTGGAAGTTCTAGCTAGAGAAATAAGGCAAGAAAAAGCAATCAAGGGCATCCAAATTGGTAATGAAGAAGTTAAACTGTCCCTGTTTGCAGATGATATGATACTATACACAGAAAACCCTAAAGACTCCACGAGAAATCTACTGGAACTAATAGAAGATTCAGTAGAGTAACAGGATACAAAATAAACATTCAAAAATCAGTTGGATTCCTATACACCAATAATGAGAATGATGAACAAGAAATCAGGAAAACAATACCATTTTCAATAGCCCCTAAAAAGATAAAATACTTAGGAATAAATGTGATCAGGGATGTAAAAGACCTATACACAGAAAACTACAAAACACTACTGCAAGAAACCCAAAGGGATCTACATAAATGGAAAAACATACCATGCTCATGGATAGGCAGACTCAACATTGTGAAAATGACAATTCTACCCAAAGCAGCTTACAAATACAATGCAATCCCGATCCAAATACCGACAACATTCTTCAAAGAGATGGAAAAACTAATCATTCACATCAGTTTGCACTGTAGTATCATGTAGTTTTTCCAAGTTCATTCTTTCTGATTTCTCTTCTATGCTATTAGTGGTTTGATGATGCTTTCTAGAATTGCCTTACTGAACAAGCTGTCCAAGTCTTAAAAATAGACTCTTGTTGGCAAGGGTTTATGTCTACAATGTGAGGTGGAATTTTGGCACATAAAAGATCAACTCCTGAAACAATTTATGTGTATGTGTGTGTTCGGTAAGTTATCTATAGAGAGTTCTCATGTAAATAAAGAATGAAAAAGCAAAAGCTATAACATCGTTTATATATTTTAAAATAGGACATTTTAAGAGAATTCCTTATTCTATCATGATCTCTTATAACTGAACATGTTACCACCTTCCTTTCTTTGTGTTGATATTTTTCATTATTATTACTATTTGTGATTGCTTTTCTCTTGTCATTAAAAATGCATACATTTACACACTGGACTTTGATTTTAAAGATCCCTTAAAGATTAAAATAAAATATATTTTTATATTAAGCAATTATAATTCTATTAGTGAGAATTATTATTCAAGCTTAGAGATAGTCTAAAATCAAAGTAATAGCCGATTAAAATATAAACCTATTTTGTTATAAGTAAAGTAGTTACATGTATTAAATTATATTTGAAAGATAAAAATATGTTTATCTAAGACTAGTCCCAGCAGATTTGCCTTCCAGAAAAAGATCTGTCACCCTACAAAGCTCCTAGAAAACCAGCGACTGCCCCATCCTTAAGGCAAGGGATCCTGATCAAGCCAAGCCTGGGACTACCTGCATCCTTATCATCCTAGAAGGGGGACAGTGCTTCCCCAAACATAAATGCTGGTGTGGCAAGCCCCATAGCTAGCTTGCCTTCTCATTCAGATACACTGTGTGACTGGGACTCCAGCCCTCTGATCGCACTAGAGTTGGAGCTGCTGATCCCCAAATCATGAGCACTGTGCTAACAGAGGGGGTCTGAAGCCAAGGTACCTCCACTCCATACTGTTGTCACATTACAGTCCCTGATAAGGTCAGGGAATGGATGGGTGTTTCTGTAATTGTGCTGCTTAAGAGCCCCACAACCTGAGGGACAGAGTCTCTCTCCCAGGGGTCTCCTCTGGGTCTGCTCCAGAATGCATGGATAATCAGGACCTCACACATCTGCTGCAGTTTCTGTCTACATTCTTCTGTTGCTCCTTTCCATTCCCTATTCTTTCTCTCTCACTCCCCTACTGAGTTCTCCTGAGAGCCTTCTCTCTGTATGTATATTATGTGTACTCAAATTCCTATCTCAGGTGATATTTACTTGTAGGGAGTTGGACCTAAGAAATCATGGGAGCCTGTTGAATGTAGTCATAGAGGTCAGCCCCTGGAGTAGAGATCAAAGTGAACAAGGGTGGAGAGTAGATCTGAAGGGGTAAATGGAAGATATCTGGCACATTAGAATAGTATGCAACTGTGGGAAACACTGCTAGGCACCTGTCCAAAATACATTTTTCCAGTCTTCCTTACTAACAGATTCTGACATTGTTTGAGGGCGACAAATATATTTCTCAGCATCCCTTGAGACTAGGGATGGCTATGTGCCACAGTTAAGGTCAATGAGAAATAAGCAGGAGTCCCGGGGAGAATGTCTCTTCCTAATCTAAAGGTAAAGCTGCACTAGGAGAAAGCCTTTTTGTTCCTTTTTCCTTTGTCTTCTTTATGCCTGGAACGTAGGAACCAGAAGCCTAGAAAAGCAACAGCCATCTGGTCACCTAAAAAGCATGAGGACAAAAAACAGCATGTTAAGATAACATAGTGGAAAGAATTCAGGGTCCTTGTGTGCCAGTCTGAACCGCCTACCCATAAACTTCTGACTCTGCAAGAAAAATAAACTCATCTTTTAATTCACAAATACAGATTTTTCTGTTACTGGTAGCTGAATTTGTTCCTACTTGTTATAACATCCATTAAAAAAACAAAGTTGAGTTACACCAGAGACTCATAGAGCAACACCCATTGTCTTAGTTATCTAGTGTTGCTGTAACAGAAAGTGTTACAACAAGTGGGTAGCTTAATAGAACAGAAATTTATCTTCTAACAGTTAGCAGGCTAGAAGTCCAAAATCAGGGCACTAGATCTAGGGGAAGGCTTTCTCTCTGTGTGGGCTCTAGGGGAAGGTCCTTGTAGTGTAGCTTCTATCCCTTGGCTCCTTGGTGATCTTCATGTGGCATGACATCTATCTTCCCCCATCTATGCTTGCTCACTTGCTTGTTTAATCTCTTTGATATCTCAAAAGAGGTTGACTTAAAACACACCCTACACTAATAGTGTCTCATTAACATAACAAAGAAAACCCATTCAAAAATGGGATTATAACCACAGGTATACGGGTTAAGATTTACAACACGTGTTTTTGGGGGGACACAATTCAATCCATAAAACCCATCTGTTACAAAATATTTTTCACCATACTGAACCTGTAAGCATTTAGTCCAGGTTATGACTTCTGTGTCAAGTGAACTGAAAAAATAGAGCCAAGCACCCTGGCAGGATATACCACTGTTTTAATCAAGCATAGACACATGATTCTGTGTTTTAGGACAAAATATCTGGAGAGTATAGAGGCCACTCAGCATGCAGAGCAATTTTAACAGGTGCAGAAAAATTAGCCAAATGGAAATGGGCTGAGACTGAAGGTAATTCTCTGTGTCTTATCCAAAAATGTGCCTGGGAATTATTAACTAGTGTAAATGCTCACGGCTCTGGTTTCAAATCTTGCCCAAGAGGAGAAATAAGTCTTGTCACAACAAAGTATCCAAGTGCCTTTTTGGCGGATATTGCACATGTTTTCCAGAAGGAATTGTTTTCTGGGTCAAGTCACATTTATATTATATGGACACAGACATAAGTGCCTTATTTAAAAAGCAATGTACAATGTGATAAGTGCTAATACTTCTGACAAGTGTTAAAATTGAGGATCTATTTTTTAAAGCCTGTGGCTAACATCTCTTCGTCTTTATGATGTATTTACAATTTTATAGTCAAGTACTGAAGGCAATAGCTCTGAACCTGGATTAAATAATTTGGAGGTAGGAGAATTATGAGAAGTGATTTAGGTAAAAGTAATCCAAACTAATTTATCACATCCTACATTATTGTGCAAAAGTAACAACTTTGCATAATTTTGAAGGCAGCAATGGTAAAATGCTGTTCAGTTAAAAAAAAGTGCTGCATTAGATGCTTCTACGTGCTCTATTAATGTCAAAAGTGGACCATCAGAATACACGCACACACACACGTGGTAATCATCCATCTATAATCTTCCACTTACTTTATAAGTTGAACTCAGTGTTTGCTTTAGCTTTGAACATTTCTGTATGAGTTTCTGAGCTGGAAACCAAACTCAGCCAGCAATTAAATGGGAGAGAATCAACCCTGGATAATGTAAGAAACTTTATTCCTAAGGACATAATTTCTGGATTTAAAATGCTACTCTGAGGAGAAAATATAAACTCTATTCTTCCCAACTACAAAAAAAAAAAAAAATGAGTCTGACTACATTTGATTAATGTGAAGCAAAACACATCTGACTGGTGTGTTTAATACAATCATTGGTCACATGGAAAAGCAATTTGTAGATAAACACTCGTTTGGAGCAAGAAATGTTTGATTTAATTTCCTATTCTCTTACTACTCTAAAGGATTTTACCCAAGATGGAGGTAGCGTGAACCACAGAAAAGTCTTTGAGGGCTTATTTTCTAGTCTGAGGTGGATGGCCTACTTCATCTTCCATTCATTCATTCATTCATTTACTTATTCAAAATAGATATTGACCAATTATTTTGTGACAGGCTAAGTACAGGAATTCAAACACATAAATGACAAAATTCCTCAGAGCTTACAGCCAATCTAGTAGCAGAGACAAATTTGTAAAGAAACAATTATGATTATAAACACACTCGTACCGCAAACATACATAATCAGGGCTGTGGCATTGCACAACTCTAGAACAAAATAGAGAAAAAAGAGTGCTAAGAAAATCTTCACAGAAATATTCGGGCAGAATCTTAGGGATCCATGGGAGTGCTTTCAACTTAAAACTGAGGGTCTGAAGGAAATACTAAAAAAAACTGAGGGTCTGAAGGAAATACTAAATAAAATGCATCATATAGAATACAAAAATGGGCAGAGGGCAGTGGTGAGGTCAAGTCTCTAAAGAGATAATAAGGCCTAATCATTAAAGTTCTTGCTTGGTGTATAAGAATTTGTATTTTAGCCAGGGCTACAGCTACCCATTAAGCGATTGTAAGCATGTGAGTAGCATGTTCAAGTATATATTTTAGGAACATAACTTTAACAAGTATGGCTAGATTGGAGGAAAGTGAGAGTAGTGACAGAAAGAGAATGCAGAGTGCAATATAAAAATTCAGTATAAAAATGGGAATAAACTGGACTAAAACAGTGATTTAGGTGACAGAATAGACAGTACTGAGAGATGCTTAGATATGGAAATTGGTAAACAAGAAAAAGCTATCTTTTTCTTGGATTTCTACTTTAGAAAATTAAATGGATGACATGGCATTCAACAATATAGGAAATATAATCACTAGTTGAGTGTAGTTGATTCCTACTCAGGGTAACCCCTTTTGTGTCAGAGTAAAACAATGCTCTACAGGGCTATCAATGGTTGATTTTTTTGACATAGATCACCAGGCCTTTCTTCCAAAGCACCTTTCGGTGGACTTCAACCTCCAACCTTTTGGTTAGCAGCCAAGTGTGCTAACCATTTGCACCACCCAGATACTCCCCAGGAAATATGAAGGGAAAAAAATATATGGAGAAGAGTAGAGAAGACAGTTTAACTATAGTCATATAGGACACACTGGTAGAATTTTCTGGTGGACATGTGGAAATATAGACATGATGTTCAAAAGAAAGGTGAATGGAAAGTCATTCGGAGTAAGAGTAGAATTTAAATGGAAGGTATTGGACACAATCTCCCATGGAAAACGAAAGAGAACTAAGGATGGATCCTTAGAAAACATTTCCAGTTAAGGGTCAGGCAAGAGATGAGTGTGCTCGTTTTAATTCCAATCATTACATCCAACTTAACTTGTGTCTCTTTCTGGCATTTGTTATTTGTTTGATTACTCCATTCTGAATGGAATTCAATAGACTGGTATAATAGAAAAAAGTATAAATTTGAATACCACTTCAATAAGTGGTACTAAGTATTTTCAAATGACTTTCATAACTCAATATGAACATACTTTATTGTGCATATTGTTTTGTATTTGCATCGAGTTCTGACACTTTTGAAAGAAAAGATAGAAGTAGCATCTATATAGTAACTTATGAAAATATCTTTGCAAAATCTCCCCAAACTACTCAAGACTATAATACAGTACTAACAGTTCTTTAGAGTGATCAGACCTTAGACTACTAAATTATAGAATATAAGGGAATATAAAGCATGTATATAAGCCTGTCTATGAAAATACCATATCTTTAATGTATAGGTTTTAAGGAGTTAATGGTCTTTCACATTTTTAATTTTCAGAGACTCTTAACATAGATGAAATTTTCAGAAACTTAAGCCTTCCTATCCAAATGATAATAAGAACAACAACAAGAAAGACAATGTCTCATCTGTCAATTGAAAAGGAAAATTTAACGGATGTGTCTATTCCATCTACATGACACCAATAAGTTTCACTTTAAATAAATTAACCTATTGATCTAGGACGATGTAGCTTTGTCATTGTCAGGGGACAATAGTGGACTACAAGTAACTACTGTCACAGTTTTCATTTTTTACTGTTACGGAAGACATGTTGTTGTTGTCAGGTGCCATTGGGTCAATTCTGACTCATGGCAACCCTATGCACAAAAGAATGAAATGCTACCCCGTCCTGCACCATCCTCACAATTATTGTTATGCTTGAGCCTATTGTTAAAGCCACTGTGTAAATTCATCTTTTTGAGGGCTTTCTTCTTTTTCGCTGACCCTCTACTTTACCAAGCATGATGTCCTTCTCCAGGGACTGATCCCTCATGATAACATGTCCAAAGTATGTGAGATGTAGTCTCACCATCCTTGATTTTAAGGAGCATTCTGGTTGTATTTCTTCCAAGACAGATTTGTTCATTCTTTTGGCAGTCCAGTGTATAGTCAATACTTTTCACCAACACCACAATTCAAAGGCATTGATTCTTCTTCAGTCTTCCTTATTCATCATCCAGCTTTCGTATGCATATGAGGCGATTGAAAACACCATGGCTTGGGTCAAGCGTACCTTAGTCTTCAAGGTGACATCTTTGCTTTTTAACACGTTAAAGATGTCATTTGCAGCAGATTCGCCCGGTTCCATGTGTCTTTTGATTTCTTAACCGCTACTTCCATGGGTGTTGATTGTGGAATCAAGTAAAATGAAATCCTTGACAACTTCAATGTTTTCTTCATTTATCATGATGTTGCTTATTGGTCCAATTGTGAGGATTTGTGTTTTCTTTATGTTGAGGTGTACTCCATACTGAAGACTGTGGTCTTTGATCCTCATCAGGAAGTGCTTCCAGTCCTCTTCACTTCCAGTGGCATACAGATTGGATAAGTATGGTGAAAGGATACAACCCAGACACACATCTTTAGTGAATCTAAACCACGCAGTATCACCTTGTTCTGTTCGAACCTCTTGATCTATGTACACGTTCCTCAAGAGCACAATTAAATGTTCTGGAATTCCCATTCTTTGCAATGTTATCCATAATTTGTTATGATCCACACAGTCAAATGCTTTTGTGTACTCAGTAAAAAGGAGGTAAACATCTTTCTGGTATTCTTTGCTTTCAGTCAGGATCCATCTGACATCAGCAATGATATCCCTGGTTCCACGTCCTCTTCAGAATCTGGCTTAAATTTCTGGCAGTTCCCTGTCGATATACTGCTGCAGCCACTTTTGAATAATCTTCAACAACATTTTACTTGCGCGTGATGTTAATGATACTGTTTGATAATTTCCACATTCAGTTGTATCACCTTTCTTTGGAATAGGCATAAATGTGGATCTATTCCAGTTGGTTGGTCAGGTAGCTGTCTTCCAAATTTCTTGGCACAGACCAGAGAGCACTTCCAGTGCTGCATCTGTTTGTTGAAACATCTCAGTTGGTATTCTGTCAAATCCTGGAGCCTTGTTATTCATCAATGCCTTCAGTGCAGCTTTACTCTTCCTTCAGTACCATTGGTTCCTGATCATATGTTACCTCCCAAAATGGTTGAAAGACAACCAATTCTCTTTGGTATAGTGACTCTTGTATTCCTTCCATCTTCTTTTGATGCTTCCTGTGTCATTTAATATTTTCCTTGTAGAATACTTCAATATTGCAACTCGAGGCTTGAATGTCTTCTTCAGTTCTTTCAGCTTGAGAAATGCCAAGCGTGTTCTCCCTTTTTGGTTTTCTAACTCCAGGTCTTTGCACATGTCATTATAATACTTTACTTTGTCTTCTTGAACTGCCCTTTGAAATCTTCTGTTTAGCTCTTTTACTTCATCATTTTTTCCTTTCGCTTTAGCTACTCAACATTCGAGAGCAAGTTTCAGAAGAAACAGAGAACCTTAAGATTAACAGGTCTTCTGACAAGAAATTTTCAAAGCCTTAGCACTTGGTACTCTTTTCTAAGTATTTTTCTACCCAAGAAAGTTCAAGAAAACAATTTATAAATTCCTTTTTTTGTGCATAGCTTTATGTACCACATTACTTCTTTTGAGACTCAAAACAACCTATCATATATATAGACAAAGCTGATGTATTATCTCAATTTTAGAGATGAGGAAACTAAGACAAAATGATAATAAAGATAATATTAGTTACAACTAATATCTTTTGTAAACCCACTCTGGCAGGCACTGTGATATGAACAATTCATCATTAGCTCATCTTCATAGTCAGCAATAAATTCAATACTATTTTTAGTTTCTAGATAAAGAAACTGAGTTTTAGAGAGGTGTAGGAATTCGTACAAGGTCACATAGCTAGTGGATAATAGAAATGGGATTCAACCACGTCTCTCTGATACGAAATCCCACGTGTAACAATTATGTATCACTTTGAGGCACATATCTACTAAATGGTAGAGCAACTGAACCCAGGTTCCTGACTCCAAATTGTGTGCGCTGAATCCTAATCTCTGCAGGGTTCCCTAAATACTGATACAGTTGGCGTATACAAATTAGCAAATTCACAGTCACTCCTCTACTCCTTCAATCAGATAGACAACAATCCAACTTTGAATTTTAAGTTTTCATGCCATTATATGATTAACTATGTTGACATTACAGTAATCGAATTTATTTAACATTGATGTGTGTCATGCATGACTCTATATGTGATTTAAGAACAGTTGGCAAACTTTTCCTTAAATACTAAACCTAGAAAAATCATGAACGTTATGATATTGTCTTTTGAGTGTTTTTCCTATGTGCCAGGCACAGAGCTACATGATTTAAAAGCATTACCTTATTTAATCTTAAAACATCCCTGGGTGTCATATTTTAAATTTATTGTTTATACTTTTAAATCTCAAGAGACATCAGGTTTTCAAGGGAACCAATGTCTAGGAAATGAAATAGGGCTTCTAGAGTCAATAAAATGTTTAAGAGTTTTCCAGAAGCAATGCATGGGGCTTTGCAGCACAGCCTAGTGAGAACAAATTGGCCACATGATGAAAATGTGTTCTTGTCATTCCTGGACTGGGAAAATGACCAGAGCTGTGACATGCTCAGCCGAATGGCTCAGCCAGGTCTTTCCTGGGCAGTGTGCATTTTACTTTGTGCTGGCTGTGCTCTTGAACCAGAATTATATTTTCAGTCTAATGCACCCCTGAAACATTGTGCTTTCAGGGCTGTCAGCTACAAGGTTTGGAGAGTCTTGCATTTTGAAAAGTACTGCAAAACAACACCATTATGAAGAACAAAGAGAAAGTGTTAGAACTCAAGACAAAATGTACTGAGAATAAGTAGGGTAACTGCCTGTTTTTATTTAATAGACAACTGTATGACATGAAAGAATCAGTTTGCTTACCTGGTGATTATATATGAAGAGCAGTAACAGAGTCTAAATGAAAATAGCACTGATCTTTTGGTGAGTGTGCACGAGCATAATGTTCCATGGATTATCTTCTCCCAGACAGTTAAATTAACTCGCTGGGAATGTAGCATACTAAATGATTCCTTCCCAAGAACCAACATATAATCATTTCTTTTTCAAGCAGATTAAATTCCCTCTGCCTGTACAAATTTGATATCTGTGCCCAAATTCTATTGTATCCATTCCAAATCCCTGAACAGAGCACAGATCCTGTGTGATCCATCTCCAGTACTAGGTAAACTCCAGTAGTAGCAATTTTCTTCTTACCTTAGGGCTGCAGCATCGCACAGCTCTAAGGAGTGCCATTCACATGCACCTTGTGCAGGGTTGTGCCCCAAGAGGTGCCACATACATTGTTGTTGTTAGCTGCTACAGAGTTGGCTCCCAACTCATGTTGACCCCATGCACGAGTGAACAAAATGCTGACTGGTTCTGAACCAACCCCCTGATAGGTTTTGGATTAGACTATTGTGATCCATAAGATTTTTATTGGCTAATTTTCAGAAGTAAATCGCCAGGCCTTTCTTCAGAGTCCATCTTAGTCTAGAAGCTCCACTGAACCTGTTCAGCATCATAGCCACATGCAAGCCTCCAATGATGGACAGATGGTGGCTGTGCATGAGATGCATTAGCTGAGAATCGAACCTGCTCTTCCACGTGGATGGCAAAAATTCCACCACTGAACCACTGATGGCCCCCACCATATAATAGTTTCCCCCACAAATTATGCAACAGGGTCTCTCATCTGGTGATAGAACAGTCTAGCTAAAACGGGTCTTTGTTGTGGGTGAAACACAGAACCACCTCACCCCAGCATTGTGGTCTCTCTGTTTGTAATGGCCTCCTCAGATGTGAAGAGAAATCAGATTTCCAGAATGAACTTAGCTTATCTCCCCACAGACACCTAGCATTCTTAACTGGGTACGGTGTGCTGAGGTATGCCCTCCATCTGGAGAATGAAGGATCATCAGTCAGACTTGGTGTATAGGAGATTTCTATGTCGAGTTGGAGACTGGTGCAGAATCTCAAAGGCAGGAATGAAGGCAAATTAAGCAAGATTACAAACAATAAAATAGATTAAGAGTTGCCACTTGCTCCAGCAGCAAGGTGAAAATATGCTTAAACTTTGAGGACAGGCACTGTAGCCTCTGCTCCTGCAGCCCTGACAACCCTGTTTATATGGCCATTTCCCTTGTCACCACACAGACTAGCCCCTTTAGTCACATAGGAAGGGGCCGGAGATGCCAGTAAGCATTCTAGGGACTCATTGAGGAACACAGACAAGTGACAGAAAGAGAAACCAAATGTGAAACTCTGTAGCATTTGCTATCATTGATTACTATGCACTCCTTTAGTTTGAAAGCATTACAAGCTATGTAGCAGGTTTATGAATATTACTTAGGTGGTTTATGAACTGGTTTTGACATTTATTTTTACCCAGATATGTGTGGGGAAAAAAAGATTTTCTGTCTTTAAGAAAATCAAAACCAGGGTCAGAAATTAAGAGTATCCAAACTCACTGTAGTTTAATACTGAGAAGTGAAGATTGTGATTTTGTTTTGTTTTGTTTTTAACCAGGGTTATCTTACAATGAATCCATGAACGCACCATAGTAAAAACATAGATGAAACCTTGGAGAAGCTATGAAGACACATATACATTACCAGGTCATTTGCAAAGGCACTACCTGATTTTGGGATTCTGTGAGACACTCCACTGTCTTTGTAATCAGGTCCTCTTCTTTTACTCAACTTTGTTTAAATGGGATTTGTTATTTGCAGCCAAAAGAATACCAGCTAGCAAACTTGGGTAAAAGCTTTTACCAATGTGTAATAAAGTTTTGTAGGTTTGTAATAAAATTTAGGCTGCATTTTGAAAGGGGTTTGGCACACAGTAAACATGCCATAAATGGTGGCTGTTATTAGCAGGGTAAATTGATCATTCCAGCTTTACTTGCTGTTAGGGACTGAATTGTGTGTGTCTCCCCACAAAATATATGTTGGAATCCCCTAACTCCTATACCTGTGGATGTAATTCCATTTGGGAATAGGGCTTTCTTTGTTATGTTAATAAGGCCATATCAGTATAGAGTGTGTCCTAAGCCTAATCACTTCTGAGTGAAATAAAGAGCACCATAGACACAGAGACAAGCAAGCACAAACTGGGGAAAACATAAACATGTGTGAGAATCGCCAAGGAACTGAGGAACAGTAGGGCTATGGAGGCTGAGACATGGATCTTTCCACAGAGCCTACAGAGGGAGAGAGTTCTCCCCCAGAGGTGGTGCCCTCAATTCGGACTTGTAGCCTCCTAAACTGTGAGGAAATAAATTTCTGTCCTTTAAAGCTGCCCATTTGTGGTATTGCTGTTATAACATCAATAGCAAACTAAAACATTTGGTTTGTCTTTTCACATTTTATCTTCAATGAAAAGAAAGGCAGTTCTTTAATGTTGCAGCTACAGAAGGAATGATGGATCAGTGAAAAAGAGAGCATTGGCATAGAAACAAAATCAGTGCTGGTGGCTAAAATGTGCCAGATGTTAAAGCTACGTCCTCTCATATCTTACTCAGTTATCTTGCCAAGTTACTCTCAGACGTAGCTCTTTAACAACTCATGGTGCCTTCAACTAGGGTTAGTGGCCAGAGTTATGGAGCAGAATTAGCCTCAAGCTAAGGTTAACTTCTAAGAAAAATATTCATAAAAGCGCTTTTTTTTTAATTTGTGAAAAAGATAAACGGAAATTTCAAGCTAATTTTCAAAAAATGTTCATTTTTTTTTTAAGGCCAAAGTCATTAGGACTTCAATTATAAACAATCTTTTAATCAACATGTTTGGGGTAACAAAGACTATCCCATAATATAGTGAGGTCAGCCATGTTGAGAATAATTGAAGAACATTTATGATTATGATATTTTATTTTCTTCTTTTTAAACCATCGAAGGGCTGAACTGTAATTGTTTTGTAAAGACATGAAATTAAATATCAGAACACAAAAGAACTGAAATTATACCAACCTCTGTACAGGCCTGAGTGTATATTAGACTAAACAGAGTAATATGATTTAAATGCCACATTCCTATTAAAATATAGTCCCTTTAAATCTTCTCATATGAATTTGTTCCAGTTACAGCCCTTAAAATTATCTTTTTTCTTTGTTTGGGACAAATGTTTCCACCTATAAAACAAATAACATATACACAACAGGGGAGATAATATTACCTGTGGTAAACTGAGCTAATAGAGGAATGTTATTCTGAGCTATGTCAGACACATCCTTATTAACAGTCGGGAAGATATTTGTGGTTTAATTGTTTTATAGCAAAAGCAGCTTCATATGAAATGGTTGAAGAGTGGATATAAATTTTTTTTAAATGAAAGATTTTGCTTTAAATAAAAAGTGTTACATATATTTGGTTGCATATGGTGACTGATAACTCCATTTCTTTAACAATAAAGTATCTTCTCTCATGAATTGAGAAAAAATAGGCAAAGTGTCTGGCTTTTGGAGGATACACCAGCAACACACTAAAAGCAACCCTCTACAGTTTACTTCTAGTACAGTTTCTAATCAGTAGAGGGCTCCCTCGTCTGTGCAAGACCCACATTACAAATGCACAGTCTGTCCATGCGGCCAGTCACACACTGTGCACACACACACACATTCTTACACATGCAATCTAGATTAATAAAGCTGTCATTTCGCATTGTTTTCAAATCACCTTTAATATCAGCTGATTTTAAAGCTGAGAGAAAATAGTGCAGAGGCAGCACCCACTGGCAATATGCTAGAACATTCTCTACCTAAAAATACTGATAGGTGTTTACAAGTTTTCTTCATTTCACTGTGACATTCCTCAGCTCTGATGTGCATTTGGCTGCTTTCCTGAATTCACACATCTCTGTGTTTGCTCATGCGCTTGTGCATTTTGCAGAAGTGTCACTACCCAAGCAAAATAACCAACTAAATCTTCTAAATGATACTGCTAAGGCTGTGTCTTTATCATGCCCTCCAAAACTTGAAAGCATACACACGCACATACATGCAACTGTACAACTTGTGATGCTTGCTTTTGATAGAAGTCACTGAGCCCAGCTGTATACTTTTCCCCCCACTAAAAAATAGATGAAGACATCCTAACTGGGTTGAGTTTTATTTTGGATTTTTTTCTCTTTGGCCTGTTAGGCTAGCTGATTCACTGATCCATAATGAAAATGCCAAAACGATGCAAACCCCACTAGGGCAGAAATTTGTAACAGAAAGGGAATTTCTGGCTGTGCAAAAGCAAGGCTGCAATAATCTCAGGCTGTACCGTAAGGCCAGTTTTCATGATATAGTTAAAGACTGGCTGGACTGCCCAGCAGAACCAACTATTTAAACATCTTTCTGATTGTTTATTGTAGTTGCCCACTAGATACTCGAAAACACTGGTTTTCATGGACCTCTGGTGGAAACCTCTTGAAGTCAGCTGATCCTAGGTTGTTACTTAGTAGTTGCTCATTAGCCAGATCCAAAATTTATTTGGATGCTCTTAAAATATAGAGAAAGGAAAGAGCTTATGCTCTTCCTTTAGTTCTAGAATCATCCTACCTGTGGAACTTTTTTTTTCTACGTTCCAGGTAGAATTGATTGTTCCTCCCTTCTTTATGCCTTCACTAAGCCCTACATTTACTTCAATGATGGTTTCATTTGCTTCTTTTTGAATCACGTATTTCCATTACCCACTCTAACCTGAAGTTTAAAATGGGGCCATGTTGACAGTAATATGCTGCCTCTTGCCCTTCACCCCACTTGCTTTTGCCAAAGCTCAACCCCTGAAGTGCCTCATCTCATTACCTAAATATTTCTGGTCATTTCCAGAAGATGTGTCACGTATGTTCAAAACAAGCCAGAGACCTCTCAGATGATAACTCCTGAATGGCATCACCACTTCAGTTGAGAATCTCTACCTTAGCTAGGAAGCCCAATTATGGTCACAGGTCTGAATCTTGCTCTCCAATCCGAAGCTACTACCAGTGAAACTGGTATTTTGATCTCCTTCTCTCTGAATCTTTTGTTGCTCTCTCAGTTGTTTTTAAAACTGGAGTAGAAGGAAGAAGCATGACTAATTGTAACTATCCACCTTCCCCAGCCTCAACAGCTATGTTTTATTATCATCATGGATAAACAAAAGTTCGGAGAGATTAAGCACCATGCAAAAATTTTCTAGTTAGTAAGCAGAATTCCCAGAATTCAAATCGAGGGCTTTCTGACTCTAACTCCTGTGCTTATTTCACAACTCCTGTGGCATTAAATAGGAGTCTTGGTGGAGTAATGGTTAAGCACCTGGGTGCTAACCAAAAGGTCAGTGGTTCGAACCCACCAGCTGTTCAGCAAAAGAAAAGACCTGGGAAAGTTCTACTCTGTCACACAGGGTCACTATGAGTCAAAATTGACTCAACAGCACACAACAACAACATGGCATAAATAAGAAGCTTACCCTTGTGTAGCAAAGTTCATATCAAGATTAGTACACCTCTGCCTACAATGTATGAGGTAAAAGCATAATGGCTTTGTAGACCAAGATGTGGACAGTCTCAGTACACAATTCTAGACAAAGCCCAACCGTTTTGTTTGGCATCCCAAGTCACCCATCCTTTATCACCACTAACCCCTGCAGATGCCTGTGTTCTGGTGCACGTTTGTTCACTAAGTAAGAGTTATCCAGTCCTTCCTATGAGCCTGTGCTCATGATAGGCCTCTCACGTTCACTTTACTCTCAATTCTCAGCCATCAAATTCTCATTTGTCCTTTAGGGCCTGGCTCTGAAAGGCTTCCTCTGCTTATTCTGGGCTTTCTCTGTAGTTCTCAAACAGTTATTGGTATAAAACTCTTTTTTTTTGGAAATTTATATATTCTCTCATGTTATTTGGGAATTTTGGAAGTGCTTAGGCCATTTTTCCATGGCTAGATAGTAATTTCTTGAGATCATAAACTGTCTTCACTATATATGTAGATATTAAATGAATTTATTCATATCAGATATAGGTCACACAATCTCAGGACTTATATCTGGTTTTCCCCAGGACAGAAAATTTTCATTCAAGCTCTAAAAAGAATTTTTCTACATATATCCCTGCCACTCTCTTTTTTAAACTGTAAAAAGTTAAGGGGGTTGTTTTGAAAATTTTCAGCTTGGTGTAGGATAGGGGAGGAAGAGAAGAAAATGAGAAACAGTTAAATGTATTTCTTAACTCTATCTCCAGACAAAGTTTTTATGATTAAGTTTTATTTCCGTGACCAAGACAATGCTTTCTCCTTTTTATCATCAAGTTAAAGAATATTACTATTGGGGTGGCTTCTGCTTATAAAAAATATGCACATTTCCATTCACTAAAACCAAACACCAATAGCTGCACTCAAGTCAATCCCAACTCATGTCAATGCCATGTATTTCAGAGTAGAACTGCTTGCCACAAGGTTTTCCATGGCTGTGATCTTTCAGAAGTATATCCCCAGGCCTTTCTTCCAAGGAGTATCTGGGTAGATTCAAACTGTCAACCTTTCTGTTAGTAGCTGAGCACTTAACTGTTAGCACCACCCAAGAAGGCTTTTTCCATTGATTAGCCAGGTAATGTTAACATGAAATGTTTATCTTCAGCCATGGATAAATATCAGTTTATGAGCATGGAGTATTCAGTAAAATTATAAATGTCAAAATATTTTGTATAATATTGTATGATAGATTGATAATAATGGCCAAAATAGCAGCTAGATCTTAGGCTGCAAATATTTAAATTTTCAGAACAATTTAGTAAGTTTTCCTTTGTAGTAATCATTTTCAAAGTCTCTCTTTAGATTAAGGAAGAGTTAAAAGTTATACACAGTGAAAATAATATAGAGAGGAATGAGAATTTCTGATGCTAAGGGGGATGATAAATAATTTCATCTTATGTAACAAATCTAAACGGTTAACAGTGACTGTTGAATATTCTGAAGCTGGTACTGGGATTCGCTGTGTCATGACTGACTAGTAATCTTTGCCATAAATACTGGTGTGTAAGGGAGAGTACATGTGCTGTATATTGCCGAACGTTGCCCTATCACTCAGACTGTGCCATTTTTAGTTCTTCTTTGGGGTCCAGAAAGAGTGCAGACCATGAATGTGAACTTCATAATGTCATATGGGGACACGAAGCAAAAAAAAATGTATGAAGACCTCAGTACTGAGACATGAACGGCAGTAGATTGTAGGCAGTGGTGTAGAGGTAAGCCAGATCTCTGAGGCAGTGAGGTGGGGATAGGAGAGAAGGTATCTGCTGGTTTTCATAGTGTAAAACTTCTACCATGACTGATTTCAAGCTACCAATGTGAGGACATTAAACTCGGAATCAGGAGGAGCTGTGCACAATCCAAGCTGATAGGAGATGAAATACCACTAATTATAGGTGAAAATCTAGGGTTGAGAATGCTGAGGAAACCCTAGGACACAGAATAGAGGATAGGCACAGGGATACAAGGATGGGCCAGGAGTCCATAGAAAGATCAACTGTCTATTGCTGGGAACAGTATCGGCTATAAATGAGAGCACAGGACAATATTTTGAAGTTATAACAACCTAAGAACCAGTTTCAATGTCATCCTTAACAAAAATACATTTTTTACCTTATCTACTGATGTGTTGTTCAAAACATCCAGGGCCATATGCTGCGGTAGCATAGTATATCAGTATAGTGCATGGCTTCTGGAACGAGACTTCAAGAATTTGAATCCCAGGTCAGCCACATATTACCTCTGTTACCTTGAGAAAGTTACTCTGTATCTCAGTTTCCTCATCTGTAAAATAGGGATATTAATAATACCTATCTCAGGAGGTTATGATTAAAGTTAAATGAATTAGGGACTATATCTGCATCTGATGCATGGGGAGTGCTTTATAAGTGTTTATAAAATATAAGTTTGTAAAATGTTAGATTTGAAAGTTTCGTGAAGACTTATCATTCTGGCTATATTATTTACCTCTGTATTTAGGGCAGACCAACAAGATAGCCATGGTAGAAACACTCATTGGGGTAACTGATTAACTTTACCTTCATAAGCATGATTTAACTTTACTTGTTCTTGTATATTATCCCAATAATTTGTGGAGATAATTAGGAATGTCAATTACAATTTTAATTTTACTAGAAAATTGCTATTTTATAATAATTTAGATTTTATAGTAAATTTAGTAATAGATCCAAAATTTAGTTTAATTTTGTTTTTTTATTCCTATAAACTCCATTTTAAATTGTGAGTTGGCATTTTTTAATGGTAAATAGATTACTGAAGGAACTTCATGATATGAGAAATTTATGGCTTTTAAATCTAAAATATATTATGAATATAATAAAGGGCATGTTTCCCATTAGAAATCAAAATAACTTTTCCTTTTCCAAACAGACTCTCATGAAAATATGAAATTCTGGCAATAGTCAAGCTCATTATACCACAGTGGTCCTGTTACCCTCTGCACTTAATTTCTCAAGTTTTAAGTCAGTATAAATTCCACATTTAGTCAAGTTTTTAACTCATTTAAGTAAAAATCAAGCAGAAAGAACCTTTCCTGCCAGTTCTATTCAGTAGCATGTTAATCAGGTTTCAGTAATAAGTATGAAACAATGCATGCAATTAGCAGTGGTTAATTTGAAACTACTTCTTGTCAGTTTCTTTCAGAGCAATACGTTAGTAATTATTTATTACCCCGAGGACATGATCAATGATATCCCTCCATAGTAGCATCTGCAAAAGGAATAGGCATCTTCATCTGCATAAAAGAAGGGTACAGAAACTGATTTTTTTTCCCTGCTGAATAGAAACAGAAAACTATTTCTAAGCTGTTTCCAACTATTTCATTAGTAATGATAGATAAGCAAATCATCTGTTATACTTAATATTTTTATGGTAGCATAATGGTGAGGGGAAAGAAAAACAGCATTAATGATTTAAATCCACAAAGTCTATATTTACTGAGAAAGGGAAAAATGACCCATTTCTAAATGTCATCATAGTCATTAATGTGTATGTTCTAGGCCCTTCCACACACAATAATTCACTAGTCCCTTAGTTGGAGCCTGGGGATAGAATTTATGGGAAGCCCTGAGTGGTAAAACATGTCTACACAGATGAGCCATGATTGTCCAAAGGCAAGGAAGAGGTGCCAGGTTAACCAGGTGGCTGCAATTAGATGATGTATTTGAACAATTGGGACGGTTGTATTAGAGTCTACCATCTTGGCAGTCTGAGTTTGTTGTATATTGGACAAGAATTTTGTATGTCTTCATAGTCAATTAATTCACCTCACTGTATAAAATACCCATCATTCTAAGAAGTATCAGAAAAAAATAATCACCTTTAGAAGCAGTCAGTCTGGACAATGGAGGGAAAGGGACTGCAGAATGGAGAAGACTAGAAGGGACCATACCAGAAGCTGGATCAAGCAGTAATGGTTAGAATGGTGCTCAGGCCTGAGATGAGGTCTCCACATTGTAGAAGCCCAGGGATCTCCATTCACTTCCAGAATGGCAGCCCAGGAGTTGAGCAGTTGACATCCTGTGCAGTTGCACATGGGGGACGCAGCCCGAAGTAATGATGTGGAGGATAGGAAAACTTTATATAGAATAGGTACATGATATTTTACCATGAAGTCTGAGGGAGAAGTCCAGGTCAGAGTCCAGAGTAGGAAGACCAAATGGAGGACATGGGCCAAGTTTGGAATTCAAGTGAGGCGGGGGTCTACAAATGATACTCATTTGACATCAGGAGTTGGCCTTATAATTCTAACAGAGTCAAAGATAAACCTAAACTAATAAAATTATCAGTTTATGTACCTTATATTCAGAAAGTCAGCACAATGTAATGTGTTGAAGAAAGAGCACAACCACTTTTCAAATGTTTAAAATGTTAATAGTATTTACTTTTAAGGGTGTTGAAAGTTTTACATGAGAATTGTGTAGGGTAGTGGTCTGCGCTATAACTTCCCAGTACATTTTCTTTCTTCCAGGAACAGCACTCCCTTCTTACGAGAACCGTGATACTTCCACTCCAGAATTTAGTTTTGCTGGGGATTGTTATGCTGTATATGATTCAGGCTACTTAACTATATTTTATTCATCTGAGTGTGGAAGCTACCTGCCCTGTTAGGCCAGTTTGAGTTCTTTTATTGTCATGGTTTACATTCAAATAGGAAAAGACAGTAACATCTGGTGTGGTATCCATGAAATCTGAAACTAAGAGCTGTCAGCAGCCATGCTTCCTGCCATATGGAGAAAGCTGGTCTGCAGTAGGAGAGAATAGAGCTGGCACACCGAGACAAGAGAGAGTCCTGGTGGCATTTAGATCCCTGATTCCATTGTTTCTGAGACCCCGCTGAACCCTTGCACCTTCCTGCAGTTTGCTTAGTCAACTCTTCCTTCAATGCCATTCTACACTCCAGTTTCTTTCCAGTGAATTCCCTTTGTGCTGTCAGCTAGTTTGAACTAGGTCTCTGACAAAAGCAGTATGTAATATACCTGGCTTAGCACCGAGCACATACTGTTGCCGTTGTTGTTAGGTGCCATCGAGTCAGTTCCAACCCACAGCGACCCTACATACAACAGAATGAAACACTGCCCAGTCCTGTGTCATCCTCAGAATCGTTGCAATGCTGGAGCCCATCATTGCAGCCACTATGTCAATACATCTCATCAAAGTTCTTCCTCTTTCATGCTGACCCTCTACTTTACCGAGCATAATGTCCTTCTCCAGGGACTGGTGCCTCCTGATAACATGTTGCAAGTACTTGAGATGAAGTCTCTCCATGCTCGCTTCTGAGGAGCACTCTGGCTGTATTTCTTCCAAGACAGACTTGTTCCTTCTTCTGGCAGTCCGTGGGATATACAATATTCTTCGCAACACCTTAATTCAAAGGCACCAATGCTTCTTCAGTCTTCCTTATTAATTGTCCGGCTTTCTTATGCATATGAGGCAATTGAAAATTTCATGGCTTGAGTCAGGCCCACCTTAGCCCTCCAAGTGACATCTTTGCTTTTTAACACTTCAAAGGCGGAAGATTTATTTCATTGCAACAGATTTGCCCAGTGCATTTCCTCATTTGATTTACTGACTGCTGCGTTCATGGGTGTTAATGGTGAATCTAAGTGCAATGAAATCCTTGACAACATCAATCTTTTCTCCATTTATCATGATGTTGCTTATTGGTCCAATTGTGAGGATTTTTGTTTTCTTTATGGTAAGGTGTAATCCATACTGAAGGCTGTAGTCTTTGATCTTCACCAGCAAGTGCTTCCAGTCCTCTTTACTTTCCGTAAACAGAATTGTGTTATCTGCATATTACAAGTTGTTAAAGAGTCTTCCACCAAGCCTCATGCCCTGTTCTTCTTCATATAGTCCAGCTTCTCAGATTATTTTTTCAGGATACAGATTGAAAACAGTATGGTGAAAGGATGCAACCCTGACACACACCTTTCTTGATTTTAAACCATGTAGTATGCCCTTGCTGTCTTCATATGACTGCCTCTTGGTCTATGCACAATTAAGTGTTCTGGAATTCCCATTTTTTGCAATGTTATTCATAATTTGTTATAATCCACACAGTCAAATGCCTTTGCACAGTCAATAAAACACAGGTAAACATCTTTCTGGTATTCTCCGCTTTCAGCCAGGATCCATCTGACATCAGCATTGATATTCCTTGTTCCACATTGTCTTCTGAATCTTGTTGGAATTTCTGGCAGTTCCCTGTTGATGTACTGCTACAAAGGCTTTTGAATTACCTTCAGGAAAATTTTACTTACCTGTGATATTAATGATATTGTTCGATAATTTCTGAATTCTGTTGGATCACCTTTCTTTGGAATAGGCATAAACATGAATCTCTTCCAGTCGGTTAGCCAGGTAGCTGTCTTCCAGATTTCTTGGCATAGACAAGTGAGCACTTCCGGTGCTGCATATGTTTGTTGAAATATCTCAGTTTGTATTCCATCAGTTCCTGGAGCCTTGTTTTTCACCAATGCCTTCAGTGTAGCTTGGACTTCTTCCTTCAGTACCATCGGTTCTTGATCATATGCTGCTTCCTGAAATAGTTGAATGTTGACCGATGCTTTTTGGTACAATGACTCTGTGTATTCCTTCCATCTTCTTTTGATGCTTCCTACATCATTCAATATTTTGCCCATAGAATCCTTCAATATTGCAACTTGAGGCTTGAATTTTTCTTCAGTTCTTTCAGCTTGAGAAACGTTGATCGTGTTCTTCCCTTTTGGTTTTCTAACTCCAGGTCTTTGTAATACATTTCAGTATAATAATTCACTTTGTCCTTCTGCCCTTTGAAATCTGTTCAGCTCTTTTGCTTAATCATTTCTTCCATTTGCTTTAGCTACTCTACATTCAAGAGCAAGTTTCAGAATCTCTTCTGACGTCCATTTTGGTCTTCTCTTTCTTTTCTGTCTTTTTAATTACCTTTTGCTTTCTCCAAGTATGATGTCCATGACATCTTCCCACAACTTGTCTGGTCTTCGGTCATTAGTCGTGAATGCGTCAAATCTGTTCTTGAGATGGTCTCTAAATTAAGGTGGGATATACTCAAGGTTGTACTTGGCTGTCATGGACTTGTTGCAGTTTTCTTCAGCTTCAACTTGAACTTGCATATGAGCAATTGATGGTCTGTTCTGCAGTCAACCCCTGGCCTTATTCTGACTGAACATATGGAGTTTTTCCATCATCTCTTTCCACAAATGTAGTCGATTTGATTCCTGTGTTTTCCATCTGGTGAGGTCCACGTGTATAGTTGCTGTTTATGTTGTTGAAAAGAGGTATCTGTAATGAAGAAGCTGTTGGTCTTGCAAAATTCTATCTTGAGATCTCTGGAGTTGTTTCTATCACCAACGCCATATTTCCCAACTACCAATCCTTCTTTTTCAAACTTTTGCATTCCAATCACCAGTAATATCAATGCATCCTGATTGCATATTTGATAAATTTCAGACTGCAGAAGTTGGTAAAAAACCATTGGCATTAGTGATTTGTGCATAAACTTGAATAATAGTCTTCCTTGTAGGCATATGGATCTTATCTTATCACTGACAAGCATTCTACTTCAGAATAGATCTTGAAATCTTCTTTTTGCTGATGAATGCAACGCCATTCCTCGTCAGTTTGTCATTCCTGGCATAGTAGACTGTATGATTGTCTGAGTCAAAATGGCCAATACCAGTTCATTTCAGCTCTCTAACGCATAGAATATCGACCTTTATGCATTCCATTGCATTTTTGAAGACTTCCAATTTTCCTCAATTCATGCTTCATACTTTCCACATCTGATTATTAATGGATGTTTGCAGCTGTTGCTTCTTATTTTGAGTCATGCCACATCAGCAAATGAAAGTCCTGAAAGCTTGACTCCATCCACGTCAATAAGGTCAACTCTTACTTTGAGGAGGCAGCCCTTCCCGTCATATTTTGAGTGTCTTGCAACTTGAGGGATTCATCTTCTAGCACTATATCAGACAATGTTCTGTTACTATCCATAAGGTTTTCACTGGCCAGCTTTTTCAGAAGTAGACTGCCACGTCCTTCTTCCTAGTCTTAGTCACTGAAACCTGTCCACCAAGGGTGACCCTGCTAGTATTTGAAATACTGATGGCAAATTTTCTAGTATCATGACAACATGCAAGCCACCACAGTATGACAAACTGCCAGACACATGGTGGGAATACATACTAGTTTTTAAAAAAAAGAAAAAAGAGGCAGCAGCAGAGTGAACATAACTACTGCACATATAGTTCTTTGTAAATGAGTACTTAATTGTCTCTTAATTATTTCACATATATTAGTCTTACCTTTGTTGTTGCTGTGTGCCATTGAGTTGATTCCAACTCATAGCAACTTTATAGGACAGAGTAGAACTGTCCCATAGGGTTTCCTTAGGCTGTAATCTTTATGGGAGCAGATTGCCAGGTCTCTTCTCCTGCGTTGTTGCTGCTAGCTTCGAACCGCCCACCGTTCGCTTAGCAGCTGAGAGCTTAACCATTGCATCACTAGGGCTTCTTGAGTTTTTCCTTACCAGCTTTTGCCTGTTTGAGCTAAGGTAATATATAATTTGCCTTTGCAAGTTGGGGGTATACACAGTACCTCTGACAATGATGTCTAATACCATTTCAGACTAAAAATAGAAACCCCAAAAGTATTTCACTTGTTAATTGATAAAAGAATTTGTTTTTTGACCGTTCACTTTTAACACTTTCAGGACCCTGGGTTACCATGTGGTGTGCTAAATGTAATGACTTCTGAACAGTGTGCCAAGGTACTCATTGGGAGCCATTGCCACTTTTTGCATCAAATTGGGAATACTATTGGTATCATTTAGTGTGCCACTAATTTGGCAAAAATGATTCCACTTCAAGAAAGTCTGAATCATTAAGTGGAATTTTAGGCATTTCTTGGTTTATCCACCCACCAATCAGCTTAGCAAAACCTATGGTAATAGTTAAATCCCAGACATCTAAACAGAAAAGTACAGAGAGTTAAGTTTTGAGATTTTCAGAGTTCTAGTTTAGTAAATGAGATAAGTACAGTTAGCAGCAATAGAGAAATGTTTCCTATTTGATTTTATTAACTGATTGATATGAATTAATGCATTAGGATATTTGATTGTGTCATAAAATGTGTATATGAGCATCATTATTCAATTTAATGTACCTATTACTGCTTGATGTGCCATTATATTAGGCTAAATTGAAAGAATTTTATGGAAAAAAAATTACAATTAAAGACTCAAAATTGATTGCATTCATAACTTAAAGGGAGATATTCTGTTCCATTAATATTTTGAATTATTATAATAATATATCAGAAAACAATGTGGAAAACTAGAAAGGTAGACAAAAAGTAAGGCAAAGATAAATAGAATAAAGAGTCAAAGATAAAGTCCACTTTCTAGCTTCAATTTAGTGTTTTCTCTTTAGCTCAAGTTTTTAGAAACTGAGAGTAAGAAAAGTCACATGGTTAACAGCTTGCCTCAGCAAGTAAGCATTAGGTCACATTACTATAAATGAAAATGAATTTTCTCCTTTTGTCTTCCAAATTAGAAAATAAACTATTTCCACATAAAGTATTCTAACTTTTAAAAATGACCTTTTCATAGAAAATAAGGTGACAAATTTTCTGAACAAATTCATGTCAGTTCTTTTAAAGCAACATGTGCTTTATGCAGGGTGACCAGGACTGAGAGGTTTCCAAGACATGGGATTTTCAGTGGCAAAGCAGAAAAGTCCCCCAGGGAAACTGGGATGATCGGTCACCATATATAAGTACAAATCATTTGATTTTAGTTGCAAACTAGGTATCCAGAGGCTAATTTGGAAGATGTTGCATTTTGTTTTTGAAGACTTGGGTGTGCTTTTCTCATTATAAATAGATAAGGGCTGATTATAAGTAGATGAAGGCTGGATTACTATAGGGAAGTATGGAAAAGATACATTGGAGTTTTTCTAAGAATTCTAGTTACTCTTACTTCTAAGGAACAGAGAAGGCTTTCAGATCAGGAAGTGTTCTACCCCGTCTATTGAGAGAGTGACACAGACCAACAGCATCAGCATCACCTTGGAGTATGTTAGAAGTTCAAAATCAGACATAAACCTGGACCTACTGAATCAAGATCTGCACGTTAACAAATTTCCCAGGTGATTCATATGCACACTAAAGACTGAGAAACACTAAACTCTTTCCCAAGAGTTTCCTAAATGAACTTCAATTTTTCTCTATTGTTGGCTTTCTTCAGTATTTCTTTCTAGTCCACTACAAAGCTAGTATAGTCTCATTAGCTAAACTGCAGTTAATCTGGAATTTGTAATCATATGACCTGGGTTGGGCTAACGACTACCTTTGCATTCTCTAAGCAAAAGGGCATAGTTAACCAATTTAGGGAAAACAGTTCTTTTTGACATGTGACAAATTAATTTTTTCATAAAGTAGTGGATGCTATCTATAAATTAACATAAGCCTGTCTAGAAGGACCTTTACTTGGAGACTTCTTAGCACGTGATTCAAATTAATGAAAGGTAGAAAGCTATATGGGATGACTCAGTATTACACAGCCTTACTCCAGTTAGCCTGATCTGGTCAAGTCTTTTTGAAGTGATTATTTAACGTCTTGCCTAATTATTTAACTTAATTTCCCATATTTTCCTTGCAAATTAAACTTCAAAATTGATTATATTGCCTAGAACAAGGCTTTTTTTTTTTTTTTCTTTTCTTTTCTTTTTTTTAAGATCTCTTTGTTTTGCCTTTCTCTTCTCCTTGGAAACCCTCTCCCCACAACCTTCAACTTTCAAATCTATTGTCTGACTGGAAAACACATATTCACTTTTAAAATATCACTTTAAATGCTATTTTCCATGTGTTCAGTCATCCAGGTTTAGGTTCTTCTCCGTATATGCTCTCTCTATCCTTTGTATATCTTCTTCCACCATGACCTTTAAATGATTATTATGTTGTATTATAATGGTTTAGGTGTGTGGGAAATCCTCCAGACGGACTATTGAATCCTCAGGAAAAATTCCCTTTGTAGCCTTAACATCTAACTCAAACTAGAGGCTTAATAAAGATTTGTCAAATGAATGAGTTTTAAATGATGAAACCTCACTAACAATGAACAGTTCAGATGTTCTTAGGTACTTCTCTTTTTCAGTGAGATCTAGGTGTCCCAGAAGAACCAGAAGAGAGAATGGATGTTGATGTTTGTGTTTGCAAACCTGATATAGGACCATCCTTTTAGTACACATAACACATACTGGTTGTGAGGCTGAAACTGAAGTAAACTTATGTTGCTTGCACTATCTCTTCAAAGTGTCCTTTGTTTAAAGAATCTGTCCTCTTCTGTACAATGATGAAGGTTTTTCTATGGTTTGTTCTGAAATCCTCTATTTCTCATATGTGACAAGATGGCCCACACCAGTCTCTCTTTCCCATCAGATTATAAGCTTATATGTGCTTAATCTTCTAATGGGTTACCTGGTGAAGACTGGAGTTAGAAATTTGTTCACACTGGCAAAAATGTCACTTAAAACTTGACAAAGAGTATTGAAATGCAGGGATGAAGTTGGGAATTTAAATTTGAGGCAAATTACACTTTTGGAGAAGATAACTTTAATGTAAATTGTTAAATGTGAATTTAAATCAAGCATTCACCCCTCTTTTTTTGGACAAAACTTTTAAGTAGGTCTTTTGAAGCAACCAAAATGTACCATTCCAGATGAGAAATGTAGCGCTCTCTTTAGCAATATAAATTAGGTGTATTTTAGTGGACTTACACCATTGCGGATTTTGGAGCAGGGGTTGAATCTCAAATGCCTTCACAGTGCAAGTTGATGAGGTAAGTGAGTGAAGTGGGCCAGGTGGGACCTGGAGTAAGTGAAGAGTCAGTGTTCACGTTAACGAAATAACTTTAAGTCTGCCGCAGCACATTAGACCATGCACGAAAATGACTTTAAGGTTACCATATATTCAAATTTTTCAGAATAAGCTAACATTCTCCATATTTATCTGAAATCACTCGCTGTTTAAATGTTGGCAATTAGTTCAATTTTTTTTGTGCCCAGCTGCTAACTGAAAGGTTAAAGGAGCAATTCCACCCAGAGGAGCCTCAGAAGAAAGGCCTGGTGATCTCCTTTCAAAAAATTAACCATTGAAAATCATATGGAGCACAGTTCTACTCTGACACATATGGGGTCACCATGAGTTGGAGTTGACTCAATGGCAGCTGGTAACTGGAGCTAAATAAAATATGCCTTCAGAGTTGATATGATCCAATGACCAACAGTTTGTAACCTCTGTTTTACAGAAATGTTTCTCCTTGAAGTCTGATCTTAGACTGCTCTGTCCCCACTAATAATTGCATGCTCTTGCTGAATGGAGTATGTTCTGTGAACAGATATTTCCAATTTGCAATGCTGAGATGGAGAGGACTGCAGGAAGGTCTCACTAGACTCTGAAAAGGACCCAGACAAGGCTACATGCAGTAAAACCTGGAATGAATTGTTGGTGTGTCATTCATGGTGTTTGCGAGTCACCCGTTGTGTTTAGTTAATCCAGAATTTGAAAAGTGTATCGCTGGATGGTAATGATTATTTTTCTGGGAACATCAACATCTGTATGGATGTTTCCCCTATAGAAAAAATGTACTCTAAATGTGGTTACTTTTAATAGATGATGAAAATTATATTATACTTTCCTTCCATTGTCCCTGAGAGGTTTTTGAAAGTTATAGCCTGGTCTCTTTCATGTTATGGGAATTAAAATTATCTGTGATATGTCTGGGAAGAATAGCCAATGATAAAGCAGTGCCCTCTCCCTGAAGTCTTATTGGCAATTTCAGCAACAGCTATCAGTGTATAAATGTTGTACTCAACAGTGAAGACTTTCAAAGAGTTGGCTGCAACAGAGGCAGCAGCATAGTAAAATGTAGACAAGGCAAGAGAACCCAAGAGAAAGAGCTCCTATGAATAAGATCTCAGGGAATGACCCCTCTCCACCAATAACTGGGAGCACATCAACAATCAAATTTCTGTTAGGCTTGAACAAAAGTAATACCATCATAACTTATGTATAAAAGGAATTGTGTCTTGCACTGTACCTCCAGGCTTGTAAGGTACAAATTGTATAGATTACACTCTACCATATGAAAATTTAATTCATAATATAATATTTTAGACTTTATGAAAACTCAATTCACAATTCTTACATATATGACTGCAAGCTAGCAGCAGCATTTACTAACATCAGCATTACTGCTGTTAATTTTATAAGAAGGAAGTAGGAAGTTTGTGGCACCTCACTTTTCCCTCTTTGCTCAGCCCACTGATGGCACCCTTACCACCAATGATAAACCAAACACATTCTTTCTCTTTCTTCCTTCCAAGAACCTCCTCTATACAACCTGTGATGGTTAAGGTTGCATGTCAAGGTTGCGTGTCAACTTGGCTGGGGCCATGATTCTCAATGGTTTGGCAGTTACCATGTAGTCTGACAGTTATGTAGTGATGTAATCACCACCATAATGAAAAATGAGATCTGTTATAATGTAATCTCCTCCATGATGAGATGTATTATGAGCAGCAAATGAGTTGAAAAGGAGCTTCCTTGGGGTATGGCCTACATCCAATATATGTGGACTTTCTGGCAAAGCTCACTGGTTTTTGCTCTGTTCTGGATCCTGCATTCTGCTAATCATCATCTCAACTTCAGTACTTATGACTTGCACCAGTAGCCTGTCATCTTACCTGCCGATCTTGGATTCATCAGCCTCTATAGCCGGTGAGCCAGCAACCTGCCTTCTGACCTGCTGATCTTGGGTTCTTCAGCCCCTGCAGTTACTGAGTCAGGAGAAACCTCCAGCCTAAAGCCTGACTCACAGACTTGGGACTTTCCCACCTCTACACTCAAGTGAGTCATTTCCTTCATATAGATCTCACTCTCTCGCTCACTCACTCTTTTTTCTCTCTCTCACTATACGTATATAAGTACTTGTATATATACAATGTATATATACACTTCACTGGTTTTGCTTCTTTAGTGAATGCAGCCTAAGATATTTGGTACCAAGAGTGGTTCTAGAGAAACAAAATTGTAAGGATAAGTTTTCTAAATTGGGTCTCAAGTCTGGTTAGTCTTAAAGATGTTGACGACTCTGCTTCCAGTAGTAAAGAGGGTGCTGATAACCCATGGTGTGAGGTGGCAATAGAAATATGCAAAATATCACTACAAATGCATTAAGTATTGGTGAGAGGCGAGGCTCTGAGGGATCGCATGTTTGATACTTTTCTACAGTTTTGTCAGAATGATAAGTATAAGAAAGCCAGTTGGTTAGTCTGATTTTTGATAAAGCAGTGAAAGAAAGAGATGAGCTCAGGGATTCAGAGTCAAAGTTAAAGTACCACAGAAATGACCTCAAAGTTATCACTGTGCCCTGAAAAAAAGCCTTATTTCCTGTAGTGCTGTTGTTGGGTGCTGTCAAATAGGTTCTGAGGCATAATGACCCTATATACAACAGAAAGAAACACTGCCCGGTCCTGTGTCATTTTCACAATCTTTGCTATGTTTGAGCCTATCGTTGCAGCCACTGTGTCAATCCATCTTGTTGAGGGTCTTTCTCTTTTTCAATGACCTTAGCAAGCATCATGTCCTTCTCCAGGGACTAATCCCACTTGATAACATTTCCAAAATACATGAGACAAAGTCTTTCCATCCTTCCCTCCAAGGAGCACTTTGGGTGTACTTCTTCCAAGACAGATTTGTTCTTTCTTCTGGTAGTCCATAGTATATTCAATATTCTTCACCAAGATCATAATTCAAATGCATCAATTCTTCGATCTTCCTTATTCATCTTCCAGCTTTCTTATGCATATGAGGCGATTGAAAATATCATGGTTTGGATCAGGTGCATCTTAGTCCTCAAAGTGACATCTTCGTTTTTCAACACTTTAAAGAAGTCTTTTGCAGCAGATTTTCCCAATGCAATGAGTTGTTTGATATCTTGACTGCTGCTTCCATGGGCGTTGATTGTGGATACAAGTAATATGAAATCCTTGACAACTTCAATATTTTCTCTGTTTATCATGATGTTGCTTATTGATTCAGTTGTGAAGATTTTTGTTTTCTTTATGTCGAGATGTAATCCATACTGAAAGCTGTAGTCTTTGATTATCATCAGTAAGTGCTTCAAGTCAGCTTCACTTTCAGTAAGCAAAGTTGTATCATCTGTATATCACAGATTGTCAATGAGTCTTCCTCCAATCCTGATGCCATGTTCTTCTTCATGTAGTCCAGCTTCTTTGATTATTTGCTCAGCATACAGATTGAATAAGTATGGTAAAAGGATACAACCCTAACACACACTTTTCATATTTGAAACCACAAAGTATCCCCTTGTTCTGTTTGAAAGACTGCCTCTTAGTCTATGTACAGGTTATGCATGAGCACAATTAAGTGTTCTGGAATTCTCATTCTTCACAATGTTATTGATAGTTTGCTATGATCCACACAATTGAATGCCTCTGCATGGTATCAGAGCTGGTGCTGGCAAAAACCGAACACAGAGTCTTATCATAAGAGTTGCTGAATTATAATGCCAATTGAATTCCCAACATGGAAAGGTGTCTGAAGCTAAAGTGAGGGCTCTGATTGGGAAGAAATGGGGCCCCAAAACTTGGGATGGGGACATATGAGCAGATACTCAGGAAGCTAGGGACACTGAGCGCCTAAATTCTGTTGAATTGTTCCACCAAACAAAATTGTTAGCCCCTCTAACTCCATCTAATGAGATTAAATTGGCTGTGTCTGAAGAGCCTTTGTCTGTGATATCACCTGGGGCAGCGCCTAAATCATTGCCTGGGGCATTACCTGAGGCAGATGCCTTTCAAGACATTGCTGAATGTTTTCAAAACACATCACCACCACCCATTTTTGCTTCTAGACCCATAACTAGACTTAAGTCCCAATGAGCCCCAAAAGGTGAAGTACATAGTGTGATCCAGGTGGAGGTACACTACATGCCAAAAGAACTGCTTGACTTTTCTAATATGTAGAACAGAAACCTGTGGAATATATGTGAGAATGGCTATTAAGGATGTGGGATAATGGTACAAAGAACATAAAGTTGGATCAGTCTGAATTTATTGATATGGGCCCACTAAGCACAGATTCTTCATTTAAAGAATCAAGAGATTAGGGAAGTATCTAATAGTTTATTTGATTAGGTCACTCAAACATAGATTATAGAGTGGCCTACACTAAATCAAGTTGAAGTACCAGACCTGCCTTGGTATACTGTAGAAGAAGGTATTCAAAGGCTTACAGAAATTGGCATGTCAGAGTGGATTTATCAGGTTGGACCCACAGATCCACACATGAAGTGCCCAGAGGACACACCTTTTAGCACAACAGTGAGGAACGAATTTGTGAAGGGAGCCCCAGCATCCTTGAAGATTGCTGTGATTGCTATTTCATGTAAGTCAGATTTGGCAGTGGGAGCTGCCGTAACTGAATTAAGACACCTAACTACAATGGGGCTGATTGGACCCCATGGTGGTAGGAGACAAGTGGTGGTGCTCACTCATAAAAGACAAGGTGGGCATGGTTACCATAATGGGCAGCAGAGTCAAATCAGTAATCAGAATAGTCTGACTCGTATGGACTTATTGCATTGGCTACTTAGTCATGGTGTCCCTAGGAGTGAAATAGATGGGAAATATACTAAATATTTACTTGATCTGTACAAGCAGAAGAATTCTAGGTCAAGTGAACAGCAGTCTAACTCGAATTTCCAGAAAAGAGAGACATGGCTCCTCAATCAATTCCCAGAATTGAGTGAGTTTAAAAACCCACAATCACTTGTTGTGGGAGGCTGTATCCACTTGAAGAAAGACCTCACTACACTGCCAAAATTTATACTGTCAATCTTTCTCCCAGCCTTCCCCAAAGGGATCTTTGGCCTTTAACAAGAGTGACTGTTCATTAGGGAAAAAGAAATAATCAGAATTTTCAGGGATTACTGGATAATGGCTCTGAACTGACACTAATTCCAGTGACAAAATGTCACTGTGGCCCACCAGTCAGAGTAGGGGCATATGGAGGTCAAATTATTAATGGAGTCTTAGCTCATGTCCATTTCACAGTGGGTCCTGTGGGTCCCTGAGCCCATCCTGTAGTGATTTCCCCAGTTCCAGAAAACCTAGTTGGATTAGACATACTCAGCAATTGGCAGAACCCACACACTGGATCTCTGACATGTAGAGTAAGGGCTATTATAGTAGGAAAGGCTAAGTGAAAGTCATTAGAATTTCCCCTACCTAGGGGTAAACCAAAAGCAATACCACATTCCTGGAGGGATTGCAGAGATTTCTGTCACCATCAAGAATTTGAAGGATGCAGGGGTGGTGATTCCCACCACATCCCCATTCAACTCACCTATTTGGTCTGTGAAAAAGCAGATAGATCTTGGAGAATGACAGTGGATTATTGAAAACTTAACCAGGTGTTGATTCCAATTGCAGCTGATATTCCAGATGCACTTTCATTGCTTCAGCAAATTAATACATCTTCTGGTACCTGGTATGCAGCTATATCAGGCTAATGCCTTTTTCTCCATATCCGTTTTGAAGGACCACCAGAAGCAGTTTGCCTTAAATTGGCAAGGCCAGCAATACACCTTTAGTGTCCTTCCTCAGAGCTATATCAACTCTCCAGCCCTATATCATAATTTAATCCTTGGAAAACTTGATCACCTTTCCCTTCCACAAGATGTCCCACTGGTCCATTACATTGATGACATTATGCTGATTATACCTAGGAAGGAAGAAGTGTCAATGACTCTGGACTTACTGGTAAAACCTTTGCAAGCTAAAAAAAAAAAAAAGAATGCCATCAAGTCGTGCTAGGGGGTGGAAGATTAATCTGACAAAATTCAGGCACCTTCTTCTACCTCTGTGAAATTTCTATGGGTCTAGTGATGCGGGATATGTCAAGATATTCCTTCTAAAAATGAAGGATAAGTTATTGCATCTGGATGTCTCACAACTAAAAAGGAGACGCAACACCTGGTGGGCCTTTTGGATTCTGAAGTTAACGTATCCCTCATTTGGGTGTGCTACTCCAGCATATTTATTAAGTGACTCAAAAATTTGCTGGTTTTGAGTAGGGCCAAGACCAACTGAAGGTTCTGCAACAGGTTCAGGCTGCTGTGCAAGCCTCTCTGCCACTTGGGCCATATTATCTAGCTGATCCAACGGTGCTTGAAGTGTCAATGGCAGACAGAGATGATGTTTGGAGTCTTTGGCAGGCCCCTATTGGTGAATCACAGCACAGACCCTTAGGATTTTGGAGCAAAGCCCTGCCATCCTCTGCAGATAACTACTCTCCTTTTGAGAAACAGCTTCTGGCTTGTTACTGCTTGATCTTTCCCTCATAAACTGGGTATTGTCTAACCTAGAGAGTCATAAACTCTGATGTGCACAGCAGCACCCCAAAATTAAATGGGTGTGGTATATATGAGATGGGGCCCAAGCAGGACCTGAAGGCACAAGTAAGTTGCATGAGGAAGTGGCCCAAATGCCCATGGTCTCCACTCCCATCACATTACCTGCCCTCTCCTGGTCTGCACCTTATGATCAGTTGACTAAGGAAGAGAAAACTCATGCCTTATTTACAGATGGTTCTGGGCAATATGCAGGCACCACTCAAAAGTGGATAGCAACAGCACTGGACCTCCTTGAAAGACAATGGTAAAGGGAAATCCTCTCAGTGGACAGAACTTTGAGCAGTGCACCTGATTGTTCACTTTGCTTGTTAAGAAGAAATGACCAGATATGTGATTATACAGTGATTCATGAGCTATGGCTAATTGTTTGGCTGGATGGTCAGGGACTTGGGAAAAATGTGATTGGAAAATTGATGGCAAGGAGGTATGGGGAAGAGGTATGTGGATAGACCTCTCTGAATGGGCCAAAGAAGTGAAGTTATTTGTGTCTCATGTGACTACTCACCAAAGAGTAACCTCAGCAGAGGAGAATTTTAACAATCAAGTGGATAGGATGACATGTTCTATGGAAACCAGTCATGCTCTTTCCCCAGCCACTCCTGTCATTACTCAATTGGCTCATTAACAAAATGGCCCTAGTGGTAGAGATAGAGGCTATGCATGGGCTCAGCAAAATGGACTTCTATTCACCAAAGCCGACTTGGCTACAGCCACTGGTGAGTGCCCAATCTGCCAGCAGCAGAGACAGACACTGAGTCTCCAATATGACACCATTCCTCAAGGTGATCAGCCAGCAACCAAGCAGCAAGTTGGTTACATTGGACCACTTCCATCATGGAAAGGGCAGAATTTTGTTCTTTTCTTATTGGAATAGACACTTACTCTCCATATGGATTTACTTTCCTGCACTCAGTGCCTCTGCCAAAACTACCATCTGTGGACTCACAGAATGCCTTATCCACTGCTGTGGTATCCCACATAGTATTGCATTAGATCAAGGAAGCACTTCATAGCAAATGAAGTGCAGCAATGGGCCCATGCCCATGGAATTCATTGGTCTTACCATGTTCCCCATCGTCCTGAAGCAGCCGGATTGACAGAATGATGGAATAGCCTTCTAAAGACACAATTATGGCACCAGCTAGGTGACAGTACCTTAAATGGTTGACACTATGTTCTCCAGAAGGCTGTATATGCTCTAAACCAGCATCCAATATATGGAGCTGTTTCTCTTATAGCCAGGACTCACAGGTGCAGGAATCAAGGGGTGGACATAGGAGTGGCACCACTAACTATTACCCCTAGTGACCCACTCACAAAATTTTCACTTCTTGTCCCCATGAGCCTATGCTCTGCTGGTCTAGAGGTCTTTCTTCCAAAGGAAGGAATGCTCCCACCTGGAGACACATCACTGATTCCATTGAACTGGAAGTTAGGAATGCCTCCCGACCAGTTTGGGCTCCTTATGCCTCTGGATCAACAGGAAAAGAAGGGAGTTACCATGCTGGCTGGTGTGATTGATTCTGATTGCCAAGAGGAAATTAGATTGATACTACGTAATGGAAGTAAAGAAGAGTATATCTGGAATGCAGGAGATCCGTTAGTACATCTCTTAGTACTACCATGCCCTGTGATTAAAGTCAATGGAAAACTGCAGCAATCCAATTCCAACATGACTACTAATAGTGTAGACCCTTCAGGAATGAAGATTTGGGTCACTCCACTGGGCAAAGAACCACAACAAACTGAGGTGCTTGCTGAGGGCAAAGGGAATACAGAATGGGTGATGGAAGAAGGTAGTTCTAAATACCAGTTATGGCCGTGTGACCAGTTGCAGAATCAAGGACTGCAATTGTTATGAGTATTTCTTCCTTGTATGTGTGCATCAAATATTTTCGTTTTCTTCACTTATAAACTATAAAATGTAAACAGGGCTAGTGCATTTTCGGTTGTACGCTTGTTCGTTGTATCATGTTAGGCACAAGTAGGACTTTATGATTGTCTTCATTTAGGGATTATGTATGGTTTAAGGAGATGTGTACAGGTGCCATGTTGATAAGGGATGGACTTTGATGGTTAAGATTGTGTGTCAACCACATTTCCTTTACATAAATCTCTCTCTCTCTCTCTCTCTCTCTCTATATATATATATATAAACTAGTGAAGCATATATAGCCATATGCATGTATACATATAAGTATACATGTATGTGTGTGTGTGCGTGTGTGTGTGTGTGTATGGATATATATGCTTCACTAGTTTTGCTTCTCTAGAGAATCCAACCTAAGTCAGCCACCCTACCTATAAATCTACAACACAAGATTATTTTACCAAAATAAACTGAATGAGTTTTATGTACTGTATGAATAGCAGTTGATGGCACAGAATACATCTGAGTTAAATCATTCTATTTCAATGTGTAGACATGATTATCTTTTATCTATTGATAATCACAACTATCCTTACAAAAGAAAAGACATCATCCCAAGATGGCCAAGAATATGGCTTTCTTTCTTTTTTTTTTTTTTTTAAGATCAACTTTATTTGTTGCAAAGCCCGCACTCTTCCTGGACCTCCCACTGTCTTATCCCTCTAGCTTCTCTGTAGATAGCCATTTCTTTTTCCATTGTAGCATATCAGAGGAACCCTGAACCATCATTCTCACATTCTCATAATACAGAACATCTTTCAGAGTGATAGGAATGACCCAAACAGGCAAATAAGGATTTGCTGACCATAATTTTTAATGTTTTTTCATTTGTCCACTTGGTCAATATACAATTTTACTGATGGACCCTTACATATACACATGAATTTCTGATGCGTTAGAGAAGCAGCCTATTGACAAAAAAAGTGCATACAGAAGACAACATGAGACATTAACTCACTTCTTTTCAAATTTCCTTGTCTCAGTCCACTCTGTTTTGCTTTCTACTCTACTAGAAGATTAATAAGAACAGATCCAAGATGTTATTCAATCAATTATTTATAGTCAATTTTCACGTCTCTAGGGAATTTCACTTCTAGTGTCACTTTATTGAGTAGCAGTATATGGTTCACCATATGAAGTATGGAAGAGAGAAGTTGTGGAGAAAAATCAGTAATTCTAGAAGCAATTCCTTTTGTAGGAGGTGAGTATGAAATAGAAAAACATATTTAGACTTTGATTCATACTACCCTGGCTCTGTTCCTTTATTTCTAGGTGACAGAAATAATTTAAGCGGAAATCAAGCTCCAGAGGAATAAAGAGAGGGAGGTACTGCCCATCACTCTGCATAGCCAGATACTAGTTCTGCCATGGTATTTTCAGTTGTCTCATATGCATGTGAAATCTGGACAATGAATAAGGAAGACCAAAGAAGAATTGATGACTTCGAATTACAGTGTTGGCGAAGAATATTGACTATACCATGGGCAGCCAGGAAAATGAACAATTCTGTCTTGGAAGAAGAACAGCCAGAATGCTCCTTAGAAGTGAGGATGGCAAGACTTTGTCTCGTGTATTTTGGACATGTTATCAGGAAGGACCAGTCCCTGGAGAAGGACATCATGCTTGGTAAAGTAGAGGGTAAGTGAAAAAGAAGAGGACCCTCAACAAGATGGATTGACACAGTGGCTGCAACAATCGGCTCAAGCATAACAATGATTATGAGGATGGCGTAAGACTAGGCAGTGTTTCAGTCTGCTGGACATAGGGTCACTATGAGTCAGAACCAATTTGAAGTACCAAATAATAATAATAATAGTTCTGAATGACTAATCTGTCTACACTATGAAACCTGGGTCTACAGGGCTGAAGCTTTCACACATCTCTAAATGACAATTTGTCTTATACTAAAAGGCTAGTATTAAAGCACCTATTATCCTCCTAAGCAAAGTTTAGATATACTCTGTTTTCCTTTTGACTGGGGGAGGAGGAAGGGTGTGAGGGTTCTGTCCATTGTGGCAACTAAGAAAGACCAAGGTGACTTTGGTGAGGAAGTTGCCTTGTGATACTATCATTATCAGTAATTAGCCACAGTTAGTAAGCTTCTATTAATCAAATCCACATCTGGAAAGACTTTAATTCTGTGAGATGAACAGTGTTGTTTGCAAAACTGAAAGCATGGAAAACAACATGGCATAACTGCAAGCTGATGCAAAGGAAAGAAGAAAGAACGCATTATTATTAAAGCTTAAACCATCTTATTTAATGAAACCTATTGTCCACAAAATTATATATATGATAAAATATATTATATTAAATATACACACAAAATGAAAATATATTATATATACATAAAACAAATTAATTACAATAGTATTCTTATTGATAAAATTATAAGTTTCAAAATAAAACAATTTTTAGACATATTCTACATAACTCTCTCTCATCTGCTAGGTAATGAGATGCTTTAGTAAATGTCTATATATTTCATAAATAAATACACAAAGATGAAAGGGGAAAATCTCAGTTTCAGGGCCTGTGAATATGAGCACTTGGCATTTCTAGGCATGGGGAAATGTCAAAATTCTGAGGAAGAATGAAAGAGGGGAAGAAGTGATAATGTTATTAAAGTATTGGCTTTTAAGATCTAAACCAAGTTCCTCTTTCTTTGATCTTGAAAGGGAAAATGAAGCATCCTGTGAGGAGGAGAACAAAGAGCCCCAACTTCTCCTTTGCCCTCAGTCAAGTATCCCCAGGGTCATGGGCACCTCTGTAGGACCTTTCCTAGGCTGGAAGATGTGGAACTTCACACTGATAAAGAAAGAGAAAAAAAAATTGAGAAATGACAGCAGTTCTTCCAGGTTTGAACCAACAACCTTTTGGTTAGCAGTTGACGGCAAACTGTTTCTCTACCTAGGGACCAAAATGGAGTTCCTGGGTGATGCAAATGGTTAAGTGTTTGACTATTACCCTGAAGTTTGATGGTTTAAACCCAACCAGAAGTCAGGCCTGACTAAAAGGTCACAGCCTTGAGAATCTTGTGGAGCAGTTCTACCCTGCACACATGGAGTTGCCATGAATTGGAATCAACTCGTCAGCAACTAACAACAACAACAGCGGCTAAAATATTCATAATTGTTTTGAATTATTTAATGAAGTTAAAACATACATTAAAATATGTTTATATCTTAGTAAGATATATAACTAACTCTGAGAAGTGTAATACTTTTTCAGAATGCTCTTCACTGTTTGCCATACTTAGCAAAAAAGAAAAAATATCTATCTATATATCTATCTGTATATCCCCTACATGCCTGTGGTTGGCAGATGTGGTTCCTGAACAGTCCAGGCCCACTGACCCAAAATACCTGCTGCCAATCTCACTGCCTGTCTACCATTTGTCCCCTTTTCCACCTAGCTCAGTAACCCAGCATTTCTTGGCATAACCCACTTTTCACTCAAATACCCCTTTGTCTTACCCTCATGTCTTGGCATATGTCCATAGAACCCTTAATATAACACCACTCCCAATTCAACTTTAACCACAGGACTTTAGCTCCCATGTGTTGGCTCACAGGCTAGGCCAGACTTGATTCATCCCTTCAACAAACATTAATTCATCAACTACTGATTACCAGGTACTGTGTTAAGGTTTGGGGATACCAAAAACAAAAACAAAAGATAAACCCATCGCCGTCCAGTCGATTCCAACACATAGCGACCCTGTAAGACACAGTAGAACTGCCCCATTGGGTTTCTAAGGAGCTGCCGGTGGATTCAAACTGCTGAACTTTTGGTTAGCAGCCATATCACTTAACCACTGTGCTACCAGCACTCCAAGGATTGGGGATATGTTAGTGAACAAAACAACGAAGATCCCTGCTCTTAGGGAATTTACAACCTGCAGAGGAAGTGGGGAGAGAGATGACAAAACAATAGTGTAATGAATAAGTAAATTATTTAGTGTGTTAGAAGATGATAGATGCTATAGAAAAAAATACAATAGGATAAGGGCATTGGGAATGCCGAGCTGAAGAGGGTAGGGAGAAACAGATTGCAGTATTAAACAGGGGCCAGGATAGGCGTTATGGAAAATGTGAGATTTGGGCAAAGCTTTGAAGAAGGTGAAGGAGTGGATGTCTTGGCTATCTAAGTCAAGACTGTTCCTCCTGGGAGGTGCAATGGTGAGAATAATGAAGGAAGAGTGGGTTAGGTAGTTGGGAGTACATCCAAGGGAGTAATTTTAATGATTTGCCAATGAATATCAACTAGCTGAAAAAGGAAGTGAATGCATGAAGGGAGTAAGAAATAATAAATATTTGGCAAGATAATAAGCTGTCAATCCTAGTGAAGGTGAAACACTGTAGGAGTTGGGATACATAAGGTGAGAGCCAGCAATACAGGAGTGGTGATCAGAGAGTAACATGCTTTTCAAACTGATAGCCTTGGAGTGCACTTCTTGGTATTGACAAGAAGTAGTGTATGACTATGTGCAAAAGGCTTAATGTGAAGGCATGCCACACTTATTCAAAAAAGAGCAGAAGCCTAAAGGGTCTCAAAGAAGATGAAGTCTTTAGGGAACAAAGTAAACCTGTTGCCGTCAAGTCCACTCTGATGCACAGCAACTCTATAGGACAGACTAATACTGCCCCATAGGATTTCCAAGGCTTTACTCTTCACAGAAGCAGACTGCCACATCTTTCTGCCACAGAGCCACTGGAGAGTTCGAACTGCCGACCTTTGGGTTAGCAGCTGAGTTCTTAACCACTGCACCACTAGAGCTCCTTCTCTAGGTTTAGATACTCATAATTAGTAGTTTATGGCTTGCATTTTGCTCAGAATGAGGAACCAGATAAACGGGGCTTGCCTTCTCAAATACTTTCCCCTCTTCATCTATTTCCTATATCATTTTTCTCTGAATGTTCCTTTCCCCTTCTGACTTTAACTGAAACGTGGCTGTCTCCCAAAGACACTCTTTTCATCAGAACATTCTCTCCCTCACCCCCCAACACCATGACCATGGATGTGTTGTAGGTATCCTTCTTGCGCCTCTTGACTAGCTGTCTTTCCCTTCTCTCTGAACTCCACTGGCTTTGAATCTTATGCCATCAGAATATCTCACCCTTATCCTCTTGATGCATTTACAGATCCTTGGTTCACTTGTCCTCATTCTTTATAGATTTCCTAACCAACTCTTTCAAGAAAATATGTTTTTAGTATTCTAATACTTAGTAAGAAACTCTTGATGCAATAGCTAATAAACAAATCTCTATTTTACTCTTTAAAAGAAAGCATAGCACATGCCAGATTCTTGATTTCATGTCTATATCTTCAACAAAGGACTGCAATTAAGGAAACTCATTTCTATTATATTACAAAATGCCTTAAGTACTAAGGAATCAAGAATGCATGGAAGAATGCACAAACATCAACATGTTATTCATACAACTATACAACTGAATCTATTTTAATATAAACACACCCAAATATAACATTGCTCAGTTATGCATCTCCAGAATGACTACATGACTGTGTCAAGTGACTCAGTATTTAAACTCATTGATGTAAAAGCCTATATTAAGAAAGACCTTTCTTTCTGGCTCCCCATTAGTGATACAACCTGCAGATAACTTTTTTTCCTCCAAAGTACATTCTTTATAACATTGTGGGATACCAAATTGAAGCTTCTTTTAATAAGTTAGAGCAATCAATTATAAATGTTTCTCCATGTCAATCTAGGAAAGTACAGAGCTTCGCAGGTTCAAACAATGTTTGCAAAGGAAGAGGGCAGGGAAGTGATGTGAAAGATTAGTAGTGAAAAGCATCAAGAGCATATCAGTTTATGTCTTAGTCTGGGTTCTCCAGAGGAGCAAAACCAGTGAAGTGTATATGTGAATATACAGAGAGAGATTTACTTCAAGGAAATGGATCACAGAATTGTGGGGACTGGCAAGTCCCAAATCCATGGGTCAGGTGGCGGGCTGAAGACTTCCACTGGTTCACATGGTTGCAGGGCCTGATGAACCCCAAATCAGGTTAGCCGGCAGAGTGAAGACTTCTGCAGGTTTAAGTCCCAAGAACCGGAGGTCAGGCAACGAGAAGAGTACAGGGTTGAGAGACAGAAAGAGAGTGAGCTTTGTCAGAACATTTATTTATATATTGGAAGCAGGCCAAACCCCCAAAGAAACTGCCCTTTCAACTGATTGTCTGCTCATATCAGATTACAAAATGGAAGGTTGTTACATTATGAAGAGCACATGCCAAACAACTGAGAATCATAGCCTAGCCAAGTTGACACATAACATTAACCATCACAGTTTATTAGTAGTTATCAGAGGCATGCAAGAGGGAGGAGGAAAGGACTCAATTATTACGTGACGCTGAGTTTCTGTTAAGGGTGATGGAAAATTTTGGAAATGAATAAGAGTGATGTTTGAACAACATGATGAACATAATTAATGTGACTGAACTGTACAGATTGTTGGGATGGAAAATGTTTTGTTACATATATATTTACCACAATAAAAAAAATAGAGAGGATATCATGGTGTTGAATATTAAAGGAGCCTGATGTCCTACACCTGAATTCTGAGCCAATATAGAGAAAAGATAAGTGCAAGCAGATGCAAGTCAATGTATCTCCTTTAGTCCTTATAAAAGCTGGGTTGGAGCCCATGGCTTAGGTTTAAGACAACCAGAGTCTTCATAATTCTGAAGCCCATGATTACACAGAATGAGCCCCTTGTCACAGGCTATGTTTGACCTTGCTTGCAGGAACCTGATTATAAACTTACAAGAAGGAAGAGACAAAAATGTATGCTTCCTCTGGTCAGCTAGCTCCCATAAGGAATACAAGAAGAAACATAGCTTTGCTGTCCCAGGCCCTGGGAGAAGTGAGATATAGGAGAGAGACTTGAGCATTTTATTAATGTATTGACAGAAAAGAACATCAGAAATGGAGAATTAATGCTTCCACATGGCAATGTCTAATATTGTCTACAAAATAATACCATTTTACTAAAAGAAAAAAAATACACATGTACAAAAAAATAATAGAGAAACTTATACCAAAATGTTAAGAGTGTTTACTTTCAGTGGGGGAGTGATTACATGTGATTTTAATTGCTCTTTATTTGGTGTGTATAGGGCAATCATTGGCTACTACCATTTTCATTCGTATAAATTTTAAATTTAAATAGGAATATGATGCAGATAAACTGGAAAACAAAGAAAAGTACAAATAAAGAAAAATTAAAATATATCACAAGTGATATATTTTAATTCCTTTTTTTTATTATTTATTTTTGATATAGAGAAATGGAGCCCTGGTGAAGCAGTGGTTAAGAGCTACATCTACTAACCAAAAGGTCAGCAATTCGAATCTACGAGCTGCCCCTTGGAAACTCTATGGGGTAGTTCTACTGTGTCCTATAGGGTCACTATGAATTGAAATCAACTTGTTGGCAACAGGTTTTTTTTAACAGAGAAATACAAGTTATTTTTATTTAAAACAATTAAGTCAATTGTAGATCTAAATGTAACATATAAAACAATAAATATCTAGTTCTGGGTAAATGGAGGAAGGACACTTTATCCTGTCTTTCTCACTGAATGCAGCTATAAAGCTTGGGCAGAATACATGAGGATAAGAATTCTGAAAAGTAAATCGTAGACGGCAGGTTGGGGAAGATGACTAGAATTTGAAATACCACTGAAGAGGCAGTGAGTTTTCCATTTTTTTCTCCTACAGTCTTCTTACTCTTGACCCTTTTAGCTTTTAATAATTATAATAAATACAAACGTATAAACAAATTAATGAAAAGACAGATTTTCAAAATGATCACAACATATACACTACAACATAGGTGAATTTTTAAAACATTATGCTGAGTGAAATAGGTCGGTCACAAAAGGACAAATATTGTATGATTCTACTTGTATGAAATAGGCAAGTTTATAGAAACTAAAGTTTATTATTGGTTAGCAAGGGTGGGAGGGAGGGGGGAAGGGGAAGTCTTAGCTTAAGGGACACTGAGTTTCTGTTAATGATAGTGGAATAATTTGGGAATGGATAGTGGTGATTGTTACACAACAAGATGAATATAACCAACGTCACTGAATTGCACAAGTAAAAAATGTTGAATTGGCAAATGTTTTGTTATATGTATTTTTACCACAATAAAACAACTTTTAAAAAGAACCAAACTAAATACTATCTATAAGAAACTAATTTTAATTGTAACTATAGAGATAGGATAAAATTAAAGGACAAAAATTGATGTCATATACACCCTAATGGTTGACATAAAATAATCACCAAATATCAACAGAATTCACATTCTTTCCAAGTACTCATGGAACAGTCACCAAGATAGACCATATCTGGGATCATAAACAAACTTTAAAAATAATTTAAATTATACGAAGTATCTTCTTTGAACATAACATAATTAAACTAGAATCAATAGTAGGAAGACAAGAAAATCTCCAGACACTTAAAAAATAAACTACACACTACTTCCTACATAATCCATGGGTAAAGGAGAAACTCTCGAAGGAAATTAAAATCAAAACTAAATTAAAATAAAGCATATTGAAATTTTTGGGATGCCACTAAAGCATGGCTGAGAAGGAATTTATAGCAGTAAATGCTTATACTGGAAAAGAAGAAACTCCTTAGACTAATACTATAAGCCTGTATTTAAAGTAATAGACAATGATGAACAAAATAAATCCAAAGCAAGAAGAAGGCAAGAAATAATGAGGATAAGAACAGAAATTGATGAAATTGAAAACCAATAATAATAGAGAAAATCAATGAAACGAAAAGTCAGTTCTTTAAAAGGAGCCACAAAATACGTAACACTCTAGTAAGATTTAAAACCCCACACGTCAGTCAGTTTGTCATACTGTGGTGGCTTTCATGTTGCTGTGATGCTGAAAACTATGCCACCAGTATTTCAAATATCAGCAGGGTCACCCATGGTGGAGAGGTTTCAGCTGAGCTTCCAGACTAAGACAGACTAGAAAGGAGAACCTGGCAGTATACTTCTGAAAAAATTAGCCAGTGAAAATCTTATGAACAGCAGTGGAACATTGTCTGGTATAGCGCCAGAAGATGAGCCCCTCAGTTTGGAAGGCACTCAAAATGACTGGGGAAGAACTGTCTCCTCAAAGTAGTGTAGACCTTAATGACATGGATGGAGTCAAGCTTTTGGGACCTTCATTTGCTGATGTGGCACGACTCAAAATGAGAAGAAACAGCTGCAAACAGCCATTAATAATCAGAACATAGAATGTACAAAGTATGAATCTAGGAAAATTGGAAATCATCAAAAATGAAATGGAACACATAAACATTGATATCCTACGGATCAGTGAGCTGAGAAAGACTGGTATTGGCCATTTTGAATCAGACAATCATGTGGTCTGCTATACTGGGAATGGCAAAATGAAATGGCATTGCATTCATCATGAAAAAGAATATTTCAAGATCTGTCAGTAATACCATAATACCATACACCTCCAAGGATGACCAGTTAATATGCTATTCTTCAAATTTATGCACCAACCACTAATGCCAAAGATGAGGAAATTGAAGATTTTTACCAACTTCTGCAGTCTGAAATTGCTCAAACATGCAATCAAGATGCATTAATAATTAATGGTGATTGGAACGTGAAAGTTGGAACCAAAGAAGGATTGGTAGTTGGAAAATATGGCCTTGGAGATAGAAAAGATGCTGGAGATTGCATGATAGAATTTTGTAAGACCAATGACTTATTCCTTGCAAATGCCATTTTTTAAGAACATAAACAGTGACTATACACGTGGACCTTGCTGGATGGCATACACAGGAATCAAACTGACTACATCTGTGGAAAAGATGACGGAAAAGCTCAATATCATCAGTCAGAACAAGACCAGGGGCTGACTGTGGAAGAGACCATCAATTGCTTATATGCAAGTTCAAGTTGACGCTGAAGAAAATTAAAATAAGTCCATGAGATCCAAAGTACCCCCCTTGAGTTTATCCCACCTGAATTTAGAGACCATCTTAAGAATAGATTTGACGTATTGAACACTAATGACGGGAGACAAGATGAGTTGTGGAATGACATCAAGGATATCATACATGAAGAAAGCAATAAGTTATTAAAACAACAGGGAAGAAAGAAAAGACCAAAATGGATGTCAAAAGAGACTCTGAAACTTGCTCTTGAACATAGAGTAGCTAAAGCAAAAGGAAGAAATGATGAAGTAAAAGAGCTGAACAGAAGATTTCAAAGGGTGGCTCAAGAAGACAAAGTGAAGTATTATAATGAAATGTGCAAAGACCTGGAGTTAGAAAACCAAAAGGGAAGAACAATTTGGCATTAGTCAAGCTGAAAGAACTGAGCCTCAAACCTCAAGTTGCAATTTTGAAGGATTCTATGGGGAAAATATTAAATGACACAGGAAGCATCAAAAGGAGACTGAAGGAATACACAGAGTCACTGTACCAAAAAGAACTGGTCAACATTCAACCGTTTCAGGAGGTAGTACATGATCAAGAACCAACGGTACTGAAGCAAGAAGTCCAAGCTGCACTGATGGCATTGTTATGTATACTGCAGGTTGTTAATGAGTCTTCCTCCAATCCTGATGCCAGGTTCAGAAGCTGGACTCAGAAGAGGACTTGGAACTAGGGATATCATTGCTGATGTCACATGGATCTTGGCTGAAAGCAAAGAATACCAGGAAGATGTTTACCTGTGTTTTATTAATTATGCAAAGTTATTCGACTGTGAAGATCATAACAAGTTATGGGAATTCCAGAATACTTAATTGTGCTCATGAGGAACTTGGAAATAGGCTCAAGCATAAGAATGATTGTGAGGATGGCGCAGGACCAGGCAGTGTTTCATTCTGTTGTATATAGGGTCTCTATGAGTCGGAACTGACTCAAAGGCACCTAACAACTACAACAACAAGATTAAGACACAAATTACCAATATCAGGAAAAAAGGGATTATATCACCACACACAGCTCAGACATTAAAAAGATAACAAAGTAGTATTATAGACAACTCTGTACACATAAATTTGAAAATGCTGATTAAATGGACCAGTTTTTCAAAGGCTACAAACTACCAAAACTCACCCAAGATGACACAGACAACTTGAATAGTCCTATTTCTATTAAACAAATTGAATTTGCGATTAATAACTTTCCCCAAATTCATCTACAGGCTCAGACATCTTTACAAGTGAATTGTACTAAGTATTTAAAAAAGAAATAATAAGAAATAAAGCTATAAGTGAAAAAGAAATCGTGACAAGTCTACACAATCTCTTCCAGAAAATAGAAAAAAGGCAACAAATCCTAACTTGTTTTATGAAGCCAAAATTACCCTGATACAAAAACCAAAAAGTGACAGTAGGAGTACAGAAAACTGCAGAACAATATCTCACAAAAAATCCTTAACAAAATATTAGCAAATCAAAATCATCATCAAAAAAAGAATAATACATTATAACTAAATGAGGTCTATCTCAAGTATGCTAGTTCAATATTCAAAAATTAATTAATGTAACCCACCATATTAACAGCCTAAAGAAAAAAAATTACAGTCATATCACATAATGCAGTACAAACATTTGACAAATTCAAAACCCATTCATGATAAAAACTTTAAGTACACTAGAAAAAGAACTTCCTCAATCTGATGAAGCACATCTATAAACAACCTAATCTTTGATGATAAAAGACAGAATAATGGTTAATTCTGGAAGAATTTTGAGGTGATTGACAGAGGACAAGGAGGGGGTTTCTGAGATAATGACAGTGTTCTATGTTCTGGATAATTATTTAAATGGGTATGTTTGCCTTATGATAACTCATCAATCTATGCATTTATGATTTGTGCACTTTTATGTATATAAAGTTCTATTTAAATAAAAATATTATACAAAATAATAATGGTGTTATTTTAATGTAGTAACTGTCCATAGAAAGAATATACAGAGTTACTGTACCAAAAAGATTTAGTCAATGTTCAACCATTTCAGGAGTTAGCACTGATGGTATTGAAGGAAGAAGTCTAAGGAATACTGAAAGCATTGGTGAAAAACAAGTCTCCAGGAACTGATGGAATACCAATTGAGATGTTTCAATGAACAGATGCAGCACTGGAGGTGCTCACTTCTCTATGCCAAGAAATTTGGAAGACAGCTACCTGGCCAACCGACTGGAAGAGATCCATATTTGTGCCCATTCCAAAGAAAGGTGGTCCAACAGAATGCGATATGCATTGCATTAGGCAAATCTGCTGCAAAAGACCTTTCTAAAGTGTTAAAAAACAAAGATGTCACTTTAAGGACTAAGATGCGCCTGACCCAGGCCATGGTGTTTTCAGTCACCTCATATGCATGCGAAAGTTGGACAATAAGGAAGGAAGACAGAAGAAGAACTGATGTCTTTGAAATATGGTGTTGGTGAAGAATATTGAATATACCATGGATTGCCAGAAGAATAAACAAATCTGTCTTGGAAGAGATACAGCCAGAGAGCTTGTCAGAAGTGAGGATGGCAAGTCTTCATCTCATTTACTTTGGATATGTTACCAGGAGGGACTAATCCCTGGAGAAGGGCATCATACTTGGTGGAGGATCAGCGGAAAAGAGGAAGACCCTCAGTGAGATGGATTGACACAGGGGCTGCAACAATGGGCTCAAATATAACAACAATTTTGAGGATGATGCAGGACCGGGCAATATTTTGTTCTGTTGTACATTGTCACAGCAGCAATGACTGTCAGAGCGGTGAAGACAGTAGCCAAACACAACTCTTACAGAGAAGTGGGGCCAAGGAGGGTCACTCAGAGGAGTCGACCTGGCTTCCGTCCCAGGAGTTTATTTATAGTCAATACAGCAAGCAGTGAAGCAAATAACAGAACAATGGGCTTTGGGTGAATAACAATAAGTTTCCAGCAAGGGAAAAGGAATTCAGGTAAACAAGGCAATTAGTAACGGGACAATAGGTTTTGGAAAAACAAGTCGTGCCTAATCTCCTTCTCATCACTGACAAGTCTCAACATGTTGCTGACGAGTCTCAACATGTCCTGTGCAGCAGAGAGGCCTTTGAGGGGCTGAAGTTATCAATAGTGTAGCCATGTTTAAATGGCATATATCCCCACAGTACGTAGGGTCACTATGAGTCAGAACTGACTCAATGGACCTAACAACAACAACGCAGTAACTTAAGTATAATATTAAAAACAAAGGTTGTTCATAATTCATCCATCTATATATACTCTGTTGGCCTAAAGAAGATATGGCATGGTTAAAAATGCAAATACTAGGTAATGGTATAAAATTAATAAAAGAAAAGATTTTAAGGATTTCCACTCCTTTCACAAAAGTGATGACATTTTACCATTACTTATATATTCTTCCAAAAAAGTCTCTGTATATATACAAATTCATAGGTATTTTTTCATTAAAAATTTCTCAAAATGGATAATACTATACATATTCTTCTATACATTGCTTTTCCACTTAAAAATGTATCTTGGCTATCTTTATCTCAGTATATATACATGCCTAACTAATTACATTGTATGTATGTACCACAATTTATTTAACAAGTTCCCTGATGATTTATATATTTTTCTGTTTTTGTATTTTCATGGACAATGCTAAATTCCTAAGTGGCATACTCTTTTAAGAAACATCCCATTCCCTACGAGGAAGAAGCTTTCAGTTTCTTAATAATGCATCACAATGTTTCACAATTCCTAGAACCTCATTTTACAAGTTTAGCCCATTTCCTCTTGTCTCACCTTTATTTGTCATGTTTCAAGCTAAAACAATTTTCAATAGCTTTTTTTCACTTAATCAGATATTATAATTATATTTTAACCTATATTATTAAATTTCTTAAAGTTAAGACCTTCACTCCTAATTAAGCATGACAATAATTATTTTATCAAGCTGGTCAGTGATTTTAAAAATTAAAACTCAATGGTCACATCAAGATTAAAACTTTCTGCTCTTTGAATGATACCACCAGGAAAATAAAAATGCAAGTCACAGAATGGGAGAAATTATTCACAGTACATAACTCTGCCAAAGGGACAGTATTCAGAATATATAAAGAACTCTTAAAACTCAATAATAAGAAAAACAACCCAGTAAAAATGGACAAAATATTTGAACAAACACATCATGAAAATGTACACATATTCCATATTGGTGTTGTAGTTGCCACTGAGTTGACTCAGACTCATGGTTACTTTACGTATACCGGAACGAAGTGTTGCTTGGTTCTGCACCATCTTCATAACCATTGGTATGTTTGAGTCCATTTTTTTGTCTATTATGTCAATCCATCTTCCTGAGAGTTTCCCTCATTTTTGCTGACCCTCTTCTTTACCAATCATGGTCTTTCCTGATCATGTGTCCAAAGTAAGTGAGCCGAAGTCTCACTACCCTCTCTCTTAAGGAACATTCTGGTTGTATTTCTTCAAAGACTGATTTGTTTCTTCTTCCAGCAGTCCACGGTATAGTCTATATTCTTCATCAACACCACAGTTCAAGTGCACCAATTCTTCTTCTGTCTTCCTATTTCATTGTCCAACTTTCACATACATATGAGGCAATTAAAAAGACCGTAGTTTGGGTCAGGTACACCTTAGTCATCAAAGTAGCATTTTCGCTTTGTAAAACTTAAAAGAGGTCTTTTGCAGCAGATTTTCCTAATGTTGTTTGAGTCTTGATTGTTGCTTCCATGGACATTGATTGTTGATATAGAATAAAATCACTGACAACTTCATTTCTTCATTTATATCATGACAAATGAAGAAGATCAACAAGTGTTCAATAATCACATAAAAAGATGCTCAGCATCATTAGTTATCAGGAAAAGAAGATGAAAACCAAAATGAGATACCACTGCACGTTTTAGAATAGCTAAAATTAAAAAGACTGGCAATACCAAGTGTTAAGGAGATGAGGAAAACCCAAAATTTCACTTCGTTAGTGGAATATAAAATTGTACAGCCATTTTGAAAAACAGTTTAACAGTTTCTTATAAAATTCAGTATGTGTTATATGACCCAGAAACCGCATCCCTAAGTATTTACCCAAAAGGAATGAAAACATTAGTCTCCATACCAACTTGAACACTAAAGTTCATAGCAACGTCATTCATAATAGCCAAAACCTGGAAGCAATTCAAATATTCATCAACGGCTGAATGGATAAACAAATTGTGTTACATCATACAACAGAATATTACTCAACAACAAAAAGAAATAAACTACTGATATATGCAAAACATGGATGAATTTCGAAAACGTTATTCTGAGTGTAAGAAACCAAACATGAAAGAGCACATATTATAAGATTCCATTCATATAAAGGAGTCCCATGGTGGCACAAACAGTTACGTGCTCCACTGCTAGCCAAAAGTTTGGCAGTTCAAACCCACTCAGAGGCAGTTCAGAGGATAGACCTGGCTATGGAGCAGTTTTCCCCTGTACACAGAGTCACCATGAATTGGAATCACTCAACAGCAACTGACAACAACAACACTTATATGAAGCTCTAGAAAAGATAAATCTAAACTGTAGTAATAATGGTTGTCCATGGGTGGGAGTTGTGAGGCAGATTGACTGGAAAAGGGCGTGGGGAAATATTGAGGGTGTTGAATATTTTCTATGTTTTGATTGTGGTGGTGGTGGTGTTGTGTGCCGTCAAGTCGATTCCAACTCATAGTGACCCTATAAGACAGAGTAGAACTGCCCCATAGGGTTTCCAAGGAGCAACTGGTGGATTAGAATAGCTGAACTTTTGGTTGGCAGCCTGAGCTCTTAACCACTTCACCTTAATTACATAGATATATAAACTGGTCAAACTTATTGAAGTGTACACTTAAAGTGTATGCACTTTATTGTATTTAAATTATACTTCAACAAGACGGATTAAAGAAACTCAGTGGTACAATGAATAAGACTTGGTACTTTCAGGAGAATAAATGCATCTTAAACTTAAACAAAAATAAAATTTATTGGCTTGTATGATCAAATTTATTGCTTATGTAATCAAATGATAGGAAAGGCAAGAGGGATACCAACATCAAGTAAAACAAGAACTGGAACTGAAATACTGGCAGATTCCCTCCATTTCTTTTTTATTGTTGGCCTCAGTTTCTCAAGCTGGCAGAAACTAAGACCACTGACAGCTCCTGGGCTTAAACTCCCACAGCTTCATGACCAGGTAAAAGATCTTTCTTACTGGTTCAAATTTGAAAAATCTGGGGAAGGACATTAGCTCAGCTTAGGCTATATGGCCATTTCTGGACCAATCACTATTATCAGGGGTTAGGGTGCTATGATTGGCTCGAACTGAGGCAAGTGATGATTCCTTAACCAAGCACCCTGATGAGAAAGGCAAAGTTGTATAAGCAAAAGGAAGGCACTTTCAGGATACACATTTAAAGCCAGAGGCATGTGAGAAGTAGTTTATTCAAAAGAAGAAAATAGAACAAATAAGGCTACTGAGAGAATCATTGAAAACCAAAAACTCACTTGTATTTCTTTCTACGATAGTGGACATTAAAGAAAAATATTTTAAATTCTCTAGGCCTCTGTCCAATTGGACAGCCAATTCAGAATGCATTTATTTTCAATCTCAACACTCCGTATCTACCAACACTGAGAATTTTACTTTGACAAAAGTTGATAAGGCTTTTCTATATATATTATGAAGGAAAAGAACAATGGTTCCTGTAATTGTATAATTTCTTGGTTCGAATAAAGAGATGAATCCACTGAGGACACCACTAGGTCCCTTCTTACTTGTGTATTGTAACATTGCTACACTGCTGGATTCCTTTTCATAAGTTGGGTTGCATTCACTGCAGATGGTACATCTGACTTTAGAGCAGGTGTTGTAGCAGGCCTGGCCCATAGCATCCTGATGCTTATCATCTGGACAGTTTCCAGCTACAGATTGGACTTGGAGTTGTTGAGGAGATTGTCAGAGAGATTGATAGTGTGAGCCATATTGGAATTACCCTTGATAAATGACACAATCTCTTCCACTCTTCTCAAAAGACAAGCTGTGAATCACAAGACTGTTCAGCTAAACTTGATGAATACCTCCTTCCATGTGGAAGGTGCCTAAAAACACATTCACATCCAAACTGGGGTCAACTAAACAAATCACAGCACCTAAGCTTTACTTTCTCACTACTGGTATATGAAAACCAACTAACTAAATACAATCAAGGATTTGCAGACTTGAAGAATATTTGTGGTAAAAAAAATCTTTCTGTGAATCAGTTTGGCAACTATTACCTATTCTATGCTCAGCATTGTGCCAGGTTTTATTAGTTCGGTTATACTAGACTGCAGAAACAAATAAAGCCTGAAATTTCAGTGGTTAAAAATCAATAAAATTTCATTGCTCACTCATTTAACAGTCCAGTTAAGATTGGTGAGGTGAGAAGGGGAGGGACAGTGGTAGAATCTTCTCCAAGCAGTTATCTAGAGATCCAAAATTCTTTTATCTCAATGCCTCCATATTAAACAGGCCCCCAGAATCACTGAAGAAGAAAAGAAGAACAGATTATGTGTGGGAGATTTTTATGTGCTAGATCTGGATTTAACACTCATCATTTCCACCACTGTCTAGAACTAGATTAAAAACCAAACTCACTGCCATTGAGTTGATTATGACTCATGGAGACCCCATATGTTACAGAGTAGAACTTCTCCGTAGGGTTTTCTTGGCTGTAATCTTTACAGAAGCAGATCACCAGACCTTTCTTCCACAGAGCTGCTGGGTGGGTTCAAAATGATGACCGTTAGGTTAGTAGTTGAGCTTAACCATTTGTGCCACATAGGGTCCTGCAGAACTGGGTTACATAGCCCTAATATGACTGAAAGGAGAAAGAAAATATAGTTTAGCCATATGCCCAGGAAGAAGAGAGAAATGGATGTTGGCGATTACTTTGTCACACAGGTACTACAAGCATGCAAATGAGAAAACAGCAAGACAAACTGAAATCTCCTGGAATGAAGTGAGTGATTTTTAATCAGCAAGGATGTTTCACATTTCATCCATTTCTTTATTATCAGTGGATGTGGGGATATATGCCATTTAAACATGGCTACACTATTGACAACTTCAGCCCCTCAAAGGCCTCTCTGCTGCACAGGACATGTTGAGACTCGTCAGCTATGAGGAGGAGATTAGGCACGACTTGTTTTCCCAAACCTATTGTCCCTTTACTGATTGGCTTGTTTACCTGAATTCCTTCTCCCTTGCCCAAAACTTATTGCTATTCACCCAAAGCCCACTGTTCTGTTATTTGCTTCACTGCTTCCTGTACTGACTATAAATAAACTCCTGGGACTGAAGCCTGGGTCGACTCCTCTGAGTGACCCTCCTTGGCCCCACTTCTCTGTAAGAGTTGCGTTTGGCTACTGTCTTCGCCGCCCCGACAATCGTTGCCACTGTGACAAGTGGATAGTGTTCTTTACTTAAAATTGATAGAATTATTTCTCGAACGACAAAGGAAAAAAAAATACACAAAATTATCCAAAATTTAGATATTACTAGCTCAACTATCTTTGAGATTGATAAGTGACATAAATTTAAACATTTTCGAGCCAGAAGTCAAGTAAAATCTTGTTGATAGACTTATCAAGAGAGAAAAAGATATAAATTCTCGTCTCATTCAAGAAAAGAAATCAGTAATACCATTGTGGTGCGATGTATAGCTTATGTGTGACGTTTCTTGCCATGGTGTTGTAACTCCTACCCAGGTGATTGGGTGGGACTGTGCAGATAGGATGATTGTAGCTCACCAAAGGGACTGGTCTGTTTTGCCATCCTGCTGGGCTTGAAATGAGTGACCCCAGAGGTGGGAAAGAGAGGATCCCACCACCACCAAGGAAGGACAGCCAGGGGCAGAGAGTGCATCCTTTGGGCCCAGGATCCCTGCTCTGAGAAGCTCCTGGAACCAGGAGACTGAGAGAGAGTGAGCTGTAACCCTGAAGACAGCAAGAAGTGGTGGCAGGAGAGACCGGCAGGAGACTTCACAGTTGGCTTGCTGGCCTACTGAGGGAGAAAGCTGAGATCCTGGGGTGCCTCTGGGAACTTGTTGGCGGGGGCTCAAAGAGCTTTGTTAACACTTGCCTGAGCAGGGTAGAGGCCTAGGGCCAGAGAGAGGTCTGCCTGAGAGCACAGCTGAAAGGGGTTGTCCTGTGATGGAAGAACTGTATCCTGAGTGTTCTGAGCCTGAATTGTAACTGTTACTTCCCTGATAAACCCCAAAGTCATCAGTATTATCTGTGAGTTCTGTGTGGCCATTGCAATGTATTATCAAACCCAGCAGAAAAGTAGAGAGTGCTGTGGGAGGAATGGTTGGTGTCAGAATTTGTAAAGATGGTAGACAGAGGAGGCACGTCTGACCTCTGCCTCATAGGAATCAGCCTTGGGCTGTTGATCTTGATTCTCCTTCCCCCTTGTGAAGTTAGAGGAGGTCAGACACCACCCTGATGCTGTTTTTACAACCATCATTTGACTATTTAACAATAATTATATTACATATAAATTACAAATAAATCCACAATAAAGAAAAATCTCTGTATTCTTAATTTTCGTTCTCTTCATCTCCCCACCTCAACCCCAGACCTATGAAATTAGGTGTAGAGGTGATATATTTATGGCCAAATATGGTGGAAATCTCAGAAAGCATCTTACTTTTGGAATGTCAGAAGAGATATCTATAATTCTGTGGGCCTTGGGAGGGAGGGCAGTAAAGTTCTTCCTGGCCCTGGCTTTATCTACCATAGCCTTCCCGGAGTCAGTAGGTGAACTATTCTTATCAATCACATCTAACCTTATAGCAATGTACTGTGCCTGGCTGTTTTGATTGTGTTATAGGTAAACCTACTTTCTCTTAGTTTATTCATGACAAATTGGAGGTTTTCAAAATGAACTTTTACTAGGAAACAGACAGGAAAAGGGAAAAAGAGAGGAATGACAGAGAAATAACACTGGAAAAGTATATGTATCAATGCTATTACAGAGTAAGCTTTCTTATCCAAACTCAGTCCACAGCTAACCAAAGACAATAGACTATTATCTAATATTTACCAAATGCTTATTATTCACCAAGTATTTTTCTAAGTGCTTTGCATGTTTAATGTGTGTTTAATGTCATCATCGCCATCACTCCCTTCTAAGGTCTCTTCTGTACGGCAGAAATGAAGCTGGGAACTTTGTTTCCCAAAACGCTCTTTCCTTAAGATTTCTGCATAAAGTTTGCAAATGAAAGGAAACCCCAGGAGATTAGGAAGATAGAGATTATGGATAAACCTGTATTTTCCAGAGGCAATTGCAGCCAGTCACATGGCGTTCCTGATGAGTCCTCGAGTGCCACCCACTTTGCTACAGCAGAGGCAACTGACAGAAAATTTCAAAGATTCTTCAAAATTGCAGCAACTTCCTTAAGAACTTTTTTTTTTTAAATTGTGGTAAATACATACCTGTTGCCGTCAAGTCATCAAGTCAGTTCTGACTCATAGCAACCCTATAGAACAGGGTAGAACTGACCCATAGGGTTTCCAAGGCTGTAACTTTTTTTTTTTAAGGTCCAATACAATATAAAACTTTTTAATAGAGAATACATTACAGAAAATAAAATTATATCTGAAATAAACACATAAATCACAATCAGAAATGAGGTGACAGAATTAAAAAAAAATTTAAATGAAAAATTATTTTAAAATGGAATCTAAACTAGAGGAAACTTAACACTGAATAAGCACAAAACTTTGTCTTTTTTTTTTCCCAACATTTTTTTTTAATTGTACTTCAGGTGAAGGCTTAAGAACAAATAGTTTCTCATTAAACAGTAGTACACATATTGTTTTATGACATTGGTTAACAACCCCACGACATGTCAACCCTCTCCCTTCTCAACCTTTTTTTTTGGTGAAAATATACATAGCCAAAGATACACCATTTCAAAAATTTCTACATGCACATTTCAATGATATCGACTACACTCTTCCAACTGTGCTGCTATTCTCACTTCAGATGAAAGTTTACAGAACAAAATAGTTTCTCATTAAACAGTGCACATGTTGCCCTATGACAGTGGTTAACAACCTCACAACACATCAACACTGTCCTTACTCAACCAAGGCTGTAATTTTTATGGAAGCAGACTGCCACATCTTTCTCTCTCTCTCTCTTTTAAAATAGTGTGTAGTTTATTTAAAACCAACTAAGCACTGATAAAAATGTATATATCAGTACAGCTGTGATCCCACATCAAACCATAATACTAAGAATTGCACATTTATTCTTCACATCATATGCCAGGCCTGGCTGAGAAGGACACCCATCCCTACCAGAGCCTCTAGGGAAGAAACAGCCTCTCATCGCCGAGAACGAGAGCCTAGTGGAGAGGGGTCAGCCAGCAGGCCAACACTGAGCCATGCAGAGCACGGGAAGCGAAAGGGCAGTGGGGTAAATTTCGCTTCTGTGCGCCTCCTGGGAGACTAGGCTAGCCCTGAGCAGCATCTCCTCAGTGGCAGTGAGTGGAGGGAGAGGGCGGAGAACAGCCTGGACTGTGCAGACAAGGAGATGATCCACCTTCCTCCTTCAGGGTTTCTGAATGCCCACAGGAGACATGACGGCCACTGCAGGGTCCCACTTGCATGCAAGCCTATGAAGAAGCTGCCCTCTTCGGCTTTGCTGAAGGGGAATCAAGATTCTGAAAGGGGCTTCTGTCTTCTTGACACGAAGCAACCACAGTCCACTTGCCTACACACAGCATGGCAGAGGGCCCTACTGGCTCAGATTAATGCACTTGTAACAGACTCAACATTCCAGTTCCACACTGTAACTCCACCACAGGCCTTAGGGGACCCTGCCCTCCTCATCCCCAAGCCCCAACATCCCTGGCTTCTTCTGCACTTCCGGGCAGTTCAAACTGCAGACCTTTCGGTTAGCAGCTGAACACTTAACCACTGAGTCATCAGGGTTCCTTCCCTGACCTATACTGGGAGCCTAAAGTTCAACAGTCATGAAAGCCCCTATTTTGATGTTAAACTCTTTACAGCTAGAAAGCACAGGATGACTTCTGATTTACTGACCACGTGGCTCTGATACAAGTTATCAAAACCACTGTGTAAGATAGATACCAGCACATCACCTGCATTTTACAAATAAAACCAAAGCTTAGAGGTGATAAATATCTTGTCAAAGATTGAATAGTCTGAATTCAAACCAAATATCTGATTCCAGAAATCAAGCTCTTAATTACAATGCTATCCTCTCAGTCAAGTCAGTACTGATAAGCATTTTATAGTAAAACAATAGCTCACCAATATCCCAAAATGCACCTTCCTAATCAGCTACTATGCCCCCCCTTCTTCTGAAAGACCCCTCCTTAGAGCTGTTTTCCTACAGCATCTATACTAATGGCTTGCCTTAATTTCCTAATCATGTCTATATAATCCACCAAATTAATTGGTACCTATTAAAGTCTCTAGATCTGTGAGTTTGCCCCCATTACATTGAACTATTGGATACACAAGCATTGTAGTTTGTGCTCAGTTGGTAGCTAGAACTCCACATAAATAAACAAAAGAACAAAATAAATAAATAAATAAAATGAGGGTCTTTTTCAATATGTAATTCTTTATCACAGAAAACTGAATGTAATTAGCCATTGGGCATGGTGTCATGGCAAAAGAACCTGGGATATTTTCATCAGAGGAAGAAATTGACTCACAAAAAGAAAAAGAAAAAAAGATTCTATCTTATGATGCAAAGCAGTTATGTTAAAAGACCAAGGTTTCCAACTTAGAGAAGGTATTATATTTTGGAAGTGACCTTAAGTCATAATTTCTTAAAAGAATCTGTCTCTAATTTTCCGCTTCATTGCATAATGAAAAATAAAGAGTATGTGCAAACCTGAATTGTTATCCATGATTCATTACATGTCTCTAATCTTGATGTTCAGGTATCTAATCTATTGTAACAACTTTAACTGGGCCTCCTGACTAACATCTCTAGAACAAATAAACACATGATTAAATAATTCTTTTTTCTGAATTCCAAAATTGAAACCTCTAAGACAGTTTATAGTTTTAAATCTTAAATAAATTACACTTTGAATATTATGAACAGAAGATTTTAAGATGCTTATGACAATCCTCAGTTACAGATACGGTAAAATCCAGACGGGATGGAAAGACAATAAATTATTCCAATTTCTTTCCTGGTACTTTACAATTATTTTTGTGCCATTTTTATGGTATATACCGTATAGTCCCTGCTGTATGTTCTGAGGAAACATTGGTGAAAGATATTGACACTCCTTCATGAATGCACTGTTTGATGGGGGAGTAGACGAGTACCAGATAATTAATGATAATTCAGTATGAAAATTGCTCTGAAAGGGGTTGTGGGTGTGGGTATGGCAATGGCTATGGGGATGGGGATGGGGATGGGGATGGGGATGGGGATGGGGATGGGGATGGGGATGGGAGCTGTGGAAGCACAAAGCAGAGGCATCCAAACCAGATCTGGGGAATCAAGGAAAGGATTCTTAAAGAAAGTGATATCTGAACTGATCTCTAAAGGATGGGGAAGAGTTGGTCAGGCCAAAGGAAATGGTGATAGGGGCCAGGAAGGCATTCCTAGAGAAGGGAGGAGTATGTGTAAAGACCTGGAGATAATAGAGAACAGGCGAGACTAGGCCTTCTTCAAGGAGCTAAAGGGAGCTCAGGATAACTGAGCATGGAACGCTGTGGGGAGACAGTAAAAGAAGAAGACAGGTTAACAGGGGTAGATGACTCAGGGCCTTATAAGCCACCTTTTTTATCTTAAGTTTTTACTTTACAACTAAGTTTTTAAATTATCTTATTTCACTGTTCATTCTAGAAATATTTTTTAAGCATCTACTATGTGCCCTGTTCTAGACATTTGAGATATTAGTGAAATACAGGAAAAATTGCCTGCTCTTCTGGAGCTTATATTTAATAAAAAAGAAAATTACAAACTGAGTTTAAGAAGTAAATTATATAGTGCGTTAGAATTATGAGAAAAAGATAAAATACAGGGGATTGCATTTTAAATGCAGTGTTTTAGATAGGCTCCATTGAGTATTGCTTCCCCCTCTTCCTGTGCTCCTTCTTTTAGTTGATAACATTGCCCTTCACCCAGACAGTAAGTTAAATCCATAGGCTGCTAATTGTTAAAGCCTTTAGATCTACCCCTTCTTGTATATTCTCATTGCCTCTGTCCTCAACCAGGGCCTACTCATCTCTTATTTGGATTATTCAGCAACCTCTTATACAGTCTCTTTGCCTCCAGTCTTTCTCCATTATAAATTATTCTTCACCCTTGATCAGAGTTTTCATGACAAATATAATTACGTCCTTCTTTCGTTCAAAACCTTTGCCACCTCTGCTTTGTCTACAGATAAATGTCCTGACATTAAGCAGGGCATTCAGAGTCCTTCCTGTCTGACCCCTGGCAAGATACTGAGCTTTGTTTTCCAGTACGTTTCTCATGTAGCTTTTGACTTAAGCCCATATATTAGAAAAGCTCTGACCAAAGCATGAACTCTTCCTTTGGATCTTATTCTGCCTCTTACATCTTTGATGGCTTCCTCTCTCCCCCGATCATATTTTCTGCTGTCAAAATCTAATCTATCTCTAAGGCCAATTCAAACTCCTTTTTTGCTGGTAAAGCGTTCCCTGCTTCCTCCCAGTCAGTCCAAATAAGTATTCCATTTTCTGTTCTCACATGAGATTTTGTTTATTCCTCTCCTACAGCACTCAGGTTTTGTATTTTTTCTCTGAATAATTCTGTCTGCAATCACTGAAGACATTAGACAGTAATCATTCTGAGGACAAGTATCTTGCTCTTTCTCTCTGTCCCATGATACTCCACTCTGTACCTGGCTCAATGCTTTCTAGAGTAGGGGCTCAACAAGTGTAGAACTTAAATTAATTTTCTTAAGCTCTAGTTTAAGATCATTAAATGGAGGTCAATGTATTAGCAATCTCATTCAGAGAATTAACATCATAGATCAGAGCATTTTTAACAAGCATCTTTTAATAATTATAAATGCCAGATTTTATCAGAAGCCTAGAGCGAGTATTATCACTGTGAGACAAACTAAACGCTGCATGTGTCAATATTTACACAAGCAGATTACAACAGTGTGGTCTCATCAGTTCAGCTATTGTGTCTTGTGAGCTTAACTAAATTTCAAACTCCATAAGGAACTGCATTTTCCCCTGAAGTTATTAAAGGGTAGATTTCTTTTAATTAAACTCATTTGCATGACTAAATTAGATTTAATTACTCTCATTCATTTCACTAATACCTTTCTTTGATTGGAAAAGGAGAACTTCTATAATTGATTAACTAGGATGTTCTGGCCTTCTCCCTTGATCCTAGAGAATAGTCCTCATTTGTGCTTTTAAATAATGGGGGAAATAGACTTTTTTTTCATCCAGTTCTACCATCAACACTCTCCAAGAACCTAGGATGGACATTCCATAATTCTGCACCTCAGTTTTTCCATCTGATGAATATAGTGTTAACAATGGCGAGGTCATCTCTTTTGGTCTCCCCTGCAAAGACAGATTATGCTTTTGGTGTGGAAGTGTTTGAAACATTTTTATAAAAATATAAACTATGAATATTATTGAAATTATTAATAACAGAAATTAAAGCTTTAAATTTTGCCTAAAAATAATGTTGCTTATTATTTTTTGGGTAATAGTCATTGTTTTTGTAATTTTAGATTACTGAAATTAACTATGACATTCATTCATTCCTGCATACATAGATGCATTTATTCAATTCAAAGTTTGTTTTTTAATGAATACTCCAGACACTGTGATTGGCCTTGCCTTCAGCAAACCCATAAGAAGACTAATAAAGCATATTCCTCCCTCAGGAGTTCAGTCTTGAAAGAGAAACCAATATGTAAACAAATACATTTTTTAAACGCACAGAATAGAATCACATACAGGGTTTGTGGCTCAAAAGGGGAAGTTTTCAAATCTTCTTAAAGAAACTTGAAATAGATCCTTTGAGATTAATAGGTTTTAAACAAATGGGAGATGAAGGTTATTCCAGGACAAAGGAATTGTTTGTACAAAGGCACTCAAGCGATTACAGAATGACATATTTCGAAAACTCTAGCTTAGTTTGGCTTAAATTTTGGCTGCCACCATGCAATGAGGGAGAACGAGTTTGAGAATAGCTCATTCTGTGGGTGAGTTGACTTAAAACACATAAGTAAAATGGCTCTCTTTATGTTTTTAAAAGATACTGATGTGCAATATGGAACATAGATTAAAGGAAATTATGCTCAGTTAGGAGATTCTTTAAGTGAAAAAATGCAAGCCTGAAATAAGGGTGATATCACTAAATTTGGAGAGGAGAGAATAAATACATATTCCATGAGTATTTAGAAGGTAGAATTGGTAGGCAAAGTTTAAGATCTTTTCTATGTTTCTGCTTTGGATAATTTTTAAGTAGTAGTGGCATTACCAAAAACATAAAGAGAAACACATTTTAGAGTAGGGGCAGGGGAATCCTTATTTAAGTTTTGGCCACGTGATTTTGAAATGCCTACATTGGTGAAGATAAATATATGGGTCTGAACCTTAGAAGAGGGGCATAGGCTAAAATTATAAACTTGGGAGTTGTGACAAAGATTTTTTGTTTTAAATCTGCTCTTTACTTTCCTTTGTGAACACACCCTTTCCTAAATTAGTGATTCTGGTTTGACCATCAATCTAGGGCCTTGCCTCCTCATCTTTTGGTGAAGCCAGGCCAATCAGAAAACAGAAGTATATTCTGCTAAGGATGATGAAAGATAGACGGTCATGTTCTTTTCAGTGTGATCACTAGCTGTAAAAACAAGTAAGCTCATAGTTACTGACGGTCATCTTTGTCTCCACATTGGTAAAGTCTGTCTGCAAATGAAGGCAATATAGAGGGGAAAGCCAACAAATGAAGAAAAAGAGAGATTTATTGATATTTTTGAACCTTTGGATCCAGTCAAGCCTTCAGTTAGCCTTCCCTTGAATGTTTTAGTTACTTGAAACAATAAATTTTGAGTTTTATGCCTTAAACCAAAACCAAACTCATTGCTGCTGAGTTGATTCCACCTCATAGCAACCATGTAGGACTGAGTAGAACTGTCCATAGGGTTTCCAGGGCTGTGAATCTTTACAGAAGCAGACTGTCATATCTTTCTCCCAGAGCGGCTGGTAGATTCAGACCACCAACCTTTCAGTTTGCAGCTGAGAGCTTTAACCACTGCGCCACCAGGGCTCCATCTTTACACCTCATGTTAGTTATACTTCTGTGACTTGTACCTAAAAGAGGGGTTATCACCAAATGAGTAGTGATTTCCATTGTGGAAATCGCCATAGCTCAGCTCAGGTTATGGAAAGATGAGAAAAGAAAAAGAATGAGGTAGTATCTTCAGGGGGGAACATGAAAATTAAAAGGGTAGGTACCAAAAAAAAAAAACCCGTTGCTGTAGAGTCCAACTCATAGTGACCATATAGGACAGAGTCAAACTGCCCTGCCCTATAGGATTTCCAAGGCTGTAATCTTTACAGAAGCAGACTGCCACATCTTTCTCTTGAAGTGGTGAGTTCAAACTACCAATCTATTGTTTAACAGGAGAGTGCTTAACCACTGCACCACCAAGGCTCCTAAGGGGTTGGTAGAAGGAAAGAATTCCATAAAGACGATTGGCAAAGATCAGTTAGGAGGCCTAGAAGAGAGTAGAATAATAGAAGAGAAGGAAGTAAAAAGAGCATCAAGGATAATGGAATATCACAGAGGATTGAGAAGGTCACATTAAATAAAACCACCAAACCAAACCCATTGTTTTCGAGTTGATTATGACTCGTAGTGACCCTATAAGACAGAATAGAACTGCCCTATAGGATTTCCAAGGAGTGGCTGGTAGATTTGAACTACCGACCTTTAGAATGATATATATTAAGATGTCTGTCCAATTTAGCAATCTGAAGGTCATAGATGACTTCGGCAAGAATAGTTTCAGTAAAGCTGTGGGCACGTGACAGGCTGAATATGTGTGAGAAAATAGTCAGTGAACTGGATTTATCTTTCAAGAAGATTAGTTGTAAAGGGAAATGGAACTTGACCAAAATAAGAAAACAGCCTAGAAGGGGGATTCCTTTCTAAATTGGAAGAGATAGTGCCTGTATATATGCTGAGTGAAAGTACCTTTTTCTCCTGCCTTTTGTTGTTTGAATACAGAACTTTTTACTTCAGCAGAAGACTTGTGGAGATTGAACCACCATGAAGCACCAAGTAGATAGAACAGATGACAAATATGAACTAGAGAGCTGTTGGTCTCTTATTCGTTTACACAGTCTTGTTGTTTGGTGCCTTGGAGTCAATTCCGACTCATAGTGACCTTATGTATAAATGAACAAAATTTTGCCTGTTCCTACGCCGTCCTCACAATCATTGCTACAGCTGAGGCCACTGTTGCAGCTACTGTGTCAATCTGTCTCATTGAGGATCTTCCTCTTTTTTGCTGATCCTCTACTTTATTTAGCATGATGTTCTTATCCAGGGACTGATCCCTCCTGATAACATGTCCAAAGTGAGATGAAGTCTTGCCATCCTCACTTCTAAGGAGCATTCTGGCTGTAATTCTTCCAAAACAGATTTGTTCGTTCTCCTGGCAGTCCATGTCCATGCTATATCAAATATTCTTCACCAACACCACAATTCAAAGGTTTCAATTCTTCCTTGGTCTTCCTTTTTATTGTCCAGCTTTCACATGCATATGAAATGATTGAAAATACCATGGCTTGGGTCAAGTGCACTTTAGTCCTCAAAGTGACACCTTTCCTCTTCAGCACTTTAAAGAGGTTATTTGCATCAGATTTGCCCGATACAATACATTGTTTGATTTTTTTGACCGCTGCTTCCACGGACACTAATTGTTGATCCAAGTAAAATGAAATCCTTGACAATTTCAATTTTTTCTCTGTTTATCATGATGTTGCTTATAGGTCCAGTTGTGAGGATTTTTGTTGTCTTTATGTTGAGATGTAATCCACACTAAAGGCTGTAGTCTTTGATCTTCATCAGTAAGTACTTCAAGTCCTCTTCACTTTCAGTAAGCAAAGTTATGTCATCTGCATAATCTCAGGTTATTAATGAGTCTTCCTCCACTTTTGATGCTGCATTCTTCATATAGTCCAGCTTCTCGGATTACTTGCTCAGCATATAGATTGAATAAGTGTGGTGAAAAGATACAACAACGACACAAACCTTTTCTGATTCTGAACCACACGGTATCCCCTTGTTTTGTCTGAATGACTGCTTCTTGGTCGATGCACAGGTTCTGCATGAGTCTTAGAGGTTTCCTGTTTGTGTGTGTATGTGTGTGTGTGATATCTCTTTTTTTGTTTAAATTGTGGTAAGTGTATATATATATATATATATATATGTATATATAAAACAAAACATCTGCTGTTTCAACATGTTTTACACGTATAATTCAGTGACATTAATTATGTTCATGTTATACGACCATCACCACTGTTTTCATTTTTTTTCGTATTTTAATGCTTTGTTTTTCTTCCATACTAAAAAGTAGAAAAGCTTATTTTGCACCAAATGCATACTAAGTCATAACAAGGCAGACTCCTTTATATTCATGCGTAAAACTAGTAAAATCAGTTTTTATCAACTCTGTATCAACTCATAGCGACCCCATAATTCAGAGTAGAACTGTGCTCCATAGGATTTCCTTTTATGAGTCAATTTTTTTTAAACTGTACTTTAGGTCAAAGTTTACAGCTCAAGTTAATCTCTCACACAAAATTTTGTACACATATTGTCATGTGACACTAGTTGCAATCCCTACAATGTGACAGCACACTTCCCCTTTCCACCTCCAGTTTCACACATCCGTCCAACCAACTCTTGTTGCTCCCTGCCTTCTCATCCTGCCTCCAGACAGGAGTGGCCCATTTGGTCTCCAGTATCTGCATGACCTAAGGAGCACACACTTCATGAGTATTACTTTATGTTTTATAGTCCAGTCCAGTCTTTGTCTGAAGAGTGGTTTATAGGAATGGTTTTAGTTCTGCGTTAACATAGCGTTCAGGGGCCATGGCTTCAGCGGTTTCTCCCATATCAGTCAGACCATTAAGTCTGGTCTTTTTATGTGAATTTGATTTCTGTTCCACACTTTTCTCCTGCTCTGTCAGGGACTCTCTGTTGTGTTCCCTGTCAGGGGGGTCATTGGTTGTAGCCAGGCACCATCTAGTTCTTCTGATCTCAGGCTGATGGAGTCTCTGGTTTATGCGGCCCTTTCAGTTTCTAGGGCTAATATTTTCCTTGTGTCTTTGGTGTTCTTCATTCTCTTTTGCTCCAAGTGGGTTGAGACCAATGATGCATCTTAGATGGCTGCTCACAAGCTTTTAAGACCCCAGACGCCACTCACCAAAGTGGAATGCAGAACATTTTCTTAATAAACTTTTTATAACAATTGACCTAGATGTCCCTTGAAACGATGATCCCCAGACCTCAGCCCCGGCTGCTCTGTTTCTCAAAGTGTTTGGTTGTGATCAGGAAATTTCTTAGCTTTTGGTTTAGACAAGTTGTGCTGATTTCCCCTGTATTGTGTGTTGTCCTTCCCTTCACCCAAGATGATTCTTGTCTACTATCCAGTTAGTGAATTCCCCTCTCCCTCCCTCCCCACATCTCGTAACCATCAAAGAATGTTTTCTTCTGTGTTTAGACTTTTTCTTGAGTTCTTATAATAATCACATCATGCAATATTTGTCCTTTTGTGACTAACTAATTTCACCCAGCATAATGCGCTCCAGATTCATCCATGTTGTGCGATGTTTTGTAGATTCATCATTGTTCTTTATCTTTGTGTCATATTCCATTGTATGTATGTACCATAATTTGTTTATCCATTCGTCTGTTGATGTGCACCAGGTTTGTTTTCACCTTTTTGCTATTGTGAACAATGCTGCAATGAACATGGGTGTACATATATCTATTCCTGTGTTGGCTTTTATTTCCTTAGGATATATTCCAAGGAGTGGGATTACTGGATCTTATTGTACTTCTATTTCTAAATTTTTAAGGAAGCACTAAATCCATTTCCAAAGTGGTTGTACCATTTTACATTCCCACCAGCAGTGTATAAGTGTTTCAGTCTCTCTACAGCCTCTCCAACATTTATTATTTTGTGTTTTTTGGATTAGTGCCAACCTTGTTGGGGTGAGATGGTATCTCATTGTAGTTTTGATTTACATTTTCTCTAATGGCTAATGATAGTGAGCATTTCCTCATGTATCTGTTAGCCACCTGAACGTCTTCTTTGGTGAAGTGCTTGTTCATATCTTTGTCCATTTTTTAATTGGGTTATTTGTCTTTTTGTTGTTGAAGTGTTGTAGTATCTTGTAGATTTTACAGATAAGACCTTTGTTGGATATGTCATAGCCAAAGATTTTTTCCCAGTCTGTCAGTTGTCTTTTGACTCTTTGGTGAAGTCTTTTGATGAGCATAAGTGTTTGATTTTTAGAAGCTCCCAGTTATCTATTTTCTCTTCTGCTGTTTGTGTATTGTTAATTATGGTTTGTATTCTGTTTATGCCATGTATTGGAACTCCTAGTGTTGTCCCTATTGTTTATTCCATGAGCTTTATTGTTTTTGATTTTATATTTAGGTCTTTGACCATTTTGAGTTAGTTTTTGTGCATGGTGTCAGGTAGGGTTCTTTTTTCATTTTTTTGCAGATGGGTATCCAATTATGCCAGCACCATTTGTCAAAGAGACTGTCTTTTATCCATTTAATGGACTTTGGGCCTTTGTCAAATATCAGCTGCTCATAGGTAGATAAATTTACTTCTGGATTCTCAATTCTTTTCCATGCGTCTATCTGTTATTGTACCAGTACCAGGCTGTTTTGACTACCACGGCAGTATAATAGTTTCTAAAAACAAGTAGTGTGAGGCCTCCCACTTTGTTCTTCTTCTTCAGTAATGCTTTACTTATCCTGGGCCTCTTCATTTTCCATATGAAGTTGGTGATTTGTTTCTCCATCTCATTGAAAGATGGCATTGGAATTTAGACCAGGATTGCATTGTATCTGTAGATTACTTTAGGTAGAATTGACATTTTCACAATGTTGAGTCTTCCTATCCATGAGCATGGTATGTTTTTCCACTTATGTAAGTCTCTTTTGGTTTCTTGCAGAAGTGTCTTGTTGTTTTCTTTGTATATGTCTTTTATGTCTCCGGTTAGATTTATTCCTGAGTATTTTATCTTCTTGGGGGCTACTGTAAATGGTATTGATTTGGTGATTTCCTCTTTGAGGTTCTGTTTGTTGGTGTAGAGGAATCCAACTGATTTTTGTATGTTTATCTTATATCCTGATAGTTTGCTGAAATCTTCTATTAGTTCCAATAGTTTTCTTGTGGATTCTTTGGAGTTTTCTTTGTATAAGATCATATCATCTGCTGGTTATGAGGGTGGGGAGTGAGGGTGAGGGTTATTTACTAACTAGATAGTGGATAGGAATTATCTTAGGTGAAGGGAAGGACAGCACACACTACAGGGGAAGTCAGCACAACTGGACTAAACCAAAGCTAAGATGTTTCCTGAATACAATCAAACACTTTGAGGGACAGAGTAGCAGGGATAGGGGTCTGGGGACCATACTTTCAGGGCACTTCTAGGTTAATTGGTGTAATAAAGCTTATTAAGAAAATGTTCTGCATCCTACTTTGGTGAGTGGCGTCTGGGGTCTTAAAAGCTTGCAAGTGGCCATCTAAGATGCATCAATTGGTCCCAACCACCTGGAGTAAAGGAGAACACCAAAAACACAAGGAAAGTATTAGCCCAAGAGATAGAAAGGGCCACATAAACCAGAGACTTCATCAGCCTGAGACCAGAAGAACTAGATGGTGTCCAGCTACCACCAATGACCTCCCTGACAGGGAACACAACAGAGAATACTGGATGGAGCAGGAGAAAGGTGGGATGCAGAACTCAAATTCTAGTAAGAAGACCAGACTTAATGGTCTGACTGAGACTGGAGGAACCCTGGAAAGCGTGGCCCCTGGATTCTCTATCAGCCCAGAACTAAAAAAATTTCTGAGGCCAGCTCTTCAGACAGGGATTGGACTGGACTATGGGACATAAAGTGATACTCGTGAGGAGTGTACCTCTTAGCTCAAGGAGATACAAGAGAGTAAATGGGCAGCTTATGTCCGGAGGTGCGATGGGAAGGCAGAGAGGGTTAGGAGATGGTTGAATGAACATGAGGAATCAGGGGTGGAAAGGAGGAGTATGCTGTCACTGTATGGGGAGAGCAATTAGGGTCACATGACAATGAATGCATAAGTTTTTGTCTGGGAAAAAAAAAGATCATATCATCTGCAAATAGGGATACTTTTACTTCTTCCTTACCAATTTGAATGCCCATTATTTCTTTTTCTTGCCTTATTGCTCTGGCTAGGAGCTCCAGCACAATGTTGAATAAGAGTGATGATAAAGGGCATCTTTGTCTGGTTCCCATTATCAAGGGTAATAATTTCAGACTCTCTCCTTTTATGATTTGCATAAATGCCCTTTATTATGTGGAGGAATTTCCCTTCTATTCCTATTTTGCTGAGAGTTTTTATCATGAATGGGTGTTGGACTTTGTCAAATGCCACTTGTGCATCCATTAATAAGATCATGTGGTTCTAATCTTGTTTTATTTGTGTGATGGATGTATTAATTGTTTTACTAATGTTGAACTATTCTTGCATAGCTGGTATGAATCCCTTTTGGTCATGATGAATTATTTTTTTTATATGTTGTTGAATTCTATTCAGTAGAATTTTGTTGAGAATTTTTGCGTCTATGTTCATGAGGGATATTGGTGTGTAATTTTCTTTTTTTGTAGTGTCTTTGCCTGGTTTTAGTATCACAGTTACGCTGGCTTCATAGAATGAGTTCAGGAGTATTCCATTCTTTTCTATGCTCTGAAATACCTTTAGAAGTACGGGTGTTAACTTTTCTCTGAAAGTTTGGTAGAGTTCTCCAGTGAAGCCATCAGGGCTTTTGTTGGGAGTTTTTTTTTTTTTTTTTTTTTAATTACCTCTTCAATTTTTTCTTTTATTACACTTTTATTTAACTTTTCTACCTCAGTTTGTGTTAGTTTAGGTAGGTAGTGTGTTTCTAGAAAGTTGTCCATTTCCTCTAGGTTTTCAAATTTGCTGGAGTACAGTTTTTCATAATACTTTGTTATGATTCTTTTAATTTCAGGTGGGTCTGTTGTGATATTGCCCATCTCATTTCTCATTTGTGTTATTTGCTTTACCTCCTGTTTTTCTTTGTAATTTTGGCCAATGGCTTATTGATTTTGTTGATCTTTTCAAAGAACCAGATTTTGGTCTTGTTGACTCTTTCAGTTGTTTTTCTATTCTCTATTGCATTTATTTCTGCTCTAATTTTTATTAGTTCCTTTCTTCTGGTGCCATATGGCTTCTTTTACTGCTCTCTATTTGTTCAAGTTATAGGATTAATGTTTTGAATTTGGCCCTTTCTTCTTTTTGGATATATGCATTTATTGCTCTAAATTGACACCTGAGCACTACTCTGTATGTTAATATTTTGAATTCTACCTCTAGTAATTCCAAGACCTTCTCTTCCTCTGGGACGTTTCCTGGTTCTTTGTTTTGGTCACTTGCTGGAGCCATCATGGTCTGCCTCTTTATGTGATTTGATGTTGACCGTTGTCTCTGAGCCATCAATAAGTTATGTATTTATTGTATGTTTGCTTACTGTGTCCTAGCTTCTCCTTTTGTTTTGTTTTGATATGCTCAGATAGGCTAGGTGTGTGAGCTACTTTGATTATTGGCATCTTTGAAGCTCTCACGTCCTATCACCATGTGGTAAGAACTACTACTAGGTATGTGAGCCTGGGAGTCCATTTACTTTTCTTGTGTGGATTCAGCTCAGGTGTCCAGGTCATCAGTCACCAAGTGTGCAGTGCAGGCTCTCACCTACCATCCCAGACTGGCAGGGCTACATAGGGGTGATTGGAGCAGGCACAGGTTTCTGGCTGCAGTAGGGGGTTATGTGCTGAGCAAGGTAGGGGACTGATGGCTGCTCCTGAGTGCCTAGGTGAAAGGCGTGTCCCTGTCCTCTAGAGTGCATAGGTGGGTAGATTTTGCAGTCAGATTTTGGGCACCCAATGCTATTGGCTGTAAGGTCTGGGAGGCACCACTTATTCTTGGACCCCTCTCATGGGTAGCTATTTGTAGTGGGTGAAGCTGCCAATCTTCAGGCCCCTGATATGGGTGGGTGACGCCCCTGCTTAACAGGCAGGGCAGTGTCGAATGTCACGAATCTGCCACTCCCCCTTAGGTGTTACAGTTGAAAATAGGCTTCAGGTATATTCCCCATTGTACTATGCTAACGAGGGTCTATGTGATTGAATGGGCCACAAAGGGCTAGGCATGGGTGAAAGGCATTTGAAGTCCATAGACCCCTTATGCCTGTGCCTAGGCAAAGGGACAGAAGCTGCCCTGAGTTCCTGGCTTAGGGGACGTGGAAATTTTTTAAAGCCACAAGACTAGTTTGGGTGCAGTTAACCCTGCAGTCCCAGCTTAGGGGACTGGCGATCTCCTTTTTTGTTTGTTCGTTTGTTTATTTGTTCCCTCCCAAAGCCTATAGACTGGCTCGGGTGCAAGGGGTCCCACTTCCAGCCCAGGGGGTGCAACAACCACTGAACGCTGCAGGACCGTCACCAGAGGAGAGCGAGGAGGGGGCAGGTGAGGGGAAGAGAGGCATTTCCCAGAGGGGAAAGGGTTATTTCAACCCCACATGGTAGGTTAGACACTTGTACTTCCCCCAGCGCCTCTTTCCCCGCCACCTACCCACCTATGCTCCAGAGGCTGATGCAGACTCTGCCGCTTGGTTTCTCCCAGCGTGGTAAAAACACATCCCAAGGACTACTGCTTGCCTCAGCCTGTGTGCGTCAAATGCTCCAGCCTGCAGGGTGCCAGCTACGTCAGGTCTGGCACTTCTTCACTGCTTCTAAACTGTCTCTGTCTCTCCGTGCTGCTCAGTCCGATTTCTCAGTTTTGTCTTTGATGTTCAGGGCTCCTAGATTGTCATATATAATTGATTCACTTTTTTGGGGGTGAGGGGTCTTTTTTGTAAGAGGGACCACAGGAAGTATCTGACTATTCTGCCATCTTGGCCCTGCCTCCTCCATAGGGTTTTCAGTGTCTGATTTTTCAGTAGATCAACAGGCCTTTCTTTCAAGACACTTCTGGGTGAACTTGAACTTCCAACCTTTCCATTAGTAGCAGGCACATTAGCCATTTGCACCACCCAGGGATTCCCCTTTATCCTTAACATAACACAAATAGTAACTAATGGGTGGTTCAATCATGTATTTAAGAAAAAAAAAAATAGTTTCTTCGAAAAACTGTGCTTTATAACTAAACAGAACTGTGCTTCTAACAGAATGTTGCCGTGATCCATCTAAGATATCTGTGTTAGCTGGATTTGAGATAATTTGATTTATTTCGATAAACTAAGCTCAAAACTTTGCATTAGCTGGTGACAGTTCTACTTACTACTGTGTTCTTATGAAAATAACGTGCACCTTCTAAGTCTGTTTGCCAACCACTCCCTCCCCTCTTGAGGTATTTTCGTAAGTGCTGCTATGCTAATTGTTTTTTTTACAGCAACACATAAAAAAAAATGGCATAGCAGCGCTTATGAAAATACCTTGTGGTGTGGGGAGGGAGCAGTTGGCAAACAAAAGGAGAAGGTGTGCATTATTTGGGTAAAAATAAGGTAGATGCTGTCTTCTTTTAACCCTTTTATTATAATGTACAAGTATGATCTATTACTTAGGACATGTATTTACTTATCAGTTTTATGTTTTTTTAAGTGATGATAACGGCAAACATGGAAAAGAAACTATAAAACTTAAAATACAACATTGCTCCTTATGTAAGGTATCAACTTTTTAATAAGTTGCCAATTATTCATTAAAGAGGAAAAACCCTCAAATTTTGCATTAAATAATAATGTTCTAGTATTCACTTCTGACTCTTCTAGTTTGCAAACAGAATCTAACACAGGATAAACTTAATTAGTCTTAATAATAGATTTTAGGAGATTAAAAAGCCTATCTGCACTTGGAATGCAGATACCTGATTCAGAAGCACTGTTCTTGGAGGTGAGCACCTCCTCTTCCAGCCTGCATTTGTGTATTTGGCTTGGATGTATACAGTCATAAAAGGGAATGTGTTATGAAAAGAAATGGAAACAAACAAATCACAATACCAAAAAGGAGAAAAATTCCACAAACCACACTTTCACAGTCCTCTATTTATACTAGCACATTCTGGAAAAATCACTCAAAAACCTGTTACTAATCATTTAAACCTTAGGCTGTCGACATTTTTCAGCTTTGCTAGCCAAATAGTCATGTGCAGCAGCCAGAGGGTTAAAGAGCCAGATTTCCTGTCCCATACTGTAGCTTTGTGTAAGCAATATGGAGGACCTCATCATCGCTGCAGAGGCTCCTGTTGAACATGAAGGGCTCTATCTAGGCAAAAATATGTGCAGCCTTCTGGGCCAGATTTGCTCCGGAAGGGCTTCTAAGTTGGCTGTGCAGCGGGCTAAGCTGTCCAGACCTGCTGTTCTACAAAGGCCAAGATTCACTTTCTGTGCACCTAGTTCTCCAGCCAGCAGACTGTACAAAGGCTGCTTCGCCTGGTCTAGACACCCAACAGAACTATGAAGGACTGAGAAGGTCTTTGTTTTGGTTCAGGTAATACAATATGCAATCTAATATAAATTAGACCAAAGACAGAAATGTTTCCATTTTCACACAGAAACAAAATAAATGAGACAGAACACTGAACTTGATAGTTTCTGGGATTTAGACGGTAATAAGACAACAGAATTTTCTATTTCTTACTAAAAACAAAACAAAACCAAAAAAAACTTACAGTGAGTCAGTCAACTAACTATACAACAAATTATGTCTCCAGTCACCTAACCAAAGTTCTGATTTGCTGATTATATGTAGTGCATTAAATTTCTTTAATAAGTGTGTTACTATCAGAAACCAGTTGTTGTCAAGTTGATTCTGAATCATGGTGACCCCCCTCCCACCGTGTGTCAGAGTAGAACTGTGCTCTATAGGATTTTCAATGGCTGATTTTTCAGAAGTAAATCACCTTTCTGTCAAGGTGCCTCTGGCTGAACATGAACCTACAATCTTTAGTTAGCAGCCGAGCAAGCTAACCATTTGCACCACCCAGGAACTCCCATAAATGTTGTGGTGTTGTTGTTGTGTGCCATTGAGTCAATTCCAACTCCATACAACCCTATAGGACAGAGTAGAACTACCCCATTGGGGTTTCCTAGGCTAATCTTTATGGGACCAAATCACCAGGTCTTTTCTCCTGCAGACCTGCTGGGGGTTCGAACATCTGACCTTTCGGTTAGCAGCTGAGCACTTAACCATTGTGCCACCAAGGCTCATTATAAATGTGCTAGGAGGGTTAAATAGAAAAAGAATGTGAAAATAGTTCTCTCAAGTCCCAAGTCACACATCACCATTGTACTTTGTGACATCGAGTACAGTATTTTTTATTTTAATTTTTACAAGGCTTTGTTCATTTGACTCATCCATAGCCGTGCTTGACGAACATAATAAGGACAGAAATATTTAAAGCTGTAATATTTCTGGACTATTATGAGCATTTTTTACTTCAAGAAAGGGTAAAGTTCAAATTTAATTTGACAAGAAATCTGTCCCCATTATTTTCTTCCATAAAGTTTTTCAGAGTCCAGATTTTGAAAATCTGGTTCAGGCAATACAACATGCAATCTAATATAAATTAGACCAAATCTATACAACCAGGAAGCCTATAAGAACGAGGAAGAGAAAAGCTGAAGTGTTGGTTCACACACAGGCTATGGCTGAGGATTGCTCTCATCAGTACCCATTGCGGTTCAGTCATCGTGAACAGAAATTTGAAGATAAGCATTTCTGGAGACAAACAAAATCAGCTGAAACATTCTATTCATCTTGTGCCATCTGATCATTGTTCCCTACTTGTTTAGAAATTTGACTGAACTAGAATGACATGTGACACTGAGTTTCTTGCTGTCTTAGTCAAAGCTCAGTGATCTGTGGGAGGTGAAGTTTGATTTAGGATTAACATAAGCCGCTGTGGGTCCTTGGAGTCAGACTCAAACACTTAGGTTCCACCATGCCCGTAATTATCAAATGTGTTTCCTGTGAAGAAAGGAGTACTGTTTAAAATGTTTGATAATCTGACAAGGCCATAAGGCTTAATGGAATCAATGATTACACACAGATGGATGATTAACTCTCGAGGTTTAACGTTAAAAAAAAAAAAAATACTGTGCTGGATTGCTACTTAATGGAATTACACTGCCCATATGGAAAAGAACGATACCCTAAATATACCCAGAATGATGGAACAGGTGGCAAAATCTGGGCAAGACTGCTTGGAATGCACAAAGCATTCTGAACTTAAAACTGCCAGAAAAGATTTCTGGAGGAAAGAAAGGGGGAATCTTTGAAACTGTGTTAACTTTTCTACATTTCTAAAATATGAGTTACAAAAATAATTAGGAAACTGAACGATAAAGAACATTTTTTCCAGTAGGTATTTTTTTCATGGATCTTCCAGAAATCATGTCTGTCTGTGACTGAGATAAAGCTTTGTGTATGGATTATGATACAGCTCCAAAATAAACTCATAGAGGCCAGAAGATATATAGGTTTTAATCACAGCTATAAACTCCAACCACCACTCATCTGTCAGTTTACTATGGTGGCTTCTGTGTTGCTGTGATGCTGAAAGCTATGCCATCAGTATTTAAAAGACCAGCAGGGTCACCCATGGTGGACAGGTTTCAGCAGAGCTTTGAGACTAAGACAGACTAGGAAGAAAGACCTGGCGATCTACTTCTAAAAAAAATTGGCCAGTAAAAACCTTATGAATATCAGTAGAATATTGTCTGATATAGTGTCGGAACATGAGCCCCTCAGGTTCGAAGGCACTCAGAATACCACTGGGGAAGAGCTGCCTCCTTAAAATAGAAACAACCTGAATGATGTGGATGGAGTAAAGATTTCGGGACCTTCATTTGCTGATGAAGCACAACTGAAAATGAGAAGAAACTTCTGCAAACATCCATGAGTAATCAGAACTTGGAATGTACAAAGTATGAATCTAGGAAAACTGGAAGTTGTCGAATATTAAATGGAATATATAAAGATCAATATCCTATGCATTAGTGACCTGAAATGGACTAGTATTGGCTATTTTGAATCAGACAGTTAAACAGTCTGCTATTCCCTGAAAGACAAATTAAAGAGGAATGGCATCCCACTCATCATAAAAAAGAATATTTTCAGATCTATCTTGAAGTACGACGCTGTCAGTGATAGGATAATAGCCATATGCCTGCAAGGAAGACCAGTTAATGTGATTATTATTTAAATTCACACACAAACCACTAAGGCCAAAGATGAAGAAATTGAAGATTTTTACCAACTTCTGTAGCCTGAAATTGATCAAACATTCAATCAAGATGCATTGATAATTAATGGTAATTGGAATCCAAAACGTGGAAAAAAAGAAGGAACAGTAGTTGGAAGATATGAAACAGTAGTTGGAAGATAGAAACGATGCCAGAGAGATTGCATGATAGCATTTTGCAAGACCATCGACTTCTTCATTGCAAATACCTTTTTTTCAACAACATAAACGGTGACTATACATGTGGACGTCACAAGATGGAATGCACAGGAATCAAATCAACTACGTCTGTGGAAGAGAAGATGAAGTATCTCAAAATCATTAGTCAGAATAAGGCCAGGGGCCAACTGAGGAATAGACCATCAATTGCTCGTATGCAAGTTTAAGTTGAAGCTGAAGGAAATTAACACAAGTCTATAAAAGTTAAAATTTGACCTTGAGTACATCCCACCTGAATTTAAAGACCGTCTCGAGAATAGATTTGATGCATTGAACATTCATGACCAAGACCAGATGAGCTGTGGTATGACATCAAAGACGTCATACATGCCCCCAGATGCTCTGTTAACCCAGAACTAAAATCATTCATGAAGCCAACTCTTCAGACAAAATTGGACTATAAAACATAAGACATTACTCATGAGGAGTGTGCTTGTTCGTTCAAGTAGATACACGAGACCAAATGGGCAGCTCCTGTCCGGAGGCAGAATGAGAAGGCAGAAAGGGACAGGAGCTGGTTGGATGGACATGGGAAACCCTGAGTGGGAAGGGGGATTTTTCTGTCACATTATAAGGATTGCAACTAGTGTCACATAACAGTATGTGTATAAATTTTTGTATGAGAAATTAACTTGAGCTGTAAACTTTCACCTAAAGCACAATTTTCTATACATATATATAACACACAAAAAAGATGTCATACATGAAAATGGCAAAAAGTCATTAAAAAGACAAGAAAGAAAGAAAGAAAAGAACAAAATGATGTCGGTAGAGACTATGAAACTTGTTCTTGAATGTAGAATAGCTGAAGTGAATAGAAGTAATAATGAAATAAAAAAACTGAACAGAAGATTTCAAAGACAAAGTAAAGTGTTATAATGAAATTGTGCGAAGACCTGGAGTTAGAAAACTAAAAGGGAAGAACAACTTGGCATTCCTCAAGCTGAAAGAATTGAAGAAAAATTTGAGGCTCCAGTTGCACTATTGAAGGATTCTATAGGCAAAAAATTAAACAATGCAGGAGGCATCAAAAGAAGATGAAAGGAATACACAGAATCACTCTACCAAAAAAATTGGTCGACATTCAACCATTTCAGGAAGTAGCATATGATCAACAACCAATGTTAGTGAAGAGAGAAGTCCAAGCTTCACTGAAGGCTTTGGCAAAAAACAAGGCTCCAGGAACTGACAGAATACCAACTGAGATGTTTCAACAAAAGGATGCAATGCTGGAAGCACTCACTAGTCTATGCCAAGAAATTCGGAAGACAGCTACCTGACCAGCCGACTAGAAGAGATACATACCTGCGCCCATTCCAAAGAAAGGTGATCCAACAGAATGCAGAAATTATTGAACAATATCATTAATATCACACGCAAGTAAAATTTTGCTGAGGATAATTCAGAGATGCTTGCTGCAGTACACAGAAAGGAAACAACCAGAAATTCAAGCCAGATTCAGAAGAGGAAGTGGAAGGAGGGATATCATTGCTGATGTCTGATGGATCTTGGCTGAAGGCAGAGAATAACAGAAAAATATTTACCTGTGTTTAATTGACTATGCAAAGGCATTCAGTTGTGTGGATTGTAAAATTATGGATAACATTGCAAATGGGAATTGCAGAACACTTAATTGTGCTCATGTGGAACCTGTACATAGACAAAGAGGCAGTCATTCAAACAGAACAAGGGGATGCTGTATGGTTAAAAATCAGGAAAAGTGTGCATCAGGGTTATATCCTTTCACCATACTTATTCAGTATATATGCTGAGCAAATAATCTGAGAAACTGGACTATGTAAAGAAGAATGTGGCAACAAGATTGGAGCAAGATTCCTTAACAATCTGTGATATGCAGATGACGCAATCTTGCTTGCTGAAAGTGAAAAGGACTTGAAGCACTTACAGATAAAGATCAAAGACTACACAGCATTCACCTCAAATCACCTCAGATTACACCTCAAAGAGAACAAAAATCCTCACAACTGGACCATTAAGCAACATCAAGATAAACGGAGAAAAGATTGATGTTGTCAAGGATTTCCTTTTACCTATATCAACATTTAAAGCCCATGGAAGCAGTAGTCAAGAAATCAAACAACATATTACGTTGGGCAAGTCTGCTGCAAAAGACCTCTTTAAAGTTTTAAAAAGCAAAGACGTCACTCTGAGGACTATGGTGCACCTGATCCAAGCCATGATATTTTCAATCTCTTCATATGCATGTGAAAGCTAGACAATGAATAAGGAATACCAAAGAAGAACTGATGCCTTTGAATTATGGTATGATACCTATGAATTATTGGTGAAGAATATTGAATGTATCATCGACTGCCAGAAGAACAAACAAAATTGTTTTGGAAAAAGTACAGCCAGAATGCTCCTTAGAAGGGAGGATGGCATAATTTCGTCTCACATACTTTGGACATGTTATGAGGAGGGACAGGTCCCTGGAGAAGCGCATCATGCTAACTAAAGTAGAGGGTTAGCGAAAAAGAGGAAGACCCTCAATAAGATGGACTGACACAGTGGCTGCAACAATGGGCCCAAACACAGCAATGATTGTGAGGATGGTGTGGAACCAGGCAGTGTTTCACTGTGTTGTACATAGGGTGGCTACAAGTTGGAATCGATTTGATGGCACCTAACACCAATAACATAGCCTCCAAAAAACGTAATTGGGGGAATAAGATCAAAACTTTTAGCTAAAGTAAGGATTGGGCATTATTTCTGGATTGCATATTCTTTAATAATGTTTTATGTCTCCACTTCCATGGATAAACAAGTGCTGCATATGTTAAAATGGTGGTGGCATATGAGCACTAGTAAGCATTTACATATAAATAAGCAAATGACAAAGGTAATATAATTCCAGTTAAGGGACTCCTTCTGATAGAAGGTAATTTATATATGATTTTTTACTGTAATTCAGCAGGGCTTTTATTTTAAATATTAATATCTCTTCAAATAACAGGGACTCTGACTGTCTTCCATGGGCCTGGTGGAGTGCGTAGGGATAGTATTTGGAAGGCCTTAGTAATAATAATCTTAGTGGGGAAGAGTCATTGAGCATTTACTATTTGCCAAAAACTAAGTGTTTTAACCAGTGGCTGTGGAGTCGATTCAGACTCAGAGTGACCCTATAGGACAGAGTAGAACTGCCCATAGGGTTTCCAAGGAGTGGCTGGTGGATTCAAACTGCCAATATTTTGGCTGCTTTAGAGATATTTTATTTAATTCTGACACTGGCCCTTTCTGGTTCAAACTCACTCAGAGGAACCAGGAAAACAGGCCTGGTGATCTATTGCCATTAAGATGGTTGTTGTTGTTAGGTACCATTGAGTTGATTTTGACTCATAGAGACCCCATGTGATAGAGTAGAAATACCCCATAGGGTTTTCTAGGCTGTAATCCTTACAGGAGCATACAGCCAGGTCTTTGTCTCAGGGAGCCACTAGGTGGATTCTGTCAACCTTTAAGCTAGCAGCTAATAGCTTAACCATTGTGCCACCAGGGCACCTTACAGCCAAGAAAACCCCATGGAACAGTTCTATTCTGTAACACATGGGGTTGCCATGCATAGGAATCTACTCTATGACAAAAAATAACAATGACCTTTCAGTTATATTACTATTTTATAGATGAGGAATATGACTGAATGGCATTAAGTAAGTTTTCCAAGGTCACACAGCTAGTAATTGACAAAGTTAGGACTGAAGAGGAGATTGGACTTATTAGAGTCCTTTCACACATAACCATTTTGGTAAATGCTTATTTAATGTGATCTCTCTCTGCTTCTGTGTCTTACTTCTCTAGTTTTGCACATGACTGAGAATCCTTAGGCACTTCTTTGTGCCTGATGCCTTCTATAAGCCTTTTGGATTCACACTGTTTTCCAGGGCTCCATTGGGATTTTCAGAAAAACCACTAAGATGGAAAAGACCATGGAGCACTACCCACCACAAAATGTTTAAAAAATTTCATACTGAAACCATGGAATGAGTGAAGAAGCCCCATAATGTTCTGATTCTTCCCTACAAACTTTTAATTTTTCTTTTCTTTTTGAAATATCAAATGTTAAGTTCTTTAAACAAATTTTTGGATTCTCTATTCTTTGTTGATGCCTTAAGTACATATTGGTTTTCCCATTGGTCTGGGTAATACAACAAAACTCTACTCCATGGTCTACTGAACAATTCTGAAAAGTTTTGATAGTAACACTTATTAAATTAATCACTGCAATCTGTTACATAATTTCAGCAAATAAGACGTTCAGATCTCTGTTACAGCTCTACTATAAAAATGGCACCCACGCTTAAGTGTTTACTCCAAAACTAATTTTGGTACAATCGCGCAAACTAATTGGTTATCAGGTGACTAGACACAGTTCTTTTAGTTGCTTGTTCCTTAGCTTTCCCTACTCTTGGGGTTTTTATAAATTATGGTATATGGCTATTATCAAGATAATTATTTCAGGCTTTGTCCTATACACAGAGAAGTTTTATTACTGACAAGAGACAAGATAATGTAGTGGGGAAATTTCTAACACAGTGAGGAGATCTTTCAATTTTTAATTCTTGTTTGTCTGCTAATAGTTAAGAACTTTGTTCTTTTAAATGCTCTAGGCCTCAGTTTCTCTCTTGAGATAGTTATCTTGCTTACAGCATAGGAACTCTGAAACAAATTAAGAAATGAAATATGTGAAAGCGTTTGAAAAAGTAGAAACAGTGCATGAGCTGTTGGAGATGAGGGGTTATGTGCTTAACTTCACCCATAATGTCCTGTCCCACATAGGTGCTCAGTCAGCATCTCTAAGTGATGATGATGATACTTCTTGCCTAGCTAGACTGTGAAATCCTGGCGGGCAGGGGCATACCTTATTGTGGCACTCATAGAATACTGGCTTTGAAAAGAGCATTTTCAAAATACTATTAATCAAGCAGTATAGGAAACACTGAGATGTAAGTATTTTAAGTAGAAAATATGTATTTACTTTCTAGTTACACTATTATCATAAGATCCTTTGTTATTGTGATGATATTTTCAGGGAAAATAAACAGCATTTGTAACAAAGGAGTCTAAATTATTCTTTACTTATATTACTTACTTATATTCAGACTAATTCTGTGCCTACAGTTCTTAAATGTATTGTATATCAATTAGAGTCTTATATTTTAAAAATATTACAGCTTCCAGTACTACATGAGGCACTTCTTCCATGCCCCCACAGACAGCCGACAGCTGTGATGATGGGAGTAAGGGAAATGAAGATTAATGCTGAACTTATAAGTCTTTATCCTTTTAGCAATTAATAGTTGTACTTTTAATAAAACATCTAAAACCACTATTTGAATATCCCTAAAATATTTAATATTGACTATAATCAGGCTTACCTAATTAAATACCCTGTTGATGGTTTTTAAATGCAGATTAGTTTTATTTATTCATTCTTAATACAGTGTATTTTTTGCTTGATGATACTCAGTCTGGTAATTGTGGTGAAATCTTACAAACTAGGCCCAGCAGACAGTGACTATCCCAAGGGTGGGGTTTAAGTAAGGTCATTATCATTTTATAATACTTAACACAAGGTTAACTCCTAAGGGGAAATCTTTACTCTTAAGGAAATGAGATGGACGTTACCTCTGGACTCAAATGACAAGGATAAATGAGTTGGCAGAGACGTTACAATTGCCTAGACAGGGACAAAAGAAATACGTTTTCCTTTGGGACAGATATCAGGCCTCCAAAAGCACAGTCTTCCCTCTGACAGTATCAGCACATTTTGTTTTTTTAACGTAGATCATCATATTTGTTGTTTATGTAGAGCTAACCAGAGTCCTTAGAATGACCCTGGTCATTTATTTCTTGGGCAATCCAAGTATATGATATCATTGCTCCTCTAAAGGCCAGATAGCACTGGACAGACTTCAAAATCAGGAAAATAGAATTGGTTGTCTCTCATTTTTGCAGAAGTATCATCAAAGAGGATGAGAAATAGCCAATTTTGGAGAACTGATAGATAATATAAACATAGGTATAGGTATAGGTATAGGTATGAATTTTGGCAGTGTAACAATTAAGCATTTGGCTGCTAACTGAGAATTTGGTGGTTTGAACTCATCCAGCAGCTCCATGAGAGAAAGACCTGGATATCTGCTCCAGTAAAGGTTACAGCCTAGAAAACCCTATGGGGAAGTTCTACTCTGCCACATGGGTTCGCTATGAGTCGAAATTGACTCAACAGAGCCTAACAACAACAGCATAGGTATAGATAGAGATAGGTATAAAGATAGAGACAGAAACAGAGGTAGAGATATAAAGGAACAGCGGGTCAGACAGGATGAACGGTAAGTCCAAGTTCCCCAGCATCTGTAGACTATCTCCACATTTACAGGTATTATCAGGGCAGAGCATTTGTACTGTCACAGCCTCCCACAACTCAACATGGCAACTTCTGAATGTGTGCAATGAGAAGAATGGGTGTGAAGAAGAAGGCGAAAGCTTGAAACTATTGGATATTAATGTTTTAAACTAATTGTCATGGCAGTTCACACCACAGCCTTTAAAACATGATCATGAATATGGACACAGCATGTCAGATATTCCCTATGAAGAACTGGACTTTCCTGCCGGACAGTACAATTGTTTCAAACCGTAATGCCCAAAAGTTACTTTGTCTTGGTTGCTCTTTCCTCTTGAAAAAGCAGAATAGTCATGAGTAAGTTGGAAATAACAGTAATTGTTTCTTACCCCTCCCTCCACCTAAACGTTGTCTTACATCGGGTAATTTTCTGCCTTCTCCTCTCCCCCAGCCTCTACTGTTCTCCCTCCTCTCAACTACAGCTATGAATAATTTATTCCTTCATGCTCCTTCTAGGTAAAGCACTGCTCTTTAATACCCCTTGAAAATTGTTACTCCACAAGTATTTATTTATTAGGAAAATTGAAACTGTCACTTCAGATCTCTTTTAGAATGCTGCTTCCCATATCTCACCTTCTGTTGTAAAACTATAGTTACATCTGTCTAAGCTCAATACTCTTCAGTATTTATTTATTTACTTACTTACTTAAGGTGACATTTTTTGAGTTCCATTTTAGATGATAAAGTGGGCTGGGACATGACACTTGCCTTGCATCTTGATGATGATATAATGTAGAAAGAGATCGCTAAATACAGATACAGATATAGGTAGGGAGGAATTCATGAACATAAATACAGAGATAAATATGGAAAAATAAACATGATATGGTGATAAATAAAGGGGAATTAAGAGAGTACAAGGAGCTCTGGTGGCACAGCAGTTAAGAGCTCCTCTGCTAACCAAAAAGTCTGCAGTTTGAATCCACCAGCTGCTCCTTGGAAACCCTACGGGGCAGTTCTCCTCTGTCCTATAGAGTCACTATACGTCGACGGCACCTAACAACAACAGCAGCAAGAGAGTACAGAGCTCATTTTAAAAGGCTTTTTACATTAATGCATTTATCTTGATATTAAAAATCTATTGACTTGTAAGCCTGACACAAAACTTGTCATAGTGCATAAATATCATGGACACTTCAGAAAAGATATTGTTCCTGGATTCCATTCAATGGTTGGAATTATTTATTAGATTGAATACCAATTAATGTCCTATGTAACAGCTCCATTTTCAGGAACTCACAAAAAATTTCCACAAAACAAAATTCTAAAGAAGATCCAATCACTCATGTCTTCATCTTGAACAAATTTGCCCATTTCTCAAGCTTTTTCACACTGTGTTTTTTTATTCTTTAATGCCATATAATTTCTATTATCCTTTTCTCCAACTATAGCTGTTTCCTTTTTTTCTGTAAATAGCTATATTTTCTCTTAGACTGTCTTAAAATTGGTACAAGTGCTTTATTGTCGAATAAAAAAGTCACATTTTCCAGATTTCCCCAAGGAATTGTCCAATGATGCCATCTATATTGTTCTAGTGGAGGTCTCTGACAAAAAATAAAAATAAAAAACAACAAAACCTAGAACATAGTGCAAAAAGGAGAAAAGGAGCTGACCCTCTGTTAGCATTTTTGGTAATATCCCTGTCCTAAAATTTTCTGGGACTTGTTATTCCTAGTCTTTCAGAAGTCATACTACTTGATACTATCTGGTCTGAAAATTCCCAACCCCATTATTACTTAGGGAAGCACCTATGGCCACTTCAGAATGAATTACCTGTCAGAACTGTTAATAGGTGCATTCCCAACTCATCAGAACCTGACTCATTAAAATTGCAAATTGTACACTGTTTGCAAGAAAAATATGTGATCCATTTTTTACTGTGTGCCAGAGAGTGTCTAACAAAGCGCTAGAAAACTAGAAATCAGCCGTTGATTTTTAAATTCAACATTATATATATATATATATATATAGAGAGAGAGAGAGAGAGAGAGAGAGAGAGAGAGAGGCTACTACTAGATGCACTGTAAGGAACACAAAGGCAAATAAGACAGGCCGAATTCTCAACGGAGGAATCCCTGGATGGTACAAACACTTAAGCGCTTGACTACTAACCAAAAGGTTGGAGATTTAAACTCACCCCGAAGTGCCTCGGAAGAAAGTCCTGGCAATCTGCTTCCGAAAGGCTAGCCTTAAAAACCTTACAGAGTAGTTCTACTCAGTACACATATAGGGTCGCCATGAGTCAGAATTGACTCGACAGCAACTAAAAATAACTAGTCTCAAAGGGAGAGAAAATTTTAAAATAGTAGGATGGAATGTGTTTTTAAGAGGGATGAATAAGTAAAATGGTAGTGGAATTTGGTGAAGGGAGACAGAAGGACTGATGGGGCTCGGAGAGAATGGCCATTACATAAAGCTTCAGGATATAGATGACATTTGGGCTTGGTATTCATGTGAAGAGAGTAGGTGGAGAATATTTCAGGAAGCTGAAATGAAATGAGCAATTGAAGTAGAAAAGTACAAATGCCTAATAAATATTTACTGAGTGAAATAATCCTAGTGACTGTCAAATATATATACATACTTTTTGTCATCAATGGGTTGGATTTCCACACCTTAAAATATCCTGAATTTTTTGAGTGTTGAGTGCATTTTGTCACCTTTTTATAACTGATTTCCACAGATAAAGTAGATGTCTCCATGCCCATCCATCTGCTAAGTAGGGATCATTTTGAAATTGAGTGTCAGGAGAAAGAAAAATAAAGGAGATCATGAAGCTGGGTTACATCCTGAAGTGTATTAAAACATAAAAACAAAAAACCATAAAACAGTCCAAATGACTCACTTGTTTTTCAGTATTCCACAATTTTGTGACAATAACTAGCAGTGTCATAATTTCACAGTGTCACCCTGGTGGAACATAGGGTTCCCGTAAGACTACATTTCTATCTCCTTCAACATCACTATGAAAATGACTTATTTGTTTCTGATTAATTAGGACCCGGTTTCTTCCTTCTTGGCGTTGCATTTTCCCCCCTGTTCAGTCTATCTGGACAGGCTAGATCTGCGTGGGCATGCACCAGTTTGTGAGATTCTGGATCAGAACTCAGTGGCTTTGCAACAGTGATAAACCCAACTTCTGGTAACTGTGAATTTGTGTTCCAAAGTGCCACCAACCACACGGTAAGATGCCACAAAAAGGAGCAGTAACTAGGTCGGGTTTTTGGCAGTCTCCTTAGAGCAGTAGCTCTGATGCTGGCTTGCCAGCAATTAAATAAGGCTGAGAAACAATTTTTCCTTGTCTTCCTTTACAAGCAGAACAGAAAAGCTCAGATTATCTGAGGGGGAAACCAAAGCTATTGCCATCGAGCCAATTCTGACTCATAGCAACCCTACAGGCCAGAGTAGGACTGCCCCACAGGGTCTCCAAGGAGCGGCTGGTGGTGAATTCGAACTGCCGAACTTTTGGTTAGCAGCTGAGCTCTCAGCCAGTGTGCCACCAGGGAGCACAGAGAAAAAGGAAAACTCTTTGAAGAAGAGGAGTTTAATTGCTAACTATTTAAACCAGTTGCTTACAAGTGGATTAGGACTCATGGTGACCCCACATGTATCAGAGTAGAACTATGTTCCAGAAAATTTTCAGTGGCGCCTCTGGATGAACTTAAACGCCAACCTTTTGGTTACCAGCCAAACAGTTAAACTCTGCACCATGCAGGGGCTTCGACAACTATCTAAAGTCCAATTATTTATGTCCAGTAAGAACGGAACTGGGCTAAGGTAGGGCACACACCATGTGTGTAGCCAGGATGTGTGAATGTGCTGGGGGGGTGGGTTTCAGTCAGAGTGGAGGGGGGATGGAGTTTCTCTTGCTTCCCCACAGCGCAGTCATAGTGCATGGTGGGCTGTCAATGAAGTCTCCAGAATGGTGCTATTTTCCTAGCACTGTCCATTAGATCAATTTTGGAAAGGTAAAGAGATGTGCTAGACTTGGTGGCATAAAGTTAAACTCCAGGAGAGACTGAGCCTTTCCTGGGCAGAAGATTTGCTTCCTTAGGAGCATAAAGGAAAGTTCAGGTTAGCATATGCCAAACATGAGTGACACAGCTGTTCAAAATTGTCCCTAGCAAAGGCACACCCAACTCTCCTGCTTTGAATGTGCTCTTCCCAAAGAGTCCATGATTTCCAATGATTAACCAATGAATATGCAAAAAGGCAAACAGTTAAGACAGAATCAGAGAGCAAACATTTGGAAGAAAGCATTAGAGAAGCTAATTGACATGCTTTGTAAAATGCCCAAATTATTACCTTTCTGGGTATGCAGAAAAGAAATTATCTTAAAATATAACACTTGTTTCTCTCTTTATCCTAGTGAATCCAGCCAACAGGATTTAGCACTGGGAAGAAGCCCAGAAGGTTTGAAATCCTGTAAGGAAAAAAAAAAATGTATTTTTAGAATTATGGTAACAGCTGCTAAGAAATGTATTTCTATTTTGTAGTCAGCCTGAGCTGCCTAACATATATGTGTGGTAGAGAAAGATAACAGAGATAAGGCAAGTGGAGAGAATTATAGCAAAGTGAACACTATCTTTGGTTGTTGTTGAAAGAAAAATTGAGTGCTAAAGATAGCATTTTATCAAAATAAAACTATACATTGTATATCTACGAACTAGAATTAGATATCTGTTGTCTCTCTCTTTCTCTCTCTCCTCCCCCTCTGTCATTCTCCAATCCTTACCTCTCAATTTATCTATTTTTTAATCTTCCTGAAAGAAATTTAGGGAGCATTAACAAAATAGCATAGATTTTACTAAAAATTACCTTCCAATATGATACCACCTGCCAAATACATAATACAGTATCCAATTTTCCCATTAAAAATAGCAATTAATTTTTTAAAAAACAAGATTGATTGATTTAACAAGTGAACTCTTTAGTAAATGACTAAATGAGTTAACTACAGTTTATTTTCTTATGACGTAAATTTTTATTAGGTTTATTATTAAAGTATAGCATAAAATCAAGAAACGTATTGTAGTCTTTTCGCATATTAAAATAAGTATAATAGTCTAGATTTTGTTTTGCATATGACAAGGTTTTTCGAACAATAATAACTAGACACATTTGGGAAATAGTTGTCTATTATCAATCATAGTATATAATGGCGTTTGTATCTAAGTCTTGGGCTTCTTCTTCCATTGCAATTAGTAGCAGGGGCCACTGCTACAAACAGAAGTATGCAGGCTCTTTTCTTTTGGGGGTTTTTGAATCTAATCTCCACTTGAAACAGCCTGAGGTTTTATCAAAAGGAGATACTGTGCATGTGGTTTGTAAACTAGGAGATGCTACAGAAATTTAATTAAATATGTAGTACATATTATATATAATATACAATTTGATAATACATTGTTGTTACGATTAATAACAATTAAAAATGAATGCTTGGAAAGTTCAACATTTTAGAAAGTTCAAGGAATCTAAAAAATGCTCTTAACAATTGCCCGAGTCTAGAATGACATCTTTTAGTTAGTCGTTAACTTGTCTTTCCTAGATGCTCTTGGAAATTTTCTGTCCTTTTTTCTCTACCATTTACATGCACATATAAAAGTCAGCATACCATTTTTCTCTCATTCGTATCCTAGGAGATAGAACTCATCAGCCATCCCTCCTTTTGCTCCCTTCCCCTGACAACTTGAATTCATGTGCTTATTCTCACTCTCTTTCTCTCCCATTCTATCCCTCTGGCTGGCTGACTTTCTCTTTCTCTCTCTTAAATCCCCTCTATTAATTGTGAAATGCTCCAGAGGTTTTAGGGAAGAAGCATTCCTCAGAGAACTCAAAAGATGTTTGCAAACTACGTAACACACGGCCCACTTCCACCCCCTACAAACACAGCCCATCCCAGATTTTACAATGTCACCTTTCTTCTCTGTTGCAACAGGAAAAAGCAATTTAAAATAGTATTCATATTTGACCATTGTTATGAATTGAATTGTGTCCCCTAAAAATATGTGTTGTAAATCCTAACCTCTACTCCTGTGATTATAATCCCGTTTGGGAATGGGTTGCCCTTGTTATGGTAATGAGGCAGGATTAGTGTAGGGTATATCTTGAATCACTCTCTTTTGAGATATAAAAGAAATTAAACAAGCAAGTGAGCAGAGGAAAGGTGGGGTAAAACCAAAGCCAAGATATGTGGAGATCTCCAAAAAACCAGGAAGTAGAAGTTGAAGAGACAAGGACCTTTCTCCACAACTAACAGGGAGAGAAAGACTTCCCCTACAGCCATTGCTCTGAATTCAGACTTTTAGCCTCCTAACCTGTGGGAAAATAAATTTCTGTTTGTTAAAGACACCCACTCGTGGTATTTCAGTTATAGCAGCACTAAATAACTACCTTAGGCTGGGTTCTCTAGAGAAGCAAAACCAGTAAAAGGTATAAATATATACAGAGAGAGATTTATATCAAGGAAATGGCTCACATGGTTGTAGAGGCTGGAACGTCCCAAGTCTGTGGGTCAGGCCAGAGGCCTTTCCTGATTCATGCAGCTGGCGAACCCAAGATCAGCAGGTCAGAAAGCAGGGCTGTTGCTCACAGGCTGTGAAGATCAACGAACCCCAAGATCAGCAGGCAAGGCCACAGGCAAGCTGCTAGCTAAAGTCCCAAGAACTGGAGGACAGATGAACAGCAGCCAGCTGCAGGATCCAGAGCAAGCAAAAACCCCCAAGCCTTGCCAGAATGTCCACTTATATTTGATGCAGTTCACATGCCCAAGGAAACTCCCTTTCAACTAATTGCCTACTCACAGCAGATCTCATCATGGAAGTGATCACAACATCACATGACCGCCAAACCACTGAGAATCATAGCCCAGCCAAGCTGACACACAACCTTAACCATCACAATAACTAAGAATTTGTTGCCAAGAAGTGGGGGTGCTGCTCTAACAAATACCTAAAATGTAGAAGTGATTTTAGAAATGGGTAATGAGTAGAGGCTGGAAGAGTTTTAAAGTGCCTAATAGTAAAAGCCTAGATTGCTTTGAGGAGAATGTTGGTAGAATTACGGATATCAAAGGCAATTCCTTTGGGGGGGGAGGGTGTCAAAAGGAAGTGAGGACAGTTATAGAGAAAGTATCTATTGTCTTAGAGAATACATATGGCACCAGCAATAGGATATTGCTAGAAATGTGTACATTAAGTGTGCTTCTGACAAGGCTTTAAAAGAAAATGATGAACATGTGATTTGACAGTGGAAGTAGCATGATGCTTTTTATGCAATAGCAAAGAACTTGTCTGAATTATGTTCAAATGTTTAGTGAAAGGTAGAACATGTAAGTGATGAACTTGGATATCTGGCTAAGAAGATTTCTAAGCAAAATCTTAAAGGGGCTGGGTTGTTTCTCCTTGTTACTTACAGTAAAACACGAAAGGAATGAGATAGACTTGAAAATAAACTGTGCAAAATGAAAACAAAACTTAAAGATTTGGAAAATTCTACTGTACAAACTAAGGCCATGTGTCCTAGAATATTCACCAAGGACATGGCTACACAAAATTTGTTAAAGAGATTAAGTCTGTGATTGATGGATGCAACCCACTACCACCGCAGAAAAACCATCAGCTTAGACTGAAAGGGACAGAGAAAAGAATGAAAGGAGAGAATACTGTCTGCCTCTTGGAAATTCTATAGGCCAGGAAACAGGCCAAAGGAGCTACATCTGTTGTCCTCCAAGAAAAGGACTATCCTGGAAGCAGCTCAGAAATCATGAGAACTGTTGGAAGGAACACAAGAAGCAGGGCCTTCTCAGTTTCAAAGGCTGGGGCCACAGTCTCCTAGATTTCAGAGTTGAATCTTCGCTAACTCGGTTCCAGAGTGTTGGGCTGCCATTAAGTTGTTCTAGGAGGATACAGCCACTGCCCAAAGCTGAGGAGGCAGGGCTGCCATGTCCAAGGGACAGAAGACTTGGGCCTACCTGGGCCAAGGAGATGGGGTTGCCACTCAGATGGACTAAGAGAATGGGGCTACCCTAAGCCAAGGGAGCACAGTTGCAGTTCTGGTATGCTTAAGCACTGATGCCCAGGGCCAAGGGGCTTCCATCCAGAATCCAGAGAGTGTAGGCAATACCCAGAGCCTGGTGGCGGGGTTGGGGGGGAAGTGGGGGGGGGGGGGTGGGCATTGTCAAGATGGTCTCAGAGAACAGAGGATTAATTTCAAGCCTTGAGAATTAATGTAATTTTTTCTGCTAAGTTTTGGATTTGCTTGGTTCCTGTTATCCCTTCTTTCCCTCAAATTTCTCCCATTTGTAACAGAAATGTCTGCCTTATGCCTGTTCTACCACTGTACTTCAGAAGCAGGTAGCTCGTATTCTAGGTTTCCCAGGTTCAGAGATGAAGAGGAAGTTTGACCCAGCATGAAATACGCCTTAAGTCTTACCCATATTTGATTTAGATGCTTCAAAAGATGCGATTTTGGACTGGGAGCTGATTTAAGACTTTTGGGGTGATGTGATGGGGTGAATGTGTTTTGCATGAGGAAGGACATGAATTTGGGGAGACCCAAGGATGGAACGTTACGGATTGAATTATATTCCCCAAAAATGTGTTGTAAATGCTAACCTCTATACTTGTAGTTAGAATCCCATTTGGGAATGGGTTGCCTTTGTTATGTTAATGAGGAAGGATTAGTGCAGGATGTATCTTTTGAGATATAAAAGAGATTAAACAAGCAAGTGAGCAGAAGAGGAGAGATGGGCTAAGATAGATGACAAGACACATGGAGATCTTCAAGGAACCAGGACGCAGAAGCTAAAGAGACAAGGACCTTCCTCCAGAGCTGACAGAAAGAGAAAGCCTTCCCCTAGAGCTGTCACTCTGAATTCAGACTTCTAGCCTCCTAACCTGTTTATTAAAGTAGTCCACTTGTGATATTTCTGTTAGAGCAGCACTAGATAACTAAGACAACTATAAAATATGCTTAGGAACCACTTGAGAAACGGATAGTGTGCTCAACCTAGTACTCTGGGAAATAAGATCACTGAGAATCTTTCTGCTGCTTTAGAGCTGAGGCTATGGCATACTCTTCTTTACAGGCCCAATGTCCATCACAAGGGCTAACACAGCAGAAGATGGTCTAATATCTGTTGTACCCAATTGCTTTTTTTTTTCATTTCAGCATTGAAATATAAATTGAACATTTTGTGTAGATAGGTTGAAATATCAAGTGGGGAGTATCAGTACTGTTTATTAAGTTCCAAAATACAGGAGTAAGAGATGGTCAATTGATAGTCAACAAAGGCAGTTTGGTTAATCATCAAAATAACACTTGCCATTCATTGAGCATTTCTATATGTTAGGCACTGTTTTACATGCTTTACATATTTACCTTGCTTAATTCTCTAAAGAAAAATATAAGGCAGGTATTGTTATTATCTCCATTTTACAAGTGAGGAAATTCAGGCACAAAAAGAATAAGTAACTTGTCGAAGGTCACACAGCTAGTAAACTATCGAGTCAGGATTTAAATACATGAAATCTAAATTGAAAATAAACAATTTTAAAACTAGAGTTTTAGGTATATAAGGCAAATTTGATTTCCACATTACACAGAAGCATGCCTATGACCTTCATAAGGGTCATAAACTGTATTTATTCAAATTTTCTTCTTATTACTACACTGACTGCCATAATTTTCACAAGGAAAAAAATAAACAGCTGACTAGTACAGTGGTCTCTGAAATATTGAAAAAGTAATCATACACCTGCACGCACAAAAAAATTATTTTCAGAGACACACTTTACAAGTGAGATGTAGAGAAGAAGAAAAGAAGATTCATCATGGTGAAAAGCCTGAAAACCGAAGTGTTAGCTGGAAGTTAGAATTTATTTGAAAAGAATAGATTGTAAAAACGACCACAATTTTTTCTCCCTGAATGTGCACCCCTTGCAGAATAACTTTGCCCCTTCTTCCATCAAGGGCACTCTATTTCTTCACTCCTTGAATCTGGAATGGCCTTGTGACTTGATTTGACCAATAAAATATGGTGGAAATGATGTGTCAATTCTGAGCTGAGGTTTCAAGAGGCTTTCCACAATTCCACTTCGTGGAACTCTGCAAGTGCCGTAGGAGCAAGGCCTGGATAGCCTGAAAAATACTAAAAGAGATGCAGCCCAGTAGCCACCATCACCCTACCCATCAAGCAGTCAATGCCCATAGATGCATGAGCAAACTCAGTCAAGGTCAACCAGGCCTGGCCCATATCAATACAACAACCCAGCTAACCCACAGACTTCTAAGCAATAATAAATTGTTCTGTCAAGCATCTAAGTTTTGGATTGATTGGTTTTGCAGTACAAGTAATATTTAACTGGCCGGGCAGTAGTGGTTCAGTGGTAGAATTCTCACCTTCCATCTGGGAGACCTAGGTTTGATTCCCGGTCAATGCATCACATACGCAGCTACCACTCGTATGTCAGTGGAAGCTTTCCTGTTGCTATGATGCTAGACATACTTCAGTGGAGCTTCTAAACTAAGATGGACTAGGCAGAAATGCCTGGTGATCTACTTCCAAAAATCAGCCAATGAAAATCCTATGGCTCACAATGGTTCAGTCCTCAGTTGATCATGGGGATGGCACAGGACCGAGTATTGCTGTGTTCTGTTGTGCATGGGGTCACCAAGAGTCACCGTGGGGTCACTGACTCAGCAGCAGCTAACAACAAGAGTTACTTAGATATTTGTAGCACTGCTTTAATACGAAAATTTGCCTGCTATTTTCCTAGACAGCCATAATTTAATCTTACTCATTTTTAACTGTTAAAACTTACCTTAAAAGCATCAAAATAAAAGCAAAGTTTTCTTAAATGACAAATTTCAGCTTTGCTGTCTATGGCAGTGGCATTGCCCATAATGATTTGTCATGCAGTGTTATTTTCAGAGCTCAAAATTAATTACGAACATGAAACAAATCATAGTGTTAAGGCACGCTTTAAAAACAAATTACAATCTCAAAATGGATAATTTACAGCTTGGAGAATTAATTGATTAAACCCAAAGTGCATAAAAAACATTGAAAAAACTGAGGAGTGAAAGAACCAACAATGTTATCCAACTAAATAAAAAAGAATGTCTTAGGAGCAAAACAACAGCCAAAAAAAAAAAAAAAAAAAAAATCAATAGTCAGAATTAAACCGTATGATCTTGGGTATAAAGAGGTTGAAATCCCAATTTGGAAAGCACCACTGTATTGCAAGGGTGGGTAGATTACAAAAAATCAAACCCTGGCCCTTCAGCAAAGTTGAAATAGAAATTATGGTATTGGTATTAAAATCAGCATAAAAGTGAGAATAAAAGGCATATATATCACTACTCCTTTTAATGTTTCTTTAATTTGTTTTTTGTCAAACTTATATAGATATAGATCTATTTAGGAAATTATCTATGAAACAGAAATCACAACAGAAATAAAGCAAGTAACAATGCAGCATTTTTAGACCAAACAGGATTTTTTTTTTCTGAGTCTAATGATTTTTAATACATATTTTAAGACTGGAGAAGATTTGAATTGTTATATTTGGAATAAATATTACAAGACATTTGAAATACATATGATGATCAAAGATTATGCCTCAATCAATTTTGTGCATGTTAAAGTACTGAGCTGGCCAAATGTTCATTTTATTGTATGTATATGAAATGTATAGCAAAGATACGCACAGAGAAGTTGAAAATAATTAAATATTTTAAGCATCGTAGTTTGTATAACAACCTTCGTTTTGTCTAAATTCGATATTACAAAATTGAAGTAGGCCAGATTTTCATTCAGTTCAGAACTGGAAGTTTCTGTGGAATCAACTTATTTGTCAAAATATTTAATACTTCATTCCTGCATCCCCCTTAGTCAGGGTCTGGAAGTTTTTCAGAGGAGTTATGCCATACCTCGGGTGTGCGTTCTCCCAAAAGCAGATCCTAACCTCACAGCTTGGGTTCAGGTAGTTTATTTGGGTTATGATCCCAAGGAACAAAAATGAGAAAATTGAGAAAGAGAACAGGGAATGACGAAAAAAATCAATAAACGTGTGCTAATCAGCTTTTTGCCATTATGGGCAACATTAAGTGTCCCCAGTACTGCTGGGGACACCCATAAGAACTTTGTGGAACATGGCATCAAGAAGCCACCAAGACAGCAACAAAATCTTATAGCATTCCTGGACCTCTGGGAAGACTCCAAGTAAAATACTGTGTCAACAGTTAAAAGAAGATGAAGAACAGGAATGATTGACTTACACAAGAGGGCTAAGAAACTGATTTACACATCCTAATAAACTACTTATTTGTTCACTCATTTATTCACTTACTCACAAACATTTTCCAAGTGCTTACTATGCTAGAGGACATTTATGCAAGTCTTTGGTTGTCAACTTCGACTTATTTTTGCATGGTAGGCCTCTAAACATGTTTTTTTACACACTTTTGAAATATTTACTAAATGGAGTTCCTGAATTTACTTATAGTATGATTCAGACATTGTTTAGCAAACATTTTTTCTGCTGCGGTTTCTCATTAAAAACTCTGCTATGAAGGCAATTCACTGCAGAAAGAACAGTATTTTCAACAAGTGGTGCTGATACACCCATATGTAAAGAAATAGACTTCATACCTCACAACACACACAAAAATTAACTCAAAATAGATCATATACTTAAATGTAAACCTAAAAAGATAAAACTTTAAGAAGAAAACTTAGGATAAAAATCTTTGTAACCCTGGGTTAGGCAAAACTTTTTTCAATAAGACATAAAAAGAATGATCCATAAAAAAATAAAACTGGACCTCACCACTCACCACAAACTTTCCACTCTTGGAAAGACACTTTTAGGAGAATGGAAAGACAAACCACAGACTTGGAAAAAATATTTACAAAGTGTGTATCTGATCTAGGACATACATTCAGATTATATAAAGAACTCTCAAAACTCAACAGTAAGAAAACAATCAACTCAATTAAAAAATGGAGAAAAGACTTGAACGAACATATCATCAAAGAAGATACAAAGAAGGTAAAGATGGTCAACATGATTAATTAATAAGGAATTTCACATTAAAACCGGAAGATCCCACTACACACGAAATAGAATGGCTAAAATTAAAAAAGAATTACCCTACCAAGTCTTGGTGAAGCTGCAGAGGAACGATACCTTTCATACGCTGTTGGTGGGAATGCAAAATAATGCAACCACTTTGGAAAATAGTTCAGCAGTTTTTTAAAACGATAAACGTGCATTCGCCACATGAGCCAACTATTTCACTTCCAGCTATTCTCACATAAGAAAAGAAAGCACATATGCATACAAAGACTTTACATGAATGTTCACAGTGGCTTTATTTGTAAGAGCAAAAAACTGGAAACAACCCAAATATCCATCAACAGGTGAGTGGATGAGCAAACGATGGTATTTCCATGCAATAGAATAAAAAAAGGAATGAATGACTGATACACACAACTACATGGACGAATCTAAAAATAATTATATTAACTGAAAAAAGCCAGACAAAAAAGAATACCTACTCCATTTATATAAAACCGTATAAAAGGCAAACTAAATCTGTAGTGATAGAGAGTGTATCAGTGGTTGCCTAGGGAGAGGGCACGGGGAGTGGGGGCGGGGGGGAAACTTAAAAGGACGCCAGAAGGATGATGGAGATGTTTATTATCTTGACTGCAGTGATAGTTTCACATGTATAAATGTTTGTCAAAACTTAGCATATTGTACTCTTTAAGCACAGGAAATATATTATATGACAATCATTTATTTCAATAAACCTGTCAAAAACAAAAACAAAAAACCCTGCTGTGGTCTAGGTTGTGCCAAACATATCTCAAACTTAGCGGTCCTACTAGTCATGAGAATATTCGTTATCTAAGCTGGGAAAAGCTTGTTGTGACTGTGTCTCTGTTCAGGCCAGGGAAGATGCGGATCCTGAGAACCCGTTGCCGTCGAGTCGATTCCGACTCACAGTGATCCTATAGAACAGAGTAGAACTGCCCTATAGGGTTTCCAAGGAGGAGTTGGTGGACTTGAACTGCCGACCTTTTAGTTAGCAGCCAAGTTCTTGACCACTACACCACCAGGGCTCTGTGTCCTGAGAAGGGAGTGTAGAAATACCAAAGTGAACTAGAGTTGAGAGGACAGATGAGATGCCTCAAGAAAAATAACATCTAGCAAAGCCATAGAAGTCCTGGGTGGTGCAAACAGTTAAGCGCTTAACAACTAACCAGAAGATTGGTGATTCAAACCCACCCGGAGGTGCCTTGGATGAAAGGCCCGGCAATCTGCTTCTGAAAGGTCACAGTCTTGAAAACTCTTGGAGCAGTTCTACTGTGTAGACATGGGATTACCGTGAGTAGGAGTTGACTCAACAGCCACTGCTTTGTTTTGGGGTTTTAGCAAAGCCCCACGGGGTTAGACCCTGTTCTTTCATTTAAAAACATCTGTGCCCCCTTTGGCTACTGCTTTCTGCCATGTGTTCTGCTATCAAAATGGTAAATATTGTCATTTTAAGTGAATAACTTTTTTCTTCACAAAGGCATACATTGGGAATATGAATGTTTTTAAATTTACAGGCAATGACTTCTTCATTTTAGAATTTGTAAGAGGATTTGGTGAGTAAATGTGTCGATGTTCAGGGAACCTACTCCCTGAGATGATCCTAAACATCGTATCTGATAGCTTAGCTGTCAGGCTGGGTGCATCAAGTCCTCCTTTGCAAAACCAGGAAGTTAAACCTATTCAAATGATTTACTGAAGCAGTGTGGTCAGTGATTGCCTCTGGAGTGTTCATGTAACATAGGACTGTAAAACTTTAAAACCAGTCCATGCTTCTTCCTGGCATATAGCTTGAACACCCGTTTCTCTTTCAGCTTAAACTCTTTCTTCAATTTACTTTTCCTTCAGACTCTTTTAAACAGAGTTACAACATATTTTGCTGTTAAATCATGAAAAATGATAGAATCGCTATACTTTTTCAAGAGTCAGTGTCAAATTACACCCTCTGACAGGTAATATACCGATGGAGTCAGTAATTTCAACTATTTGTATGCATTTCAGGTTTGCCAATTACCCTTCCAAGCTGTAAATTGCCTATTTTGATAGCACAATTTGATTTTTAATGTTTGTCTTAACAGCCTGATTTGTTTTGTCTTTTGATTTGTTTCACATTTTAGTAATTAATTTTTAACTGACAATATCTCTCCTAAAAGAAAGGTGAAGTATGAAAGCCTTTTAGAGCTACAGTAGTTTGACACTAATATAAATTTCTGTCTCGTGCAATGGACCCTAAGCAGAAAATGTCAGGCTCCCTCTTCTTTTCTCTGGAAAGGAGTCATCACTTCTTTTCCAGGAGATATGCTAGCTTGAGTTTCAAATATACACTGCATAATCCACAAGCTTAAACACACATGGATAAATAAAATTGGCCCAAAGAAATATATTCAAAACAGAAGTGATATTTTTCAAGTCATCAGTCTGAAAATAAGGAATAAAATGTGCCTTGGGGTTATGTAAATATATTTGGCCTCAGATGGTCTCTGATTCATTCTGCATCTTTGGCCTTCTGGCAAAAACTGTATGGAGAAAACAAATCTCTCATTCCTAGACATGTATCGCAAAACTTCCCTTGTTATAACTACTTGGAAAACTCAAGCACTGCTGACTTTGATTTATGGCCTTGTATGAGGACAGTGGTGGTTTAGTGATAGAATTTTTGCCTTCCGTGCAGGAGACTCAGGTTCAATTCCCGACTAATTCACCTCATGTGCAGCCACCATCCATCTGTCATTGGAGGCTTGCATGTTGCTATGATGTGAAATGGGTTTCAGCAGAGCTTCCAGACTGAGATGGACTAGGAAGAAAGACCTGACAATCTACCTTCAAGATTGCTTTGACTATTAAGGGCATCTTGCAGTTGCGTATAAATTAAATTGCATTTCTGCAAAGAAGGCTGATGGGGAATTTTGATGGGGATTGTGTTAACTCTATAGATTGCTTTGGATACTTTTGACATCTTTTCCAACCTAGGAAGCTGAAACTTCCTTCCATTTATTTAGGTTTTCTTTAAGTTCTTTCTGTAATGTTTAGTAATTTTCAGAGTACAAGTCTTTCACCTCCCCGGTTTAATTTTGTTCTAGGTATTTTATTTTTTAGATGCTATAGTAAATAGAATTATTTCCTTAATTTCCTTTTCACCTTCCTCATTGCTGATGTATAGAAACTCAGTTGCTTCTGTGTGTTGACCACGTACTTGTCACTTGTAGCTTTCTTGTGGATTCTTTGGAGTTTTCTATATGCAGCATCATGTCATCAGTGAAAAGAGATGGCTTTACTTTTCCTTCTGGATTTGGATGCCTCTTTTTTTCTTTTTCTTGTCTAATTGCTCTGGCTACAACTTGCAGTACAATATTGAATGGCAGTGGTAAGAGTGAGCAACCTTGTCTTGTTCCTGATCTTAAGGAAAAAACTCTCAGTCTTTCTCCATTAAGAATGGTGTTATCTAGGGGTTTTTCTTAAACGTCCTTTATCAGATTAAGAAATTTCTTTTCTATTTCTAGATTGTTGAGTGTTTTTATCATGAAAGGGTGCTGGATTTTGTCAAATGTCTTCTCTGCATCAATTGAAATGAGCATGTGGTTCTTTTCTCTTATTCTGTTAATGTGGTGCATTACATCAATGAGATGGATTGACACAGTGGCTACAACAATAGGCTCAAACATAGCAATGATTGTCAGGATGGTGCAGGACCAGGCAGTGTTTTGTTCTGTTGTACATAAGATTGTTATGAGTCAGAACCAAACTTCACAGGACCTAAAAACAATAACAAAGGGTTTCCAGAACTATGTTGATTAAGAGCAGTATGGGCAAACATCCTTCCCTTGGTCCCAATCTTAGGGGAAACGCACTCAGTCTTTAACCATTATGTGTAAGGTTATCTGTAGGTTATTTGTAGATGCTCTTTATAAAATTAGAAAGTTCTGCTCTATTCCTAGTTTTCTGAGAGTTTTTATCATTAATGTGTGCTGAAATTTGTTAAATTATTATTGTTAAATCAATGTTGTTAAACTGATGTTATCAAATGACTTATTTTTTAGCATATTAGTAGTGTGCAGTTCATTGACTGATTTTTAAATATTGAACCAGTCTTACATTTCTAGAATAAATCTCATTTGGTTATGGTATATATTTTTTTTTAATATATTGCTGAATTCTATTTGCTAAAATTTTGTTAAGGATTTTTGCATCTATATTCATGAAAGAAAATGGTCTGTAGTTTTCTTTTGTTGAACAGTCCTTGTCTTGTTTTGGTATTTGAGTTAAACCAGCTTCAAAAATTGAATTGAACAGTGTTCTCTTCTCTTCTCTCTTTTAGAAGAGATTGTGTAATTTGCTGTTAATTCTTCTTCAAACTTTTGGTAGAATTCTCCAGTGTAATCATCAAGACCCGGAGTTTATGTTTGATGAAGCTTTTAAATTATAGATTAAATTTCCTTAATATTTATAGTGCTATTTAAATTATCTATTTTATATTGGATGGGTTGTGGTAGTTTGTGGTTTTTGAGGAATTGGTCCATTTCATCTCAGTTGTCAAATTTATGTCTGTAGAGTTGTTCATAATATTCTCTTATCCTGATATTTGTAATTTGTGTCTTCTCTTTTTTTCTTTATCAGTCTTACTAGAGGTTTGCCAATTTATTGATCTTTTTAGTGAGAGAACTCTTTTTTTCCTCATTGATATTCTCTATTTTCTGTTTTCAATTTCAACTATTTCTGTTCTTAGCTTCTTCTTCTGGGTTCTTGAAGTTGAAGCATAGATTATCGATTTGAGAAACATTTTACTCTACAGATTTTCCTCTCAGCACTGCTTGAGCTGTGTCCCACATCTTCTGATATGATATACCTCCATTCTCATTTAATTCAATGTATTTCTTATTTACTTTGAGAGTTCTTCTTTGACGTGAACTATTAAGAAGTGTGTTATTTATTTTTTATGCATTTGGAGATTTTTCTGTTATCTTTCTGCTGTTAATTTCTATTTCTATTCCACTGGAGTCAGAGGACACATTCTGTACGATTCCAATCCTTTTAAATTTGTTGAGCTTTGTTTTATGGACCAGGATATAGTTTATATTGGCATATGTTCCATGGGCACTTGAAAAAACAGGTGTATTCTGATGTTGATGTTATTTCTGTCCATTAGATTCTGTTGTTTGATGGCTACAAATTCTCAATTTTACTTCATCTGAGAATGACTTGATTTCCCCTTGATTCCTGAAGGACATTTTTCACAGAATTTGAAATTCTGGGTTGATAGTTTTTTGTTTTTGGGGTTTTTTTTTTTCTTTCAGCATTTCAAAATGTTATGCTACTTCCTTCTGGTCCTCTGATGTGAAATTGCTGTAATTCTAATCATTTTTTCTGTTTAGGTAGGATGTCATTTCTGTCTTGCTCCTTTTAAGCTTCTTTTTTGTTTGTCTTTGGTTTTCAGATGCAAACAACTACTATAAAACAGTGGCCTGCCTGCCTTAACAAGCATTAGTTCTCAAATTCTAGTCAGTGGGTCACCGTTAGGAGCACACCATAGGTGATTGTCTTATATGTTAGATGTTTCTAAAACAGCATCTTGATTCAAAAACAAAAATTGTCATCAAAAACTTGTCATTAATGCAAGTGATTTTATTTTCACTTGTGCAACATGCAATGGGTCACTTACTGGAGTTATTTTCTGATAATACAATGACTTTTTAATTGGAGGGGTGAGGGAGAAAAACTGTTAATCTGGGTTCACAGGGCTAACCCTGAAATATAATCATATCAGTATATGTATCAGAGGTATGCTCTGTCCCAGTGGGTGTACTGTCCTTATTGATACGGACCTAAATCCCTCTGCTCATGTTAGTGATTTCCTCTACATCCTCTGGTAAATTTACATTCCTAGTTATAGCAGCTGGTGTCCACTTCCCAAACAGCTGGCTCTCCATTTTTTATTTCCTCATTCATTCTTACTCTCACTTTATAAAGTGGGAGCCTTGTTTGTTCCTCAGAATGATGCTTGCTTCGTTTCTCCTTGTAAACAGCTGTAGAAGATAACGGACACTGGAGTAATCTTTGTTATATTGAACCAAATCGAGGTCCACAGAAGATACAAGAGACTGTCAGAGGATATCAAAATGATGAGGTTAAACACAAAATTAACTAAAAACTTTCCCTCATACCTAAACCTATGTCCCCTTTTCACTCCCCCTTCTAGTCATCAAAATATTTAGGATGAATGAAACAATTCAGATAACTATAAATAAGTCAAATATGCATAAAACTTTAATTTCCTATTAGTATTGGAGAAATGAAGCCAAAGCAAATAATGGGCATCATTTTCTAGCATACTATTCTCTAAAGGCTGTGTTATTTTCTATATGTCTACATTTAATAATTTACTGAATTCTAGTGTTTTAGGGAGGAAAAAAGATAATGTAATGATTCAACTCAGCAACGTTTTAGAGAGTGAAATGTGCCCCTAATTTAGCACTCATTGACATGGGGTTGCCATGAATTGGAATCAACTCAACAGCAACCAATGACAATATTCTCCAAAACACGTCAGAGACTGTATAGCCACATAATAATGCATCCATTTAGGTTTTGATTTTTAGTCTGTATTTCTTATCTCATTATTCCTGTCAACTGGATGAAATGGATGAGAGGAGAAACTGATCTTTTTGCTCTGAGTGGTTCTGTTTTCTTTGACATGTTGTTAGAAGCTGAGATTTTAACTCAGCAGAGGAGTATGCCTAACACTGATATTGTACTGTTAATCACTTCTCCAGAACAAAATGAAGTGCATGTCCAGTTCTCCTCAAACTATCATGCCTATACCTTAGTGTGTGTGTCACTTTAAGATGAGAAAGCCTGTGACCACTAACTTCTTCGTAAACAGGAGCAATAGGACGCTCATTTCTGGTTGAAAGTCTGGATTTCTAAGCTGTCTCCTCCCCTCAACCTCTACCCCCATCCCCAGCACATAACATGCCTGACATCAGACCTTTACTTCTGAGTCTTTTCCCACCTCATTCACCTGACAGCCTTCTCCACAACAGACATCTTATCAGATGTGACTGATTGCTGTAATCTGTACTCTGGGTAGCCATTAAGCAAATTACCTGAATCATTGCAAGGATTAGTCTCATTAACACATGATCAGCATCAAATTAAAATAATGAGTGTTTAACTTCTGATGTCTTCCAGTTGTTTGAACAGCTTGATCAGCCACACCAGGCTGGCAGGGAGGTGGGGGTGTCAAAGAGTCACAGAAAAAAGTGACGCTGCACTGCTCAAGACATATTATAGTTTGCAAGTAGAAGGAGGCCCCAGCCGATACGCACTGTCTAGATGAAAGATTTCTCCTGAACAGTAAAGACACTAGGTCCAAACCGGTCTCTCGTTCATTGGCATAGTACTGCCAGTCATTCATATGGAGCAAGGGTTTACATACTAATGGGGTACCCCTTTACCCTCTGAATCTCCTGGATATTCATTTCCATTGGACTGTCCTGTCTCAGAAAGCACAAAATGCAACTTTTCTTCTTCCTTCACCAAACTTTATCAGATTCAAGAGTAAAAGCCCTGTTGTTAACCAATGTCGTAAAACAATACGTGTACCGTTTGTTGAGAAACTAGTTTGTTCTGTAACCTTCAGCTAAAGTATAATGAAAAAAAAAGAAATGTTGTCTGATTTTCAAATTGCATATTAAATAAACTTCAAATTGATTTATTAAAAAAAAAAAAAGTAAAAGCCCTAATGTGCTGAGATTATGGTAGACTGATTAGGTACAGATCCTCCTTAGTTCTCACATTTTTCCTTGGAAATGACTAACCAAATATCAAAACAAGGGAAATCTTGTATCATTTCTGGAAACTATGAAGAGCATCATTCACATGTAGAAAATTAAGAGAATTTCTCTGAATCATACATTCACAGGGAAGAATTGACAGAGGCCTAGAGGATCTACTCACTATTGCCCTGCCTGCAGAAGATCAACATTTGAAGAAAGACAGTGGACAGGTTAAGGTGGCCCTTTGACTTTAAGACTGATGACAACTTATCTGGCAAGTAAATGGGCAAGACAACCAGAGACCTTGCATGGTCATTGGGCTTCCTCCCTGAGCAGCCAAAGAAAATAAGCAATTGGCTGTTGTCATACATTTCTCTACCAGCCCCATGAAAAAATTTATAAGAGGAGAACAATATTACATAAAGGAAGGGACAATCTAAGATCAGGAAAAAGTGTGTGGATGAAAATCACAACCGCTGATTATAAACACTCTTAGTGAGATGTACATTTCTCAGTCACATAGAAGAATACACTATAAAAACCCATTGTCGTTGAGATGATTCTGACTCATAACGACCTTATAAGACAGAGCAGAACTGCCCCATAGGGTTTCCAAGGCTGAAATCTTTACGGAAGCAGATTGCTACATCTTCCTCCCACAGAGTGCAGAGTGGCTTGTAGGTTTAAATCACCAACCTTTCAGTTAGCAGCTGAGCGCTTAACCACTGTTCCACCAGGGCACCCTCCTATACACTATAAAGGAACAAAAATACACTATCAAGGGACAGAATGACTTCGATCAGACTTTTTTTGGCAATATTAAATGCTAAGAGAAGGTGGCAGATCGAGACTCAAGGCTCGTGTATCCATATAGGAGTCCTGGGCAGCTCAAATGATTAACTGCTCGGCTACTAGCTAAAACATCCCAGAAGTGCCTCTGAAGATAGGCACTTTCAAAAGATCACAGCCTTGAAAACGGTATGGAGCACAGTTCTACTTTGACACTCATGGGGTCATCACGACTGAGAATTGACTTGATGGCAACTAAAAACAATAACAGCAATAACAACATCCATACAAGTTCACATTAATGTGATAGAGCCATTGAAAGTTGTTTTCACATATGCTAGACTCAGGCTATCTCACCCAAAATTCTTCGTAAAACTGTTTTGAATATATAACTAAGTCAGCTAAGACATAAATGTAAATAAGGAGCTCAAAAAGTAGAGTTGTACTGTAAAATTTCAAACATAGTCCTTACAAGATGAAATGCATAATGCTGAGCCAATAATTAAATAATAACAACTTGGGTCTGAAATCTGAGATTATATCAACAAAACTATAATGTGAAGGATCAATAAGGACAAAAAAATACTAAATTTATCATCTTAGCTGGAGGGGTGTGGGTGACAGTAGGTACTGTTTTACTCTTTTCATTGATTATGAGAGAAAAATACATTCAAGTAAGCTTAGAAACACATAGAATTCAGGAAACTATGCTTTCTTTCCAAATACCTAAAGGAAAAAAAAAGTATATGTAATAAAAGACAGATAAAAAAACTGATAAGCAAAATAGAAAATCTCTAACAAGATAACAGATAAAAATAATAACAACATTAACTATGACAATTAGTTTAAAAGGTTTAATTGTTCAATTAAAAATAAACTCTCAAGCTGAGAGTTTTTTAAAGGCCTTTATTTAAGGGAATAGGACCAAAATTTAAATGGCATAGAAATGCTAATTTAAAAAATAGCAAAAATATATAATTACAAATAAAAGAAAAACAAGAGTGGCAATAATAACATAAGATAGACTAGAATTCAAAATAAAATTTGTCAGAAAGGACAAAAGTAAAAGCTGAGTAATAAGGCAACAGAAGTTTAAAATGAAAAATATTTAAATGCTTAGCAGAAATCAACTGACATACAATAGAAGTGGGAGTCCTTAATACTAAAATTTGAGCCTTAGGTGGATCAAATAAACATTAATAATTTCCAAAAGGGAAAACTTGTACATCTTGTTACTACAGATTACAGTTTAATAAAGCTAGAAATTAATTTTTTAGAAGTTTAACAGAAATACCAAATCAGTTCAAAATGTCAGAAAACCACACTACTATAGAACTCTCAGATGGAAGGGGCGTACACTATAGCTATTAAATACAATTTAAAAGATACCATCAACCTGGAACCTCAAAATATGACTTTATTTTGAAATAGGATCTTTTTGGATGTAATTAGTTAAAGATCAAAATGAGGCCATACTGGATTATTTAAAAAAAAAAAAACGTGTTGCCTTTGAGTCAATTCTGACTCATAGCGACGCTATAGGACAGAGTACAACTGCCTCATAGAGTTTTCAAGGAGTGGCTGGCGGATTTGAACTGCCTACTGTTTGGTTAGCAGCTGAGCTCTTAACCACTGTGCCACCAGGGCTCTCAACTTATCATAGAGCTATAGAATTATATTATTATTATTATAGGGCCCTAAACCCATTGACTGGTAAGTTTATAAGAAGAGAAGAGGATGTAAAGAGACAGAGAAGAAGATCATATGAAGACGAAGGCAGCATAAGAGTGACGCAGACATCGAAGCAATGCAGCCCCAAGTCAATAAGCACCAAGGATTGCCAGGAACAACCAGAAGCTAGGAAGAGGAAGGAAAGATTCTTTCCTAGAGCTTACAGAGGGATCAAGGCTCTGCTGACACCTTCATCTGAGACCTGTCGCTTCTCTAACTATGAGAAAATCAATTCCTTTTGTTTTAAGTCACTGACAGTTGGTCAAAGCTATATTCATAACTTTATTGTTATTGGTAGTTGCCGCCGAGTCAGCTCCAATTCATGATGACAGTATATATAACAGAACAAAACATTGTCCAGTCCTGTGTCATCTTCATGATCTTTGGTATGTTTGAGTCCATTGTGGTGACTATGGTGTCAATCCATCTCATTGAAGATTTCCCTTGTTTTTGCTGACCCTCTACTTGACCAAACATGATGTCCTTTTCTAGTGATTGGTCCTTCCTGATATTACATCCAACATAAGTGATCTTAAAATCCATAGCCATAAATGATTATAATATTAGTCAAGAAAGAATTTAAAAAAATGAAGAATTCAAAATCAAAAGCTACACAAATAAGACAAATCTAAATAAATTAGAAACAAAAAAATTTGCAAAAATAAAAATGATTAAGCAAACAAAAAAAAATTATAAGTAAGCCTAAGAGAGACTTATATTATAAAAGTTAGTAACGAGACTAGCATAAGGTTAAGAGAGAAACAAAATAATAACAAGACTGAGAGTGAGAGCAGGTGAGGGAAAGAGAACGAGAGGAGAGAAAGAGAAAATACAACTATCTACAAAATTAGAAATAATAAGTGAAATCTAACCAGATCTGTGAGGGAGATTTAAAAATGAAAAAGATAATTTTTGAAACTCTATGCAATGAAAGATACATTTCTAGGAAACTGTTTTCATGAATTAGAAGACTCAATATTGTAAAGACGTTCGTTCTCCGAAGTTGATCTAATAATTCCATGAAATTCCAATAAAAATTCCAGAAGCTTTTGCTGATAATAGATGAGCTGATTCTAAAGTTGATAAGGAAATGTAAAGAGTCAAGAACAGCCAAGACAATCTTAGAGAGGAACAAAACTGGATAACTTATACTATAGATATCAAGATTTATTAAGAAACCATAGTAATTAAAACAGTATGCGATTACAGACACATAGATCAATTGAACTGAGCAGAAAGACAGGAAACAGACCCACACATATGTAATTACTGAATTTATGGCAAATGGAAACTGCAGGTCATTGGTGGATAATATTTTCCAATAAATGATACTGTGTCAGTCAGGTACACATATAAACAAATGAATCCTGAGTCTCACATTACATTATCATTTATATCTAAATGTACAAAATATGGTAGTAAGAAAAAAGTAGAAAAAAATATAAATACTTATGTATGATTTAGAGGTAGGCAAATATTTCCTAAAGAGGAAACAAATCACACTAATTGTAAAGGAAAAAAAAAAGTTAAACTGGACTGCATTAAAATTAAGAACATTGCTTCATCAAAAAACACCATTTAGAGAGCAAAAATGCCAGCCACAGAATGAAAGGATATGCTTTAAATAAACCAAGCTGACAAAGAATTTTCACCCAGAATGTACAAAATTTTATACAGATCAATAATGATGTGTAAGCCAATATAGAAAAATGGCAAAAAGACTTAAATAGACACTTTAAAAAAAGGATTAAAAAATGGCAAATTAACATATCAAAAGGTGCTCAACCTCATGAGTCCTCAGGGAAAAGCATATTAAAACTACAATACGAGAGTTCTTACTTCTGGTATGGAAAAGTGAGCAACTAATAATCCGATCCTTCTACAAAAATCAGCTACAAACACTTGACAAAATGCAAAAACAAACAAACCAAAAATAACCTGAGGGATCTGGAGACTAGGGTCTATCACTGAGTAAGTTTCCAAATTTTTGCAGCTTTTCTCTGAAAGCAGCTGAAGTTGTAGTGGGGGGGATATAGGAAAACTAAAACTCCAATAGAAAGCCTATGGTATTTCTACTAGGAGAATCAGGATACTTCCTCTGATAACCAGGGCAATCAGAGAATGACGGGAGGGCCTACAAAGAAGAAAGCCAGAGAAGAATAACTCCGAATTACGTGTTTAAACTCTACCCAAGTTGGTGCTTGACCCTGAAATGATGCATGCACTTGGCGAACTGAAAGCGGCTAATAGTTAAGGCCTGAAGAACTGGACTGTGATCTGAACTGCTGCCCATTACAGTCATGAATGTATACAGTTAATTAACTGTTAAACAGAAACATCAACAGTCTTCGGAGCAACAAAACAAAACTCAGAATGTCTACAACATACTTAAAATGTTCAGTATACAATCAAAAGTACTCAATAGATGAAGAATTAGAAACTATTTCGAACTGCAAGAGAATGAAAATACAATGTATCAAAATTTGGAGAAAGCCGTTAAAGCTGTGCTAAGAGAAGTTTAGAGCTTTAAGTGTGTACATTAGCAAAGAAAAAAGATAAATGGCCTAGAGTTGCACTTCAGGTGTCTAGAAAAAGAAGAACAGATAACCCAAAAGCAAGTAAAAGGAAGGAAATAATAGAGATAAAGGCAAGAATCAATGAAATAGAAAATGGACAAACAACAGAGAAAATTAATAAAGGCTGTTTTTTTGGGAAGATCATCAGAATTGTTAAACTCTCAGTTAAACTAAAAAAAGAAAGAAAAAGAAAAAAAAACCACAAAGAAGACACAAATTACCAATACCAGGAATGAAAAAGAAATTGTCAGTCATCACGACAGGCCTGCAGAAGTTGAAAGAATAAAAAGATTATTATGAACAACTTCATGCTAACAAACCTCATAGAAGAATAAATAGACAACCTGAGAGAAGAAACAATACTAATTTAAACAAATTATTTCAGAAAATAGAAGAGGGAACCCTTCCCACATGATTTTATTTTATTTTATTTAAATATTTTACTAAGTTTTTGGTGAACATTTACACAGCAAGTTAGGTTCCCATTTGACAATTTCCACACAAAATGTTCATTGACATTAGTTACATATATTGCAAGGTGTCGACATTCTCTTTGTGTTCTGTTTGTTCCAGTTCCAGTACTCTAGTTTCCCTTCCCCCTCATCTTCTCATCTTTGCTTTTGGGTAATTATTGACCTTTTGGTCTCATGCTGATGGTTTTTAAGTAGAGCACTGATCTTACAGGCAATATTTATCTTGTGTGCCACTGTTTTTTGCTAAAAGGTGATCTCAGGGAATAGGCTAAGGCATAGGTTTAAAGTGTCTCAGGAAGTACTCTGTTCTCTACTGCTCCAGTTTGTCAGGTTTTTTGTTTGTTTGTTTGTTTGTTTGTTTGGTTTTTTTTTTTGGTAAGAATTTGAGTTCTGTTCCACATTTTTCTCTCATTCTATCCAGGACCATCTATTGTAATCCTGGTCAGAAAGGTCAGTGGTGGTAGCCAGGCACCATCTAGTTCTTCTGGCCTCAGGGTAGATGAGGTTGTGGCTTGTGTAGATTTGTTTCTTCTCTGACTTTTTGGTTACCTTCTTACTGTTTCGTTCCTGGCGAGTAGAGACCCATGGTTGTATCTTAGCTGGCTGCTCACAAGTTTTTAAGACTCAAGACACTATTTACCTCACTAAGATGCAGATCTTGATTTTGTAAACTATGTTATGCCATTTGACTGAATTTACCCATGAGACTATGCTACACGACTTTATGAAGACAGCATTACCTTGATACCAAAACAAAGATATCACAGGAAAAGAAAACTACAGAGCAATATCTGCAAAAATTTACAGCCGAGGGCTGTACGCATTTCCAGGAAAGATCCTAAGCGCTCACTTTTGACTAATCTTGAGGCTATGAGCATGCAAAAAGTGAAGGCTAAGATAGGGTTGTAAACTGCCTACCAGATTATTAAAGACACAACAGAACACACAGAGAACTCCTCAGCAAAGGCGGGCAGGCTTATTGGTTCTAGGCCGTTAAGGAAAGCTCTGCCCAATCACTAGCTGATCACTAAGTGAACTAGAAGGAGCCCTGGTGTTGAAACGGTTAAGCCTTTGGCTGCCATCCAAAAGGTTGGCAATTTGAAACCACCTGGTGGCTCCCTGGGAGACAGACGTGGCAGTCTACTCCCATAAAGATTATAGCCTAGAAAACCCTATGGGCCAATTCTACTCTGTAACATGGGGTCACTATGAGTCAGAATCAACTATATGACACTTAACAACAAAAGCTACAAAGCGAACTTGGCAGAAACTTTAGTGATCTTACATGACAAAGAAAACAGACTTTCGAGAGAAAGTCACAAAAAAACAAACAGCAATAGCAGCGACAATAAACAACAACAAAACCTGAGAGAGAGGGGTAATCTGATTCCCAGAGTTGACACATTATATTACATAACATGTCTAGTTTTTTTAACAAAAAAATATGAGACATACAAATAAACAAGTACTTACGGCCTATAAACAAGAAAAGAAACAGTCAATAGACTCTGTCCCTAAAACCAAAAAACTAAACTTATTGCCATCAAGTCGATTCCAAGTCATAGAGACCCTATAGAACAGAGTAGAACTGCCCCATAGGGTTTCCAAGGAGTGGCTGGTGGATTCCAACTGCCGACCTTTTTGTTGGCAGCCAAATGCTTAACCACTGAGCCATCAGGGCTCCAGAAACTGTCCCTAGGAAATGCCAAATATTGGACTTCTCAGACAAAGACTTTAATTAGTACAAATATATTCAAAGAACTAAAGGAAACCAAAGAATTAAAGAAGGTTAATAATGATGTCTGACAAAATATAAAATATCAAAAAAGAGATGTTGTTAGGTGTCCTCAAGTCGGTTCCAACTCATAGTGACCCTATGTTCAACAGAACGAAACATGGCCCAGTCCTGGCCATGCTCACAATTGTTGCCATGCTTGAGCCTATTGTTGTAGCCACTGTGTCAATCCATCTCATCAAGGGTCTGCCTCTTTTTTGCTGACCCTCCACTTTACCAAGCATGATGATGTCCTTCTCCAGGGACTGATCCCTCCTGATAACATGTCCTAAGTATGAGAGACATAGTCTCTCAATCCTTGCTTCTAAGGACCGTTCTGGCTGTATTTCTTCCAAGACAGATTTGTTCATTCTTTTGGAAGTCCGTGGTATATTCAATATTCTTCACTAATACCATAATTCAAAGGCATAAGTTCTTCTGTCTTCCTTATTCATTTTTCAACTTTCACATGCATATGAGGTGACTGAAAATATCATGGCTTGTGTCAGACACACCTTAGTCTTCAAGGTGACATCTTTGTTTTTTAACACTTTAAAGAGGTCTTTTGCAGCAGATTTGCCCAATACAATGCATCATTTGACTTCTTTACTGTTGCTTCTGTGGTCATTGATTGTGGATCCAAGTAAAATGAAATCCTTGACAATGTCAATCTTTTCTCTGTTTATCATGATGTTGCTTATTGGTCCAGTTGTGAGGATTTTTGTTTTCTTTATGTTGAGGTGTAATCCATAGCGAAGGCTGTAGTCTTTAATCTTCATCAGTAAGCGCTTCAAGTCCTCTTCACTTACAGCAAACAAGGTTATGTCATCTGCATATCTCAGGTTGTTAATGAATCTTCCTCCAATCCTGATGCCTCATTCTTCTTCATATGGTTCACTTTCTCAGATTATGTGCTCAGCATAGAGACTGAATAAATACGGTGAAAGAATGCAACCCTGACACATACCTTTCCTGATTTTAAGTCACACAGTATCCCCTTGTTTTTTTCGAACAGCTGCCTCTTGATCTATATACAGGTTCCTCATGGGCACGATTAAGTGTTCTGGAATTCTCATTCTTTGCAATGTTGTCCATAATTTGGTACGATCCACACAGTTGAATGCCTTTGCATAGTCAATAAAACACAAGTAACGTCTTTCTGGTATTCTCTGCTTTTAGCCAAGATACATCTGACATTAGCAATGATATCCTTCATTCCATGTAGTCTTCTGAATCCAGCTTGAATTTCTGGCAGTTCACTGTCAATGTAGTGCTGCAACATTTTTGAGCTATCTTCAGCAAAATTTTACTTACATGTGATATTAAAGATATTGTTCTGTAATTTCCCCATTCTGTTTGATCAGCTTTCTTTGGAATGGGCACAGATTCAATCTCTTCCAAGCACTTGGCCAGGTAGCTGTCTTACAAATTTTTTGGCATAGATGAGTGAGTGCTTCCAGTGTTGCATCTGTTTGTTGAAACACCTCAATTAGTATTCCATCAGTTCCTGGAGACTTGTTTTTCGCCAATGCCTTCTCTGCTGCTTTGACTTCCTCCTTCAATACAGTATGTTCTTGATTATGTGCTACCTTCTGAAATGGTTGATTATCAACCAATTCTTTTTGGTACAGTCAGTCTGCATTCCTTCCATCTTCTTTCGATGTTTCCTGTGTCATTCAATATTTGGTCCATAGAATCCTACAATATTGCAATTTGAGGCTTGAATGTTTTTTTCAGTTTTTTCAGCTTGAGAAACGACAAGTGTGTTCTTCCCTCTTGGTTTTCAAATTGCAGGTCTTTGCACATTTCATTACAATACTTTACTTTGTCTTCCCAAACAATCCTTTGAAATCTTCAGTTCAGCTCTTTACTTCATCATTTCCTCCATTCACTTCTGCTACTCTACATTCAAGAGCAAGTTTCAGAATCTCCTCTGACGTCAATTTTGGTCTCTTCTTTCTTTCCTGTCTTTTTAATGACCCCTTGCTTTCTTCATGTATGATGTCCTTGATGTCATCTCACAACTCCTCTGGTCTCCAGATGTTAGTGCTCAATGCATCAAATCTGTTCTTGAGATGGTCTCTAAATTCAGGTGGGATATACTCAAGGTCATACTTTGGCTCTCTTGGACTTGTTTTATTTTTCTTCAGCTTCAACCGGAACTTGCATATGAGCCAATTGATGGTCTGTTCTGCATTCGGTCCCTGGCTTCGTTCTCACTGATGATATTGAGCTTCTCCATCATCTTTATCCACAGATATAGTTGATTTGGTTCCTGTGTACTCCACCCAGTTAGGTCCATGTGTATACTTGCCGTGTATGTTGTCGAATAAAGATATTTGCAATGAATAAGTCTTACAAAATTCTATCATGCTATCTCTAGTAGTCATTTATATCACCAAGGTCATATTTTCCAAATACTGATCCTTCTTCTTCGTTGCTAGCTTGCATATTCTAATTACCAGCAGTTATTAATGCATCTTGATCGCACGTTTGATCAATTTCAGACTGCAGAAATTGGTAAAAATCTTCTTTGTCTTCATCTTTGATGTTAGTGTTTGATAAATTTGAATAATAGTCATATTAACTGGTCTTCCTTATAGGTATATGGATATTAACCTATCACAGATAGTGTTGTACTTGAGGATAGATCTTGAAATGTTCTTTTTAATGATGAATGTGATGCCATTCTTCCTCAATTTGTCATTCCTGGCATAGTAGACCATATAATTAGCTGATTCAAAATGGCCAATACCAGTCCATTTCAGTTCACTAATGCCTAGGATATTGATCTGTATCCGTTCCTTTTCATTTTTGACTACTTCCAATTTTCCTAGATTCATACTTCATACATTCCACATTCTGATTATTAATGGATATTTGCAGCTTTTTCTTCTCATTTTGAGTTGTGCCACCTCAGCAAATGAAGGTCCCGAAAGCTTGACTCCACACACATCATTAAGGTCAACTCTACTTTGAGGAGGTAGCTCTTCCCCAGTCATATTTTGAGAGACTTCCAACCTGAGGGACTCGTCTTCTGGCAGTACATCAGACAGTGTTCCTCTGCTATTCATAAGGTTTTCACTGACCAAATTTTTTATTTTAGAAGTAGATTACCAGGTCCCTCCTCCTAGTCTGTCTTAGTTTAGAAGCTCTGCTGAAACCTGTCCACCTGACGGTATTTGAAATACCGGTGGCATAGCTTCCAGCATCACAACAACATGCAAACCACCACAGTACGACAAACTGACAAGGAGTAGTGAGATTAGATAGTGGTGATCAGTTTACAACTTTGTAAATATTGTGAACACCTCTGAATTGTACACTCTAATTAGGTTAACTTCATGGCATGTGAATTAATATTTCAATATAGTTGTCTTTTAAAAATATCAATTGTATTTTATATAGTGTCTTAGTTATCTAGTGTTGCTATAACAGAAATACCACAAGTGGATGGCTTTAATGAGCAGAAATTTATTTTCTCTCAGTTTAGAAGGCTAGAAGTCCATATTCATGGTGCTGGCTCTAGGGGAAGGCTTTCTCCCTCTGTCAGGTCTTGGAGAAGGTCTTTGTCTCTTCAGCTTCTATTCCTTGGCTCCTTGGTGATCTTCTTGTGCCATGGTATCTATCTTCCCCTATCTTTCTTCACTTAATCTATTCCTTGGTATCTCAAAAGAGATCGACTCAAGACATACCCTACTTTAATACTACCTCACTGATATAACAAAGAAAACTCATTCCCAAATGGCATTATAACCACTAGCATAGGGGCTATGATTTACAACACACTTTTTTGGGAGACATGATTCAATACGTAACATACAGTAATATCAATTAATTAGAAAATTAAATTTTTAAATATAACTGTGATACTGCAAAAACCAAAAACCATAACGTGCTTAGGATTAATTTAAAAGAAAGATGTTGCAACATTCTAGAAAATCCCATTCCTGATGCCAACTGCAAGGATAATCAAATATCCAGTTTTTTATTCTCAGCTCAGTTCAGTCTGACACCAGTCACCCAAGCAGCAATTCTTTCTCTGACCCTAGTCACCCAGAGATAGCTCATATCTCACAAGTTAAAAGGACATCATCTTTCAGACTACCAAATAGCTAGAAGCAAGACATTAACTTGGGTATCCACTCTGGGCTCCCTAACTTCTGACCTTCTGGCTACACATTCAGGGTTTTTCCTCTACCCGTTCAGAATGCTAGCTGCAGACTCAAGATTCCCCTTTGGGTTCTCTAACTTGTGATCTGCTTGCTCACACTATTCCTTTGGGTTTAATAATTTGCTGGAAGAAATTGCAGAATCCTGGATTCTGTGATTACAATTACTTACAGTTACAGCTTTATTATAACAAAAAGGATATAAATCAGGATGAGTGCAAAGAAAAAGTACCTAGGGCAAGGCCTGAGAGGGTTCCCAGTGTGGAGTTTCTATGTTCTAAAGGGCATACTACCCTTTCACATGCATTGATGTCTTCACCAACCAGGAAACCCATGAAGCTTCCATGTGCAGATCCTTTATTGGGGCTTCATTGCATATAGATGATTGAGCCCTCATTGAATAGGCATGATTCATTAAATCATGTCCCCCTCCCTCACTGAGATCAACTGATATCAGGCTACATGGTAGCCTTTCTGCTCAGGCCATCCCCCAACTCATTTGCACAAATCCTCAAATATAATCTTTAAGCTTAGATAACAAAAAGCACCTTAGTTACTCAAGAAATCTCAAAGGTTCTCTCAGGAACCAAGGACAAAAGTCACCTTACTTTATGTATAGCTCATAGAAGTGTACCAGTTTTACACAGAAACTATAAAAAAAAAAATGATAGAAGTAAAGAAGACATAAATAAATGAAGAAAAATACCACGTTCGTGGATTTGAAGACCTAATATTGTTAAGATGTCAATTTCCTCAATTTTACGTAAACATTCCATTCAATCTCCACCAAAATGTTAGCAGGCTTTTTGGTAAAAACTGTCAAGATAATTCTAAAATTTACATGGAAATTCAAACACCTAGATTAGCCAAAGAAATTTTGAAAAGAAGAACAAAGTTGGAGATCTTATTCTACTTGATTTCAAAACTTAATATAGAGCACCAGTGATCCATACAGCACGGTATTAATGTGTGGGTAGACATATAGGTTAATAGAAAGGAACAGAGAATACAGAAAGAAAGCCACACAAATATAGTCAATTGATTTTAATAAAGGTGCTTAGGCATGGCAATGGACTAATGGGCTAGGCAATTCAGTAGTGAAATAAAATTCTTTTCAATAAATAGTGCTAGAACAACTGTACATCCATTCCAAAAATTTAACGTTAAGTTTTACCTTCAGACCATACATATTGCTACATGTAAATGCAAAAAATATAAAACTTTCAAAAACTGTAAACAACCCAAATGTCCATCAATAGGCTAATAGCTAAACAAAATGCAGTATATTCATACAATGGACACCTACTACCCAGCAATAAAAAGGAATTAACTACCAACAGATGTGAAAACATTCCACCAAGTGAAAGAAGCCAACCTAAAAAAGGACATATTATATGATTTCCTTTACATAAAACATGAATTAATCTATAGTGACTAAAAGCAAATGAGTGGTTGACTGGGGCCAAGATTGAAGGAAGGGAAGGATGGATTGCTAAGGGCAAAAGAAATCTCTTGAGGATCCTGGAAATGTGCTGCATGTTGATTGTAGTGGTGGTTTCATAAATACATACGACTGTCAAAACTCATAGAATTGTATACTCTAAATAGAAGCAGTCTGTTGTCTGTAAATTGCCCATCAATACAGTTGATAAGGAAACACACACACTAACATATAACTTCACATCCACCAGAATAGCTACAGTGGAAAAAAACCAACAAGGGTTTTTAAAGATGTGGAACAAGCAGAATACTCATCGACTACTACTTTGAGTTTAAATTTGGAAAACTATTTGGTATTTTCTACTAAAGCTAAGCTTAACATATGCTATGACCCGAAATTCCATATTTAGGCATTGCCTAGACATATATATATATGTATATGTATATATTTTTTACCAAATGACATATATGATATTCAGAAAGCAGCACTTTTTTTAAATAGGCAAAGCCTGCATACAATCCAAATGTACACCAATGACAGAATGAATGACAGAATGGATATATGAAATGTAGTATATTCATGTAATTAAGTATTATCTATTATGACAATAAACCGCTGCACTTAATGATATGTATACATCTCAAAGGAGTATTACGCATAAAAATCCAGATTCAAAAGAATATTTACTATCTGATTGTATGTCTATAAGTTTCAAAAATGAGCAAAACAAATCTATGGTGCTATTAGTAATTACAGGTATCCTCTGGGGGAGGGAGTAACATCAAGGAAACATGGAGTGTGCACCGTGAGTACTATACAGGGTCAGCAAAAATGAAGAAGACCCTCAACGAGACGGATTGACAAAATGGCTGCAACAATGGGCTCAAGTATAACAATGATTGTGGGCATGGCTCAGGACTGGGCAGTGTTTCGTTCTGTTGTACATAGGGTCACTATGAGTCAGAACTGACTCGACAGCACCTAATAACAACATCTTCATGGAGGCACTGGTTACAAAAAGGACATTGTTCTCTTTGTGAAAATTTATTAACATTTTCACATATTATTTGTGTACTCTTGTATGTGTATAATAAACTTCAATAAAAGTTTGCTTAACATAAAAAAAAATACTTAAGAATTTTTTTTTTTTATTGTTACCACTGAAGCCATTATTTGAGTGCTTTCCTTTTTCTCCCCTAAGACAGAAGAAAGAGAGGAAGCAATATAATTACTCACTGGTTAAAAGATAATTGAACAGCTCTGGCCTTCCCTTAAATTTAGAAGAAATCCACATACCCTTCACCTCCAGTTCAGTTTCTGGTTCAGTTTCTCCAGAAAATAAATCATCCATTTCCAGAGAGGTGGAAGAGTGTTAATGGCCTGATTACATGGCAGGGATTAGGGAAGGGAGGAGGATGTGAGGAGGATGAGTACCTAGATTTCTTATTACTCCTTAGACTGACTTTTAAACAATATCTCTGATTCAGTGCTTATCTCTACTTTTGCTAGAGTTGTTCTGGATAACTGCCAATAGAAGAATCTCACTGCTGTTTTTTTACTTCATTCTGCTAAAATAATTTATCACTCCTCCAATCTGCTTGGGTTAAAGTTTCTGTTTATTATTTTCTTTGTGGTGTTAGAGCAAATTTCAAGACACAGGGATATTAAACCATCTTAAAAATGCAATGAACATATCATTAAAAAAGATAAATCTTCAATGCATTGAAACAGTGCTTCAGTTTGCCAAAATTTAAGATAAAATCCATGTTTTCAAAACATATGTGGTACCTTTCCTGGAAGTGTTTAAGACAGGCGATGTCTTAGGAGTACCTATGGTACAGATTTTAAAAGATTTATTTTTTCATTAACATCAGTGGACGGGGAGATCAAAGCATAGAAGATTCAGACAGGTCCAAATTCATAAGATAGGACCATGTTCTTCTGCAGACAAAACTGACAGCCAACACATAGGCTGGTTACTGATTCATTAAGCTAATTGAGGTTCATTGATTTAATAGTTATCTGTTCTATATCATATTTTATTTTAACTTCATGAGAATCAAAATAAAGTCTGATTAAATACTACATATGTGTTTTGCAAACCTTCTCCATTTTTTAACAGATTTAAGTTAGCCCAGCAAATGATTCTGTACCAAGGTAAAGATTCTATTTTGTTTAAGGGAGGAAAATGTGGAGGCAATATGATGAGACTAAACCTCACAGCATGTTAATTCTTTCTGGTTCCCCAGTTTCTAACAGGCTAACATTCATAGTCATCCTACTTTTTATTAAGACATACTTCTTTTTTTTTTTTCCTTTTTCAAAAATAAAATTTTATTTAAAAGACAGAATTACATTACAGAGAAGTTGCAAAAATAATATGGTGAGTTCTCACATACCCCGTACCCAGTTTCCCGATTATTAACACCTTGCATAAGTACAGCACATTTGTCATAATTAATGAACCAATACTGATATGTTAGTATAAACTGAAGTTCAGACTTTATTCAGATTCCCTTAGTTTTTACCTAAAGATATACTTCTAATCAAACTATTTGAGATTCATAGGAATTATGTGAATAATTTTGATGATTTGTGTTGTTGTTGTTAGGTGCCATCGTGTCAGTTCTGACTCATAGTGACCCCATGTAAAACAGAAAGAAACACAGCCCGGTCCTGCGTCATCCTCATGATTGTTGTTATGCTTGAACCCATTGTCGCAGCTACTGTGTCAGTCCATCTCGTTGAGGGTCTTCCTCTTTTTCACTAACCCTCTACTTTACCAAGCATGAATGTCCTTCTCCAGGGACTGACACCTTCTGATAATATGTCCAAAGTATGTGAGACGAAGTCTCGCCATCCTTGCTTCTAAGGAGCATTCTGGCTGTACTTCTTCCAGGATAGATTTGTTCCTTCTTTTGGCAGTCCGCGGTATATTCAATATTCTTTGCCAACTCCATAATTCAAAGTCATCGATTCTTCTTCAGTCTTCCTTATTCCTCACCCAGCTTTCACATGCATATTGAAGCAATTGAAAACATCATGCCTTGTGTCAGGCACCTTAGTCCTCAAAGTGACTATATGCATGGACCTTGCCAGATGGAATACACAGGGGCAGACTGCAGAACCAACCATCTATTGCCCATGTACAAGTTCAAGCTGAAGAAAATTAGAAAAATCCACGAGAGCCGAAGTATGACCTTGAGTAAATCCCACATGAATTTAGAAACCATCTCAAGAATAGATTTGACGCATTGAACACTAATAACCTAAGAGCAGACGAGTATGACATCAAGGACATGATGATTTGTGGATCCCCTAAAATTTGAAAAGTAACAAAATTATCTTTATCATATGGTCAAAGATAGTCATATCAAAATTATTTTGTGAATAGAATTGTAGCCATGTGGACACATACAGGCAATTTATTTCAGTAACCATAACAATACGTCAGAAACATTGACTATTCACAGGGAGCAATTCCAAAGCATGAATAAAATCTTGTTAGGTAGAAGAGTTTACTGTTTTATAAATTCCCATTAGTGAGAACAAAAATTTTTAATGTAAGAATAAAGTTAGACTATTTAAAAAATAACTGAGAACAATGCAAACTAAAAAATAACAAACAACCCCCAGCCCCACAAATACAGTTGTGCTCTGGTACTTAAAGACATTCAAGCTCAATGAACATTCATTGTACCAGGCATTGTGATAAATGTCAGGTATACAAAGATAATTAAGAAACTTTCCTTGACCTGGAAAAAACATGTAGATTATGTTTAAGATAAAGTATTAATCCTTGGAATTGCGTTGCTCACCTGTAAGGAGCCAGGAAACTTCTTAGATAAGATGATGACTATTCAGACTTTGGAAGGATTAGGCAGGTAAAAAGATGAAGGACGTGAGTTCTGAGGAGAAGGAATTATGAACAAAAGTATGAAGATATAAAATAGCAATGGTGAATGTATGAAATAAGAGTATGCAATAAAATAGTCCAGTATATTTTATTTCTAAAATAGATTTAAAAATTATATTTCATTAAAATATAATTTCTTAGTATTTCCCTGCTATGTGTCAGACACTATATTAGGCTGTGAATATCTAGAAGTGAATAGACTTGACTTGACTCTCGTACTCTCAAGTGTCTCCTGGGTAACACAAATGGTTAATTGCTGGACTACTAACCAAAAGGTTGGTGGTTCAAACCCACCCAAAGGCACCTTGGAATAAAAGCCTGGCAATCTGCTTCCAACAGGTCACAGCCTTGAAGACTCTATGGAGTGTAGTTCTACTCTGTACACTCAGGGAGTTGGAATCAAACTGATGGCAACTAACAACAACAACAACAACAACTTCGGACCCCTTACCTTGGTAAGAAATTTTACTTTTCTCTATTTAATGTTCATAAATCTGCTCTTTCAAGCGATACATTAACATTTGTTCGATAAACTAGCATATCGAGGAAAAGCCATCATTATCATATAAGATTAGAAAACATGACTTAATGAGAGATCTATAACTGCAATTTTAAAAAATTAATCTAAGGAAAAGTCTTGGCTCTGAGAAAAAGGGGAGATCAAGAAAATTAGGAAGAATTCTGATCCAGTACTGTTTTCAAGAAAGTTCACATTTTTTCAAATCTAGCCCCAAACAGATGTAATACTAACATACATTCTTAAGTATTATGTATAATAAATTACTATAAATGAGCACCTCTCTATAAGGGCTGAAGAAATTCCTATACTGGATAACCTCCTCAATTGTTTATTGTGTCTTAGCCACTGTAAAAATCAGCTAATTCTATAAAAATCAATTTGGCAAATCAAAGTGATTATGAACAATTGGAAACAATTGTAATTAAAGTTATAGTAATCACCGCTTTTGAGATAAAGGGAAAAATTGACAAAGCTAACTTAGATATTTTATTAATGTGCATTTATAAATAAGATGTTGATATGCATGAATTAATGAAGAAACTGTCATTTATTCATCTTTAATCTGATTGAGGTCCTTGGGTATAAGTTTCAGAATAGGTTATGTGTAGCAATCAGATTTACATAGCTTTTGTTTATAGAAATTGTACCAAACATATCTTTATGCCTTTGTTTGATTAAGTCAACTCTGGCCTCTAGAATCAGATTTAAGTGTAAAATGGCAATCAGAAATGAAAGCAATAATTTCATGTGAATAGCAATCTGCGTGTTAATATAGACACCTTAGATAAGGTAACTATATAAGATTATGAAAAGATTGCTATTAAAAATTAAATTGATTTTATATTCCAATTGAGTTAGCAGAAAGGAACAACCATTTTTAGTCTCAAACAAATTTTTTTTTATAAAAGAAAAAAGTTGTTCCTTGTCTCAAACCTAAATTAAAGGCAGCATGAATTAAGGCACATAGTTACTTTAAGCCACCAAAGAGCAAGCCTCGACAGAAAAGCATATAGACTTTTAACTATGGTGGCACGTATGGTAAATGACTGCAATAAGCAAGGAGAAGCGTTCTGTGTGGTGCTGCTGTGATAAATATTCATGGAATGGAAGATACTAAAACTAGAGCAGTAAGCTCTCTTGTCACCACTTGAGTCTTGATATGTCCTCATTGCCTGGAAATGTGCATGCTGAAAAATTCAGAGAACTGTGTCTAAAAAAGAAATGTGATTTTGTCATCTGTCCACCCTCTGTCTTACCCATTACAGCATATATTATCAAGTCATTTGCCTTATCAACTTCTTCATCTTCTCTTCATTATCTCTTCTGAATACAAATGTAATATATTATGTGCCTATATTAAATTTCAACCTGAAAAAAATTTCAGTGTTTATCAGACTTGCAGGTAAATGAGACTTCTGGGCTGTAGGTAAAGAAGGGACATGATGTTATTACATAAATTGCAATCCGAAGTTACTTATGGGCAGGGCTTTTTTATTATTATTATTGTTCCTGATTTACTGACTCTGTAAGAGCATAATAAGATATTTATCATCCAGAGGAAAGTGTCCTGGCTGATTAAAAAGAGCAGAAATACTGTATTTAAAACAAATCATTTCCCAAATTCTTGAAAGTACATTAAAATTTTTCTTTTACTCCAGGAAACCTTATAAAGAGTGTTGAAATGAGGTTAATATGGATCAACATAAACTCACTCAAAAGGGCTCAATAATCTTAGGTGAACTGTGATGTTAAAATGTGGTATAACTAGTTAACAATGGCTGAAACAATTGAGCAATCTCAAAGAAAATCAACAAAGATGCATTTCTCTACTGTGCAAGGTCACCTGTCGTTGTGTACTTCTGAGTTGATTCAGAATCATAGTAACCCTATGTGATAGAGTAGAACTGCCTCATAGAGTGTCCTAGGCTGTAATCTTAAGAGGAATCCCTGGTGGCACAGTGGTTAAGAACTTGGCTGCTAACCAAATGGTTGGCAGTTTGAATCCACCATCTGCTCACTTGGAAACCCTATGGGGAAGTTCTACTCTGTTCTACAGGGTCGTGGTGAGTTAGAATCTACTTGACAGCATCAGGTTTGGTTTCTGTTCTGCTTTGTTTTGTTTTTTGGAAATCTTAATGGGAGAAGATCATGAGGTCTTTTCTCCCATGGAAACCCTGGTGGGTTTGAACCACCCACCTTTGGTTAGTAGCCAAGCAGTTAACCACTGTGCTACCAGGGCTCCTTGCAAGGTTGCCTAATGTGACTTTAATTCCCTAATGTTATAAAATCAATATTATCTTCAACTACACAGTGGTAAAACAGATGCTCTGCACACCAAGAATTGTTCCCGGGAGGTGGGGCCAAGACGGCAGAGTAGTCAGATGCTACCAGTGGACGCGCTTACAAAGAAGACCTGAAAAAACAATTGAATCAATCATATATGACAATCTAGGAGACCTGAAAATCTAATGCAAAGTTGAGGAACTGGACTGAGTGGCACGTGCAGGGAGAGATGGTTCGGAAGCAAGGAGGAGTTGCCATACCTGACCCGATGAGAGCCTGAGCCCTTCAGGCCTTAGCAGCTCATGGGTGAGCAGTGAGGCAGGCAAGTAACCATGCTCAGGAGGTGTGTTTTATGCACCAGGAGAGACACAGCGCCAGAGAGTCTATTCAGTACCCATAAACAGTGAGAAGCAGCCCTTGATCAAGAAAGGTAACTACTTGCATACGGACTACAGCACTGATCAAAAACACCCACCTTAGGGAAAAAACTCTCTCTCCAATTACCTCTCTGCTCCTGCTCTGCACTTGGTCCCAGACCAGCTTCAGCAATTGCCAAGTCCCGTGGGTCTGAAGTAGGATACCTCACATGCCCTGAGCCATTCTCCTGACCTTGGAGAGTGAACAAATTAACAAACAGGGGAAAAAATAAATTGCTGGCTCCCCTAAGCCAGGAACACAGGGTAGGCACAGCTCCTTTGCCTAGGGACAGGCATAAGGGATCCACAGACTTTGAGGGCCTTTCCCCCTGCGTACACTTGGGTGGGTCCATTTCAACAGCATAGGCCCTCATTACTGCAGTACAACAGGGTATATACTGGAACTCTAACTTCAACTTTTCTGCAGTAAAGTAGCAGGTTCATGACATTTGACACTGCTCTGCCTATTAAGCAGGGTCTTCAGCTACCCATATCAGGGGCCTGAGGAACGGTAGCTCCAGCCATGCCACCTAACCACCTGCGATAGAGGTCCATGAACAAGAGATGCCCCCAAGTCCTTACAGTCAACAGCATTAGGTGCTCATAGTCCAACTGCAAAACCCACCCACCTATGTGCTCTGGGGAACAGGAACATGCCTTACACCTGAACATTCAGGGGCAGCCATCAGCCCCCTGCCTTGCTCAGAGTGTGTCCTCTGACTGCAGTCAGATGCGTATGCCTACACCAATCACCCGTGCCTGTCTAGGACTGTAAGTGAGAGCTTACACCACACACTTGGTGGCTACTTACCTGGGCACCAGAGCTGAATCCATACAGGGGGAGTGGGTGGACTCCTGAGCTCACATACCTTGTAACAGATCTAACCACTTGATGATAGGACACAAGAGCTTCAAAGGTGCCCATAATCAAACTAGCTCATAAGAGCAACCTATTTGGGCATACCAAAACAAAACAAGAAGCTAGGACACAGTAAGCAAACATAAAATAAATAAATACAATAACTTATTGATGGCTCTGAGACAACAGCCAATATCAAATCACATAAAGAGGCAGTCCATGATGGCTGCAGCAAGCTCTCAAAATAAAGAATCTAGAAATTTTCCAGAGGAGGAAAATTTCTTGGAATTACAGGAGGCAGAATACAAAAGATTAATATACAGAACTCTTCAAGAAATTAGGAAGGAAATTAAGCAAAATGCAGAAAACACAATAGAGGAAATTAAAAAGATTAGAAAAGAGCATAATGACAAATTTAACAGGCTACAAGAATCCATAGAGAGACAGCAATCAGAAATCCAGAAGACTAACAATAAAATTCCAGAATTACACAAATCAATAGAAAGTCATAGGAGCAGAATTGAGGCAATGGAAGTCAGAATTAGTGAGACTGAAGATAAAGCACTTGACACCAATTTATTGGAGGAAAAATCAGATAAAAGGATTTAAAAAAATGAAGAAAGCCTAAGAAGTCTGTGGGACACTATCAAGAAGAATAACTTGGGAGTGATTGGAGTACCAGAACAGGAGGGCATAACAGAAAATACAGAGAAAATTGTTGAAGATTTGTTGGCAGAAAACTTCCCTGATATCATCAAAGATGACAAGATATCTATCCAAGATGCTCATCGAACCCCACATAAGGAAGATCTCAAAAGAAAGTCACCAAGACATATTGTAATCAAACTTGCCAAAACCAAAGATACAGAGAGAATTTTCAGAGAGGCTACAGATAAACAAAAAGTCATCTAAAAAGGAAAGTCAATAAGAATAAGCTTGGACTATTCATCAGAAACCACGCAGGCAAAAAGCAATGGGATGACATATATAAAGCCCTGAAGGAAAAAAAAACTCCAGCCAAGACTTATATATCCAGCAAAAATGTCTCTCAACTATGATGGCAAAATTAGGGCATTTACAGATAAATAGAAGTTTAGGAAATTTTCAAAAACCAAACCAAAATTACATGAAAAACTAAAGGGGGTCCTACGGTTAGAAAATCAGTAACATCAGATAACAACCTAAGACTAGAACACAGGACAGAGCAACCAGATATCAACCCCGTTAGGGAAGTCACAAAAGTAGATCAAAGCTAAAACACAGAAAATAGGGAAACAGATGTCAATATGTAAAAGATGACAACATTAAAACAAAAACGAGGGACTTGAAAAATGTAGACATAAACTTTTCATATGTAGAGGAAGTAGAGGCGATATAAAGAAATAAAAGACTGGTATAAACTTAGAAAAATAGGGGTAAATATTAAGGTAACTACAAAAGAAACTAACTATCCTACAAGTCAAAATAAAAAACTAGAAAAATATGAAGACTCAGCAAACATAAAATCAACAAAAATGAAAATACATAAAGAAAAACAACTCAGCATAGAAAATTAAGTGTAACAAAGAAACTGTGAACAACACACAAAAAAAGACATCAAAATGACAGCACTAAACTCATACCTATAGATAATTACACTGAATGTAAATGGACTAAATGCACCAATAAGGAGACAGAGAGTGGCAGATTGGATAAAAAAAACACCTGTCTATATGCTGCTTACAAGAGACACACCTTAGACTCAAAGATACAAACAAACTAAAACTCAGAGGATGGAAAGAAATATACCAAGCAAACAATACTAAAAAAAAAGCAGGAGTGGGAATATTAATCTCTGACTAAATATACTTTAAAGTAAAACCCACCAGAAAGGATAAGGAAGGGCACTATATAATGATTAAAGGGTCAATACACCAGGTGGACATAACTATAATAAATATTTACCCACCCAACGACAGGGCTCCAAAATACAAAAAACAATCTCCAACGGCCCTGAAAAGAGAGACAGACAGCCCCACAACAGTAGTAGGAGACTTCAACACACCACTTTTGGTGAAGGACAGAACATCCAGAAGGAAGCTCAACAAAGACACAGAAGAGCTAAATGCTACAATCAACCAACTTGGTCTCATGGACATACACCAAATACCCCACCCAACACCAGCCAAGTATACTTTCTTTTCCAATGCACATGGAACATTCTCCAGAAGAGACCACATATTAGGCTATAAAGCAAGCCTTAACAAAATCCAAAGCATCAAAATATTACAAAGCATCTTTTTGGACCATAAAGCCATAAAAACAGAAATCAACAACACAAAAAGCAAGGGAAAAAAATCAAACACATGGAAACTGAACAACACCTTGCTCAAAAAATATTGGGTTATAGAAGAAATTAAGGATGGAATAAAGAAATTTATAGAATCAAACAAGAATGAAAACACATCCTACCACAACCTGTGGGACACAGAAAAAGCAGTGCTCAGAGGTCAGTTTAGAGCAATAAATGCACACATCCAAAAAGAAGAAATAGCCATAATCGAAACATTAACCCTACAACTGGAACAAGTAGAAAGAGAGCAGCAAAAGAAGCCCTCAGGCACCAGAAGAAAGGAAATAATAAGAATTACAGCAAAATTAAATCAAATAAAGAATAGAAAAACAATTCAAAGAGTTAACAACACCAAAAGCTGTTCTTTGAAAAGATCAACAGAATTGATAAACCATTGGACAAACTGACAAAAGAAAAACAGGGGAGGAAGCAGATAACCCATATAAGAAATGAGATGGGTGATATCACAATAGACTCAACAGAAATTAAAAGAATCATAACAGAATACTATGAAAAAACTGTACTCTAACAAATCTGAAAGCCTAGAGGATATGGACAAATTTCTAGAAACTCCTACCTACCTAAACTAACACAAACAGAGGTAGAACAACTAAATAAACTCATAACAAAAGAAGAGATTGAAAAGGTAATTTAAAAACCCCCAACAAAAAAAAGCTCTGTCCCAGATGGCTTCACTGAAGAATTCTACTAAACTTTCAGAGAAGAGTTAACACCACTACTACTAAAGGTATTTCAGAGCATAAAAAAGGAAGGAATACTCGCAAACTCATTCTATCAAGCCAGTATAACCCAGATACCAAAACCAGGTAAAGACACCACAAAAATAGAAAATTACAGACCGGTATGCCTTGTGAACATTGACTCAAAAATCCTCAACAGAATTCTAGCCAATAGAATTCAGCAACATATCAAAACAATAATTCACCACTATCAAGTGGGATTTATACTAGTTATGCAGGGATGGTTCAGCATTAGAAAAACAATCAATATAATCCATCACATAAATAAAACCAAAGACAAGAACCACATGATCTTAACAATTGATGCTAATAAGGCATTTGACAAAGCCCAACACCCATTCATGATAAAAACTCTCAACAAAATAGGAATAGAAGGGAAATTCCTCAATATAATAAAGGGCATTTATACAAAGCCAACAGCCTACATCATCCTAAAGGAAGAGACTTTAAAAGCACTCCTCTTGGGAACAGGAACCAGACAAGGATGCCCTTTATCACCACTTTTATTCAACATTGTGCTGGAGGTCCTAGCCAGAGCAATTAGGCTAGAAAAAAGAAATAAAGGGCATCCAAATCGGTAGGAAAGAAGTCAAAGTATCTCTATTTGCAGATGATACGATCTTATACACAGAAAACCCCGAAGAATCCACACGAAAACTACTGGAACTAACAGAAGATTTCAGCAAAGTATCAGGATACAAGATAAACATATAAAAATCAGTTAGATTCCTTTATACCAACAAAGGGAAGCTCGAAGAGGAAATCACCAAATCAATGCCATGTACAATAGCCCCCAAGAAGATAAAATACTTAGGAATAAATCTAACCAGAGACGTAAAAGACCTATACAACAAACACTACAAGACACTACTGAAAGAAACCAAAGTGGAAAACATACCTTGCTCATGGATGGGAAGACTCAACATTGTGAAAATGTCAATGTACAGATACAATGCAATCCTGATCCAAATTCCACTGGCATTTTTTAATGAGAAAGAGAAACAAATCACCAACTTCACATGGAAAGGGAAGAGGCCCCGAATAAGTAAAGCATCACTCAAGAAGAAGAACAAAGTAGGAGGCCTTGCATTACCTGATTTTAGAGGCAATTATACCGCCACAGTAGTCAAAACAGCCTGGTTTTGGTAGAACAGCAGATACATAGACCAATGGAACAGATGTGAATCCAGACATAAATTCATCCACCTATGAGCAGCTGATATTTGACAAAGGCCCAAAGTCCATTAATTGGGGAAAAGACAGTCTCTTTAACAAATGGTGCTGGCATAAATGGATATCTATCTGCAACAAACTGAAACAAGACCCATACCTCACACCATGCACAGAAAATAACTCAAAATTTATCAAAGACTTAAATATAAAATCAAAAACGATAAAGATCATGGAAGAAAAAACAGGGACAATGCTAGGAGCTCTAATGCATGACATAAACACAATACGAGCCATAAGTAACAGTGCACAAGCACCAGAAGAGAGACTAGATAAATGGAGCTCCTAAAAATCAAACACTTCTGCTCATCAAAAGACTTCACCAAAAGAGTCAAAAGACAACCTACAGACTGGGAAAAAATTTTTGGCTATGACAAATCCGATCAGCATCTAATCTCTAAAATCTACAAGATACTGCAAAATCTCAGCAATAAAAAGACAAATAATTCGATTAAAAAATGGGCAAAGGATATGAACAGGCACTTCGCCAAAGAAGATATTCAGACAGCTAACAGGCACATGAAGAAATGCTCACTATCATTAGCCATTAGAGAAATGCAGATCAAAACTACAATGAGATATCATCTCACCCCAACAAGTTTAACATTAATCAAAAAAACACAAAACAGTAAATGCTGCAGAGGTTGTGGACAGACTAGAACACTTATACACTGTTGGTGGGAATGTAAAATGTTACAATCACTTTGGAAATTAATTCAGCGCTTCCTTAAAAAGCTAGAAATAGAAGTACCATAGGATCCAGCTATCCCGCTCCTTGAAATACATCCTAGAGAAATAAGAGACGTCACACGAATAGATATATGCACACCCATGTTCATTGCAGCACTGTTCACAACAGCAAAAAGATGGAAACAACCTAATTGCCCATCAGGAGATGAATGTGTAAACAAATTATGATATATCCACACAATGGAATACTGCGCAACGATAAAGAACGACGATGAAGCCATGAAACATCGTATAACATGGAGGAAGCTGGAGGTCATGTTGCTGAGTGAATTTAGTCAATAACAGAAGGACAAATATTCTATAAGACTTCCATTATAAGAACTCAAGAAAAGGTTTAAACACAGAAGACAACATTCTTTGATGGTTATGAGGGTAGGGAGGGAGGATGAGGGTTATTCACTAACTAGATAGTAGACAAGTATTAGGTGAAGGGAAGGACGGCACATACTACAGGGGAAGTCAGCACAGCTGGACTAAACCAAAGCTAAGAAGTTTCCTGAAGACAATCAAATACTTTGAGGAACAGAGTAGAAGGGGTAGGGGTCTGGGGACCATGTTTTCAGGGTACATCTAGGTCAATTGGCATAACAAAGCTTATTAAGAAAATGTTCTGCATTCTACTTTCGTGAATGGCATCTGGGTTCTTAAAAGCTTGCAAGCGGCCATCAATTGGTCCCAGCCACCTAGAGTAAAGGAGAATGAAGAACACCAAAGACACAAGGAAAGTAGTAGCCCAAGAGACAGAAAGGGCCACGTAAACCAGAGACTTCATCAGCCTGAGACCAGGATAACTAGATGGTGCCCGACTACCACCAATGACCGCCCTGACAGGGAACACAACAGAGAGTCCCTGATGGGATGCAGAACTCAAATTCTAGTAAGAAGACCAGACTTAATGGTCTGACTGAGACTAGAGGAACCTCAGAAAGCATGGCCCCAGGATTCTCTATCAGCCCAGAACTAAAACCATTTCCGAGGTCAACTCTTCAGACAGGGATTGGACTGGGCTTTGTGACATAAAGTGATACTTGTGAGGAGTGTGCCTCTTAGCTTAAGTAGATACAAAAGACTGAATGGGTAGCTTCTGTCCATAGGTGAGATGGGAAGGCAGAGAGTGTTAGGAGCTGGTTGAATGGACCATGGGGAATCAGGGGTGGAAAGGAAGAGTGTGCTGTCACAGTATGGGGAGAGCAATTAGGGTCACATAACAACGTATGTATAAATTTTTGTATGGGAGACTAACTTGAAATGTAAACTTCATCTAAACTACAACATTAAAAAAAAAAAAAAGGGAGTTGCTTCCAACTATGTATTAGTAGGAGTCCTGGTGGCAAAGTGGTTACAAGCTAGCTGCTAACCAAAAGGTCGGCAGTTCGAATCCACCAGCTGCTCCTTGGAAACCCTATGGGACAGTTCTACTCTGTCCTATAGGGTCGCTATGAGTAAAAATTGACTCCAAGGTGGAGGGTTTGCGTTTGATTTTTGGTTTATGTACCTGTAACAAAGGTGGAGGAAAGAGAAATCTAAAAACGCTGTTAAGAACATATCCATTTTATAGATGGAGAAACTGAGGCCAATAGATCTATAAAATGTAAGAGTTAAGAGGATTTTAGGGATAATTTGGTGAAGACTCCTAGCTGCTAATTTTTAAAAATAAAAAGATATTGAGGAATACAGAAATTAAATATTTAGTCCAAAGTCATATGCTAAATAAACTAAAATTAATCAGAAAAGCCTTTTGCAATTTAGTAGATTGTTACATTTTACATGATTGTCTAATTTATTTTAAATATTTAAACCTATGTATGAGATCCTGCACTGGCTTAGAGCCATTTTCTTAAATATTATCAATGTGATTTAATCAAATATAAGGTGGTGAGGTACAAATGGTCACAAAGCCAAAAGGTAAGTTAAGATTTTAATTACAGAATCAAGGGTCAGTTCTGCTCAGTAAGACACATATGGCTCTACTGAAAACATTTGACAATTTCAACATACTTTCTGTGCTTCATTTCATTTAGTCTAGAATTTTCCCAGCACTGGCTCTGATTAAGGAAGGCATGTAGAGGGGCATCTGGAGCATTCAATTCAGAAATGAAAAGCATAATTCTCTTTCTCTGCTAATTCAGTTTTTAGTGTTAGATCAAATGAAGTTCCAGTTATGAGTAGGAGAATTCAATAAATAACTACACTACAGATTTTTTATTTTTTATTTTTGACTTAAATTCTTTATTATCATAGAGAAAAGCAAGGAATGCCTAAAGAGGTATGGTCTTCTCTCTTGGTTTCGTATCTCAGTTTTATTTACTAAGCTTGCCAAATTGTAATGACTATTCTAGAAGCTAGATGATAGGTACCAAATTATTCCACAAAGGAATTGAACCCATTATGTGTCTTGTTTCCTTGTCCCTTCCTTCACTAAAAGACAGAAAATTGTTTCGTTCAAATATCCATGCCCTATTATCTTGGAATTTCCCCCTTTCTCTACCACTTACTGCTTCCATCTGTTTTCCAAGATTTGGAGAGTATCAGAACTTGACTGAAAATAATTTCAGTATTTATAGATGTATTTCTATTCATCAGGAAGCCAAGAGCTATTGTTCTAAAACAAACAAGCATTGATAAAATTTATTTTAAACTTTGCGTTGGAGAAACATGTGTGCCATCCCCATGCCCCAAGCTTTGAGATTAAGCATTGGAAAGAGTAAGAAGCTTGCTAACACATAGCATGCAAGGAGGTATAGGAAAGAATCCCAAGAATTAATTCAGAGAAAGAAAGAGGACTGAAATGCTTAGTTGGTTTCTGGTATATGATATTTTTATATAATTCGTGTATGATTGAGCCCAGATGTTAACTTACAATAGTTTAAGTGCTAAGTGCTAATATCACTTGGGCTGTTCAAATACTCAATTTGCATTTTAAAAAAAACCTCTCAAACTCAGTCTGGTGCTTGTTAGTGTTATTACCCAAAACCCATTTGAATAACTTACATTTATTCCTACCAAACCTGTACAGTTCAGTATGCTTTATTAATCAGAGTTTTAATTCTTTAAAAATAGAGTGTTTAATAATTAATAAAGCTCTGTATTTTAAAACTCACTGCTACTAATAATAACAGCTGCTGTTACATGTCACCCTTAAGCAAGGTAAATAATATAAATTATCTTTGTTTCACAGATGGGGGAAAGGATACAGGATAATGACCTTCATAAGACCTCAGAGGACATCAGAGTCAAGATTAGAACATAGTTCTCTGACTCTTTTTTTCTTCCTGGCTGTGATCATTAAGATTGTGTGACAACTTGGCTGGGCCATGATTCTCAGTGGTTTGGCAGTTATGATGTAGTTTGGCAGTCGTATGATGAGATGACACTTCCATGAGGAGATTTGATATAATGTGATCACCTCCATGATGGAATCTGCTGTGAGTAGCCAATCAGCTGAAAGGGAGTTTCCTTGGGCATGTGGCCTGCACTGAATATAAGTGGACATTCTGACAAGGCTCAAGAGCTTTTTCTTGCTCTGGATCCTGCAGCTGGCTCCTGTTCCTTTGACCTCCATTTCTTGGGACTTGAGCTAGCAGCTTACCTGTGGTCTTGCCTGCCAATCTTGGGATTCATCGATCTTCACAATCTGTGAGCAAGAGCCCTGCTCTCTGACCTGCCGATCTTGGGTTCACCAGTCCCTGTGGCTACATGAATCAGAAGAAGCCTCTATCCTGACCCATGGACTTGGGATTTTACAGCCTCTACAACCACGTGGGCCATTTCCTTGATATAAATCTCTCTACATGTATATTTATACCTTTACTGGTTTTGCTTCTCTAGAGAACCCAGCCTGAGACACTGGCATAAGAAAATGTGTTTGTAACCAAAAATATAAGACTCATCTCTTGAAAAATTGAAGTTGGTCACATGTTCTTTTCAGACTCTTCCCTTTGGGCCACAATCTCTACCCTTAATGATCAACTCCTTACATTTCATATGTTAATTCAAAGGCAGGGCCTCTTCCAACTTCATCCCTATACCCAGATTAGTGGCCTGGAAATTTATTCAATCTACCCTCTTAAACACTTGTATAAACTCTGGCTCTTTCCTGGACTCTCACACAATCTGATGCATATTCTTATTCCTCAAGCTAAATTCTCTGGGCCTGCTTCTGCCTAGATATCTTATAAATTAAAGTGGGTTTAATTTTTAATGAATAATGAGGTAATGATATGGTATGTTAATTTCCTAGGGCTGCCATAACAAATTACCATAAACTGTGTGGCTTAAAAATTTATACTCTCACACTTCTGGAGGCCAGAAGTCTGAAATCAAGGTGTCAGCAGGGTCATGCTCCTTCCTACAGTTCTAGAGAAGAATCCTTTCTTGTCTCTTCCAGCTGCTGGTAGCTCTTGGCATTCCTTGTCTTATGGGAGCATAACTCCAACCTCTGCCTACATCTTCACATGGGCTTCTTCCCTGTGTTTCTCTCAGTGTCTTCTTTTTAGTTTCTTATAAGGACACAGTTATTGGACTTAGGGTCCACCATAAATCTAGGACAATCTCATCCCAGGATCCTTAATTTAATTACATCTGCAAATACCCTGTTTCCAAATAATGTCAAACTCACAGGCATTGGGGGTTAGAACTTGGGGGACACTATTCAACTCACTACATATGGCTATCCCGTCCAGAAATTTTTTTTTCTACAATCCCCAATACTATAATTTAAAGAGTTAAATAATCCGAAGATTCCCCACATTGAGCCAATCACTTCTAGGTGGAAATTTTTTGAGCATAGAAAACATTTGGCATCAAATTTCAGGCAGGTGGCTTTTTACTCTGCCAGACTTTAGGTTCAAACTCAGATTTACACAGTGATATATTTTTGAGTCTTTAATGATTTTTGTAGTTTATTCAATATCATTCATTGAAGGCCCTCAATGACAAAGGAGACACAATGCTGGGTAATACGAAAGCTGCTCTGCCTTGTAAGACTTGCACTAAAAATAACATGAGAAATATCATAGGGAGGATGCAGATAGATAGGACTGCCACCAGCCCTCAAAAAGTAGAGAGATTATTTTTATATTATAAATTCAGAAAGATTTTATGGTGTAGGTGATTCTCAGATGTTCTAAAATCTCAAAAAAAAAAAAATTTGCATTTTATCTGTATCTAAACTAAATTATTTTATATCAAAAACACTTTTGCACCTGCAAGAGGCCCCAAATAGCCAAAATAATCTTGGGGAAAAAAAAGAAAACAAAACAGTAGGAAAACTCACACATTTGAATCTCAAAGCATATTATAAAGCTAGTTATTAAAACAGTCTGGTACTTATATAATGATAGAGAGATAGACTAATGGAATCAAATTGAGAGACCAGAAATAAACCCATACATCTATGGTTAATTGATTTTCAACAAGAGTGCTAAGTCCATTCAATGGGAAAAGAATAGTCTCTTTATTAAACGGTGCATAGAAAACCAGATTTTCATATGCAAAAGAAGGAAGCTGGACCCATATCACACACTATATACGAAATAAACTCAAAATGGGTCAAGGAGCTATTAGAAGAAAACAGGGGTATTGCTTCAGGATTTGGTTTTTGACAATGGAGTCTTAGGTATGACACCAAAAGTACCAGCAACAAAACACAAAATAGATACACTGAACTTTATCAAAATGAAAAACTTTCATTCATTAAAGAATTTTATCAACAAAGAGACAGCCTACAGGTTGAGAGAAAGATACTGGGAACCAGATAAGGATTTAATATTCAGAATATATAAAGAACTCGTACAACCTCAAAAATCCAACTAAAAAATGGGAAAAGGACTTGAATAGACATTCCACCAAAGACCATATACAGATGAACAACAAGCACAGGAAAACATGTTCAATGTCATTAGTCATTAGGGAAACGTAAATTAAAACCACAGTGAGATACCATTTCACCCTATTTCATGAGAATGGTTATGATCAGAAAAATGGAAAACAAAAAGTATTGGAAAGATGTGGAGAAATTGGAATCTTCATCCTTTGCTGGTGGAATTGTAAAATGGTGAAGGTGCTGTGGGAAACAGTATGGCAGTTACTCAAAAAGCTAAACATAGAATTATCCAATGACTCAGCAAGTCTATTCCTAGGTATATAAACAAAATAATTGAAAGCAGGGACTCAAACAGATATTTGTAAACTGATGTTCATTGAAGCACTATTTGCAATAGCCAAAAGGTGAAAGAGCCTAAATCAATATCAACAGAGGAAAGGATAAACAAAATGTGGTATATACATACAATGGACTATTACTCAGCCATAAAGAGAAATGAAGTCCTGATAAATGTTACAACATGGATGAACCTTTAAAACATTATGTTGAATGAAATAAGTCAGTCATAAAAAGGCATATACTGTATGATCCCAATTATATGAAATATCTAGAATTGGCAAAGATATAGAAACTAAAGTTTATTAGTGGTTACCAGGGTCAGGAGAAAGGGAGGAAGGAGGAGTCATTGCTTAGGGGGCACTGAGCTTCTATTAAGAGTGATGGAAAAATTCGGAAATGGATAGTTTTCTTTTTTAAAATACATTTATACATTCATTGCTTAAAGATACATTGACAATTTATAATGAAAAATACTTATTTTTATTTTATTTTATTTATTTTTAGAGTTCCAGAGGGTATTTAAATGAAATATTTAATAGAAAAATTTATGTGTGCCCAAGCTAAATTTAAGTTGTAATTTACCACTAAGAACTTCTTTAGCTACCAAGCATTTCAATGAGTAGAGAAATAAATATATATTTTTTACTACTTAAAACATAAAAATATACATACTTTTCTATTCATTGAAATGTATGGAATATATATATTTCTCTCTCTACAGAGAGAAAGAGAGAGATGTAAGTACATATGCATATATTGGAATGCTATTTGGTTATATCATTACTTACAGATATGTAACTAAGTACACGTATTTGCATATATTGTTAAATACACACATAGAAGCTTACTGTACAAAATGTTCTAAAGTGTTTTTATTTTGTTTTGTTTTGTTTTTTGGCGACACGTATTGGAGATCATGAATATCAAAAGTTACAGTGTTGTTAGGTGCTGTCCAGTCAGTTACCACTCACAGCAACCCTATGTACAAAAGAACAAAAGACTGCCAGGTCCTGTGCCATCCTCACAATCTTTTCTATGCTTGAGCCCATTGTTGCAGCCACTGTGTCAATCCATCTTGCTGAATGTCTTCCTCTTTTTCAATGACCTTCCACTTTACTGAGCATGATGTCCTTCTCCAAAGACTGGTCCCTCCTGACAACATGTCCAAAGTGCGTGAGACAAAGTCTCACCATCATTGCTTCTAAAGGAGCATTCTGGCTGTACTTCCTTCCAAGAGAGGTTTGTTTGTTCTTCTGGCAGTTTATGTTGTATTCAGTATTCTTTACCAACACCATAATTTAAAGGCATCAATTATTCTTAGGTCTTCCTTATTCATTGTCCAGCTTTCACACGCATATGAGGCAATTGAAAATACCAAGGCTTGGGTCAGGTTCTCGGGTCTTAGTCCTCAAAGTGACATCCTTGTTCTTCAAAACTTTAAAGAGGTCTTTTGTAGAGGATTTGCAAAATGCAATATGATGTCTGATTCTTTGACTGCTGCTTCCACGGGTGTTGACTGTGGATCCAAGTAAAATGAAATCCTTGACAACTTCAATGTTTTCTCCATTTATCATGATGTTGCTTATCGGTCCAGTTGTGAGGATTTTTGTTTTCTTTATGTTGAAGTCTAGTCCATACTAAGGCTGTAGTCTTTGGCCTTCATCAGTAAGTGCTTCAAATTCTCTTCACTTTCAGCAAGCATAATGTACATCTGCATAATGCAGGTCGTTAAATGAGTCTTCCTCCAATCCTGATGCCCTATTCTTCTTCATATAATCCAGCTTCTCAGATTATTTGCTCAGCATACAAATTAAATAAGTAAGGTGAAAGGGTACAACTCTGATGCACACCTTTCCTGACTTGAAACTACACTTTATCCTCTTGTTCTGTTCAAAGGACTGCCTCTTTGTCTATGTACAGGTTCCTCATGAGCACAATTAATTGTTCTGGAATTCCCATTCTTCCCAATGTTATCAATAATTTGTTATGATCCAGACAGTTGAATGCCTTTGCATAGTCAATAAAACACAGGGAAACATCTTTCTGATATTCTCTCCTCTCAGCCAAGATCCATCTGACATCAGCAATGACATCCCTCATTCCCCATCTTCTTGTGAATCTGCCTTGAACTTCTGGCAGTTCCCGGTCCAAGTACTGTTGCAACTGCTTTTGAATTATCTTCAGCAAAATTTTACTTGTGTGTGATATTAATGATATTGTTTGATAATTTCCGAATTCTGTTGGATCACCTTTCTTTGGAACGGGTACAAATATGTATCTCTTCCAGTCAGTTGGCCAAGAAGCTGTCTTCTAAATGTCCTGACATAGCTAAGTAAGCATCTCTAGTTCTGCATCTATTTGTTGAAACATCTCAAATGGTATTCCACCAATTCTTGGAGTCTTGTTTTTCACCATTCCCTTCAATTCGGCTTGGACTTCTTCCTTCAGTACCGTTGGTTCTTGATCATATGGTACCTCCTGAAATGGCTGAACATTGACCAATTCTTTTCGGTATAGTGAATCTGTGTATTCCTTCCATCTTCTTTTGATACTTCCTGCATTGTTCAATATTTTCCCTATAGAATCCTTCACTATTGCAACTCAAGGCTTGAATTTTTCTTTAGTTCTTTCAGCTTGAAAAATGTCAAGCATGTTCTTCCCTTTTGGTTTTCTAACTTCAGGTCTTTGTAATCCATTTCATTATAATAATTTACTTTGTCCTCCTGCTCTTTGAAATCTTCTGTTCAGCTCTTCTACTTCATCATTTCTTACTTTTTCCTTAGCTACTCTACATTCAAGAGCAAGTTTAAGAGTTTCTTCTGACAACCATTTTGTTTTTTTCTTTCTTTCCTGTCTTTTAAATAACCTTTTGCTTTCTTCATGTACAGTGTCCTTGATGTCATCCCACAACTCATCTGATCTTTGGTCATTAGTGTTCAGTGTATCAAATCTATTCTTAAGATTGTCTCTAAATTCAGATAAGATATAATTAAGGTTGCATTTTGGAACAAGTGGACTTGCTCTAATTTTCTTCAACTTCAACTTGAGCTTGCATATAAGCAATTAGTGGCCTATTCTGCAGTCAGTCCCTGGCCTTGTTGATGTATGATAATACACATCATCATTCTGTAATGTCTACATAGAATTCTTTGTATGAATGTGATACAATTTGTGTAACATTAATATTTAATTTATCCTCAGCCTTTTTCTATATTTAAATAAATGCTGTAATGAATATCTCTGCTCATACATCTTTCTGCACGTGTGTAAAATATTCATAAGCAAAATTTCTAAAAATAAAATTGCCATATCAAAGGAAGTGTGCATTTAAGTTTTTATTAGCTATTGCCACATTGCTCCAAAGAGGCTGCACCAATTTATATTCTCATTACCAGTGTGTGAGAATATCCTTTCCCACACTCTGACTAATTCTTTCTTTTCTCAAATTTATGATCTTGCTAATCTGATAGATTTAAATAATATCTAATTTTTTTTTTTTGCATTTCTTTAGTCATGAATGACATTGAGCATCTTTTCATATGTGGATAAGCCATTTGTACTTCTTTTCCTGTGAACTGTCTGCTCAAGCCTGTTCTTAAATTTTCTATGAGAGAAAAGAGAGTCTAAAAGGGGTAGGAAGGAGAGGAGGGGCCAAGATGGCAGAGTAGTCAGAAGCTTCCGGTGGATCCTTTTACAACAAAGACCCGAAAAAAACAAGTGATTCGATTATACATCACAATCTGGGAACCCTGAACATCAAAGGCAGAGTTGAGGAACCGGACTGAGTGGCAGGGGGAGGGAGAGATGGTTTGGAAGCAGTGAGGAGTTGCCAGACCTGACCTTTCAAAGCCTGAGCCCTTCAGGCCTGATCAGCTCTGGGGTGAGTGGTGAGGCAGGCAAGCAGCCGTGCTCAAGAGGCGTGTTTTCTGCACCGGGGGAGACCCAAGATCAGAGACTCTACCTGGCCCCCCAGAACCAGTGAGAAGCAGCCCTCAACAAAATATAAGTACTTGCATACATCCTACCGCATGGATCAAAAACACCCCCCATAGGGAAGAACCTCTCTCCCATTTACCTCCTTGCAACCTGCTCTACACTGGGTCCTGGACTGGCTTCAGGAATTGCCGAGTCCCCGGGCCAAAAGTAGGATCCTTCACAAGCCCGGAGACATTCTCCCTGCTTTGGAGCGTGAACAAGTTAACAAACAGGGGTAAAAATAAACTGCCGGCTCCCCTAAGCCAGGAAGCCAAGGTAGGCACAGCTCTTTTGCCTAGGCACAGGAGTAAGGGATCCACTGACTCTGAGAGCCTTTTCCCCTATATAGACTTGTGTAGGTCCATCTCAACAGCATAGGCCATCATTACTGCAGTACAACAGGGTATATACATGAAGACTAACATCAACTGTTTCAGCTGCGAAGTGGCAGGTTCTTTACATTTGACACTGCTCTGCTTATTAAGCAGGGTCTTCACTTACCCACATCAGGGGCCTGAGGAACGGTTGCTCCAGGCACACCACCTAGCCACCTGCGATAGGGGCCCATGAATAAGAGATGCCCCCAAGTCCTTATAATCAACAGCATTAGGTGTTCACTCTGGCTGCAAAACCCACCCTCCTACATGCTCTAGGGAACAGGGACACATCTTACTCCTGGACACTCAGGGGGAGCCATCAGCCCCCTGCCTTGCTCAGAGTGTGTCCTCTGACTGCAGTCAGATGCGTATGCCTACACCAATCACCCATGCCTGTCTAGGACTGTAAGTGAGAGCTTACACCACACACTTGGTGGCTACTTACCTGGGCACCAGAGCTGAATCCATACAGGGGGAGTGGGCGGACTCCTGAGCTCACATACCTTGTAACAGATCTAACCACTTGATGATAGGACACAAGAGCTTCAAAGGTGCCCATAATCAAACTAGCTCATAAGAGCAGCCTATTTGGGCATATCAAAACAAAACAAGAAGCTAGGACACAGTAAGCAAACATAAAATAAATAAATATAATAACTTATTGATGGCTCTGAGACAACAGCCAATATCAAATCACATAAAGAGGCAGTCCATGATGGCTGCAGCAAGCTCTCAAAATAAAGAATCTAGAAATTTTCCAGAGGAGGAAAATTTCTTGGAATTACAGGAAGCAGAATACAAAAGATTAATATACAGAACTCTTCAAGAAATTAGGAAGGAAATTAAGCAAAATGCAGAAAACACAATAGAGGAAATTAAAAAGATTAGAAAAGAGCATAATGACAAATTTAACAGGCTACAAGAATCCACAGAGAGACAGCAATCAGAAATCCAGAAGATTAACAATAAAATTTCAGAATTGGACAATTCAGTAGAAAGTCATAGGAGCAGAATTGAGGCAACAGAAGTCAGAATTAGTGAGATTGAAGATAAAGCACTTGACACCAATTTATTGGAGGAAAAATCAGATAAAAGGATTAAAAAAAATGAAGAAAGCCTAAGAATTATGTAAGACTCTATCAAGAGGAATAACTTACAAGTGATGGTAGTACCAGAACAGGGGCGATAAGAGAAAATACAGAGAAAATTGTTGACAATTTGTTGGCAGAAAACTTCCCTGATATCATCAAAGATGACAAGATATCTATCCAAGATGCTCATCGAACCCCACATAAGGTTGATCCCAAAAGAAAGTCACCAAGACATAATAAAATCAAACTTGCCAAAACCAAAGATAAAGAGAGAATTTTCAGAGCTGCTAGGAATAAACGAACAGTCATACACAAAGGAGAGTCAGTAAGAATAAGCTTGGACTACTCAGCAGAAATCAAGCAGGCAAAAAGGCAATGGGATGACATATATAAAGCCTTGAAGGAAAAACTGCCAGCCAAGAATTATATATCCAGCAAAAATGTCTCTCATGTATGATGGCAAACTTAGGGCATTCCCAGATAAACAGAAGTTTAGGGAATTTGAAAAAACCAAACCAAAATTACAAGATATACTAAAGGGAGTCCTACGGTTAGAAAATCAGTAACATCAGATAACAACCTAAGACTAGAACACAGGACAGAGCAACCAGATATAAACCCAGATAGGGAAGTCACAAAAGTAAATCAAAGCTAAAACACAGAAAATAGGGAAAAAGATGTCAATATGTAAAAGATGACAACATTAAAACAAAAAAGAGAGACTTAAAAAAGGTAGACATAGATTTTTCATATGAAGAGGAAGTCAAGGCGATATAAAGAAATAAAAGACAATTATAAACTTAAAAAAATAGGAGTAAATATTAAGGAAACCACAAAGGAAACTAACAACCCTACAAGTCAAAATAAAAAACTAGAAAAATATAAAGACTCAGCAAACACAAAAATCAACAAAAATAAAAATGGTGAACAGAGAATACATAAAGAAAAACAACTCAGCACAGAAAATTAAGTAGAACAAAAAAAAAAATCATCAAAATGACAGCACTAAACTCACACCTATCAATAATTACGTCGAATGTAAATGGAATAAATGCACCAATAAAGAGACAGACAGTGGCAGATTGGATAAAAAAACACGATCCATTTATATGCTGTCTAAAAGAGACACACATTAGACTTAAAGATACAAACAAATTAAAACTCAAAGGATGGAAAAAAATATATCAAGCAAACAACACTCAAAAAAGAGCAGGAGTGGCAATACTAATCTCTGACAAAATAGACTTTAAAGTAAAATCCACCACAGGGGATAAGGAAGGGCACAATATAATGATTAAAGGGGCAATACACCAGAGGGACATAATTATAATCAATATTTATACACCCAATAACAGTGCTCCAAAATATATAAAACAAACTCTAACAGCACTGAAAAGAGAGATAGACAGCTCCACAATAGTAGTAGGAGACTTCAACACACCACTTCCGGTGAAGGACAGAACATCCAGAAAGAAACTCAGCAATGACATGGAAGAGCTAACTGCTACAATCAACCAACTTGATCTCATAGACATATACCAAACACTCCACCCAACAGCAGCCAAGTATACTTTCTTTTCCAATGCACATGGAACATTCTCCAGAAGAGACCACATATTAGGCTATAAAGCAAGCCTTAACAAAATCCAAAGCATCAAAATATTACAAAGCATCTTTTCTGACCATAAAGCCATAAAAATAGAAATCAACAACAGAAAAAGCAAGAAAAAAAATCAAACACATGGAAACTGAACAACACCTTGCTCAAAAACTACTGGGTTATAGAAGACATTAAGGATGGAATAAAGCAATTCATAGAATCGAATGAGAAAGAAAACACATCCTACCAGAACCTTTGGGACACAGAAAAAGCAGTGCTCAGAGGTCAGTTTATAACAAATAAATGCACACATCCAAAAAGAAGAAACAGCCATAATCAAAACATTAACCCTACAACTGGAATAAGCAGAAAGAGAGCAGCAAAAGAAGCCCTCAGGTGCCAGAAGGAAGGAAATAATAAGAATTACAGCAGAATTAAATGAAACAGAGAATAGAAAAACAATTGAAAGAGTTAACAAGACCACAAGCTGGTTCTTTGAAAAGATCAACAAAATTGATAAAAAAATTGGCCAAACTGACAAAAGAAAAACAGGGGAGGAAGCAGATAACCCATATAAGATGTGAGATAGGTGATATCACACCATACACCCAACTGAAATTAAAAGAATCATCACAGAATACTATGAAAAAATGTACTCTAACAAATTTGAAAATCTAAAGGAAATGGTCAAATTTCTAGAAACTCACTACCTACCTAAACTAACACAAACAGATGTAGAACAACTAAATAAACCCATAACAAAAGAAGAGATTGAAAAGGTAATTAAAAAACTCCCGATAAAAAAAAACCCTGGCCTAGAGGGCTTCACTGGAGAATTCTACCAAACCTTCAGAGCAGAGTTAACACCACTACTACAAAAGGTATTTCAGAGCGTAGAAAAGGATGGAATACTCTCAAACTCATTCTGTGAAGCCAGCATAACCCTGATACCAAAATCAGGTAAACACCACAAAAATAGAAAATTACAGACCAATATCCCTCACGGAAATTGACGCAAAAATCCTCAACAAAATTTTAGCCAATAGAATTCAGCAACATATCAAAAAAATATTTCACCATTATCAAGTGGGATTTACACCAGGTATGCAGGGATGGTTCAACATTAGAAAAACAATCAAACCATCACATAAATAAAATGAAAAACAAGAACCACATGATCTTAACAACTGATGCTGATAAGGTATTTGCCAAAGCCCAACACCCATTCATGATAAAAACTCTCAACAAAATAGGAATAGAAGGGAAATTCCTCAACATAATAAAGGGCATTTATACAAAGCCAACAGCCAACATCATCCTAAAGGAAGAGACTTTAAAAGCACTCCTCTTGAGAACGTGAACCAGACAAGGATGCCCTTTATCACCATTTTTATTCAACATTGTGCTGGAGGTCCTAGCCAGAGCAATTAGGCTAGAAAAATAAATAAACGGCAACCAAATCGGTAGGGAAGAAGTCAAAGTATCTCTATTTGCAGATGATATGATCTTGCACACAGAAAACCCCAAAGAATCCACAAGAAAACTACTGGAACTAACAGAAGATTTCAGCAAAGTTTCAGGATACAAGATAAGCATACAAAAATCAGTTGGATTCCTTTACACCAACAAAGAGAACCTTGAAGAGGAAATCACCAAATCAGTACCATTTACAATAGCCCCCAAGAAGATAAAATACTTAGGAATAAATCTAACTAAAGACGAAAAACATCTATACAAAGAAAACTATAAAACACCACTGCAAGAAACCAAAAGAGACCTGCAAGAATGGAAAAGACACCTTGCTCACGGATAGGTAGACTCAACATTGTGGAAATGTCAATTCTACCCAAAGCGATTTACAGATACAATGCAATCCTGATCCAAATTCCACAGGCATTTTTTAATGGGATGGAGAAACAAATCACCAACTTCATATGGAAAGGGAAGAGGCCCCAAATAAGTAAAGCATTACTCAAGAAGAAGAACAAAGTGGGAGGCCTCACACTACCTGATTTTAGAACCTATTATACTGCCATGGTAGTCAAAACAGCCTGGTTTTGGTGGAGCAACAGATACATAGACCAATGGAACAGAATTGAGAATCCAGACATAAATTCATCCACCTACAATCAGCTGATATTTGACAAAAACCCAAAGTTCATTAATTGGGAAAAGACAGTCTCTTTAACAAATGGTGCTGGCATAACTGGATAACCATCTGCAAAAAACTGAAAAAAGACCCATACTTCACATCGTGCACAAAAACTAACTCAAAATGGATCAAAGACTTAAATATAAAGTCGAAAACAGTAAAGATCATGGAAGAAAAAATAGGGACAAAGCTAGGAGCAGTAATACATGGAATAAACATAATATGAACCATAAGTAACAATGCACAAGTGCCAGAAGAGAGACCAGATAAATGGGAGCTCCTAAAAATCAAACACTTCTGCTCATCAGAAGACTTCACCAAAAGGGTCAAAAGACAACCTTCAGACTGGGAAAAAATTTTTGGCTACAACAAATCCGATCAGCATCTAATCTCTAAAATTTAAAAGCTACTGCAAAACCTCAACAACAAAAAGACAAATACCCCAATAAAAAAATGGCAAAGAATATGAACAGGCACTTCACCAATGAAGATGTTCAGGTGGCTAACATAAACATGAAGAAATGCTCACGATCATTAGCCATTAGAGAAATGCAGATCAAATCTACAATAAGATATCATCTCACCCCAACAAGTTTAGCATTAATCCAAAAAACACAAAACAGTAAATGCTGCAGAGGTTGTGGACAGACTAGAACACTTATACACTTTGGTGGGAATGTAAAATGGTACAACCACTTTGGAAATCAATTTGGCACCTCCTTTAAAAACTAGAAATAGAAGTACCATAGGATCCAGCCATCCCACTCCTTGGAATATATCCTAGAGAAGTAAGAGTCATCACACAAACAGATATATACAGACCCATGTTCATTGAAGCACTGTTCACAATAGCAAAAAGATGGAAACAACCTAGGTGCCCATCAACGGACGAATGGACAAATTATGGTATATCTGCACAATGGAATACTACACAAAGATGAAGAACAATGATGAAGCTGCAAAACATCTTATAACATGGAGGAATCTGGAAGGCATTATGCTGAGTGAATTTAGTCAGTCACAGAAGGACAAATATTGTATAAGACCACTATTATAAGAATTCACGAAAAAGTTTAAACACAGAACACAACATTCTTTGATGGTTATGAGGGTGGGGAGGGATGGTGAGGGTTATTCACTAACTAGATAGCAGACAAGTATTATCTTAGGTGAAGGGAAGGACAGCACACAGTACAGGGGATGTCAGCACAACTGAACTAAACCAAAGCTAAAAAGTCTCTTGAAGACAATCAAACACTTTGAGGGACAGAGTAGCTGAGGCAGGGGTCTGGGGACCATGCTTTCAGGGGACACCTAGGTCAATTGGCATAACAAAGCTTATTAAGAAAATGTTTGCATGCTACTTTGGTGAGTGGCGTCAGGGGTCTTAAAAGCTTGCAAGCGGCCACGTAAGATGCATCAATTGGTCCCAACCATCTGGAGTAAAGGAGAATGAAGAACACCAAAGACACAAGGAAAGTAGTAGCGCAAGAGACAGAAAGGGCCACATAAACCAGAGACTTCATCAGCCTGAGACCAGAAGAAGTAGATGGTGCCCGGCTACCACCAATGACTGCCCTGACAGGGAACACAATAAAGAGTCCCTGATGGAGCAGGAGAAAGGTGGGATGCAGAACTCAAATTCTAGTAAGAAGACCAGACTTAATGGTCTGACTGAGACTGGAGGAGCCCCAGAAAGCATGGCCCCTGGATTATCTATCAGCCCAGAACTAAAATAATTTCTGAGGCCAGCTCTTCAGACAGAGATTGGACTGGACTGTGGGACATAAAGTGATATTTGTGAGGAGTGTGTCTCTTAGCTTAAGTAGATACAAGAGACTGAATGGGTAGCTTCTGTCCAGAGGTGAGATGCGAAGGCAGGGAGTGTTAGGAGCTGGTTGAATGGTCATGGGGAATCAGGGGTGGAAACGAGGACTGTGCTGTCACAGTATGGGGAGAGCAATTACAGTCATATATCAATGTGTGTATAAAAATTTTTGTATGGGAAAAAATTTAAAAAAAGAAAAGAAAAGAGGTAGGAAATTCACTAGAAATTCTGATTGGCATCAGTTTAATAGATGTCTTTTCTAAATGCTTGATTTCCAAGAACCGATTTATCTTTAAGAAATTCCAAAAAGAAACTTTTGGAATGTTGCATCTATTTATGCAACAATTTAAAGATGAATTCCTAGTAGGAAGTTTAGTTCTGGGAGGAAGGAGGTTGTCTATGGGGAAGTGGAAAATGGAGAAGAGAGATAGAGGAGCAGAAATATAAGGGAAAAATGTGAGACAACAAAGAAAAAAAGGATAAAAGAGAAGGCATATGGGGAGCAAGTAAAGGACGAATGAGAGGACAACGGAGAAGAAGTGCAGAAGGGAAGGAAGAAAAGTACATCTAGGTCTGAATTAATTTCTGTCCCACTGGAATAACGTTGTTAACAATGTACTGACAAAATCGTTTTCATTCTCCTGGAATCCAGATTCTGGCTTTCATGGGAGAAGTTGGGGTAACCTACACAGGCCATTGCCCTTAGATGTCCTTTTAAACCTTGGAACTTGACTAAACTAGATCCTAAAAGCCACTTTTGAGTCAAACAATGGTCTAGATAAACTAGTAAGTCTGTTTTTGCTTTGGGCATTGTGCTCTTTTGAAGAATTCGATCAGTTTCTAGGAAACAGACTCTGAACGTCAGACTGGGATCAAGTGGCATCACTAGGGGAGCTCAGGGGATGCAGATTGCACCAGGTAACACTGTCAGAGGGGGTGATGCCGAAATATCCCTGTAGTAAGTTATAACAACAAAAACATTTTTTGTAAGCCAGCTTTACATGTATCAATACACCTACAAGGTTAAATCTCTATGCTAATTTACTTTTTGAACTTCTAATGTATTCTGGTCAGAGCTGTCATTGTCACCCAATTCCAGTGATGTTTTGAATCATGTGGTTTTGTCTGCATGTGCTACAAGCACACACTGTTGTTTTCATTGCTGCCAGTGTTTTTATATTTGCTGATTTTATCACATTTTCTGGTGTTTTAGCTACAATATTGAGGTAATCAGTATTTGTGAACCTCTATCAGTAACTTTTCTGAGAATGACATAGTAGTTAAAGGAAGAGAAGGAGTGATATGCAGGAATTATGATTTACAAGTAATATTCGTACAAAAAACATTGCTAAGGATTCTGTATGGTCTGGTACAGGAGAAGGTCCACAGGGAAGGGGGAGAGTGACATCATGAGTTACCATACTGGGTGACACCGAATGTAGTGATGCCACTGCTGGGAGCTATGTTTAGGGCAGATCAGTAATTATTTTAATTGTTCTTCAAGACACTGCTGTATGAAAATCCTTCCTGATGACAAATTTGTTTATCAGCTCTACTCCAACCCTTTTTTGCATGGCAATGCCAGTAAGATTTGGTATAAGAATTTTGGAAGTTCTCATCTTCAGAACATTTCTGACACTCTAGTCAAAATGTTACCCTGATTGACAAACCATGTATTTGGTAAACTTCAATTTCTATTATTGCCTTAATATGAATTTTTTTTAACAATAAAAAATGATTTTATGCACAGTTTTTCCATATTTTGCTTTTAAGTCTATAGGTAACAAGATTGGGAGTTTTATTATAACCCCAGCAAACATACATTTTCTTTCAAGGTTACCATCTGCAAGCTTACAGTTTTCAGGGATGTTTAATTTTTGTTGTTGCTGTTGTTAGCTGCCATTGAGTCTGTTCCACCTCACAGCGACCCTATGTACAAAAGAACAAAATACTGCCTGGTCATACGCCATCCTCACAATAGTTGTTATGCTTGAGCCTATTATCACAGCCACTGTGTCAATCTATCTTGCTGAAGGTCTTCCTTTTTTTCATTGACCCTCCACTTTACCAAGCATGATGTCCTTCTCCAAGGACTTGTCCCTCCTAACAACATGTCCAAAGTATGGGAGATGAAGTCTCACCATCCTTGCTTCTAAGAAACATGCTGGCTGTATTTCTTCCAAGACAGATTTGTTCATTCTTCTGGCAGTTCCCTTTCTTATTTGGCATGTTGTTCTTGTTGTTAGTTGCCATTGAGTCGGCTCTGATTCACAATGAACTTATGCATGACAGAAAGAATTGTTGTCTGTTCCGGTGCCTTCTTCATGATTGTATATATTCTATGTTTGGTATAGAGTCTGTTTGCTACAATGAATAAGTAGATATAATAGAGAGCTCTTAAGGCAACTCACTATAACGCTTTCCACTAGACTTATTTTGTGTTCTTATAATCAAATCATTATGAATATTTTGATAGTATGCTAGGGAAGATCCAGTACATTATTATAATTAGTGTGAACATTCTTTGAATTAAAGTAGGAATTCAATCTTTTTTTAATCATTTTTATATAATTTGCAAAACTTACAAAGTTTTGCAAAACTTTAATAATTTTAATTGTTCTTCCTTCATTTGACAGTTTTTTCTAATTGCTGTATTTAGTGTTTCGGTTTTATAAAGTACCATGACAGAAGCAGCAGCAGCATGAGGTCCACACTTTATCCACCTATGCTTTGCAGAACCCCATGACTCTTCCAAGAACAATGCATCTCAGAAAGAATAAAATTAACTTGTTATTAGGTTGTAACTGCAACAGAGAAGATAATTAGTGGCCTTGAGACAGAAAATCAAGTTCATAAATTAAAAAGAAAATTTTTAACTGGCAAAAAAAAAAAAAAAATTAAGAATTTGAAAAGATTCATTTTAGGGAAAACATCCAAGGAATTAAATTATAAAAATTAACTAAACAAATAAAAGGAAATGTAACATTTTTTGTGTGTGATGAATTAAAGTTCACAAGATTTAGGAACGTATTATTGGATTTGGAAGTCTCACTGAAAGAATTGAGAAATCAAGATCTTTAATAAATACGATAAGGATAGGCGGTCTTCCCAGTAAAATATTTTATTTTTCAGATATTTCTCTTGTCATGAGAGTATTGTACTGACGAATAGGAAAATTAATACAGACATCTTTCTTTGATTTTAAGGTTTTTTCTTATCCATGATCCAAATATTAACCATAGAAATCTTAACCCTGACTACAAAAGCTTGCTAGAAGTTTCTCTATAGCAATGTAAATTTGTCTTACCCTGCTAGGAAAAGATAGCTGTCAAACCATTGCCTCCTAATTTAAATCTCAAAAAACCTCATGGCTGTTAGGTGGCTAGAGAGCCAAATTATTAGCAGCCAGACCAGAAGTAAACTATTATCAGCTGATTTCAGTAAAGGGATCGATCAGTCATGTTAAGATTAGCAATGACGATCTTCTATATTTTTCCCTCTTCTTCTCTTTATAAGCCCCATTGCACCTAGCTTCTTCAAGCCATTTGCTTTTTCTGGAATCAAAATGGCCTCTCTATGTGTATATGGAGCCCTGGTGGTGCAGTGGTTAAGAGCTCAGGCTGCTAACCAAAAGGTTGGCGGTTTGAATCCGCCAACCACTCCTTGGAAACCCTATGGGGCAGTTCTGCTTTGTCCTATAGGGTTGCCATGAGTCGGATTCAGCTCAACAGCAATGGGTTTTGGTATATGCATATAGAATAACTCCTCAGAATAAACCTTATGTTCGATTTATGGTGAGTTATGACTTTTTTTTAACAGTTCTGTGTCAGAAGGGGAACCCAGAGAAAATGATGAATGCTCGTTTTGCGATGAGGGATCCAACAATAAATATTACCAAACATGGGTCCCTTGTGTCCAGCTGTTCCCTCACCATAGCTGGGGAACTTGGCTAAACTTCCCTGGGTTCGAGTTCCACTCCTTTTCTGTTGAACTCTTTAAGTTTGTATCTGAGTAGTTATGGACATCTTTTCCTTACTAAGTTACCCTGTCATGTTTATTTGTTTGGGTAACTAAGTTCCCATCTGATCTGTTCTTTTCTTTCCATTTTGGGGAATTTCTGTTTGGTGCTCAGGGTTTATAGGGAGTGTTCCCATTTGTGTTATCTGAATACTTTCTTTGGACTGGTTTCAAGGGATATGGAACTGAGTTCAATAAAAGATGTTGTATTTGATCTGGCAGGGGAGAGGGAGGCTCAGAAAATGCTTGCTGTGGTTTGGATGCAAGGGGTTACTTGTCCCAGTGTTACTGGGTGGAAACCCCAGTTCTTACTCGGCATGACTCGTATTGGCCAATAAACAAGAGACCAAGGATGAGGACAAAAAAGCAGCTTTATTTCGTTGTACAAGGAAATAGAGTTAGTCGATGCTTACTGCCGCCAAGACTGCTCACCAAGGGCTGGCAGGCAGGTTACTTTCAAAAGGGTTTACAAGTAAGGAGTTCATACAAGTTACTCAGCAACGTTCTTAATCATACTACGCAGGCGCAATGGGGTTTACATATAACCTTCAAGCAAAAGCAGGATTTGCAAACCTGAGAGGGTGGGGGCAGGGTGGTGGTGGGCAGCAAAGGAAACAACTTTGCAATACAAGACTGCAGAGGAGGAAGCCAGGTAAAGAATACAGCACTGTGGGGGTTCTGTCTCACCAGGTTTTGGGGCAAGGAATTACTTGTCCCAGGTTTTAGGTCAGGGGGTTACTTGTCCCAGGTTTTAGGACAAGGGGTTACCTGTCCCAGGTTTTGGGACAAGAATTACTTGTTCAGGTTTTGGACAAGAGTTCTTGGACTGCATCTGAGAGAGATCTCCGGTAATTTTAAGATGGGTCAACCTGACTGAAATAGCTTGGAATTGCATAGTTATTTGCGTGTGTGTTGCATTGTTTCGTATTATGTTGTTTTAAGAGTGTTATGCTGTTGTTGATCCACATAAAATGGAAAATCATAAGGTAGAACAGAGGCACAGACCCTGTAAGTTTATTGTTTGAGCTAGCTCCAGAGACTCAGTGAATGTGTGATTCTCACCCAAGATGGTGTCCAGTTGGACAACATCTGAGGTAAATCACCTAGAAAGGTGGATGAGATTTTGTCTTGAGAACTTTGGTTTTGATCTAGAGAGAGCATTCAGTCTGAGGTTTTTTGTTTTTTTTCCTCTGTGAGCTGCCATGAGGTCACTCTAAGCCTCAGCTCCAAGAACTGCTTCTTGTGCCTATCTTATGAATTGGGCTTTCAATATCCACTCTGAGAAAGTTTGATACAAATTGGTTCACTTGAAATGTTAGGTGCTGTCGAATCACTTCCAATTCATAGCAACCCTAGGTACAACAGAACAAAACACCACCCGGTCCTGCACCATCCTCACAATGGTTGCTATGCTTGAGCCCAGCCTATTGTTGCAGCCACTGTGTCAATCCATCTCTTTGAGGGTCTTCCTCTTTTTTCACTGACCCTCTACTTTACCAAGCATGATGTCCTTTTCCAGGGACTGGTCGCTCCTGATAACGTGTCCAAAGTGTGTGAGATGAAGTCTAGCCATCCTTGCTTCTAAGGAGCACTCAGGCTGTACTTCTTCCAAGACAGATTTGTTCGTTTTTCTGGCAGTCCATGGTACAGTCACTTGAAAAGTGCACTGAAGAAAAGATTGGATCATTTATTTTGGTTGCTATAAAGAGGCCTCAACTGGATAAAAATTATTCTAAATTTACTTCTCTCAAAAAATTTCTTTAAAAACGCACAGAAAATAGAGTTATAAAAATGGAGTATTTTCCTACCTCTGGATGGTAATATTGAATTAGATTATAATATTCCTTCAAAGAGCTTTATTCTGATTGATTTAATGATAAAAAGTACTTCTGTAAATTTAGTAGTCCTGATATTCCCAGGAAATAATAAAAATGAATTTGTTCTGACAAAGATTTTTATGTTCTGTGCTATATCAACCTTACAAGAAAAATCTTTCTAAGGCTAGGTATTATATGAAATGTGTTTTATTTAAGAAAAAAAACAGGAATTTTGTCCTGAAAAGAAATTGGTTCTTAAAAAGCTACAGTGTCTTTTGTCTTTCTAAACACCTAGGCCAACCTATACATACATAATGACTGAGATTGAACAATTCCTCTTGACTATGAGGCAAGAAAATAAACCCTGTTGGTGCAGTGGTTAAGCACTTGGATGCTAACAGATAGGTCAGCAGTTCGAACTCACCAGCCACTCCACAGGAGAAAGATGTGACAGTCTGCTTCCATAAAGATTACAGCTTTGGAAACGCTATGGGGCAATTCTACTCTGTCCTGTAGGGTTGCTATGAGTCAGAATCAGCTAGATGGCAGTGGGGATGAGACAGGAGAGGGCTGGGGGCAGAATCTGGCCTTCATGGCCCAAATGTCAGGCCTACAGTTTACCTGTGTAGCCCTAGGAGAGCTTTTGAAGAAAGGACTTGTTCCAACTAGATCAAGCTCTTTGAAAAAAATTCAGAATCACAATAAAAAAATAAAAATAAAAAATACACCACCACGCCCTCGGTTTTCTAAACTAAATTATTTTTGTAAAAAGTTAGATATTTGTTAGGGGTTGAGACTACTAAGAAGAAATAGTTTCAGAGGAATACAAATGTGCACGTGCTTCTGTTTCTTTTTAAAGGAAAAGGATTTGTTTTGTTTCCTGATAGCAATGCTTTATTTATTTATTTATTTGCACTCTTCTAATTTAGGGACATAAAAGAGCTTGTGAGTGCATCAGCAAGAGGTAACTATCCACATTAACCATATCAGAAATTAAAATGGAGGAAACTTTAATTAAAAAGCTCATTTATTAAATCATTTGGAGATAGCAACAGTGAATGCATTGCCTATTGATAACCTCTTGCAAAATTTGTTCTGACTTCACAGACCCTCTGAGGTCAGACCTAAAATAAAGTGTCTGTTTATTCTGTTGCCGAATGAAAACCCCAGTTTTTGCTCAGCACATCTCATCTCAACCAATAAATGAGAAACCAAGATGGGAGATCAGAAAGGCGCTTTTATTTCATTGCACAAGGAAAAGAACAGTTGGGGCTGCTGCCTCCAAGGCTGCTCAGCATGAGTGAGAGGGAAGGCTAGTTTTACAGAGTTTATAAGCAGGAAGTTCATACAAGTTACATCTGCAACATTCTTAATCATACTATGCAGGTATAATGGGGTTTACATATAACTTCATGCATCACATGTTCAGAAAATGGTGGTTAAACTCCACCCAGAGGCGAGGAAGTTACTATCTATGAGGTACTTAATGAGCTAAAAGGTTATCCCGAATGTCAACATGGACCTAAACCAGTGTCTGCCAATTTCCTCTAGTTCTGGGCAGCAGTTAAGGAAAGGGGAGCCAGGACGTTAATGTAAAGCTAAGGGGCATGCCAAGCAAGCTGCTTGAGGCAGTGGAATTTTCTGCAGCCTGGAACCTCTGTCTTAATTCCAGAATATAAGAACATACTGAAGGACAAAATTTGGCAGAATCTTATTTGCCTTAGTGTTTAATGCTCGAGTCTGAATAGCTATGAAATATGTTAAAATCTTAACAAAGTTTGCTCAATTTTGATAGTCTGGTCTTCTTGGTTTACTGTTTATTGCCTTCACCTATAATATGAAGTTATTTTTTCTTCTGTGTAATCTGCCTAGGAGACAAAGTTCTGTGTGTGTGAGTTTATGTTAACTTTTATGTCCTTAATTAAGAAACCTAGCTTGGTAGCTTTTGAAAGAGCTAAGAATTTTACTTTTAAAATCTCTTATTGTTACTTTGGTTAAATAGATAACCATCTCGGTGGCCTATGATAATCCTGACGATTTTGAAACTTCATGGAAGCCACAGAAGATTTGTTCCACATTATAAGGGGAAAGATGGAAAAAAGAATGAGGCTTATTTAATGTGCTAGGAGTTGCATTAAATGTGTGGCCAAATCGGGAGAAATGTTCAATTTTCTTTAGGTTTAGTTATTTTTTTAATTGCTAATTTGGTTGCAACTTTATTCTTAAATTTAAATCTAGCAGAATCGAAGTCAAGGGGTTTCAACTGAGGGTTTACGACTCATACTTCTGAAAGTTTCATTAATATCCAGATGTTTTGAAACTTGGTAGGGCTCGTATATTCTTGGTATATCCTAACTCTTGTTGTTAGGTGTTATCGAGTCAGTTCTGACTCATAGAGACCCTATGTATGTCCTAGAGGAAAATCACCACAAAGTTATAGAAAAGCAGGAAAGATTTTATTCAGTTTATGTTCCAAGAGGCAAGAGTGGGAAATGGACAAGCATGCTGCCAGAGCTATGTCTGCCCAAGTCTGAGGAATGTTATAGAATCATCAGTATATATTAACATTACAAATGGGTAAATCATTAAATGTTTCACCTTTTCACAGACTAGCTAAAACTTCTAGATCACCATGATTCTACATTTTGAATTGTTTTTCTTAATAATCATTGGTACAAGTTTCAGTGATGACTATCAGAAGGGTCTTCATTGGTCCCACAAATCTTAATATTTACTAAACGTTAATAGAAAAAGATAAGAGTGGAAAATATGTGGGTCTTTTTGTGCACTGTTTGTTTATATGAAAGTTTCCCCAAAAGATATTTTCCAAGATTGTCCTAGATATTGTTTTCATACCTAAGGACCAAGTTGATGTGTCCCTGTGAGTCCTTGTTGCTCCAGCTGGGTCACATTCTTTATATTCAAGGACATGGAATAACAGCTCCAATTTTAACTCCTAGGTCAGGTACAACAGAATGAAACACCATCTGGTCCCGCACCATCCTATCAGTTATTGCTGTTTGAGCCCATTGTTGTAGCCACTGTGTCAATCCATCTCATTGAGGTTCTTCCTCTTTTTCATTGACCCTCTACTTTTCCAAGAATGATGTCCTACTCCAGGGATAGTCCCTCTTGATAACACATCCAAAATACGTGAGACCAATTCACACCATCATTGCTTTTAAGGAGCATTCTGGCTATACTTCTTTCAAGACAGATTCATTGGTTCTTCTGGAAGTCCATGGTATATTCAATATTCTTGGTCAACACCATAATTCAAAGACATCAATTCTTCTTTGGTCTTCCTTTTTCATTGTCTGGCTTTTCATGCATATGAGGCGATTGAAAATATCTTGGCTTGGGTCAGGCACACTTTAGTCTCAAAGCGACATCTTTGCTTTTTAATACTTTAAAGAGGTCTTTTGTAGCAGATTTGCCTAATGCAATGCATCATTTTATTTCTTGATTGCTGCTTCCATGGGTGTTGACTGTGGATCCAAGTAAAATTAAATCCTTGACAACTTCAACCTTTTCTCTGTTTATGATGATGTTGCTTATCGGTCCAGTTATGAAGATTTTTGTTTTCTTTATTTTGAGGTGAGGTCTATACTGAAGGCTATAGTCTTTGATCTTCATCAGTAAATGCTTCAAGTCCTCTTTGCTTTCAGCTATCAAAGTTGTGTCATCTGCATATTGCAGGTTGTTAATGAGTCTTCTTCCAATCCTGATGCGACATTTTTCTTCATATAGTCTAGCTTCTCAGATTATTTGATCAGCATACGGATTGAAAAAGTATGGTGAAAGGATACAACCCTGAAGAAACAATCCCAAAGGAATCTAGATTAGTGCCCGGTGAATGCTTAGTGATCAAAGATTGTAATTGAATCATGATCAGAAAGAGTAAAAAGCTGAATAGGAAAATTAACAACAGAGATCTTTCTTCTTATCCAGGAAACCAAATATTAACCATAAAAACCCTAACCCAAACTGCAAAAGCCTGCCAGAAGCTGCTCTATAGCCATGTCAATTTGTCTTATCCTGCTGGAAAATAATAGTTGTCAAACCACTGCCTCCTAATTTAAATTTCAAAAAGCCTCCTGGGTGCAGGTGGGTGGAGTGCCAAATTATTAATAACCTGGCCAGAAGTAAACTGATATCAGTTGATCTCAGCAAAGGGGAAAAGGCAGGGTTCAACTGATCATGTTAAGATTAGCAGTGGTTGATTTTCTGTATTTTTCCCTCCTCTTTATAAACCCCATTGTACCTAGCTTCTTAGCCATTTGCTTTTTCTGGAATCAAAATGGCCTTCCTATATACATGTAGAATAACTGCTCAGAATTAACCTTATGTTCAAATTCTGGTGAGCTTTGACTAATTTTAACAGTATTAATGAACAAAGAATATGCAGGTAAGTCATTATATTAATATATTAGTTGGGTGCTCTGTTCCATCTTCGTGAATTATGAAAGGTTTTTTTTTTTTTTTGCACTAACATGAAATGAAAAGCAGCATGCCTTTCTTTTTCTTTTCCAACCATAATCCATTGGCTCACCCCCACCATTTTGTGTACTATAGAAAAGTCATCTGGCGTTGCTCCAGCCTAGGAACTTGTTAACATATGTTAAATACGTGTTCCTCCATTATGAGATGATTAAAATTGAATTTCTGTTTGAGCAAATGTCAATATTTAGGATAACAGAACTGTATCACCACAAATTCAATTGCGAGGAGAAAGGAAACATACAAAAAAAGACAAGTTTGAAATGCCTTTTACAAATTATCTCAATATTCATCAGCATCTTTTTTTTACCAAAAAGAAAACACACAAACAAAAACACCATGTATAAACCAAGTCTTTTGTGAATTATCTTATAAAAAATAAATGTCCTTAACAAATAAACCATCTCCTTTGTCATAAAAATGTATTTATTTAAGCTGCACTTATTACAAAAGCAATTTGAAATAGGCATGGTTTATGTGTCATCTGAAAGAAACCCATGACTTGATATTGACTTCTGAATTTACACAGATCTAAACCAAACAACTCACTTCTAACATCAGTACACATTTAAAAGTTATAGCTTATAAAAATACCTGTTTAAGAAAGCCACTCTTAGTATGGAGAAGCAAGTAGGAAAGAAATTCAAGGTTTGTTTTTATGTTTTCTGCATCTGTCATTAACTGGTTATATGACCTGGGGAAGATCATTTTACCTTTCCAGGGCTTCAGTCACCTCATATGTAAACTATGGGAGTTAGATAAGTAATCATTTATCAAAATGAGATTCATGCAGGCTTCTGCAGACAAATGTTTGGTAATCTAGCCATCCTTGAAGATATATAATACATGCTAACATATTAAAGACTGAGAAAAGTTCTTTAAGGAAAGAAAGTTGTTAGCATTGCTCAACTTCCTATTCCCACACTTATTTAACCATAGAACTATCTTCAAGGAAAGGCTACAAACATCCTAAAAAATGCTTGTTAATAAAGAATGAAAAGTGTAGTCTTCAAATCTTTAGTTGTAAAATCCTATAATTTAAAAGGTATAGAACTTAAATATCATGGTTTTAAATTTCAGTACTCAGAACTTAAATATCTTACTCCTGAATTTTGAAATTTAAAACCATGATTTAGAAAATAAATTTAGGAACAGGGCATAATAATTAGGCATGTAAAATCCAAATAATTTATATCCAAAATAATTCAAATCATGCACTCCCAATGTTTATTATTCAAATTTTGGAGTATCTCAACATAATGTGTTCAACAAAATAGTTCAGTGGATGAATTAAGTCAAGGAATAAGCCAAAGTTGACATAAAAATTTTTTTTTTTAATAATCAAACACATTTTTGTAGTTCGTCTTTCAAAGAAACAAAGTAGACAAATTTTTCATGTGGTCCCAATGTCAAACATTAGATTTTATGTAATAATAATAAAACAATTTTATCTTCTTAAAGAAAGATTCACAAGACATTCAAAATCTCAAAACTTCTTTGATATCCTTTTCTATAGTTTGCTCTTTGTGAATGTGTTTTTGGTACATCAATCAAAAAATCCCTTTTAGACATTTATACTACTGATTCATAATTATAGAGCACGGATTCTACTGAGATGAGATCTCTGGGTGCTAAAATCTAATCAGCTAATTTCAGAAAGTCCCTTATGACTGCCATTTAACACTTAATCATGTGTTAACCATAAATTAAGCATTCACTCTGTCAGTCTTAGAGTAGTTTGGAGGTGCAGGCTTGCTATTTACAATTTTGATCTGTCACCAAGTGGTCCAGCCCACATACAGGAAATGAAAGCTTAGATGATTGATACTTAAATGTAAGCTAATGTAAATTTGAATTGGCCTTTCAGATACCTGTCAATTGTAAATTTCTCTACTATTTGCATAGAGCATCCTATAAGGATCCTAACCTTTCTTCTTAATCTATCAAAAATCAAAACTAACCTGACCTATGTTCCATTTTTGTTTTGTCCTTGAATAGTATAGAAAACCCAATGATGTTTAAGTGATGATAGAAATCAAAAAAACCCATTGCCATCGAGCCAATTCTGACTTGTAGCAACTGTATAGGACAGAGCAGAACTGCCCTATATGGTTTCCAAAGAGCACCTGGTGGATTTGAGCTGCCAGACTTTTGGTTAGCAGCTCTTAACCACTACGCCACCAGGGTCTCCAAGTGATAATAGGAAAAGCGGTTTTATAGTGAGTCTACTAGGAGTCAAGCTCTTAATCCATAGGTATCGCGGCAGGCCAGGTGGTCCTGTGAGAAAATCACTCCACTCTGGAAGCAATCTGTTTTCCAACTACCGTGGGGCATACTTACTTTTAAAGAGTTTCAGGTGTTCATACTTTTTAGCATGGCTGCAAATTCCAACAAATATCCTTACTTGTTGGCAGATAAATTGCTTTAGCTCTTGAATTGTGTGAGCAATTTGAGTGTACTTTTGTGTTGTTGTTAATGAGAGGTGATTGAGGTAACAAAATAGGAAAGCTGAAAAGGATGTTAGGATCACTAAAATCAACCTTTTTATGTTACGTTTAAAGGGAAATGGAAACCAAGAGAAGCAGACGTGTCTAGAGAAACAAAGCTCAGTTCTCATTCACTTCCTACTAATCATTCCAATCTATTAACACATATTTCCTTATCCCCACACCATTCCCATAATCATCCACTTGTTGCCTTCGAGTACATTCTGACTCATAGTGACCCTATACGACAGAGTAGAACTGCCCCATAGGTTTTCCAAGGACCGGTTGGTGGATTCGAACTGCCAACGTTTTGCTTAGTAGCCAAGCTCTTAAACACTGCACCACCAGGGCTCCATGATTACCCAATCCCCTCCAAATTTATTATCACATCTTCCACTTAACCATCCTTTTCTTTATTCTCCACCTTGGTTCAGGACCATATCACTTCCTGTCTGAATCACAGCCAGAGATGCTTCAATGTTCTTCATTAGGCTAAACTCTCCCACCACCAGCTCAGTTCTGTATAGCATGGCCAAGTTATTCTTTAAATAGTTTTTCCCATGTCATTTTTACCCCAAAAGGTTACAGTCTTATTGACTAATATACTTTGTAGTTTTTCGTTGTTAAGTGCTGTCGAGTTGGTTCCGACTCATAGCAACCCTATGTACAACAGGACAAAACATTGCCCAGTGCTGCGCCATCCTCACAATTGTTGCTGTGCTTAAGCCCATCATTTGCAGCCTTGTGTCATTCCACCTCATTGAAGGTCTCACTCTCTTTCGCTGACCCTCTACTTTACCAAGTACGACGTCCTTCTCCACGAACTGGTCCCTCTTATTAACATGTCTAATGTATGTCTGTCAGATTGTTGTTCTGTGTTGGCTCGTGTGTTGCTGTGATGCTGGAAGCTATGCCACCAGTATTTCAAATACCACCAGGCTTACCCATGGTGGACAAGTTTCAACGAACTTTCCAGACTAAGACAGATTAGGAAGAAGGACCTGGCAGTTTACTTCTAAAAAGTTGACCAGCAAAAACCTTATGAATAGTAGCAGAACATTGTAAATAGCTTATAATTGTAAATATGTGAAATGTATATATCAGCTTGAGTCATTTCTACCTTCTTCTATCCCTCTCACCTGCTATTCTATACTGTTACGTTTCTCTTCAATTCTATGCTTATCTCCACCCCTTAAACCAGAGCAAATTTTTTCTTACCTCTTACTTCTGCAGGAAAACTGAAGTCACCAGGTGCAAATTTGTTCAAAATTTTGTCTTTATAAATTTACCACCATTGACGATAACTGTTTTCTTCTCTTTCATCACTGAAGAAAAGATGTTCCTCTGCCTGCTCATTGCTAACCCCTCTCTTTGTCTTGGCTGTGAGTCACATCCTTGACAGACTCCTCAAGTATTGTACTCCATCAGTTATCCCCTCCCTCTTTCTGTTTTTCGCCCTCTCTTTATAATGGCCCCTTCTCTTCAGCTTGACACTGTGGCTGCAACAGTGGGCTCAAGCATAACAACAACTGTAAGGATGGCACAGGACTGGGCAATGTTTCGTTCTGTTGTACATAGGGTTGCTATCAGTTGGAATCGACTCGACGACACCTAACAACAACTTCTCAGCTTATACACTCACTTCTCTCCCATTGTTATGGATTGAATTGTGTCCCCCCGAAATATGTGCTGTAAATCCTAACCTCTATGCCTGTGGTTATAATCCCATCTGGGAATGTGTTGTCTTTGGTATGTTAGTGAGGCAGGATTAGTGTAGGGTGTGTTTTGAGTCAATCGCTTACAAAATATAAAATGAGCAAGCAGGCAGAGATGGGGGAAGATAGATGCCAAGACACATGGAGATCTCCAAGGAACCAAGAAACAAGCTGAAAAGACAAGGCCATAGCCAACCAAGAGAGAAAGCCTTCCCCTAGAGCCGGCATGCTGAATTTGGACTTTTAGCCTCCTAAACAGTGAGAAAATAAATTTCTGTTTGTTAAAGCCATCCACTTGTGGAATCTCTGTTATAGAAGCACTAGATAGCTAAGATACCCATCCTTAGAAAGTCTTTCCTTGTCCCAGTCTCCTAACTTTGTCCTTCCTTTCTCAGGATTTCTTCTAAGAGGTTAGTCTAAACACAACTACACTTGCATACTTGACATTTGTATTTCAACCACCAGTATCTGATTTCTGCTTCTACTATTCCACTGAAACTCTACTGGACACACTACTGGAAAGGTCACCAATTGTGGGAGATGACTATTATGGCCCCCCAGTGATCTCCACCTCCTGGTATTGATGTTCTTGTGTAATCACCTCCCTTTGAGTGTGACTTGCTTCTAAATCCAACAAAGGAGATGGAATGTCACTTCCATTATTAGGTTTAAAAAGACTGTGACTTCCATCTTGCCTATAGACTCTCTGTATTGCCTTTTTGGCCTGCAAGCATTGATGAATCAAGCAACCATGCTGGAGAGACCTCCATGACAAGAACTGAGGGTAGCTTCTGACCAACAACCTGCACAGAATTGAATCCCGCCAATAATCATGTAAGCTTGGAAGCAAATCCTTCCCCAGTTGAGTCTTTATAGGCAACCCCAGTCCTGGCTGACACCTTGATTAAAATCTTGTAAGACCCTGAGCAAAAGACCCATATTCTGACAAAAAAAAAAAAAAACGAGAAAATAATTGTGGGTTGTTTTGAGCCACTATATTTTGGGGTAATATGTTGTGCAGCAATAGATAACTTATACATCAGTCAATGTTACATTATCAGATTTTACCTAACTTTTGTGTCATTTCATACTAGTGACTATTTCTTCCCTTCTTGAATTCTTGACTTCTCTCTCCCTTTAGCATCCACATTTTTACTATTTCTTTCTATTTCTCTTTCTGCATCTCAAGCCATTCTTAACTTCCTCCCCTGGATTCTCTTCTGTATGTAAACTAAATTGTGACAATGCTTAAGAGTTTGTCTCTCCCTTCTCTCACTCTCTTCTTAGGATCTCTCCTATGATTTGAACTAACATTCCCATACTGAGTACAAACCTTATGTATCTTTTTGCTTACTAGGCATCTCTACTTAAATAGCTCTACTTCAAACTCAATGTGTGCAAAATGAAATGCATTATGATCCCATGACAAACCTTTTTTCTTCAAGAACCATATCTGACCAGTTATCAAATCCTTGGCAATTCTATCTCTTTTATCCAAACTTTGTCCTCCATGCCTACTGCCTCTGCCTTGGTTCTGATCCACAATTACTTCTTGCCTAATTATTTCAATATTTCCTGATGCAATTCCCTGCTTCCATAATTACTCTCCTAACTTCAGTCCATTCTCCATTTTGCAGGAGAGTGGAGCATCTAAAGACAAATATGATTATTTTATAACTCTGCCTAAATTTCTTCATAATAAACAGAGAAAGATTGAAGTTGTCAAGGGTTTCATTTTACTTGGATTCACAATCAACACCCATGGAAACACATTGCATTGGGCAAATCTGTTGCAAAAGGCCTCTTTAAAGTGTTGAAAAGCAAAGATATCACCTTGAAGACTAAAGTGCACCTGACCCAAGCCATGATATTTTCAATCACTTCATATGCATGGGAAAGCTGGACAATGAATAAGGAAGACTAAAGAACTGACACCTTTGAATTGTGGTGTTGGTGAAGAATACTGAATGTACTATGGACTGCCAAAAGAATGAACAAATCTGTCTTGGAAGAAGTACAACCAGAATGCTCCTTAGAAGCAAGGATGGCGAGACTAAGTCTTACATACTTTGGACATGTTGTCAGGAGGGCTCAGTCCCTGGGGAAGGACGTTATGCTTGGTAAAGTATAAGATCAGCAAAAAAGAGGAAGACCTTCAATGAGATGAATTGACACAGTGACTGCAACAATGGATTCAAGCATAACAACAACCGTGAGCGTGGTACAGTACCGAGCAGTGTTTCATTCTGTAGTACATAGGGTCGCTATGAGTCTCAACGGCACCTAATAACAACAACAAAAACAAAATTCTTCAGTGACTCCTAACACCTAACACCTTGTCTACTCTTTAGTTTTGTCTTTTCCGACTACCCTTCTCCCTCCACTGCTACCATTACCCCACTGATGCCACTAAACTATTTGTAGTTGCCTGAATACAGTTTGTTATTTCATGGCCAACAGTTCCTGTTGCTTTGAATTTCATATCCCTCACACTCAATTACTTGAAAAACTCCTTGACAACCCAGCTCTTCTATCACTTCTGGTCAGCTTAGTTCCATTAAGTAAATATATACAGAACTATTTCTACAGATCCATCATGGAGTTGGGTCCTTGAGGAACCTGTAATCTAATGGAGTGTTAGAAAATTTAAAATGCCATGCCAGCACCACGCCCAGAATTCTGTGGGAAGAGCCATTTTAACTCAGATAGGGAATTCAAGGAAAACTTTAGGGAAGATGTTTATCATCAGTTAACAGTAAAACACGAATGAGCAGGATGATTTAGATGTTACAGATAGCTGAGATCTTTTCTCCTGTATGTCCCTCTCTTTCACCTTTCAAGTATGAGTTGACCACTCATTATTATGACTTCTACTTTTTTTCCGTTTTTGTACTTTGCATTCAAGTGTTCAGCATTTGTTTGAATGACTATATTCCTTAATTTGATTGTGAGGTTTTGAAAGTTGGGAGTAAATGTGAGTTATCCCTATGGTTCCAGGGACTAGCATGATTGTGATCATTTTATAGATGCTCAATAATTGCGTCTTCTTTTATTTAAAGTAAGATTTAATGAGGTATCATTTAAGTATAATAACATGAAGTTTATATACAGTAAAATACAAGTAATTTAGGTGTAAACTTCAGTGAGTTTAATCCTGGTTGAAATAACTATGCAATCTTGTAACAACTACCTGTGATTTCATAGATAATATTGTACGCATCAAAGAGTAAGCCCCAACCACTCACATATATTGTAGGGGCTCAATAAATTAGTTGTTTTTTTTTAAATAGTGAATAAGTGCACCAAAAGTTTTTGTATTTTTTTATTATCATCTCATTGTTCACAAAGAAAGAAACATAATAGACAGCTATATCTGAAGTAAAAATTAGCAATGTTGCAGTATACTGGAAACTTATCTGAAACTCTGAAGAATAGTTTTCTTAAATCACAAAATATAGACAAGTCAAAAATATCTTAAAATCAAAACTGAATCATTTGGCATTTGTAATTTTATGTAGTAATTTGTTTTTAAAATGCTTAAGAATCAAAATATCACTTACCTTCTGCTAACCACAATTTTAGAAATTTTTCACAAGTAGACAATTACCTGTGTTACAAATCACCTACAAAATTTGGACTGGATTTTTGCCAACCACTATGCCAATTAATTACCCCACAATGACTGGTTGGAATCGGAGCAAGTAAAGACTCGTTGATATGCAAGGCTACCCTATCAGAGAGAAGATAGGGAAAAACAATAAGAAGCTTAGATGAAAAGAAAGCTGGTGGGAGATGAAAAAATGTTTCCTTCACGTTTCTTGGATTCTTTCAAATTTCTAAAGATGCTAGTACCACCTGAGTAATCAGAACTGGCACAGAGACACATCCTGCAGATGGATCAGGCCAACATCATCTAAGAGGGAAGCAGAGACCGTAGCTGCCATGCAGGTGTTTGGTACTGGGTTTGCCCTCAAACAGAAGGTAGTCTTGGGTGATAGTAGTGGAAGGAAAGAAATGAACCACTGATATAAATCATAATTTTTTCAGAGTAGCACATTGTCAATTTCCCATTCAAGATAAACAAACACTGGCAAAAATTATACTCTGGGGTTGATCACTCTTTGATCCACAATCCATTTTTGTTATAATGAAAGTTTTGAGAAAAAAACTGTATAGAACTTTGCTGTTACCTAGTATGGTTTTTATCTGGGATAAAAACTGAAGTGGTTCATTTTGTCTATTTCTCTTGCTGTATCACCAAGCCCTGTCATTCTAGGAGAAAAAATATTGTTCACCCTCATTATGTATACTTTAGGTGGAGACTCATTGTTATTAGAGCTTCTGCCTCTAAATTCCTCCTGATTTTTTGAAAGATATTTCATTTTAATAAAGTAACTGGAAACCAAAAAGAATTCAATGAATCTAGCCTTTAAATCCAAGTTACTCAAGGGTGAGAACTAAGAAGGTATTTGAATGGGTATGATGGGTATTGCTCATTTTGAATCAGACAATCATGTGGTCTACTATGCCAGGAAAGACAACTTGAAGAGTAATGGCATTGCATTCATCGTTGAAAAGAACATTTAAAGATTTATCCTGAAGTCAACGCTGTCAGTGATAGGATAATATCTACACACCTATAAGGACGACCAGCTAATACAACTATTATTCAAATTTACACATCAACCACTAATTCTAAAGATGAAGAAATTGAAGATTTTTACCAACTTCTGCAGTCTGAAATTGACTGAACATGCAATCAGGATGCATTGATAATTATTGGTGACTGGAATGCAAAAGTTGGAAACAAAGAAGAATTTGTTGTTGGAAAATATGGCCTTGGTGATAGAAACAATGCTGGAAATCTCATGATAGAATTTTGCAAGACCAATAACTTCTTCATTGCAAATACCTTTTTTCACCAACATAAATGGTAACTATACACTTGAGCTCACCAGATGGAATACATAGGAATCAAATGACTACGTTTGTGGAAAGAGATGATGGAAAAGCTCAATACCATCAGTCAGAACAAGGCCAGGGGTTGACTGCATAACAGACCTCAGTTGCTTATATGCAAGTTCAAGTTGAAGCTGAAGAAAATTAGAACAAGTCCACGACAGCCAAAGTACAACCTTGAGTATACCGCACATGAATTTAGAGACCATCTCAAGAATAGATTTGAGGGGTTGAACACTAATGACTGAAGACCAGATGAGCTGTGGAATGACATACATGAAGAAAGTAAGAGGTCTTTAAAAAAGACAGGAAAAAAGAAAAGACTAAAATGCATGTCAGAAGAGACTCTCAAACTTGCTCTTGAACGACACGTAGCTAAAGCAAAAGCAAGAAGTGATGAAGTCAAAGAGCTGAAGAGAAGATTTCAAAGGATGGCTTGAGAAGACAAAGTAAAGTATTATAATGACATATGCAAAGAGCTGGAGATAGAAAACCAAAGGGAAGAACATGCTCTGCATTTCTGAAGCTGAAAGAACTGAAGGAAAAATTGAATCCTAGAAGTGCAATAGTGAAGGATTCTTTGGGGAAAATATTAAATGACGCAGGAAGCATCAAAAGAAGATGGAAAGAATACACAGAGCCACTATACCAAAAAGAACTGGTGGACTTGCAACCATTTCAGGAGTTAGCATATGATCAGGAACCAACTGTACTGAAGGAAGAAGTCCAAGCTGCACTGAAGGGAATGGCAAAAACCAAGGCTCCAGGAATTGATGGAATACTAATTGAGATGTTTCAACAAATGGATGCAGCACTGGAAGTGCCCATTAGTCTGTACCGAGAAATTTGGAGGACAGCTACCCGGCCAATTGACTGGAAGGGATCCATATTTATGCCTATTTCCAAGGAAGGTGATCCAACCGACTGTGGAAATTATTGAACAATACCATTAATATCACACGCGAGTAAAATTCTGCTGAAGATCATTCAAAAGTGGCTGCAGCAGTATACCAACAGGGAACATCCAGAATTTCAAGCTGGATTCAGAAGAGGACCTGGAACCAGGGATATCATTGCTGATGTCAGATGGATCCTGGCTGAAAGCAGAGAATACCGGAAAGATGTTTACCTGTGTTTTACTGACTACGCAAAGACATTCAACTGTGTGGATCATAACAAATTATGGGTAACATTGCAAAGAATGGGAATTCTAGAATACTTAACTGTGCTCATGAGGAACCTGTACATAGATCAAGAGGCAGTTGTTTGAACAGAACAAGGGGATACTGTGTGGTTTCAAGTTGGGAATGGTGTGCGTCAGGATTGTATCCTTTCACCATACCTATTCAATCTGTACGCTAAACAAATAATCTGAGAAGCTGCAATCTATGAAAAAGAATGGGGCATCAAGATTGGAGGAAGACTCATTAACAACCTGCATTATGCAGATGACACAAGCTTGCTTGCTGAAAGTGAAGAGGACTGGAAGCACTTACTGATGAAGATCAAAGACTACAGCCTTCAGTATAGATTACACCTCAACATAAAGAAAACAAAAATCTTCACAATTGAACCAATAAGTAACATCATGATAAATGGAGAAAAGATTGAAATTGTCAAGGATTTCATTTTACTTGTATCCACAATCAACACCCATTGGAAGCAGCAGTTAAGAAATCAAAATGTGCATTGCATTGGGCAAATCGGTTGCAAAGGACCTCTTTAAAGTGTTGAAATGCAAAGATGTCACCTTGAAGACTAAGATGCACCTGACCCACACCATGGTGTTTCCAATCACCTCATAAGCATGCGAAATCTGGACAAAGAATAAGGAAAACTGAAGAAGAATTGATGCCTTTGAATTATGGTGTTGGTGAAAAACATTGAATATACTATGGATTGCCAGAAGAATGAACAAATCTGTCTTGGAAGAAGTACAGACAGAATGTTCCTTAGAAATGAGAATGGTGAGACTTTGTCACATTTACTTTGGACATGTTATCAAAAGGGACCAATCCCTTGAGAAGGACATCATTCTTGGTAAAGTGGAGTGTCAGCAAAAAAGAGGAAGACCCTCAACCTCACCAAGTTGATGGATTGACACAGTGGCTGCAACAATGGGCTCAAACACAGCAATCATTGTGAGAATGGTGCAGGACCAGGTGATATTTCATTCTATCGTGCATGGGGGCACTATGAGACAGAACTGATTTGATGGCACCTAACAACAAGTTGTCTATGCATCTCATTTTCTCAACACACACACAATTGGCTGTAAAGGTTATTTAAGTCATCCATTTCTTACAGCACAGAAATTTGTTTGTGCTTTTGGAAAAATACACTTCTTAGCTTCTACAATATCTACTAAGTTTTCAAAATCAAGGTGCCTGCTCAAATTACCATCAGTTTGCTTATAACCTTTTCCTCTTCTTGAAGGAAATTTCTCTTCAGTATACAGCCTACAAATAGGAGTTCCACTTTGAGATGGTGATTGATGGGTATTTATATTTTGCATGTCTTGCTTCAGGGATATCTGCCTTTTCCTCCGTGTCTAATTCCTCTAATGCATAAAAATATTATCCATTCTAAAGCAAGCATGTAGTAAAATCTTAGATTATAATTCATAAAACCATATGCATACATGTATAATGGTATATAAATTAGTCAGCATCATATGAAAGCAGACTTACAAGTCAATTACAGAAGGGAGAACTCCCAGGACTAATTCTTTTACAAAGCTCAAGAGAACAAGAGACAGAATCAAGTTACCTTTTAAAATAAGTTGGGCAAGTCAGAATCCAATGGCATACTAGAGTGAAAATTAGAGAAATTAGAAGCACATGAAGTCAGATAGATACACAAGAACCAAAATTCTCTAAATATTATCTGGCAGAGCAATGAGGAAAATCACTGATTCACGTATGTCATAACAGGACAAAGTAAACACTAGGATTAAGGCACTGGTAATGAAGAAACACTTTGAAAACTCAGTCTGAGGTTTCATTTACTTCTGTGAGGAAAGTGGTTAACTTGAATCACCGAAGTAAATGAAAGTCCACAGCTAGAGTGAGATTCAGTCAGGGACTGTAAAAGTCAGCTATGGAATTTTAGAAGCTGGGAATAACAGACTGGAGCAGGAAACACTGACTCCGTTAACTGCAGAGGCAAAGGTAGTATAGTCTCAGAAAAATGCCCTGCCCAGGGTGACACAATAAGCCCAATAAAGCTAGAGGAGACCCTTGAGCATTTTTTACCACAGATAACACCATCTTACCTAAATAAGGCTTTCCCAACAAAAATTCCTTTTTACTATATTTTTCCAAAAAGTTGAAAGTCAGATTTCAATGAGAATTTCATCATGCTTAAGGAGAACTGCCCTCCTCTGTCATAAATAGAAATGTGCATTTAGGTGAAACGGGACTGAGAATTTATTTGATGGCAGTTTTAAGCACTAGTTCTTGAAATTGTTACTGTCTTCTGATATAGCCTGAGAAAGATATATTGAAGCTATAAGCTCTGACACTAGAGTGATTAGCAGCCATTACAGGCTGTTTTGGAGCATTCATAGGGGATCTTATTTCACACAAAACAATCTACAAAGAAAATCGCTAATAAGGATGATCTATTACCGAACACTTCATCACCTAAAAAAAGCCTCATGCTGGCATTTTCCTTCAATGATTTATTAAAAAGTTTCAAGATATTTTAAAACTTTTAAAAAAAAAATTTTAAACACTAAGTACTATTGGAAGAAATAGACACCATTAAAAAAAAATCTAACTTTAGAATTAAGTAATTCTATTTCAAATTTCTACTCTGAGACAAAATAAAGTCAGCAAAATTTAGTAACAAATGAACAAATTTTACCCATATGTCCTTGTAGAGTCTGACTGCGCAAACAATATAGCTATAAAAAATAACATTAGATTAGTCCTAAAGCTAAATTAAAAGGAAGATATATTATAGTGAGGTCATTTATAAAAATCACTCATTGCAAACAGTTTCATTGAAAAATGAAAATGAATTTTTTTTTATTTCTAGAAGGTACTCTTGGTAACTTAATGATGACCCCCAAATGAGGCTGTTTTCCTCATCTCCCTTCCATATTTTCCTACTTTTCCATTAAAGCTAACCAATTCCAGAACTGAGACTTCAGTGATTATACTAGAAAAGCATCCCTGCACAGAGGGTGAGATTTGACCTCTAGGGTCAGGCAACCTGAGTTCAAAACCCACCTCTACCAGTTAGCAATTTAATAACTTTAGGAAAATCACTTACTAGTTCCAGCCTTGTATTAGTTATGAGGGCTAAATAAGATCATGTATGCTTGTATGTTTTCTTTTTAAGCCATCCAATAACTATTAGTGATTATTATTATTAAGTACTGTGGATTGGGAACAAAGTAACTAGGGCTTGTATGTGTTTGTCGTTGAAGAGCTCCCTTGCTAAAGAAGATGGACACATACAAAGCAACATAGAAAGGTACAAATGAAGTAGATAAAAGTAAGGAGGACACCAGAAATTTTCCTTAGATGTATGTGGTTAATCTTGAAGCAAAATAAGAATGTTCATTGTTCAAGCCCACAATACTTGACTTTTGCTCTTACTGTGGACAGCAAGGTTTGAATAGTTACACGATCCACTGGGATTTCATTCAGGTTAATTCCAAAACATAGGGATTAAGTACCCAGTGGAGCAAACCGACTGATGGGGGATGGAAGTAATTTCCTCCTTTCCTCCCACTACTTCAACTATATGAAGATGCAAGACCTTCATAAGCCTCCCTAAAGAAATCCTCCAATTTGTCATGAAATTATGGTCATCTTGGTGATGAACTTACTTATGTCTGCTCTTTCTCCATTTCCATTTTTTTCTCATGCCTGCTGACCTGGGATTACTCTGCCCAATAAAGGGTTTGCACAGTTATTGATTTATGGTTTATTTCCTAGTAAACCCTGGCTAAGACAGTGGAGAACAAGAGTGTTCCTAGAAAGGAGATCCTCAGGGTGATAACTAGGATTTAAATTGCCCATGGTGGGGGCAAGATGGAAGAGTAGTCAGATGCTTCTGGTGGACCCTCTTACAACAAAGGCCCGAAGAAACAAGTGATTCAATTATGTATGTCAATCTGGGAACCCTGAACATCAAAGGCAGAGTTGAGGAACTGGACTGAGTGGCAGGGGGAGGGAGAGACAGTTTGGAAGCAACAAGGAGTTGTGAGACCTGACCCAGCGGGAGCCTGAGCCCTTCAGGCCTGAGAAGCTCTGGGGTGAGTGATGAGGCAAACCAGTGGCAGTCCTCAGGAGGCACATTTTCCACACCAGGAGAGTCAGAGGCATAGAGTTTACATAGCCACCCAGAAGGAGTGACAGCAGCCCTGGACGAAAGATAAGTACTTGTGTATGGCTTACCAAGCGGATCAAAAACACCAGTCTTAGGGAAAAACCTCTCTCCTATTTACCTCCCCACTCCCTGCTCTGCACTGGGTCCCGGACTGGCTTCAGCAATTGCAAAGTCCCCTGGGCAGGAAGTAGGATCCATCACACACCAGGAGCCATTCTCCTTGCCTTGCAGAGTGAACAAATGAACAAACTGGGAAAAAATAAACTGCCGGCTCCCCTAAGCCAGGAACCCAAGGTAGGCATAGCTCCCTTGCCTAGGCACAGGCATAAGGGATCCACAGATTTTGAGCACCTTTCACCCTGCATAGACTTATGTGGGCCCATCTCAACAGCGTAGGCCTTCATTACCACAGTACAACAGGGTATATACCAGAAATCTAACTTCAACTGTTTCAGCCATGAAGTGGCAGGTTCTTGACATTTGACACTGATCTGCCCATTAAGCAGGGTCTTCACCTACCCACATCAGGGGCCTGAGGACTGGTGGCTCCACACACACCACCTAGCCACCTGTGATAGGGGCCCATGAATAATAGGTGCTCCCAGTCATTACGGCCAACAGCATTAGGTGCTCATAGTCAGGCTGCAAAACCCACCCACCTACGTGCTCTAGGGAACAGGGACACGTCTTACGCCTGGACGCTCAAGGCCAGCCATCAACCCCCTGCCTCGTACAGAGGATGTCACCCTGCTGCAGCCAGATGCCTGTGCCTACACCAATCACACATGCCTGTCTAGGGCTGTAATTGAGAGCCTACACCACACACTTGGAGGCTATCTACCTGGGCACCTGAGCTGAAGCCATACAGGAGGAGTGGGTGGACTTCTGAGCTCACATACCTAGTAACAGATCTAACCACCTGGTGACAGGAAATTAGAGCTCCAAAAATGCCAAAAATCAAATTAGCTCACATAAGCAGCCTATCTGGGCATATCAAAACAAAACAAGAAACTAGGACACAGTAAGCAAACATAAAATAAGTGAATATAATAACTTATTGATGGCTCAGAGACAATAGTCAATATCAAATCACATAAAGAGGCAATCCATGATGGCTTCAGCAAGCTCCCAAAATAAAGAATCTAGAAATTTTCCAGAGGAGGAAAATTACTTGGATTTACCAGAGGCAGAATACAAAAGATTAATATAAAGCACTCTTCAAGAAATTAAGAAGGAAATTAAATAAAAAGCGGAACATGCAATAGAGGAAATTAAAAAGATTAGAGAAGATTATAATGACAAATTTAACAGGTTGCAAGAATCCACAGAGAGACAGCAATCAGAAATCTAGAAGATTAAAAATAAAATTTCAAAATTAGACAACTCAATAGAAAGTCATAGGAGTAGAACTGAGGCAATGGAAGTCAGAATTAGTGAGACTGAAGATAAAGCACTTGACACCAACTTATTTCAGGACAAATCAGATAAAGGGATTAAAAAATGAACTAACCCTAAAAATTATGTGGGACACTATCAAGAGGAATAACTTATGAGTGACTGGAGTATCAGAATAGGGAGGGATAACAGAAAATACAGAGAGAATTCTTGCAGATTTCTTGGCAGAAAACTTCCCTGATATCATGAAAGATGACCACATATCTATCCAAGAAGCTCATCAAACACCACTTAAGGTAGATCCCAAAAGAAAGCCACTGAGATATATAAAAATCAAACTTGCCAAAACCAAAGATAAAGAGAATTTTCAGAGCTGCTAGGAATAAATGAAAAGTCATCTACAAAGGAGTCAATAAGAATAAGCTCGGACTATTCAGCAGAAACAATGCAGGCAGGAAGGCAATAGGATGACATATATAAAGCCTTAAAGGAAAAAAACTGCCAGCCAAGAAATACATATCCAGCAAAACTGTCTCTCAAATACGATAGCAAAATTACGGCATTTCCAGATAAACAGAAGTTTAGGGAATTTGCAAAAACCAAAACAAACTTACAAGAAATACTAAAGGGAGTCCTCCAGTTAGAAAATCAGTAACATCAGATAACAACCCAAGACTAGAACACAGGACAGAGCAACCAGATATTATTCCAGATAGGGAAGTCACAAAAGTCAGTCAAAGCTAAAACACTGAAAATAGGGAAACAGATGTCAGTATGTAAAAGATGACAACACTAAAACAAAAAAGAGGGACTTAAAAAAATGTAGACATAGATTTTTCATATGGAGAGGAAGTCAAGGCAATATAAAGAAATAAAAGACTGGCATATACTTAGAAAAATAGGAGTAAATATTAAGGTAACCACAAAAGAAACTAACAACCTTACAAGTCAAAATAAAAAACTAGAAAAATATAAAGACTCAGCAAACACAAAATCAATAATGAAAAAGATGAAAAGAAAATACATAAAGAAAAATGACTCAGCACAGAAAATTAAGTGGAACAAAGAAACTGAACTACACACACAAAATGAAATCAAAATGACAGCACTGGAGTTTTGGCAAAATGGTGCTCTAGGCAGAAGGACCACGCTGTCCCTCCACAGCAAAGATCTGAAAAACTAAGCCAAACACAGAATACAACTATCTTGAAACCCTAAAACATCAAATAAAGAGACAAAGAACTCAGCCAAGCACCAAATGGAGTGAGAAAACTGACAGAGAACGGAGAGCAAGGAGAGATTCATGCAGAGGTCCCCTACCAGCTAACGCAGCGCGGATCCGCCATCTCAGACTCCTATCCGAGACCAGCACACAGTGGGTATGAGAAAAGCAGCCTCACGGAGCTTCCAGCGGGAGACAAAACAACCGGTAATTGGTGATATAAGCTTTCCCATCCCCACCCTTCTTCACCCCAACTCGGCCTCCTCTGCTTCCTGCGGCCACAGTCTCTTGACCGGGAAACAGCGGCTGCTTGGATTCCACACACCCAAACAGGTGGCTCTCTGAGTGCCATTTATTGGCTGCTGGTGTTGCTTTTTTTCTGATTCTTTTTATTTCTTCCTTGCCTCTCCCCATCTCCCCCTCTTTTAGCTCAAGTATCTTGCTCCATGCGCCATCTTTGCTTCTTCCTGAGGGGCTGCAGAGCTCCGGTAATTTGTGATATATGCTTTCCCACTCTCTACCCTTCTTCACTCACGCTCGGCCCCCTCAGCTTCCCACAGACACAGTCTCTTTTCCAGAAACACCAGTCCGCACTATCTGGCTCTCTGAGTGCCATTTGTTGGCTGCTAGTGTTGCTTTTTTTTTTTTTTCTGCTTCTTTTGACTTCTTACTTGCCTCTCGCCACCTCCCCCTCCCTTCACTCAAGTACCTGGCTCTGTGTGCCATTTTTGCTTCTTCCTGAGGGGCTGCAGAGCTCCATTCGAGTGTGGGCTGCTTCCCGGTTTGGGCTACCATGCTGGTGGGATCCCGGGGCTTTTGTTCATTTGTTTCTTTTGAATTGTTTGTTTGTTTTCTTTTCCTTTTCTTGAGTTGGGAGCACTTTCTGGCCAGGCTGAGCTGCGTGGCAGGGAGACGCCCCTTCAGCTTCCACAGACATGCAGAGGGATCCCTGAGAGAATTTCTTTTTACGTTGGTTTTTTTTTTTTTTTTCTGTTTCTTTGGGGGCCTTTCTTGTTTTTCTTTTTTTTTATTTGTTTTGTTTTCTTTTTCCCTTTTTGTCTTTCTTCATTGCTCAGTTTCTCATCTCTCTATATCTTCCTTCTCTTTTTGTTCACTGAATACCTGGCATTGTATACCTCTCCGCCTTCTAGCCAGGCTGTTCGGCAACACCTGAGAGCAACTTCCTCAGACCTCATAGCTGCACCAGTGGGATCCCTGGGAACTTTGTGGTTCTTTAACCTTCTGATTCTTATTGATTCATTCTTTTCTTCCTCCTCCCCTTTCTCTTTTTCTCCATTTCATAGTCTCTCATCTCTCCACCCCAACAGCAAGCTCCCCTAGCATTCTTTTTTGTTTGTTTCTATGTTTTTGGCTCCTGTTCCTCTCTCCTCTCTGCCATATCCATTTTAGCTCCACACATAACAATCTCCCTGCTGCATCCTGCCTACCTGCACCGTGCGCTTGACATCACTCCACCAAGCAGCATGGGCATGGCCTACTGGAACCTGCCCTGCACTGATTACCGACCTGCTCTGGTGGCTGTAGTAAGTGCCACAAACAGTCCGTCCCAGTAACTCCTCTTCAGCTAGACCTGCCCTGCCGTACTATATCTGAGTGACTGACCCTGCCAGTTGAAGAAGGAGGAGAAAAGTATTGTGCCCAAAGATGAGCAAACAATAAAGAACACACAGTCTGCCTGCTCAGACGTAGACAATTTTTCTTTTAGAAAAGGGATGAAACAAACCAATCTACAATTGATAAAAGAGAAAAATAACTACTGAATGCCCCGGAGACAGCAGACAATAACGAAACATTTACAAAAACAGGACAGGATGGTTCCAGTAGGCATACAAAATAAAACACCAGATGACTCTCCTCTGGAAGAAAATGCACTAGAATTACCTGATAGGGAATTCAAATCTCTAATACTCAGAATTCTCCAAGAACTGAGGCAAAAAGCTGACAAACATGAGGAAAAAATAGACAAATTCATGGAAAATACACACAAAAAATTGGAAGAATTCAGGAAAATAATGCAGGAACAAAATACAAAAATAAATTCACAACTAGAAATTATACAAAGACAAAAATTAGAAATCCAAAAGACAAACAACAAGATTTCAGAAATGGACTATGTCATAGAAAGGCTGAGAAGCAGATTTGAAACGGTGGAAGACAGGATCAGTGGAATTGAAGACAAACACTTGGATACAACTCTGTTTGAGGAAAACTCAGAAAAATGAACAAAGAAAAATGAAGAGACCCTGAGAGTTATGTGGGACACAATCAAAAGCAAAAATCTGCGAGTGATTGGAATTCCAGAACAGGGGGAGAAAACAGAAAACACGGAGAGGATCATTGAGGAACTGCTGACAGAAAACTTCCCCAATATCATGAAAGATGAAAACCTGGCCCTCCAAGAAGCTCAACCAACCCCATACAGAAGAGACCCCAAAAGAAAATCACCAAGGCATAACATATTCACATATCCTGAGAGCAGCTCGGGATAAACAAAGAGTCACATACAGAGTAGAAACAATAAGACTAAACTCAGATTATTCAGCAGAAACCATGCAGACAAGAAGGCAATGGGATGACATACATAAAATCTGGAAAGAAAAAAATTTTCAGCCAAGAATAATATATCCTGCAAAACTCTTTCAAATTTGATGACGAAATTAGGTCATTTTAAGGGAATATGCAAACTTACAAGAATTATTAAAGCGAGTTCTTTGATCTGAGGACAAACAGCTTCAGCTCACAGGAAGAACCTAGTACACAGGATTCTATGAGCCAGATACCAATCTAGGAAATGAAATCTTGAGGACATCCAAAACCAAAAGAAATACAACAGGACGTCAGAGCAGTTAGTCAGTAAAAGACAACAACATCAAATGACAAAAGAGGGAATAAACAGCATACGTATAGAACCTTCTAATGGAGAGGAAGGCAAGGCGATACCAATAAAGGTAGACTGCTTCAAACTTAGAAAGATAAGGATAAAATTTATGGTAACCTCAAAGAAAGTTAACAAACATACTCATAAAAAAAAAGAGAGAAAAAACATAAAGTCTCAGCAAAAACAAAACCTACAAAAACAAAAGAAATGAAAAAAAATCCACAAACAAAAGTAACTCAGCACAAGAGAGTAAGAAGAACAAAGAAAACTTCAGCACCACAAAAAAAAGCACTACAAAATGACAGCAACAAACCCACATCTATCAATAATTACACTGAATGTAAATGGACTCAATGGACCCATAAAGAGACGGAGAGTGACAGAATGGATAAGAAAACAGGATCCATCAATATGCTGTCTACAGGAGACACACATTAGAAACAAAGATGTGAATTTATTAAAAGTCAAAGGATGGAAAAAAATATATCAAGCTAACAACTACCAAAAAAGATCAGGAGTGGCAATTCTAATCTCAGATAAAATAGACTTTAAAATGAAATCCACCAAAAAAGACAAAGAAGGACACTATATAATGATTAAGGGGATGATCCAACATGAAGACATAACCATGATAAATATCTACGCACCCAAAGACAGGGCTCCAAAATACATAAAACAAACTCTAACAACACTGAAAGGAGAAATTGACAGTTCCACAATAATAGTAGGAGACTTCAACACACCACTCTCAGTAAAAGACAGAACAACTAAGAAGAAACTCAGCAAAGATACAGAAGACCTAAAGGGCACAATCAGCCAACTGGACCTCATAGACATATATAGAATACACCATCCAACCGCTGCAAAGTACACATTCTTTTCCAATGCGCATGGAACGTTCTCCAGAATAGACCACATCTTAGGCCACAGAGCAATCCTCAACAAGATCCAAAACGCTGAGATAATTCAAAGTATCTTCTCTGACCACAATGTCATCAAGGTAGAAATTAACAATAGAAAGAGCAAGGAAAAAAAATCAGCTACATGGAAACTGAATAATACCCTGCTTACACATCAGTCGGTAATAGAAGAAATCAGAGATGGAATCAAAAAATTCCTAGAATCAAATGAGAATGAAAACACATCATACCAAAACCTTTGGGACACAGCAAAGGCAGTCCTCAGAGGACAATTTATAGCAATAGATGCACATATCAAAAAAGAAGAAAGGGACAAAATCAAAACATTACCTACAGAACTCAAACAAATAGAGAACAGCAAAAAAAAAAAGGCCACAACCACCGGAAGAAAGGAAATAGTAAAGATCAGAGCAGAAATAAATGAAATAGCAAACAGAAAAACAATAGAAACAATCAACAAAACCACAAGTTGATTCTTTGAAAGAATCAACAAAATCGACAAACCACTGGCCAGACTGACAAAAGAAAAACAGGAGAGAACACAAATAACCCAAATAAGAAATGAAATGGGGGACATTACAACAGACCCAACTGAAATAAAAAGGATTCTAACAGAATATTATGAAAAACTATACTCCAAAAAATTTGAAAACCTAGAGGAAATGGATAAATTTCTGGAAACACACAGCCTACCCAAACTACAACAAAGTGATGTTGAAAATCTGAACAGACCCATAACAAGAGAAGAGATTGAAAAGGTAATAAAGAAAAACTCCCAACCAAACAAATCCCTGGCTCAGATGGTTTCCCTGGAGAATTCTACAAAACATTTACAGAAGAGCTTGTACCATTACTACTCAAGCTATTTTAGAGCATAGAAGAGGAAGCAACACTTCCAAATTCATTCTACGAAGCCAGCATAACGCTGATACCAAAACCAGGCAAAGACATCACAAAAAAAGAAAATTACAGACCAATATCTCTCATGAATATAGATGCAAAAATTCTCAACAAAATTCTAGACAATGGAATTCAGCATCATATCAAAAAAATAATACGCCACGACCAAGTATGATTCATACCAGGTATGCAAGGATGGTTCAACATTAGAAAATCAGTCAATGTAATCCACCACATAAATAAAAGGAAAGAAAAGAATCACATGATTATCTCAACTGATGCAGAAAAGGCATTTGACAAAGTCCAACACCCATTCCTGATAAAAGCTCTCAATACAATAGGTATAGAAGGGACATTTCTCAACATAATAAAGGGCATCTATGCAAAACCAACGGCCAACATCATTCCTAATGGAGAGAGGCTGAAAACATTCCCCTTGAAAACAGGAACAAGACAAGGATGCCCTTTATCACCAGTCTTATTTAACATTGTGCTGGAAGTTCTAGCTAGAGCAATAAGGCAAGAAAAAGAAATAAAGGGCATCCAAATTGGTAATGAAGAAGTTAAACTCTCCCTGTTTGCAGATGATACGATACTATACACATAAAACCCTAAAGACTCCACGAGAAATCTACTGGAACTAATAGAAGATTCAGCAGAGTAGCAGGATACAAGATAAACATTCAAAAATCAGTTGGATTCCTATACACCAATAAGGAGAACAATGAAAAGGAAATCAGGAAAACAAAACTACCATTTTCAATAGCCCCTAAAAAGATAAAATACTTAGGAATAAATCTGACCAGGGATGTGACCTATACAAAGAAAACTACAAAACACTAGTGCATGAAACCCGAAGGGACTTACATAAATGGAAAAACATACCATGCTCATGGACAGGCAGACTCAACATTGTGAAAGTGATAATTCTACACAAAGCAGTTTACAAATACAATGCAATCCTGATCCAAATACCAGCAACATTCTTCAAAGAGATGGAAAAACTAATCATTCACTTTATATGGAAAGGGAAGAAGCCCCGAATAAGTAAAGCACTACTGAAGAAGAAGAATAAAGTTGGAGGACTCATACTACCTGACTTCAGAATCTACGATATAGCTACAGTAGTCAAAACAGCCTGGTACTGGTACAACAACAGCTACATTGGCCAATGGAATAGAATTGAGAACGCAGATGTAAATCCATCCACCTACGGTCAACTGATCTTCGACAAGGACCCAAAGTCCATCAAATGGGGAAAAGACAGTCTTTTTAACAAATGGTGCTGGCAGAACTGGATATCCATCTGCAAAAAAATGAAGGAGGACCCATACCTCACACTGTATACAAAAACTACTTCAAAATGGATCAAAGACCTGAATATGAAGCCTAAAACTATAAAGTTCATAGAAGAAAAAATAGGACCAACACTTCAGGCCTTAACACATGGCATTAACAGGATACAAACCATAACCATCAATGCACAAACCCCAACAGATAAGCTAGATAACTGGGATCTTCTAAAAATCAAACACCTATGCTCTTCAGAAGACTTCATCGAAAGAATAAAAAGAGAACCTACAGATTGGGAAAAAATTTTTGGACAGTACAAGTCAGACAAAGATCTAAACTCCATAATCTACAAGAAAATCCAACACCTCTACAACAAAAAGACAAATAATCCTACTAAAAAATGGGCGAAGGAAATGAACAGACATTTCACCAAAGTAGACATTCAAATGGCCAAAAGACACATGAGGAAATGTTCGTGATCACTAGCCATTAGAGAAATGCAAATTAAAAGCACAATGAGATACCTTCTCACCCAGGCATTCCTGGCACGAATCAAAAACAGTGGAAATAACAAATGTTGGAGGGGCTGCGGGGAGATCGGAACACTTATGCACTGCTGGTGGGAATGCAAAATGATACAACCATTTTGGAAAATGATATGGCGTTTCCTCAGAAAGCTAGAAATAGACATACCATTCGATCTAGCAATCCCACTCCTAGGAATATATCCTAGAGAAATAAGAGTTGTCACTCGAATAGACATATGCACACCTATGTTCATGGCAGCATTGTTCACAATAGCAAAACGATGGAAACAACCTCGATGTCCATCAACAGATGAATGGATACACAAACTATGGTACATACACACAATGCAACGAGAAAGAACAACAATGAATCTGTGAAGCATCTCATAACATGGATGAAACTGGAGGACATTATGCTGAGTGAAATAAGTCAATCACAAAAGGACAAATATTGTATGAGACCTCTATTGTAAAAACCCAGGAAAAAATTCAAATACAAAATGTAACAATCCTTTTTGGTTACCAGGGATGGAAGGGGGGGGGGAATACTAAATAGGCAATAGGTAAGTGGTATCTTGGGTGAGAGGTGAGATAGTACACAGTACAGGGGAAACTAAACAACCTGCACAAGGAAAGGTCATGGAGGCCCTATAGACACATCCAAACCCCCCGAGGGACTGAGTTGTTGAACGGAGGGCTCTGGGGACCATGGTCTCGGGGAACATCTAGCTCAATTGGCATGACACTACTTATAAAGATAATGCTCTACATTCTACCTTGGTGAGTAGTTTCTGGGGTCTTAAAAGCCTATAAGCGGCCATCTAAGATACTCCACTGGTCTCATCCCTTCGGGAGCAAGGGAGAATGAGGAGAACAGGATTCAATGAAAAGATTATTCCAAAGGACTAATTGTCCACAGCTACCAAGGCCTCCACCAGACTGAATCCAGTACAGCTAGATGGTGCCCGGCTACCACCACTGACTGCTCTGACCAGGATCACAACAGAGGGTTCTGGACAGAGCTGGAGAACGATGTAGAACATAATTTTAACTCACAAAAAAAAAAAAGACCAGATTTACTGGCCTAAATGAGACTGGATAAACCCCGAGAGTTTGGCCCCCAGACACCCTTTTCGCTCAGTGGTGAAGTTACCTCCGAGGTTCACTGTTCAGCCTGGGAGTGGACAGCCCCGTAAAACCAAATGAGGCTAACGAGGAGTCCAGTGACAAGGGCCAGAAAGCAGAAGGGGACAAGGAAGCTGGTGATAGGGAACCCTAGGTTGAGTAAGGATATTGTTGATGTGTTGTGAGATTGTTAACCATTGTCATAGGGCAACATTTGTAGTAACTGTTAAATGAGAAACTACTTTGTTCTGTAAGCCTTCATCTTAAGTGAGAATAACAGCACAACTCGAAGAGCGTAGTCAATGTCACTGAATTGTGCATGTAGAAATTTTTGAAATGGAGTACCTTTGGCTATGTGTATTTTCACCAAAAAAAAAGAGGTTGAGAAGTTAGAGGGATATTATGTTGTGGGGTTGTTAACCAGTGTTATAAAACAACATGTGTACTTCTGTTTCATGAGAAACTATTTGTACTGTAAGCCTTCACCTGAAGTACAACAAAAAAAAAGAAAATGACAGCACTAAACTCACATCTATCAATAATTACGTTGAATGTAAATGCACTAAATGCACCAATAAAGAGACAGAGGGTGGAAGATTGTTTAAAAAAACACGATTCATCTCTATATGGCTTACAAGAGACACACCTCTAACTAAAGAAACAGACAAACGAAAACTCAAAGGACAGAAAAAAATATATCAAGCAAGCAACACTCAAAAAAGAGCAGGAGTGGCAATATTAATCTCTGACAAAATAGACTTTAAAGAAAACTCCACAACAAAGGATAAGGAAGAACACTATATAATGGCTAAAGGCTCAATACACCAGGAGGACATAACTATAATAAATATTTATGCACCCAACGACCAGGCTCCAAAATACATAAAACAAACTCTAACAGCACTTAAAAGAGAGATAGATAGCTCCACAATAGTAGTAGGAGACTTCAACACGTCACTTTCAGTGAAGGAGAGAACATCCAGAAAGAAGCTCAATAAAGACACAGAACAGCTAAATTCTACAATCAACCAACTTGATCTCATAGACCTATACTGAACACCCTACCCTACAGCAGCCAAGTATACTTTCTTTTCCAACGCACATGGTACATTCTCCAGATCAGACCACCTGTTAGGCCATAAAGCAAGCCTCATTGAAATATTACAAAGCATCTTTTCTGATCATAAAGCCATTAAAGTGGAAATCAATAACAGAAAAAGCAAGGAAAAAAAACCAAACACGTGGAAAATGAGCAACACCTTGGTAAAAACTACTGGGTTATAGAAGAAATTAAGGATTGATGAAAGAAATTCATAGAATCAAACAAGAATGGAAACACATCCTACCAGAAACTTTGGTACACAGGAAAAGCAGCACTCAGAGGTCAGTTTATAGCAATGAATGCACATATCTAGAAAGAAGAAAGGGCTGTAACTGAAACATTAACTCTACAACTAGAACAAGTATAAAGAGAGCAGCAAAACAGTGCCAGAAGAAAGGAAATAATAAGAATTAGAGCAGAATTAAATGAAATAGAGAATAAAAAAACAATTGAAAGAGTTAACAAGACCAAAAGCTGGTTCTTTGAAAAGATCAACAAAATTGATAAACCACTGGCCAAACTGACAAAAGAAAAACAGGAGAGGAAGCAGATAACCCATATAAGAAATAAGATGGGCGACATCACAACAGACACAACTGAAATTAAAAGAATCATAGCAGAATACTATGAAAAACTGTACTCTAACAAACTTGAAAACCCAAAGGAAAAGGACAAATTTCTAGAAACTCACTACCTACCTAAACTAACACAAACAGAGGTAGAACAACTAAATAAACCCATAACAGAAGAAGAAAATGAAAAGGTAATTAAAAAAACTCCCAACAAAAAAAAAAGCCCTGGCCCTGATGGCTTCACTGGAGAATTCTACCAAACATTCAGAGAAGAGTTAACACCACTACTACTAAAGGTATTTCAGAGCATAGAAAATGATGGAATACTCCCAAACTCATTCTATAAAGCCAGCATAACCCTAATACCAAAACCAGGTAAAGACACCACAAAAAAAAAAGAAAAAAAATTACAGACCTCTATCCCTCATGAACATTAACACAAAAATCCTCAACAAAATTCTAGCCAAGAGAAAACAGCAACATATCAAAAAAATAATTCATCATGATCAAGTGGGTTTTATACCAGGTATGCAGGGATGGTTCAACATTAGAAAAATAATCAATGTAATCCATCACATAAATAAAACAAAAGACCATAACCACATGATCTTATCCATTGATGCAGAAAAGGCATTTGACAAAGTCCAACACCCATTCATGATTAAAAAAACTCTCAAAAAATAGGAGTAGAAGGGAAATTCCTCAATATAATTAAGAGCATTTATACAAAGCCAATAGCCAACATCATCCAAAATGGAGAGACTTTGAAAGCATTCCCCTTGAGAACAGGAAGCAGAGAAGGATGCCCTTTATCATTCAACATTGTGCTGGAGGTCCTAGCCAGAGCAATTAGGCTAGAAAAAGAAATAAAGGGAATCCAAATTGGTAGGGTAGAATTCAAACTATCTCTATTTGCATATGATATGATATTATATGCAGAAAACCCCAAAGAATCCACAAGAAAACTACTGGAACTAATAGAAGATTTCAGCAAAGTTTCAGGATACAAGATAAACATACAAAAATTATTTGGATTACTTTACACTAACATAGAGAATCTTGAAGAGGAAATCACCAAATCAGTACCATTTACAATAGCCCACAAGAAGATAAAATACTTAGGAATAAATCTAACCAGAGATGTAAAAGATGTATAAAATGAAAACTACAAGACACTACTCCAAGAAACCAAAAGAGACCTGCGTAAGTGGAAAAACATACCTTGCTCATGGATAGGTAGACTTAACATTGTGAAAATATCAATTCTACCCAAAGAGATGTACAGATACAATGTAATCCCGATCCAAATTCCACCGACTTTTTTTTAATGTGATGGAAAAACAAATCACCAACTTCGTATGGAAAGGGAAGAGGCCCCGAATAAGTAAAGCATTACTCAAGAAGAAGAACAAAGTGGGAGCCATCATGCTACCTGATTTTAGAAACTATTATACCGCCACGGTAGTCAAAACAGCCTGTTACTGGTACTACAACAGATACATAGACCAATGAAACAGAATTGAGAATCCAGACATAAATTCATCCACTTGTGAGCATCTGATATTTGACAAAGGCCCAAAGTCCATTAATTGGGGAAAAGACAGTCTCTTTAACAAATTGTGCTGGCATAACTGGATATCCACCTGCAAAAAACTGAAACAAGACCCATACCTCACACCATACACAAAAACTAACTGAAAATGGATCAAAGACTTAAGTATAATATCGAAAATGATGAAGATCATGGAAGAAAAAATAGGGACAACCCTAATAGCCTAATACATAGTATAAACACAATACGAACCATAAGTATCAGTGCACAAGCCCCAGAAGAGAGACTAGATAACTGGGAGCTCCAAAAAATCAAACACTTATGCTCATAAAAAGACTTCACCAAAGGAGTCAAAAGACAACGTACAGACTGGGAAAACATTTTTGGCTACGACAAATCTGATTAGCATCTAATCTCTAAAATCTACAAGATACTGAAAATCTCAACAACAAAAAGACAAATAACCCAATTAAAAAATGGGCAAAGGATATGAACAGGCACTTCACCAAAGAATATATTCAGGCGGCTAACAGACACATGAAGAAATGCTCATGATCATTAGCCATTTGAGAAATGCAGATCAAAACTACAATGAGATATCTTCTCACCCCAACAAGGCTAGCATTAACCCAACAAACACAAAATAATAAATGCTGCAGAGGTTGTGGAGAGAATGGAACACTTATACACTGTTGGTGGGAATGTAAAATGGTACAACCACTTTGGAAATCGATTTGGCGCTTCCTTAAAAAGCTAGAAATAGAAGTACCATACAATCCAGCTATCCCGCTCCTTGGAATATATCCCAGAGAAATAAGAGTGGGCACACGAATACATATATGCATACCCATGTTCATTGAAGCACTGTTCACAATAGCAAAAAGATGGAAACAACCTAGGTGCCCATCAACAGACGAATGGATAAACAAATTATGGTATATCCACAGAATGGAATACTGCACAACAATAAAGAGCAATGATGAAGCCGTGAAATTCATCTTATAACATGGAGGAAGGTGGAAGTCATTATGCTGAGTGAATTTAGTCAGTCATAGGACAAACATTGCATAAGACCACTATTATAAGAACTCAAGAAAAGGTTTAAACACAGAAGAAAACATTCTTTGATGGTTATGAGGGTGGGGAGGGAGGGAAAGGGTTATTTACTAACTAAATAGTAGATAAGAATTATCTTAGGTGAAGGGAAGGACAGCATACACCACAGGGGATGTCAGCACAACTGGACTTAACCAAAGCTAAGAAGTTTCCTGAAGACAATCAAACACTTCGAGGGACAGAGTAGCAGGGGTAGCGGTGTGGGGACCATGCTTGCATAGGATCTAGGTGAACTGGTATAACAAAGCTTATTAAGAAAATGTTCTGCATCCTACTTTGGTGAGTGGCGTCTGGGGTCTTAAAAGCTTGCAAGCGGCTGTCAAGATGCATCAATTTGTCCCAACTACCTGGAGTAAAGGAGAATGAAGAACACCAAAGACACAAGGAACGTAGTAGCCCAAGAGACAGAAAGGGCCACATAAACCAGAGACTTCATCAGCCTGAGACCAGAAGAGCTAGATGGTGTCCGGCTACCACCAGTGATCGCCCTGACAGGGAACACAACAGAGAGTCCCTGATGGAGCAGGAGAAAGGTGGGGTGCAGAACTCAAATTCTAATAAGAAGACTAGACTTAATGGTGTGACTGAGACTGGAGGAACCCTGGAAAGCACAGCCCCTGGGTTCTCTATCAGCCCAGAACTAAAACAATTTCCGAGGCCAACTCTTCAGACAGGGAACTGACTGGACTGTGGGACATAAAGTGATACTTGTGAGGAGTGTACCTCTTAGCTCAAGTAGATACAAGAGACTAAATGGGCAGCTTCTTTCCTGAGGTGAGATGGGAAGGCAGAGAGGGTTAAAAGCTGGTTGAATGGACATGGGGAATCGGGGGTGGGAAGGGGGAGTGGGCTGTCACAGTATGGACGGAGAAATTAGAGTCACATAACAATGTATGTATAAATTTTTGTATGGGAAAAAGTAAAAAAAAAAAATTAAAGATACAACCTAAAAAAATAAAATAAAATACATTGCCCATCACTCTGAAAGATTTATAGACATGATGGCTGGTAGTAAACGGAGCACAGATAACCTGGCATTAACTTGTGGTTAATTGGGATGAGGTGCTGATGGAAGTTGAGTTTGTGAGATACATAGTGGCTGCTTTACTTAATTGGTGTGGCAGACACTGTCAGTGTCCCATCCTTGTTGTTATGTTGTTGTTAGGTGTTGTCAAGTCATTTCTGCCTTCTAGCAACACTTTGTCCAAGAGAACGAAACACTGCCCGGCCCTGCACCATCCTCACAATCGTTGCTATATTTGAGCCCATTGTAGTCACTGTATCAATCCATCTTGTTGAGGGTCTTCCTCTTTTTCGTTGGCCCTCTATTTTACCATGCACGATATCCTTCTCCAGGGACTGGTCCCTCCTGATAATATGTCCAAAGTATGTGAGACGAGTTATCACCATTCTTGCTTCTAAAGAGCATTCTGGCTGTATATCTTATAAGAGAGATTTGTTTGTTCTTCTGGCAGTCCAAAACCATAATTCAAAGGCATCAGTTCTTCAGTCTTCCTTATTCATTGTCCAGCTTTTGCATGCATTTGAGGCGATTGAAAACACAACAGCTTTGGTCAGATGCGCTTTACTCTTAAAGTTAACATGTTTGCTTTTTATCACTTTAAAGGGGTCTTCTGCAGAGGATTTGCCCAGTGCAACACATTGTCTGATTTCTTGATTGCTGCTTCCATGGCATTGATTGTGAATCCAAGTAAAATGATATCCTTGACCACTTCAGTCTTTTCTCTGTTTATCATGATGTTGCTTATTGGTCCAGTTGTGAGGACTTTTGCTTTATTTATGTTAAGGTGTAACTTATACTGAAGGCTGTAGTCTTTGATCTGTATCAGTAAGTGCTTCAAGTCCTCTTCACTTTCAGCAAGCAAGTTTGTGTCATCTGCATATCCCCCTTTGTTAATGAACCTTCCTCCAATCCTGATGCCCCATTCTTCTTCATGTAGTCCAGCCTCTGGGATTACTTGCTGAGCATACAGATTGGAAGAGTATGGTGAAAGGATATAACACTGATGCTCACCTTTCCTACTTTTAAACTATGCAGTATCCCCTTATTCTGTTTGAAAAACTGCCTCCTGGCCTAGGTACAGATTCCCCATGAGCACAATTAAGTGTTCTGGAATTCACATTCTTCATAATGTTATCCATAATTTGTTTTGAGCCACACAGTCGAATGCCTTTGCACAGTCAATAAAACACAGGTAATTCTCTGCTTTCAGCCAATATCCATCTGGCATCACAAAGATTTTCCTCATTCCATGTCCACTTCTGAATCTGGCTTGAACTTCAGGCAGTTCTCTGTCAAGGTACTGCTGCAACTGCTTTCAAATTATCTTCACTATAATTTTACTTGCATGTGATGTTAATATGATATTATACAGTAATTTCCACATTCCATTGGATCACCTTTCTTTGGAATGAGCACGAATATGGATCTCTTCCAGTGGGTTGGCCAGGTAGCTGTCTTCCAAATTTCTTGGCATAGACAAGTGAGAGCTTCCAGCATTGCATCATTTGTTGAAACATTTCAATTGGCATACCCTCAATTCCAGGAGCCTAGTTTTTTGCCAGTGCCCTCAGTGCAGAAGAAGTTTGGACTTCTTTCTTCTGTACAATTGATTCTTGATCATATACTACCTCTTAAAATGACTGAATGTCAATCAGTTCTTTTTGGTACAGTGACTGTGTTTACTCCTTCCATCTTCTTTTGATGCTTCCTGCGTGGTTCAGTTTTTTACCCAAAGAATCCTTCAATACTGCAACTTGAGGCTTGAATGTTTTCTTCAGTTCTTTCAGCTTGAGGAATGCCAAGTATGTTCTTCCCTTTTGGTTTTCTAACTCCAGGTCTTTGCAATATATTTCATTATAATACTTTCCTTTGTCTTCTCTAACTGCCCTTTGAAATCTTCTGTTCAGCTCTTTTACTTCATCATTTCTTCCATTCGCTTTAGCTACTCTACATTCAAGAGCAAGTTTCAGAGTCTCTTCTGACATCCATTTTGGTCTTTTCTTTCTTTCCTGTCTTTTTAATGACCTCTTGCTTTCTTCATGTATGATTTCCTTGATGTCATCCCACAACTCATCTGGTCTTCAGTGGTTGGTGTTCAATGAGTCAAATCTCTTCTTGAGATAGTCTCTAAATTCAGGTGGGATATACTCAAGGTTGTACTTTTGCTCTCAAGGACTTGTTTCAATTTTCTTCAGCTTCAACTTGAACTTGCATACGAGTAATTGATGGTGTATTCTGCATTCAGCCCCTGGCCTTGTTCTGACTGATGACATTGAGCTTCTCCATTGTCTCTTTCCACAGATGTAGTCAGTTTGATTCCTGTTTATTTCATCCGGCAAGGTCCACGTGTATAGTATTCGTTTATGTTGTTGAAAAAGGTATTTGCAATGAGTAAGTCATTGGTCTTGCAAAATTCTATCATGTGATCTCTGATGTTGTTTCTATCACCAAGGCCATATTTTCCAATTACTGATCTTCCTTCTTTTTTTTCCAACTTTGGCATTCCAATCACCAGTAATTATCAATACATCTTGATTGCCTATTTGATCAATTTCAGACTGCAGAAGTTTGTAAAAATCTTCAATTTCTTCATCTTTGTAATTAATGGTTGGTGTATAAATTTGAATAACAGTCGTATTAACTGGTCTTCCTTGTAGGCCTGTGAGATAATATCCTATCACTGACACCATTCCTCTGTCAGTTTGTCATACTGTGGTTGCTTGCCTGTTGCCCCATCTTAAACCCCTCAGATATTCAGCTTTGCTGTCTTTCAGCTGAAAACATATACATCTCTGAGTTTAAAGATTTTTTTTTCCTAGTGTGGCAGAGAGCTTTGATGACCAGGTGCAAGCAGATAGAAAGTGTTTAGGAATTAACTCCCTCGGAGCAGCCCTCCACCAAAGACTCTTGGAACTATTTATATAATTTACTTCAGTTCTCTTGCCCTTGGGTAGGATAATTTGAGGCTTGGGTTTTGATGCTTCCCCAAGATTCCTATGGGATTATGCTCCAGATGCCTATTGTGGTAGCTGACTTAATAATTCACCCTTTTTTTCATATATTCCCTTCCCTACTGGTGTGACATGTAGTCCCTAAATAGGATACTTGCACTCAGTCTTGATCTCAGGGTCTGCTTCTGGAGAGTCCAAACTAAGACAATCAGTTTGGAGGAAACAAAGATTATAAGGAATGTGGTGTGGACGGGCTGCTTTTGATGATATTGGATGTCTTGTGAAAAAAAATTGTACAAAACTGTTAACTGAAAAGGCACACTGGGAAAGCCTGAAGGCCTATATGGTAGCTTATCTCCTCTAGGCCAGAGCTGATAGTGGGGAATAATGCCATGGAAGTGGGATCCCTAGTAGCAACAGATCTTAATCATAACTCTAATAAAGACACATAATGCTTAATTGGCTTCCTTGACTTTTAGAGGTGGCAAAAACCACATTTGTGAATACTGATTCAACCCATTTACTGGATAACATGAAAGGCTGCTTGTTTCAAATGGAGTCCAGAGTAAGAGAAGGTTTTGTAGCCTGGCTGGTTTTGTTATAAGTTGTCTTGATGCTTAAACCATGTGATCTCAAATATCACTCATGCTAGAGGAATCATGATGAATAAGGAAGTAATCTGAAATCTCCAGCAAGATCCAATAGAAAAGTTGCAGGGCAGACCCCAAAAGTTCTAGAGAAAGGCCATGCCTTCTATGGTAGAAAACTCTTCATTTTAGTGACTTGCTAATGGGGCTGAGTATAACACGACCACCTAAAAATGGGACCCCAATGACTATGCAAACGAAACTGCCCATAGTGAGCTCTGTGTATTATCAGAGCCACCAAGTTATAAGATTTAGCAAGCATAGCAGAAATTTATCGTACAATGGAACTGATACATTCAGAATTGTGCCTAGGCAAGTCTGGAAACAAAAACCAGTTGCCATTGAGTTGATTCTGACTCGTTCTTATCCCATGTGTTTCAGAGTAGAATTGTGCTCCGTAGGTTTTCAATGGTTGTGACTTTCCAGAAGTAGCTCCCAAAGTGTTTCTTCCATGTCTTTCTTCTGAGGTGCCTTTGGGTGGTTTCAAACTGCCAGCATTTCACTTAGTAGCCAAATGCTTAACCATCTGCACCACCTAGGGACTGTGGAAGACATAAGTAAATTAGTTGCACAGGTTGCCCGTGCTCCTACCGCTATTGTTCCATCAACTCTTCTGCAACTCATGTCTCTATTTCATTAAATGTTTCTATCATCAACTGATTCAGCAGGGCCTTGTTCACAATTAGAGAACATATACTGACACTAGCTGAAAACGGACCACTGTTTCATTAACACCTCACACAGCTGTAAGTTTTAATTCTCCCATTTGACAGAGTTGTGAGTAGTACATTTAGTACTACATTTAGAAGCACATTTAGTTCTCAGTAGTACATTCATTTCATATGGTGGGGAAAATGGAGTCCCTGGATGGTGCAAATGGTTAATGTGTTCAACTGTTAATTGAAAGGTTAGGGGTTCATGTTCACCTCAGGCACCTAGGAAGAAAACCTGGCAATCTACTTCTGAAAAAAATCAACCATTGGAAACCCTGTGAAGCACATGTCTTCTCTGACACAAATGGGGTCACCATGAGTTGGAATCTGATTTTGATTTATATTTAGCTACTGATAAAAACACAACCTTCAATCAGCAAAGGCCACTGCTGGGCCTTATGTAGCACCATTCCTTGTGGTAAACAACCCAACCAAGTGTCAGGTTAATTACATAAAAACCCCTCCACCCCCTAAAGGGGTGATAATTTATCTTAAATCAGGATCAGTAACTACTCCAGATATAGGTTTGCCTTTTCTGTCCACAGTGCCTCAACCAGAACTACTGTTTGAAGGCCTATAGAATATCTGAACTCTCAACATCATATCTCTCACAATAAACCCTTGGGCCAAGGGACTCATTTTACACTAAAGCATATGAGACCATGGTATCCACTGGTCCTACCATTACTCATCTTCTAGGAGACACCAACCTGCTATAACAGTGGGATAACCTATTAAAGGCTCAGCTAAGGTACCAGTTTAAGAACAACATCCTCCAGGATTTGGTATGCCTGTTTTACTAATGACTAATATATAATGCTAAGTTCCAAACATTAGAATATACGAGTCCAGGAAACAAGGCATGGAAGTAGGATTTTTTTCCATCTTGTTGCTACTCCTAATGTCCCACTTGCAGACTTTGTGTTTTTTGCCCCAGAAGCTTAGACATTGTCTGCTCAGAGGTTTTGGTTCCTGGGGGAGTTTCTACCAGGAGTCATAATAGGGGTTCCACTGAAATGGGAACTTCAATTATTTTCTGGCTACATTGAGCTCTACATGCTGGTATGGACCAACAAGCAAAGAAAGGAGTTACTGTATTAGTGAAAAATCAACCCTGATTATCATAATGCTAGACTTGCTGCTACACAATAGAGGAAGGGGGAAGCATAACTAAAACCCAAGTGGTTTACTGAGACATCTTTTGGTGCTACGATGTTGAGTGGCAACAATAAATAGGTAACTGCAGCAACCATGGCCTAAAAAGGGCAATACAACAAAGAGCTCAGACCTCTGGGAATAAAGATTTGAGTTTATCCTACCAGGTAAGTAACTTTGGTCCAATGACATAATAATATCAATTATAGGTTCAGAATCAGAAGCAACAGTGGTGATATTATAACTTGGTTTGTTAACCCTTTTTTAATATTTTGAGGAGACAGCAAATGATCACCTTCTTGAAGAACTGGACTACACTTACAAGTCTCAGCAAAAAAGGGGTTATCTTGATTCCAGATAAGACCCAAATATCGTGAGAAGACAAGCAGATCTGAGTGGCTCAAGAAATAGATTGTACCAGATTCATTTCTAGGGCAGTCCTACCAACAGCTCATACTGTTCCCACAATCTGTGGGCCAGATTTCTGTTGTTTCAGACACAAGTATAGACCGAGGGCCTTGCCTTGGCACTGGTTCCTGTCCCTTTGCTGGTTTGCAGGTGCTCGTTGAATGCGCCTTGTCTCTTATTCAGAAAACATCAACATGTATTTATATATGTGTATGTATGTGGTTCAATACATACATACATAGGGTCGCTATGAGTTGGAATAGGCTGGATGGCAACAGGTTTGTTTTTTGGGTTTTATGTTGGTCAATATAAATGTTTGCTTATTTGTTTGTTTTCACCCTGGGTTGTGATTCACAAATGTATGAAAACCGCTCATCTGTTTCAAACTGGCTCTTAACCACAAAAGGAGTGTCAGTCATTGGGTACATTTTCAAGCTGTACTTTCTTCTATATACTTCCTTTCTCCTATTTCACTCTCCCATTAAAATTCTTACTATAGCATTTGATAATTGCAGATTATGATAACTGCAAACTAAAGTAGCATTTATTTAAAAATAGAAATAATAGAGTTGATTTTATTTTGTATTCAGAATATTCTTTAAGGTGGTTTCCATATTGCTTTCATAATAGGCATAGTGAAAAAAAATGTAAGAAAGTGTGATAAACAGTGCCAAAAGAGAAGACATAAAATCAATATGGATTTGTACGTTACAAGTTGGAAGCACAGTTGCTTTATGAAATTAAATGTAACGGGGTCAAAATGAAAATTACCTCATTACATTTGACCCCATGGCATAACTTCAAATGGGGATAGAATCAGGAAGAAATGAAATGGGAACAGAATTTCTGTAAATTCTGGCACACCCACTTCCATATTCTTCTGGCATCTTCTCTTGGCATCTTTGTGCCTATGTACGATAATAGTTCAGCTAGCTCAGGAAGACTGGAAAGGTGAGTAGGCAGTTGGAGTTTTCTACTCAGCACTCAGAAGTATGCGCTACTTCTATGGTTTATAAGCTTGAGTAGTATTACAGCCCTGGCATAATGAGGTCATATGGCACAGTGATGTCATATTGATCAGAAGGCAAATGTTTTCGAACTATAAACTGGCATAGAGGTCCATTAAAATACTGGCCGTAAACAAAAACTTTGTAGCCTAGAGAAAAGAAAATTGTGCCAGAGATCATGAATATGTTTGACCCTGGGAAACCAATTTAATACTCTGGCTTTCCTTTCTAGCACTGCTAACTCCAGGGTTATAAAGAATATTAAAGCAAATTTTGAAGAGATTCTAAAAAAATAAATAATAGAAATGTAGTTTGTTATCACTATAATCCCGTTGCTGTCAAGTTAATCCAACTCATGGCAACCCTATGTGTGTCACAGTAGAACTGTGCTCCATAGAGTTTTTAATGGCTGACTTTTTAGAAGTAGATCACTAGGCCTTTCTTCTAAGGCATCTCTGGGTGGACTCCAACCTCCAGTCTTTTTTTTTTTTTTTTGTACTTTAGATGAAGATTTACAGAGCAAATTAGCTTCTCATTAAACGGTTAGTATACATATTGGTTTATGACATTGATTAACAACCCTACGACATGTCTACACTCTCTCTTCTCAGCCTTGGGTTCCCTATTACCAGCTTTTCTGACCCCTCCTGCCTTCTAGTCCTTGTCCCTGGGCTGGTGTACTTTTAGTCCCTTTTTGTTTTATGGGCCTGTCTAATCTTTGGATGAAGGGTGAACCTCAGGAGTGACTTCATTACTGAGCTAAAAGGGTGTCCGGGGGATGTACTCTCAGGGTTTCTTCAGCCTCTGTCAGGCCAGTAAGTCTGGTCTTTTTTTGTGAGTTACAATTTTGTTCTGCATTTTTCTCTAGCTCTGTCTGGGATCCTCTCTTGTGATCTCTGTCAGAGCAGTCAGTGGTGGTAGCCAGGCACCATCTAGCTGTACTGGACTCAGTCTGGTGGAGGCCTTGGTAGTTGTGGTCCATTAGTCCTTTGGACTAATCTTTTCCTTGTATCTTTAGTTTTCTTCATTCTCCCTTGCTCCCAAAGGGGTGAGACCAGTGGAGTATCTTAGATGGCTGCTCACAGGTTTTTAAGACCCCAGATGCTACTCACCAAAGTAGAATGTAGAACATTTTCTTTATAAACCATGTTATGCCAATTAAGCTATATGTTCCCCGAGACCGCAGTCCCCACAACCCTGTCCAGCAGTTTTGTCCCTCAGGGAGTTTGGCTGTGTCTATGGAGTTTCCATGACCTTGCCTTGGTCAAGTTGTGCTGGCTTCCTCAGTATTGTGTACTGTCTTACCCTTCACCAAGGTTACCACTTATCTATTGTCTATTTAGTGTTTTTCCATCCCCTCCCCTCCCTTGTAACCATCAAAGATTATTTCTTTTTTGTGTGTAAACTTTTTCAGGAATTTTTATAGTAGTGGTCTCTTTTGTGATTGACTTATTTCACTCAGCATGATGCCCTCCAGATTTATCCATGTTGTGAGACGCTTTGCAGACTCATCACTGTTCTTTATTGTTGCGTAGTACTCCATTGTGTGTATGTACCATAGTTTGTTTATCCATTTATCTGTTGAGGGCATCTAGAACCTACAATCTTTTGACTGCCATTTGCACCACCAAGGGGGCCCATTATCACTGTAGATCCATAATTTACACACATTCCACAATGAAGCAAGGCTTCACATGCTATCAGGTTCTGAGAGCTATATCTGATTTCCTTACATATGCATTTTCGCTTTTATTTTTACTCCTCCCTCTCTTCCTTCTTTCCTCCCTTCCTTTCATCCCTACCAATTCTATGCTTCCCACTGAATCACAACAAAGAAATACATATACCACCTATCTACTGATATATAATTTATTTCCCATATGTTCTTTCTCCATTGGTGATATTTATTCTTAAGTGGGTGGGTAGGGGTGGGGGCAGGCAGAGACAAAATATAATACAGTATCTGCAGGTTCCACATCCTCAGATTCAACCAAATGTGGATGGAAAATATTTGGAAAAAAAGTAAAAAAGACTTTTTTTCTTGTCATTATTCCCTAAACTATACAGTATAACAACTTTTTACATAGCATTTACATTGTATTAGGTATTATAAGTAATCTAGAGATGATTTAAAGTATACAGGAGAATATGCATAGGTTATATGCAAATACTATGCCATTTTACATCAGGGACTTCAGTATCTGAGGATTTCGATATCCAAGGGAGTCCTAGAACCAGTCCCTCTTGGATACCAGGTGACGACTCTATACAAAAGCAAGCAAACAAAAACAGACATCTTCCCTGCTGCCACCCTTTTGGGAATGTTGGGGAGCAAGGACTTCTATTTCATTTTCAAGGTCATTTCATGTTTGTTATCACTTGCTTGGCTTGCAGCATGATTGTCTCCTGCTCCCTGGTGCTTTCTTAGTTTAAATTAGTTTCCAATAAAGATACTCTTGTACCTTACAAGAGGAAAGCATTGTTTTTTAATACACTTGTAACTAATGCTGCTGGTCCTTGGGGAGTTTTAAAGGACCTCAAAGGCGATAGTTCTCTACCCCGGAGCAAAGACGCCATTATAGCTTGTACTGGAAGATTTAATAGGTGTCATAATTTATCATGTAAATCGAAAAGTGTTTCTTAATTAAGTGCGTACGTTAATGAATTTTTTAATTTGATCCCTGTAAGTACCTTGCTATACTAATTGCAATATTCTACACATTAGTCATCCGCTGTTGCCCTTGGCTATTTTCTACCCAGAGAGGAAGAGAAAGAGAGCTTTTCAGTTAAAGTTCATTTAACTCTTTCCACCCAACAAATTAAATTCAGTCTTACTCACATTAGAGTGACAGCTGTGGTTCAATTTTACCGAGCTTTTAGAACACTAATCTATGGGAACCAGCTTACATTGCTGTAATTTTTCAAAGACTAGGAAACTGGGGCAACTGGTAAGCATCTGAGGCCCTGACCGTTCCCAAGGGGGCGCTTTCTTTGGCTCTCCTGAGGTTGGTGAGGTTTTAGGAGCTGAGATGGAGAGAGGGTCACATTTCCTTCTGTTCTACTCTAAGAGCCCTGAACTGCATAAGAAAATGATCACATTAAGAAAACAAAAACAATATTATTTAATTGACACACTTATCAATGTCTTACTTTTTATATATTTTACAAAGAGCTCTTATACTCAGGAGATGGCATTTGGAATCCTGGCTCTGATATTTTTGCTATGGGATTATTTTAAAAGGCATTTAAAAAGGCATTATTTAAAAGGCATTAAACTCTGTTACTGTGTCAAATGGCTAGAGTTGCCTGGTTAATTACAAGGCACCCAGTTTGATTTGAATTTCAAATAAACAAGGAATAATTTTTTAATGGATGTCACAAGTGTTTTTGTTTGCTATATCTGGCAACCCTACAAATGAAGGAATTAGGATGCATCAGAATCAATCAGAAAATTTTTTTTATTGGTTTATTTATTTCATATACATGTCCCCACTCCAGAATTTTACTCCAGGATTTTACTTTTCAGGAATTGGGATCTAGCAATCTAAAATTTTTTTAAATCCTTACTGCAAGTGATTCTTAAGAATTGCACAATCTAGTGTTTGAGAACTACTGTTCTAGAGCAGTACTAAAACCAAACCAAACCCATTGAAGTCAAGTAGGTACCAACTCACAGTGACCCTATAGGACAGAGCAAAACTGCCCCACAGGGTTTCCAAGGAGCAGCTGGTGGATTCAAACTGCTGACTTTTTCATTAGCAGCCAAGCTCTTAACCACTGCACCACCAGGGCTCCAAGACTACTCACTTTTTAATGTGTTTAGGAATCACCTGGAGATTTTGTTAAATGCAGATTTTTGGCTCCAGGGGTGAGGTTGGAGGCTGAAATTTTGCATTCCTACCAAGCTCCAGAGTGATGCTGATTGTGCTTGTCCTTGGACTAAATTCCCAAGTACCAAGGCAGTTTAGATGATCTCTAATGCCTGTTAGGTTTAGGATTTATTGATTCTAAGATTCTTTGTTTCCAAATGTATTATATAATTTCATTAAAATTGTATTTTCAAACAAATGACATTTCCGTAGTATAATTCTTATCTAATAGTTAGGAACTTGTAGAATCTAATATGTTATTGTAACATCAGACTTTCAAAGTGATTCTTGTATTGACCAGAAAGCTCAATAATATAGACCTATCAAAATATTAGAATTATATCACTTTCATTTATGAGATTTGTTTCTTGTTCATTTATTCATTTAACAAATATTCATCAAATCTCTACTCTGTGCCAAGAACCGTTGTTTTTCAGGAAATCTATGAGCTTATTAAGAATGGGAAGTTGGGACCAGAAGAACTAGATGGTGCCTGAATACCACCAATGACCACCCTGACAGGGAACACAACAGAGAGTCCCTGACGGAGCAGCAGAAAGATGGGGTGCAGAACTCAAATTCTAGTAAGAAGACCAGACTTAATGGTCTGACGGAGACTAGAGGAACCCCGGAAAACATGGCCCCTGGCTTCTCTATCAGCCCAGAACTAAAACAATTTCTGAGGCCAACTCTTCAGACAAGGATTGGACTGGACTGTGGGACATAAAGTGATACTCGTGAGGAGTGTGCCTCTTAGCTCAAGTAGATACAAGAGAGTAAACAGGCAGCTTCTGTTCAGAGGTGAGATGGGAAGGCAGAGAGGGTTAGGAGCTGATTGAATGAACATGGGGAATCAGGGGTGGAAAGGAGGAGTGTGCTGTCACAGAATGGGTGGGCAATTAAGGTTACACAACAATGTATGTATAAAATTTTGTATGGGAGACTAACTTGAAGTGTAAATCTCATTTAAATGGCAACAATAATTAAAAAAAAAAAAAGAATAGGACTGGGAAGCTTCTTGGCAGCAGTGTAGGCTATCTGAAGTTCTTAAATTTTGGGGTAGAGAAAAGGCCAGTTTTGTTTGAATGACTTTATACTTCAATTCAGTTGGGGGCGGGGGGACTTATTAGCATAAGGAAGACAAAACCCAAAGCTTGGTTTAACCAACACGAACCATTCCCAACTTCTGAACATTTTACAGGATTCCACAGCACAAGACCTGAGATTTCATTTGAATTCCATCAAGGAAAACCTCATTAGGTTGAGAATGCAACCCGAACAAAACCTTAATAAATGATTTCTTTTGGGGAAAAAAAAAAAAAAAATGGGAAGTTGGCCTATGTTTCTGCCCTTGTATCTGCCACTCTTTCCTATCATCTTTATATTCTACTTGCTTCCTCCTCAGAGACTTTGTATTGGAGCTTTTCCTTGGGGTTTTCTCATCATTGGCTTCTTCTCATCATGGAGGTCTCAGATCACAATGTCAGCTCTTAAGAGAGGCTTTCCCTGGCTTTTCTATCTAAAGTAGACCCCAAACTACCATGTCAATAGCTTTACCATATAATCATTTTTTTATGATTTGAAATTCACTTATTTACATTCTATGTATGCAGATATGTGTGTATACCTACATAAGTAAGTGAATTTATGTACTTATCTTATAAAAATACTACCAGAATGCTCCTCAGAAAAGAGGATGACTAGACTTCACCTGGCTTATTTCGAACACATCATCAGGAAAGAACAATCGCTAAAAAAGAACATCATGTCCAGTAAAGTAGTGCCGTCAAGTTGATCCCAACTCATAGCAACCCTATGTACAACAGAACCAAAAGTTGCCTGGTCCTGTGCCGTTCTCACAATCCTTGCTGTCATGGTTTGAATTATGCCCCCCCAAAAATGTGTGTATCAGTTTGGCTGGGCCATGATTCCCAGAATTGTGTGGTTGGCCTCCATTTTGTGATTGTAATTTTATGTTAAAGAGGATTAGGGTGGGATTGTAACACCACCTTTACCCAGGTCACATCCCTGATCCAATGTACAGGGAGTTTCCCTGGGGTGTAGCCTGCACCATCTTTTATCTCTCAAAAGGTTAAAGGAAAGGAAAGCAAGCAGAGAGTTGGGGACCTCATACCACCAAGAAAGGAGGACCAGGAGCAGAGCGCGTCCTTTGGACCTGAGGTTCCTGTGCAGAGAAGCTCCTAGTCTGGGGGAAGACTGATGATGACGAGGACCTTCCTCCAGAGTTGACAGAGAGAGAAAGCCTTCCCCTGGAGCTGACGCCCTGAATTTGGACTTCTAGCCCACCAGACTGTGAGAAAGTAAATTCCTCTTTGTGAAAGCCATTCACTTGTGGTATTTCTTTTAGAGCAGCACTAGATGACTAAGACACTTACTATGTTTGAGCCCATTGTTGCAGCTAATGTGTCAATCTATCTTGCTGAGGGTCTTCCTCTTTTTGACTGACCCTCTATTTTACCAAGAATGTTGTCCTTCTCAAGGAATTGGTCCCTCCTGATAACCCGTCCAAAGTAAGTGTGATAAAGTCTCACCATTCTCATTTCTAAGGAACATTCTGTCTGTTCTTCTTCCAAGACAGATTTGTTCATTCTTCTGGCAGTTCATAGTATGTTCAATATTTTTTGCAAATGCCGTAATTCAAAGGCATCAATTCTTCTTCTATCTTCCTTATTCATTGTCCAGTTTTCATACACCTATGAGGCGATTGAAAACACCATGGCTTGGGTCAGGCATGTCTTAGCCTTCAAGGTGACATCTTTGCTTTTCAACACTTTAAAGAGGTCTTTGCAGAAGATTTGCCCAATGCAATGCATTTTTTGATTTCTTGACTCCTGCTTCCATGGGTATTGATTGTGGATCCAAGTAAAACGAAATCCTTGACAACTTCAATCTTTTCTCTGTTTATCATGATGTTCCTTATTGGTGCCGTTGTGAGGATTTTTGTTTCCTTTATGTTCAGGTGTAATCCATACTGAAGGCTGCAGTCTTTGATCTTCTTCAGTGGCTGCTTCAGGCCCTCTTCACTTACAGCAAGCAAAGTTGTGTCACCTGCATATTGAAGGTTGTTAATTAGTCTTCTTCTGTTCCTAATGACATGTTCTTCATATAGTCAAGCTTCTCAGATTACTTGCTCAGTATACAGATAGAATAAGTATGATGAAAGGATAAATCCCTGACACATACTTTTTCTGATTTCAGATCATGCAGCATACCTTTGTTCTATTCAAATGACTGCCTCTTGATCCAGGTACAGTACCCCATGAGCACAATGAAGTGTTCCGGAATTTCCATTCTTCACGATGATATACATAATTTCACAAGTCTAATGCCTTTGCATAGTCACTAGAACACATCTTTCTGATATTCTCTGCTTTCAGCCAAGATCTGTCTGACATCAACAATGATATCCCTCATTCCACGTCCTCTTCTGAACCCACCTTGAACTTCTGGCAGTACTGTCCATGTACTGCTGCAACCACTTTTGAATGATCTTCAACAAAATTGTACTTGTGTGTGATATTAATGACATTGTTTAATAATTTCTGCTTTGTGTTGGATCACCTTTTTTTTTGAATGGGCCTCTTCCATTTGGTTGGCCAGGTAGCTGTCTTCCAAATTTCTTGGCATAGACAAGTGAGTGCTTCCAGCATTGTATCTATTTGCTGAAACATCTCAGTTGGTATTCTATCAATTCCAGAGCCTTGTTTTGTACCAATGCCTTCAGTGCAGCTTGGACTTCTTCCTTTTGTACCATCGGTTCTTGATCATATGCTACCTCCTGAAACGGTTCAGTGTTGACTGATTCTTTTTGGTATAGTGACTCCGTGTATTCCTTCAGCCTTCTATTGATGCTTCCTGCATCATTCATTATTTTGCCTATAGAATGGTTTAAAATTGCAACTTGAAGCTTCGATTTTTCCTTCAGTTCTTTCAGCTTGAGAAATGTCAAGTGTCTTCTTGCCTTTTGGTTTTCTAACTCTAAGTGTTTTCACATTTCATTATAATACTTTACTTTGTCTTCTTGAGCCACCCTTTGAAATCTTCTGTTCAGCTCTTTTACTTTATCATTTCTTCCATTCACTTTAGCTACTCTATATTCAAAAGCAAGTTTCAGTGTCCACTGAAACCCATCCATCATGGATGAACCTGCTGTTATTTGAAATACTGATGGCATAGCTTCCAACATCACAGCAACACGCAAGCCACCACTGTATAACAAACTGGCAGACAAGTGGTGGCAGTAAAGTGGAAGGTCAGTGTAAACGAGGAAAATCCTTAATGAGATGGATTGACCGCAGCGAATGGACTGAAACATACTAATAATCAAGAAAAAGGCATAGGAGCAGGCAACGCTTCATTCTGTTATACATACAATTGCCATGGGTCGGACCTGACTTGATGACAACAAACAACATAATACAACAATAATGTATGTATTATTTTATTTTTCACATCCCATTTCTATGTGACACTTGTGAACAAAAACATTTTCTGTACTGTTTACTGTACTCCATAAACACTTGTGGATTAGATGAGATTTTTCTGAATCTAAACTTAAAATCAATTGAAATTTGCATCATATAAGGAGAAGTAGAAACTTTAATAATGTTATGCAATTTTTTTTTTTTTGTAATTTTGTTCCTTTACACAAGACTATCTGGAAAATCCTGTAACTATCTAATTCATTGTCTCATCTTAGGAATTTGAATATGTATTATTATTATGGCCATATACAAATAGAATTTACATTAATTGGCCCTGTATATTCTTAACGCCATTGCAAATATTTTGTGGACTATTAAACACTTTCAGAAAAAAGTGAGGAAATTTCATATAGGCCAAAATAGATCATCTAAACAACTGGTTTTACATCTGGTAGAACAGAGAGATAGGGAGACAAAGAAAGCAACAGAGAGTAAGACAGCAATCCACTGTCTTTGACAACTCTTATTTTTAAATGGCAGAAGTGAAAAAGCTTACATTAAAAAGTAGCCTCAACAAGTGTAGTAAATCAATGCCTGGTTTAGCTTTCATTTAAGAGTCTGCTCAATAGTTTACATACATGTTTTACAGAACATCGAAAGCCACCTTATGCTCTTTAGGTCATGCATTTGAACATTAATGAGTATTTCTGAAATTAAGGCCATGGGCTTCATAATTAACTGACTAGATTAGAAGATCCTCTCATTATAATCTAGGCCTTAATATATGACAGTCAAACTCCTAATTCACTCACACTGTCACTTAATCAGAACCTATATCTCAAATCCTGACCATCAAGCTCCAGAAGCTATTGGTCTAATTATTGACCAGGCCACCACGACTCACAAGTGAATCTGCCAGCACAATCTGGAAAGCTGAAAACTCCATTATCAGTGTCTTTCCAACTGTGCTCTGAATACATTATTGATTCGTTTTAGGTGGAAGTTCTCCTGACAAGCTTATGCATGCAACTAACTTGATTACATGGAACATGTTAAATAGCCTAAGAACTTCTTAGGCTGGAAAAGCTTTGAGCATCAGCACTGATTTCCTTACTCAACTCACACACTCACAGACAGGACCTAGGAAGTTAACTGCAAGCATACAGCATCCTGCACTTCGTGGGAGGGGAGTTCTCTGCATGGGTGGCTGTCTCCTGCTTTGAAAAAATTCAAAAAGTTTTGCCTACAGATCTCTGTTGTAATAGATGAAATATAACCCAACACCACTCTGTATTGTACTAGTATTAAAAAAAAAAATGCATCAATTGAATCCTTGCTATTTTTGTTTTTATTTTAAAACACAGTTTATATTATTCAGGTATTTGATGTTCAGTATACAGAAAATAGAGAATACCAGAAAGATGTTTACTTGTATTTTATTGACTATGCAAAGGCATTCAACTGTGTTAAACATAACAAATTACGGATATTATTGCAAAGAATGGAAATTCCAGAACACTTAATTGTGCATGATTTAAAATCAGGGAAGGCATGTGTCAGGGATGTATCCTTTCACCATACTTATTGAATCTATACGTTGAGCAAATAGTCCAAGATGTTGGACTGTATAAAGAAGAATGAGGCTTCAGGATTGGAGGAAGACTCATCAACAACCTGCGATATGCAGATGCTACAACTTTGCTTGCTGAAATTGAAAAGGACTTGAAGCACTTACTGATGAAGCTCAAAGACTACAGTCTTCAGTATGGACACCTTAACATAAATAAACCAAAAATCCTCACAACTGGACCACTAATCATTATGTTAAGCAGAGAAAATACTGAAATTGTCAAGGATTTCATTTTATTTGGATCCACAATCAACCCTCATGGAAGTAGTAGTCGAGAAATCAAACGACGTATTGCATTAGATAAATCTGCTGCAAAAGACCTCTTTAAAGTGTTAAAAAGCAAAGATGTCACCTTGAGGATTAACTGCACCTGACCCAAACCATAGTATTTTCAGTTGTCTCAGTGGTTAAGAGCTATGGCTGCTAATCAAAAGTCAGCAGTTCGAATCCATCAGCCACTCCTTGGAAACCCAATGGGGTAGCTCTACTCTGCCCTATAGGGTCACTATGAGTCAGAATTGACTCGATAGCAGTGGCTGCAACAATGGGCTCAAGAACAACAATAATCATGAGGATGGCGCAGGACCGGGCAGTTTCTTTCTGTTGTGCATGGGGTTGCTATGAGTCGGAACCAACTCTATGGCACCTAACAACAACAACACATTGCCTCCTTGAAAAACCCTGTTTTATAAATACTTTAATCCATACTGGTTAAGAGCTCAGCTGCTAACCAAAAGGTCAGCGGTTCATATCCACCAACCTCTCCTTGGAAACCCTACGGGGCAGTTCTACTCCATCCTATATGGTCTCTACAAGTCGGAATCGTCTCTACGGCAATGATTTTTTGGGTTTTTATTCATTTTTGTAGATAATCACATAGTATGTATCAGTAGACAAATATAATAAGACAGTATTAGCATTAGAAATAAATATGCAACTTAAGGATTCTGGTGTGATATAGCTGAAAGTATTTTTCCCTGGACCCTCTCATCTGTACCTAAAAGAAAAGGAAAAAAAAAAAGTATGTTAGTTAAACAAACACAGAAACTACAGTACCAATAGGTCTTTAAACATCTAGTTAAATATTATAGTCAAGTCCCAGGATTATGTGAAGAAAGCCTCACTGACATAGATATATAAATCTTAATAAGATCCATATAAAACATGAGACTTTTCAGTTTCTTCAGGAGCAATAACAATGTCCAGGAAAAATAAGGCTTTAATGCAGACAGTAAGGTGTTGGTGTTATTAAATGTAAGCACAAGACAGAAAAATAAATCACTCTGAATATAGTGAAATACAGTTATTTAGTGATATGTTAAAGCACTGCTACTCTCTTTTTTATGGGCTTTGGTGAAAGAATAAATATAATTGCAACAGGCTTTAAGCTTCTTAGAAGAAAAGAGTCTCTGAGAAAAATCATGTAAACTCTTTTTGGTTTATCTTTAGTTTTAAGTGAAATGGTATGGTATGAAATGGAAAATAAATAAGATATTAGAATGACACATAATAATAGTGTTAATCCTATTACGCTCAATTAGATCAGACCCTGGTAGAGTGGGTTCTAAATCTAATCACTTCTGTGTTATAAAAAGAGCAGATTAGATACAGAGGCATGGCACACACGTGGGGAAAGATGGATGCCTCTGAAGGTAGCTAAGGAACAAAGGAATGTCTGGGGCTCCCTATAAGGAAGGTATTCACCTGCCAAGACCTTGATTTGGACTTCTAAAAACCAGAGCTATGAGAAAACATATTTCTGTTCTTTAAAGCCACCACTCACTTGTGGTATTTCTGTTACAGCAACACTAGGAAATTAAGGTGCACTCCAATATCTGAGATCTGCTACTTGAGCAGTCATTGCTATTGGAAAACACAGGATTCAGAGAGAAACTCAATGGCTTAATCTTGTAACTATGGTGTAGCCCTTTCTTAAAGTATCGGACCACGTAAAGATTGAATATGCTATCATGAATAATGGCTTCCCTAGTTCTCTGAACAATAAAGTCTTAAGATGGAAAGAAGACCTGCAATTCTTTCCTCATCTATTCAGAAATCACTCAGTTGATATTCCTTGAGTTATCTACAGTATCTAGTGTGGATATTCTATGGTATTAGAGAAGCAAGATTAACAGTAAACACTAAGATCAAATAGGTTTCTCTTGATAATCACATTTGTATAAAATCTTCTTGAATAGATATTGGTCATGATATACTGTTTTTAAAAATTAATTCTCTATTTCTTTTAAAGAAAAGAAGATGGTTCCACTTGAAATAGAAAACAGTAAGTAAGAACTGGAAGAAGCTTATGCCTACTTTGCTCTATCACAAGACTGTAAACTTTGTTAGGTCAAGGAATGTGTCTATCTTTTTCATCACTGTATCCCTTAAAGGAAGATTTTGATACCAGATGAGACCCAAGCAAATACCTTTCTAATAGTACATAATTCTACTATACAGATACAAGTGAAATGAGTCACAGACTTTTGCTTTCATAAACCTCTCATTTTTAACTATGGTTTCCCATTGAATGAGTCTATTGAGAATATTTGGACATAATAAGCCATTATGTAACTTTTTCAGAAAATACATCAAAGTCATCACAGTCTGTCAAGAATAGTACTTGATAGAAAAAGAAGACAAAGCTTGGGTAAAAAAAAAAAAAAAAAACTCTATTGTCAGAGCTAAGTTAATAATATATTTACTTACCAAGTAAAATGAAAACAAGTGTTGATACAGAATTATGGAATGCTGAGTTTGAAAGGAAATATGTTCATGGAGTCTTTCTCCCTTTGGTCCATATAAGAATCTCTTTAAGTTACACCAAGGATGCACATCTATTTAAAGCCTTCAGGAAACATTATCCAATATTCCTCATCTCCTTCCCCAAATTCTCTCAAGCAACTTTCATAAAACTGGACAGTTTACAGAGCCTGGTTGTCTTGTCTGTGTTGTTCTCGTTAGATTCCATCAAGTCGGAACCAACTCATAGCAACCCCACGTACAGCAGAATGAAACACTGCCTGGGCCTGTGTCATCCTCACAATTGTTGTTATGCATGAGCCCATTGCTGCAGCCACTGTGTCAATCCATCTCATTAAGGGTCTTCCTCTTTTTCACTGACCATCTACTTTAGCAAGCATGATGTCCTTCTGCAGGGACTGGTCCCTCCTGATAATGTGTCCAAAGTATGAGAGATGAAGTTTCACCATCCTTGCTTCGAAGGAGCATTCTGGCTGTACTTCCCCCAAGACATATTTGTTCATACTCCTGGAAGTCCATGGTATACTCAACATTCTTCGCCAACACCACAATTCAAAGCCATCAGTTCTTCTTCAGTCTTCCTTATACATTGTTCAGCTTTCACATGCATATGAGGTGACTGAAAACACCATGGCTCGGGTCAGGCACATCTTAGTCCTCAAAGCGACATGTTTGCTTTTTAACAATCTAAAGAGACCTTTTGCAGAAGATTTACTAAATGCAATGCATCATTTGATTTCCTGACTGCTGCCTACAAGAGCGTTGATCCTGGATCCAAGTAAACTGAAATCCTGTACAACTTCAATATTTTCTCTGTTTATCATGATTTTGCTTATTGGTCCCGTTGTGAGAATTTTTGTTTTCTTTTGTTGAGGTGTAATCCATAGTGAAGGCTGGGGTCTTTGATCTTCAACAGTAAGTGCTTCAAGTCATCTTCACTTTCAGCAAGAAAGGTTCTGTCATCTCCATATCTCAGGTTGTTAATGAGTCTTCCTCCACTCCTGATGCTGCAATTCTTCTTCATACATTCCAGTTTCTTGGATTATTTGCTCAGCGTACAGATTGAATAAGTATGGTGAAATGATTCAACCCTGAGGCACACCTTTCTTGACTTTAAACCATGTGGTATCCCCTTGTTCTGTTCGAATGTATGCCTCTTGGTCTATGTACAGGTTCTGCATGAGCACAACTAAGTGTTCTGGAATTCCCATTCTTCAAAATGTTATCCATAATTTGTTATGATCCACACAGTCAAATACCTTTGCATAGTCAATAACACACAGTTAAACATCTTTCTGGTGTTCTCTGCTTTCAGCCAAGATCCATCTGATATCATCATTCCATGTCCTCTTCTGAATCCGCCTTGAAATTCTAGCAGTTCTCTTTCGATGTGCTGCTGCAACCAATTCTGAATGATCTTCAGCAAAATTTTATTTGTGTGTGATATTAATGATATTGTTTAATAATTTTTGCATTGTGTTGAATCACCTTTCTTTGGAATGGGCACAAATATGGATATCTTCCCATCAGACGACCGGGTAGCTGTCTTCCAAATCTCTTGGCATAGACTAGTGAGAACTTTCAGCATTGCATCCATTTGTTGAATCATCTCAATTGGTATTCCATAAATTCCTGGAAGCTTGGTTTTTGCCAACACCTTAAGTGCAGCTTGGACTTCTTCCTTTAGTACCATTGGTTCTTGATCATATGCTACCTCCTGAAATGGTTGAATGTTGGCCGATTCTTTTTGGTAGAGTGACTCTCTGTATTCTTTCCATCCTCTTTTGATACTTCCTGTGTTGTTCAACATTTTCCCCATAGAATCTTTCCATATTGCAACTTGAGGCTTGAATTTTTAATTCAGTTCTTTCAGCTTGAGAAATGCCGAGTGCATTCTTCCCTTTTGGTTTTCTATCTCCAGGCCTTTGCACGTTTCATTATAATACTTTACTTTTTCTTCTCCAGCCACCCTTTGAAATGTTCCATTCAACTCTTTTACTTCATTTCTTCCATTTGCTTTTGCTACTCTACGTTCAAGAGCAAGTTTCAGAGTCTCTTCTGCCATCCATTTTGGGCTTTTCTCTTTCTTTCCTTTCTTTTTAATAACCTCTTGCTTTCTTCATATATGATGTCCTTGATGTCATCCCACAACTCATCTCATCTTCAGTCATTAGTGTTCAACCCCTCAAATTTATTCTTGAGATGGTCTCTAAATTCAGGTGGGATAAACTCAAGGTCATACTTTGGCTCTTGCGGACTTGTTCTAATTTTCTTCAACTTCAACTTGAACTTGCATATGAGCAATTGATGGTCTGTTCCACAGTCAGTCCCTGGCAATGTTCTAACTGATGATATTGAGTTTCTTCATCGTCTCTTTCCACAGATGTAGTTGATTTGATTTCTGTGTATTCCAAGTGGTGAGGTCAGTGTACAGTCACTGTTTATGTTGTTCAAAAAAAGGTATTTTCAATGAAGAAGTCATTGGTCATGCAAAATTCTATCATGCAATCTCTGGCCTCATTTCTATCACCAAGGCCATATTTTCCAACTATCAATCCTTCTTCTTTGTTTCCAGCTTTTGCATTCCAGTTCACAGTAATTATCTACACATCTTGATTGAATGTTTGATAAAATTCAGTCTGCAGAAATTTGTAAAAATCTTCAATTTCTTCACCTTTGGCCTTAGTGGTTGGTGTGTGTAAATTTGAATAATAGTTGTATTAACTGGTCTTCCTTGTAGAAGTATGGATATTATCCTACCACTGACAGTGCTGTACTTCAGGAGAGATCTTGAAATGTTTTTGGTCTTTTTGTTTTTGTTTTTTTTTTGACAATGAATGTGATGCCATTCCTCTTCAATTTGTGACTACTGGCATAGCAGACCATATGATTGTTTGATTCAAAATAGCCAATACCAGTCCATTTCAGCTTACTAATGCCTAGGATATTCGATCTTATGTGTTCCATTTCATTTTTGAGGACTTCCAATTGTCCTAGATTCATACTTTGTGCATTCCACATTCCAATTATCATGAATGTTTGCAGCTTTTTCTTCTCATTTTGAGTCATGTTGCATCAGCAAATGAAGGTCCCAAAAGCTTGACTCCACCACATCATTAAGTCTGACTTTACTTTGAAGAGGCAGCTCTTCCCCAGTCATATTTTGAGTGCTTTCCAACCTGAGGGACTCATCTTCCAGCACTATCTCAGTCCATGTTTCACTGCTATTCATAATGTTTTCATTGGCCTTTTTTTTCTTTTTTCAGAAATTGACTGCCAGGTCCTTCTTTCTAGTCTGTCTTAGTCTGAAGTTCAGAGGAAACCTGTCCACCAAGAGTGATCCTGCTGGTATTTGAAATGCCAGTGGTAAAGTTTCCAGTATCGCAGAAACATGCAAGCCACCACGGTATGACGAACTGACAGACACATGTTGGGGCTATAGTATCCATATAAAGTGTAAAAGGTATACTTTTCACAAGCTGAGTTAACAATCATAATAAAAGTGCATATTTTTGTTTCATGTGAAATGTATCTGGTCACATATTCTGGTGATAAATCCAAAATCAACTTTCACTCTACACTCATTACCTGTTGGGCCCATACGAAGTCATAACCTCCATGAACTTTGTTCTCCTCTTCTGCAAAATAGTGATAATAATACACCCAACCAATGGGTTAGTGTGAGGATAAAATGAAGCAATATATGAAAATGATTTAGCACATGACCTAGCATGAGTCATATCTCAATAATAAATTTGGAATAATTATTTCTAAATATTTATTTGATAGATTTCTCAGAAGTTATATCTCTGAATATTTAAAGTCAACTTTTATTTTTTCCATATTACATAGTGACTTGGATAACTGGAAAAATGAAACCTTTCATGGTATAAGAGGCAAAGTTCTGGAAAAAAAGAAGTTAAATTCATGTTGCCCTGAAAAGCTTCTTTCATATTGTATTTTTTGGAAATGTGATAAAATCATATTTTCATTCAAGGTTCTGTTTGAGTAAAATTCGTTTGATTTTATTATTTTAGATATAGTTAATAAAATTTAGAATAAAATATTCATCCAAGAATAATATTTCCATTATATAAAATTTTTTAAATCAAGATCATTGTTGTTAGGTGCCATTGAGTCAATTTTAACTCATAACAACCCCATGTGACATAGAAGAACTGCCCCATAGAGTCTTCCAGGCTGTGATCTTTATGGGTGCACATAACCAGGTCTTTCTCTTACAGAGCTGTTGGGCAGGTTCAAATGCCAACCTTTCAGTTAGTAACCCAGTAATTAACCATTGCACCACCAGGGTTCCTCCAAGGTAGCACAATCAAAAAATGTAGGTGAGAGTCAGATCTCCTGAGAAAATCTGGCATTATGGGAACTTTTTCTACATACTTTGCATCAATCATTCACACTCACTCAAGAATTTGATTTTCTGCGAATCTACAACGAAGCGTACCCATTAAACTTTAATTATTCCTTTTATTAATGACAAAAGAATTTTACTTACTAATGTATGAAAATTTACTATGAGATATAAATATTCTATCTAGAAATCATTTCTTGTCCTTTATGTTTCATAAGGAGCCCTGGTGGTTTGCAGTGGTTAAAGCACTCGGCTGCTAACTAAAAGGTTGGCAGTTTGAACCCACCAGCAGCTCCGTGGGAGAAAGATGTGGCATTCTGCTTCTGTAAAGATTTACAGCCTTGGAAACCCTATGGGGCTGTTCTACTCTCAGGGTTGCTGTGAGTTGGAATCGACTCGATGGCTATGGGCTTGGGTTTTACTTTTCATAACAAAAAACTCAGTGCTTTCATTTCAAGCCTATGCTATTCTGCCGCTTTGTTATATCTTCCCCTTAAATTGTAGCAGCTACAACCAAAATCTTTTAAATACATATAAATACATACTAATACCTCATGTATAATACAGCTACTTCTAACATACTACTCACCCAAAAAAATTCCTAATGTTTGTCATATATATATATTTATCCTTGACTATATATATGATTTTGGAGACTATAGATACACACATATCTGTGGAACCAAAAAACAAAAAAAAAAAAAAATTCTCATATTTATTTCTGATATGCCAAATTTCCTGGACTTCTCTGGAATTTTAATATGAAATTAGCAATTGAGTCATATTTGCTGTAGAGCCAAAAAAGCCCAGGATAGAAATTGATATGAATAGATGAATGCCACTGTGTTCCAAGTATTTGGAAATCATTGACTCCATGTGGAAATAAACATTTCCCTTTGCTAACTGTAAAACAAGGCTCCAAGGACTTTTTTAGTGAGTGTTATTAGTGGGTGTTCATGGTCCTTCCTCACACTTCCCTGTTTCAGTTTTGAGCCAGAGGAAGCCCCTATTGTTGTCCTCTACCACCAGGAATGGAGAGACTGATCAAGTCTCGATTCTCCTGTAGCAATCATTTTCGGAGTTAATACTTTTCCTCTTTCTCCTGCCTTCAGTGGTTATTACAGAGCAGAAGAGCATTATCTGTTCTGCTTCCATTAACTTTTGATTGCCCAAAGTCCTCCATTATGGAGACCTGATAAATTGTGCTTGTCCCTGATTTAGATCCAGTCACATTCACGCTGGGAAGCCACAACAAATGGACCTACATACCAAAGCCACACACACACCTCGTGCCATCCTTTCTTTCTCTACTGTCAACCTGATTACTGCTCTATTAATGGAGGAAAAAGAAGAGAAAAGCTATAAACAGACATTAAGGAAGTCATTAACCAGGTTGAGTGAAGCTATAGTTTTGTTGTTGCTGTTATTGTTGTTTTGTTTAATTAAAAGAAAGAGCAAGGTAACAACTATGCAAAAGATCAAAGAGACCCCAGTATACCCTTAATCTATACATATTTAAGCAAACTGCCCCCCGCCCCAACTCTGCAACAACATATGCCAGTGTCTCCTTTAGCTCATAAAAGCCAATTCCCTCCTGTGGTTCCTGAGAACCCGAAGTCTCTACATAGTGATTAGTAGACTCCGTGTAGCCCTGGGCCTGACTCCAATCACTTTCTCCTTGAAAATTGCTGAACCTTGATGCAGCAGCACAGCACAGAGCAGGCCATGTCGCTGGGGCTTGGTCCTCATTACAGGACAGAGACTTCAGGAGTTTGTTTACGTGGCTGGAACATCTTCCTTGCGGGTGGCTAATTAGTGTTTCCCCAGGGCTTCTGCTCTGTGAATTCTTAAGGGTAATCATCACCAGCTAACTTCATGGAGAGTGTATCTAAGCAATTTTACCAAGTCAACTGACAACAGCTTGAAGTAATATTAGCCCTGTTACATGAAGGCAAGTGCTCTCCACCCAAAGAAGCCTGAGACTGGCACCACGGCATCCTTGAAAGCTTAGCATCGGTTCTGAGCCATTAATTTCAGCAAGCTCTTTTGACAGGGTGTTTTGAGAACGCTATAACATGCTCCTTCTTGAGCTAAATTATAAAGAGCAAATTCTCCTAAGTTACCAACCTGGCAACCCGTTTAAGTTCTAGGGTAATCAAATAAATCTTTTGACACTTTCTCATCAAAAAGTCTTATCACATAGGATATAGAGAATGATTTTTCTTTAAACAAGAATACCATGTAGATTCCTGTCTAGCCTCTACCCTCCATGGAATTACCTAGTATTTCAGAAACAGGTCTCTAAATAGTTGGATAGAAGTAGAAATCTATGAAAGTTCCCGGTCTACTGGCCAAACACTTACAAATTTCTGGGAAAGTCTAATTAGGAGACTGAAAATTCTGTAACTGCTTTCTTATTTAAAACTTAAATAAAATATCTATCCATATAGCTATGTGTTTAAATATCCTGCCAAACTGCCACTTGATGATAAAATAATTTCCTCCAGAAAACTAAAAGCAAAATGTAGGGAATAAGCTCAGGAAGGTTATAATAAGAATGTGTCAACAATGAGAGTATTATAAGGGCAATGAACAATCAAAATCTTCATCTGAGTAGCACTTTTGTTCACAAACGTTAGATGTCTTACCATTAACAGGTATTCTAATAGGTACTGGGACATAAAATGCTTCAGGGAATATTGAATGCAGTAGAGATATGTTAATCAAGGAGATAGTTTGAAAAATTTCTCTATAAAATAGCCAATTTCTCATTTCATGAAACCTTTAAAAAGAGTGGTCATTGGTCCATACCATGAGATGGATGATAATCTTGGTGGAGGAGAATGAGAGTTTTGTTTAAAAAAAAAAAATTAGAGAAACATGATACATACCTATAGCTCTATCTGAAAGGAAGGGATGAGAGATATTAGCTTTAGAGATTTAAAGAGTATTAAGTACATATAAAAAATAATTTGTGTATACTTTTTCTTTTTTTAAAGGGATGTATAATTGATCTGCAGTTATTGTCTAAATGACGTAAAACAAGCAATTTCTTGTTCTAATTAATGAACAAAAATGATTTAAAATAAAAATATCTTCTCTGAAACAAGTTGGCACTGAAATCAGACATAAATACTATGAGTTTCAAGTTTAACAAAAATACATTACTAGTAGTATTCTAAGGAGGCTAAGAATAGAAGAAACCTTACCATTAGTTCAATACTTCATAATATGTATACAATGAAGCAGAGTTGGGACTACGGTGAGGTGAGTGACTCGCCAAATATAAGCACTATATGTAAAAATTTAGTAATAATTTAATTTAAAAGAGTAAAAATTTGGGACTTCTGGGCAACGTGGTGCTATAGTCAGAAGCACCATGCCATTCCTCCATGGCAAAGATGAGAAAAACTAAGTCATACAGAGTCACACGTCAGTCCTGAAACCCTAAACATCAAATGAAGAGATAAAGAACTCAGCCAAGCACTGAATGGAATAAAAAAACTGACTGAGAACAGACAGTAGGAGAGATACATGCAGAGGTCCCCTATCAGCTACCGTAGCACTGATCTACCATCTTGGATTCCTATTGGAGATCAGCGAACAGGGGGTATGAAAAGCAGCTTCATGGATCTTCCAGCAGGAGACAGAACAACTGGTAACCAGAGATATAGGCTTTCCCACCCCCTACCCTTCTTCACCCCCACTTAGCCTCCTCTACTTCCTGCAGCCACAGTCTCTTGGCCTGGAAGAACTAGCTTCACCCTAGTGTCACTTGGATTCCACCCACCCGCACTGGCCAACTCCCTGAATGCCTTTTGTTGGCTGCTGGTGTTGCTTTTTTCTGCTTCTTTAGATTCCTTCCTTACCTTTCACCACCTCTCCCTCCTTTCTCTCAAATACCTGGCTCTGTGCTCCATCTTTGCTTCTTCCTGAAAGGCTGCGAAATGCTGCTTGACTGTGAAAATGCTTCATGGCCCCTGCTGCCACGCTGGTGGGACCCTGGGGCTTTTTTGTTTGTTTGTTTGCTCTGATTTGTTCTGTATTGATTTGTTTGTTTGTTTTATTTTTCTTTTCTCGGCTTGGGACCCCCTTCTATCCAGGCAGTACCACACGGCCCAGAAGCTACTCCCTTACTCTGTGCAGACACACAGGGATATCCCTGGGGGCATTTCCTTTTTCTTGATTTTTTTTTTTTTGGTTCTGTTTTTGGGTTGTTTTTTGTTTCTTTGTTTTGTTTTCTTCTCTCTCTTATTCCTTTTTTATCTTTCTTCATTTTCAGTTTCTCAATTTATTCATTTTTTATTTTACCCTTTTTTTTTTCATTTTTGTTTTTGTTCATTTCTCAGTCTCTCATCTCTCCACTCCAATAGCAAGCTGCCTTAGCACTCTTCTTTGTTTGTGTGTATGTTTTTAGCCCCTGTTCCTCTCTCCTTTCTCTCATCTTTCCTATATTCATTTTAGCTCCACACATCACAATCTACCCCCTCCTTCCTGCCTACCTGCACCATGCACTGAACATCACACTCCCAAGCAGCACAGGCACGGCCTACCGGAACTTGCCCTGCACTAATTCTTGGTCCACACTATCAGCCCTGGTATGTGCCACAAAAAACCCATCCCAGCAACTCCCCTTCAGCTGGACCTGCCCTGCTGTACCATAGCTGAGTGACTATCCTGCCCATTGGAGAAGGAGATGAAAAGTATCATGCCCACAGATGAGCAAAGAACACATAGCCCGCCTCTCAGACATAACCAAATAAAACAAAAGAGCAGCATCAAACAAACAAATCTACAATCAATAAGTGAGGAAAATAACTGTTGAATGTCCCAAAGATGGCAGACAATATCAAACCTTCTACAAAAACAGGACAGGATGGTTCCAGTAGGCGTCCAAAATAAAACACCAGATGACCTTCCAGTAGAAGAAAAGCACTAGACCTAACTGATAGGGAACTCAAATCTCTAATATTCAGAATTATCTAAGAGTTGAAGCAAAAAGCAGACAAAAATGAGGAAAAAATAGAAAAATTCATGGAAAATACAGACAAAAAAATGGAAAAATCCAAGAAAATAATACAGAAACAAAATACTAAAATAATTCACAACTAGAAATCAAACAAAAACAGCAATTAGAAATCCAAAAGATAAACAAAAAGATTTCAGAAATGGACAGTGTCGTAGAAGGGCTGAGAAGCAGGTTTGAAACAATGGAAGATAGGACCAGCGAAATTGAAAACAAACACTTGGATACAATTCTGTTTGAGGAAAAATCAGAAAAAAGAATGAAAAAAAATGAAGAAACCCTGAGAACCTTGTGGGATACAATCAAAAGCAAAAATATGCTAGTGATCAGAGTTCCAGAACAGGGGGAGAAAACAGAAAACACAGAGAGGACCATTGAAGAATTGCTGACAGAAAACTTCCCTAATATCATGAAATATGAAAAGCTGACCATTCAAGAAGCTCAATGAATGCCATATAGGATAGACCCCAAAAGAAAATCACCAAGGCATATCATAATCACACTTGCTAAAACCAAAGACAAACAAAGAATCTTGACAGCAGCTCGAGAAAAACGAAAAGTCACATACAAAGGAGAAACAATAAGACTAAGCTTGGATTATTCGGCAGAAACCATGCAGGCAAGAAGGCAATGGTATGACATACATAAAACCTTAAAAGAAAAAAATTGCCAACCAAGAATCATATATACTGCAAAACCCTCGTTCAAATATGATGGTGAAATTAGGTCATTTCCAGATAAACAGAAATTAAGGGAATATGTAAAAGCCAAACCAAACTTACATGACTTACTAAAGAGAGTTCTTCAATCTGAGACAAACAACATCAGACCACAGGCTGAATATAGGACACAGGATTCTACTAGCCAGATACCAACTTAGGAAATGAACTCTTAAGGACTATGCAAAAAACCAAAAGAATTACAACAGGGAACCAGAGAGGTTAATTTGTAAATGACAACAACAACAGAACAATAAAAGAGGGAATAAATGCTGTAGATATAGAACCTTCTAATGGAGAGGAAGGCAAAGCAATACCAAGTAACAATAGACTGGTTCAAATCTAGAAAGATAAGGGTAAATTTCAAGGTAATCATAAAGAAAGTTTGAAGGGAAGGCAATACCAAGTAACAATAGACTGGTTCAAATCTAGAAAGATAAGAGTAAATTTCAAGGTAACCATAAAGAAAGTTGACAAAGCTACTCATCAAAATAAAGAAGAAAAACATAAAGTCCCAGTAAAAACAAAACCTACAAAAAAAAAGAAATGAAAAAAAAATCCACAAACAAAAGGAACTCAACACAGGAGAGTAAGAGGAACAAAGAAAATGTCAGCACCACACACACACACAAAAAAGCACTACAAAATGCAATCCCACTCCTAGGAATATATCCTAGAGAAATAAGAGCCATCAGACCAATAGACACATGCACACCCATATTCTTTGCAGCACTGTTCACAATAGCAAAAAGATGGAAACAACCTAGATGCCCATCAACAGAGGAATGGATAAACAAACTATGGTACATATACACAATGGAGTATTATGCAAAGATAAAGAACAATGATGAATCTGTGAAGCATCTCATAACATGGATGAAACTGGAGGACATTATGCTGAGTGAAATAAGTCAATCACAAAAGGACAAATATTTCATGAGACCTCTACTGTAAAAACTCATGTAAAAGTTTATACTCAAAAAGAAACAATCTTTGTTGGTTACAAGGGATGAGTGGGAACTAAATAGATAAGTGGTAACTTTGGTGAAGGGTAAGACAGTACAGAATACTGAGGAAGCCAGCACAACTTGTACAAGGAAAGGTCATGGAAGCTCCATAGACACATCCAAACTCCCTGAGGAACTGAATTACTTGGTGGAGGGCTGTGAGATACATGGTCTAGAGGAATATCTAGCTCAATTGGCATAACACAGTTTATAAAGACAATGTTCTACATTCTACCTTGGTGAGTAGCATCTGGGGTCTTAAAAGCCTGTGAGCAGCCATCTAAGATACTCCACTGGTCTCACCCCTTTGGGAGCAAGGGAGAATGAAGAGAACAAGATACAAGGAAAAGATTAGTCCAAAGGACTAATGGACCACAGCTACCACCGCCTCTACCAGACTGAGTCCAGTACAGCTAGATGGTGCCAGGATACCACAACCAACTGCTCTGACTCGGATCACAATAGAGGATCCTGGACAGAGCTGGAAAAGGATGTAGAACAAAATCCTAACTCACAAGAAAGGACCAGATTTACTGGCCTGACAATACTGGAGAAACCCTGAGAGTATGGCCCCCGGACACCCTTTTAGCTCAGTCACTCCCGAAGTTCACCGTTCAGCCAGGGATTGGACAGCCTTATAAAATAAAATGGGACTAATGAGGCACAGCAGTCCAGGGACAAGGACTAGAAGGAAGGAGGGGTTAGGTAAGCTGGTGATAGGGAACCCAAGGTTGAGAAGGGACAGTGTTGGTGTGTAGTGGGGTTGTTAACCATTGTCATAGGGCAATATGTGTACTAACTGTTTAATAAGAAACTACTTGTTCTGCAAACCTTCATCTAAGGTACAAAAAAAAAAAAAAAAAATTACCTATGTGAGATCAAACTGACAACAGCAACTCAAAGGTTTGATGGGAAGCCTAGGGGACAGTGAGTTGAAGATAACAGTGATGGACTATTTTGGAAAAGGATAGTGAGAATAGCAGCACAACTGGAAAAATGTAATTGATGTCAGTGAATTGTACATGTAGAAACTTTTGAAATGGTGTAACTTTGGCTATGTATATATTCACCAAAAAAAGGTCCTCCAAGGTCAAGAAGGAAGAGTGTTGACATGTTGTGGGGTTGTTAACCAATGTCATAAAATAATATGTGTACTGACTGTTTAATGAAAAACTATTTGTTCTGTAAACATTTATCTGAAGTACAATAAAAAAAAAAATTTAAAAAAAGAGTAAAAATTTGAAAACTATGTAGAATTAACAGAGTTCTAAGATGATTAAGTGGCTTTGATGAATTTGAGATATGCATAAACCAAAAAAACCAAACCCATTGCCATGGAGCCAATTCTGACTCATAGTGACCCTATAGGACCGAGCAGAACTGCCTCATAGGGTTTCCAAGGAGCGGCTAGTGGATTTGAACCGCTAACCTTTTGGTTAGCAGCTGTAGCTCTTAACCACTGTGCCACCAGGGATCCAAGATATACGTACCAAAAACAAACAAACTCCTCGCCATGGAGCTGATTCAGACTCTTAGCCACACCCCATAGGACAGAGTAGAACTGCCCCAAGGGCTTCCAAGGAGTGGCTGGTGAATTCCAACTGCTGACCTTTTGGTTAGCAGGCTGAGCTCTTAAGCACTGTCCCACCAGGGTTAAAATCAAGCCTATGGGATTATGGTTATATTAAATCTGTTAATTTCTTGGCACACATTTACAGGTTAACTTCTTGTGCATAACTGCCCTATAATTATTTACAAGATTTTTCCAAATAAGTGAGTCCCAAAGTGCATTTTATTTTGCTATAATAATTTTTTATAAATTAAATTAGTATATCAAATTAAACTATAATAACAGATATGTTAGTATAATAAAATGGATTAAACTTAATCTTTAACCTGGTTTTATCTATGTTTCAGTTTCTTCCTTTCAAAAAGAAGGTCTTTTCTTCTAAACTTTTATAATTATTTTCAGCATAATTTCTCCATTGCGTTCAAAATAGTTTTAAATCTGTCATTCATTCTTTCAGATACCAAACAAGAATTTTTTTAGATTTCCAAACTAGAAACTTTTGAATACAAAGGAAAAACATACTGCTAGAGCACTTTTTGTTCACAAACATTTTATGTCTTACCTATTTTTGCAAAAGACTTTCTATAATACTTCCTATAATAAAGAAATCTTAACTTTATTCAAATTGAAATTTGGAAATCAATATCCATGTACCACTTGATTTCCTGTTTGAGGAATTTTCAACACAACTGTTCATATTTTGATGACCTCTGGAGTCTCCTCCATCACTACCAATAATGCATTAAGTGTACAACATGTTTTAGACAACTGAATGCACCCGCATTCAATGTCTTTGCTCTACCTATGTATTTCATAAAACTGTCAATTTATTCAGAAATGTATGACTAGTGACTTACAAAACAATAGTTACAGCATTTCAGAGTTCTTTCACTTCCTTACATATCACAACTAAATCCAAAAGATATAAATGACCAAGTATATATAATGTCCATTAATTTTCCTTCTTAAATTTTTCTATGATTGTATTACATTTCCTACTGATTTGTTGGCACAATTACAAGCCAAATCCTTCACTTTAGGCAGATTAATTTATGCAGATGTATTTGCTGAAGATACATTTTATAACTGTGTAAGTTGGGCTGAGATATGTGATAAAAAATCAATAAAACCCAAGAATATTAATTTAATTGACATTTTTATGTGACAGTCATTATTTTATTGCAAGATCAGTTGCTTGTTTCATTACATATTACTGAATAAGCTGAGGGTACACTGATCTCATTAAAAGCTTATGCCTTACAACATTTCCTTCTTTATTATTCAAAATATTTAATTTAGAAATTGAACACTTTTCAGGAATATGAAACTAACTATGAATTCATAAGTAGAAATATTTCTTGTTCTTTCTTTTTTTGCTCAAATTTCCAGAAACTCCAAAAATTTGCCTTTAACACAGATGAAATAGACTTGTCTGCATTTTTAAGAGAAACTGCTGTTTTACAAAAAATAAACTATTTTCAACTGTGAATTTCACATAAATTTAATTTTTCACTTTGTTTTGAGTAAGCAGATGATAATTTAGTAGCAGATTTCTCTGCAAAATGCAATGATTTTAAGTGCATTTCACTTCTTTCATGTTTTCTGAATTTTCTAAAGCTTTCATTCCAATTATAAACTCCTTATGCCTTTATTTATTCTTCTCCATAACTGAATTTTTTGTTTGAGGCAATATAATGCCATATCCTTTAGGTGACCATATGTCTCAATTTTCCTGGGACAGATATAGGTTATATCTATTGTCCAGCCTTGCACCCAGGTTGGCATTTCTCCTAGATTTTGTAATTTTTTAAGCATGTGTTATCATTAATAGGTGCATAAAATAATGCGAGATGGTTTATACCTTTAATTTTTTTTTTTTTTACCATTTCTTGCCATGGTTTCACCTAGCAGTATCTGAGAAGCATGTGCAGTAAAATTTTGGTTAAATCTGAAAGCTAATCAACAATAATCAGTCTCTTTTCATTATTTTCTACATGCAATATAGTAAACAGCTCTCTTTCAAGAACAGCATACTAAACAATCGGATAAAATGGAGTTTAAGTAAAAAACTCCAACAGCTAGGGACAGCTAACTCCTTCTGGTCTTGGGTAGTAGTGGGGAAAGAATTTGACATAGTTGTTCACCTGGGGTTCTATCCAATTGTTCTGTGGCCCACAACACAACCTGGGAGATGCATGAAGCCATAAGGTGCCAGGAGGTGGGGTCAGAGAGAAGATATAAGTTAGTTGTGCATGCAACTAACGTGTACCTACAATGTGTGTAGGACGAGTCAGAATTGACTTTACTGCAACAGATTTTTGGGGTTTTTTTAAGCCTTTTGTTGAGTGTAAAGAAATGTTTCCAATAAGGTAATCACTAGGCATGGTTATTTAAATCAATTAAAATCCAATAAAATTAAAAATTCAGTTCCTCAGTTACACTAGCCACATTTCAAGAGCTCAGCAGTCACATGTGGCTATTGGCTATAGTATTGAATAGTGTGGATATAGAACATTTCCATCATTTCCAAAATTGTACAGAACAGAGTTGGTATAAAGAATAGTATGGATCCTTTTGCTACAGTAGTTTTGTAATATCTTATATGTTTAAGTCTACAAAAATTTACTTATTTTTGAGAAGCATTTGTATTTTGTAATAAACTCTTTGGCAGTAATGGGCTCAACAAAACCAAAGTGCATTGCAATGAAAAATTAAGAATTAAATTTTAAAAATTAAGAATTAAATTTCTCTTTCTAAGGAAAGTTGCCCTCAAGCGTCTGTCAGTTTCTTGTACCATGGGGGCTTGTGTGTTACTGTGATGCTGGAAGCTATGCCACCAGTATTCAAATACCAGCAGGGTCACCATGGCAAGCAGGTTTCAGCTGAGCTTCCAGACTAAGACAGACTAGGAAGAAGGACCCAGCGGTCTACTTCTGAAAAGAATTAGCTAGTGAAAGCCTTATGAATAGCAGCAGAACATTGTCTGATATAGTGCCGGAAGATGAGCACCTCAGGTTGGAAGGCACTCAAAAGACGACTGGGGAAGAGCTGCCTCCTCAAAGTAGAGTCGACCTTAATGACATGGATGGAGTCAAGTTTTCAGGACCTTCATTTGCTGATGTGGCATGACTCAGTATGAGAAGAAACAGCTTCAAACATCTATTAATAATTGTAACCTGAAATGTATGAAGTATGAATCTAGGAAAATTGGAAATCGTCAAAAATGAAATGGAATGCATAAAGATCGACATCCTAGGCATTAGGGAGCTAAAATGGACTGGTATTGGTCATTTTGAATCAGAAGTCATATGGTCTACCATACCAGTAATCACCACTTGAAGAAGAATGACGTTGCATTCATCATCAAAAAGAACATTTCAAGATCTATCCTGAAGTACAATGCCGTCAGTGATAGGATAATATCCACACACCTACAAGGAAGACAAGTTAATACGACTATTGTTCAAACTGACACACCAACCACTAAGGCCAAAAATGAAGCAATTGAAGATTTTTATCAGCTTCTGCAGTCTGCAATTGATGGAACATGCAATCAGAATGCACTGATAATTATTGGTGATTGCAATATAAAAGTTGGAAACAAAGAAGAAGGACTGATAGTTAGAAAATATGGCCTTGGTGATAGAAACGATGCTGGAGATCAAATTATTGAATTTTGCAACACCAACAACTTCTTCATCGCAAATACCTTTTTTACCAATAAAAAACGACAGCTATACACATGGACCTTGCCAGATGGAATACACAGGAATCAAATCTGTGAAAAGAGATAATGGAAAAGCTCAATATTATCAGTCAGAACAAAGCCAGAGACTGATTTCGGATCAGACCATCAATTACTTATATTCAAGTTCAAGTTGAAACTGAAGAAAATTAGAAAAATCCACAAGAGCCAAAGTATGACCCTGAGTATATCCCATCGAATTTATAATAGATTTGATGCATTGAACACTAATGACCAAAGACCAGACGAGTTGTGGAATGACTTCAAGGACATCATACATGAAGAAAGCCAAGAGGTCCTTAAAAAGACAGGAGAGAAAGAAAAGACCTAACTGGATGTCAGAAGAGACTCTGAAATTTGCTCTTGAATGTTGAATAGCTAAAGCAAAAGGAAAAAAATGATGAAGTAAAACAGCTGAACAGAAGATTTCAAAGGGCAGCTCAAGAAAACAAAGTAAAGTATTATGATGACATAACAGAAGATAGAAAACCAAAAGGGAAGAACATGCTCTGCATTTCTCAAGCTGAAAGAACTGAAGAAAAACTTCAAGCCTCGAGTTGCAATACTGAAGAATTCTACGGGGAAAATATTAAACCACACAGGAAGCATCAAAAGAATTTGGAAGGAATACACAGAATCACTATACCAAAAAGAATTGGTTGTCTTTCAACCATTTCGGGAGGTAACATATGATCAGGAACCAATGGTACTGAAGGAAGAAGTCCAAGTTGCACTGAAGGCATTGGTGAAAACCAAGGCTCCAGGAATTGACGGAATACCAACAGAGATGTTTCAACAAACAGATGCCGCACTGGAAGTCCTCACTCATCTATGCCAGGAAATTTGGAAGAGAGCTACCTGGCCAGCCAACTGGAAGAGATCCATATTTATGCCTATTCCAAAGAAAGGGATCCAACCAAATGTGGAAATTATCGAACAGTATCATTAATATCACATGCAAACAAAATTTTGCTGAAGATCATTTAAAAGCGGCTGCAGGAGTATATCGACAGGGAACTGCCAGAAATTCAAGGCTGATTTAGAAGAGGACGTGGAACCAGGGATATCATTGCTGATTTCAGATGGACCCTGGCTGAAAGCAGAGAATACCAGAAAGATGTTTACCTGTGTTTTGTTGACTATGCTAAGGCATTCAACTGTGTGAATCATAACAAATTATGAATAAAATTGCAGAAAATAGGAATTCTGGAACACTCAAATGTGCTCACGAGGAATTCGTACATGGATCAAGAGGCAGTCGTTCAAACAGAACAAGGGGATAGTGCATGGTTTAAAGTCAGGAAAGGTGTGCGTCAGGGTTGTATCCTTTCACCATACCTATTTAATTTGTATGCTGAGCAAATCTGAGAAACTGGATATATGAAGAAGAACCAGGCATCAGGATTGGAGGAAGGTTCATTAACAAAGTGGGATATGCAGATGACACAAACTTGCTTGCTGTAAGTGAAGAGGACTTGAAGCACTTACTGATGAAGATCAAAGACCACAGACTTCAGTATGGATTATACCTCAACATAAAACAAAAACCCTCACAACTCGACCAATAAGTAACATCATGAAAAACAGAGAAAAGATTGAGGTTGTCAAGGATTTCATTTTACTTGGACCCATAATCAACATCCATGGAAGCAGCTGTCAAGAAATCAAAAGATGCATTGCATTGGGCAAATTGGCTGCAAGAGATCTCTTTAAAAGGTTAAAAAGCAAAGATGTCACCTTGAGGACTAGGGTGCACCTGACCCAAGCCATGGTGTTTTCAATCGCCTCATATGCATGTGAAAGCTCGACAATGAATAAGGAAGACCAAAGAATTGACATCTTTGAATTGTGGTGTTGGCAAAGAATATTGACTATACCATGGACTGCCACAAGAATGAACAAATCTGTCTTGGAAGAAGTAAAAACAGAATGCTCCTTAGAAGCAAAGATGGCAAGACTACGTCTCACATACTTTGGGCATGTTATCAGGAGGGATCAGTCCCTGGAGGAGGACATCATTCTTGGTAAAGTAGAGGATCAGTGAAAAAGAGGAAGACCTTCAACGAGCTGGATGGACACAGTGGCTGCCACAATGGGCTCAAGCATAGCAACAATTGAAAGAACAGTGCAGGACCAGGCAGTGTTTCACTCTGATGCTTCCTGGGGTTTCTATGAGTCAGAATTGACTTGATAGCACCTAACAACAAGGAAAGTTGATGAGGAGCATGTAACTTTCACAAAAAAATTAATAACATTTTTCATCTACCATGGTTATATCACTGATCCCTGTAAACCATAACAAACAAACTTGGTGGAAAGTAGTAACAATTAGTAGTTACTTCTAAAAGAATGTGTCCAAAGACACTGTTTAATATATGCATCTGCAAATTTTACATTTCATATAACTCTATTAAGCATGACTTTTCATTTAGGCCAAACAATTGCTTATCCAAATTAATTTAGCTCATTTTTAATTTTTAAGTTATCTTGTATATGCAAATAGCTAAAGTACTCAGCTGCTAACAAAAAGACTGGAGGTTCTAGTTCACCCAGAGGTGCCTTGAAAGAAAGGCCTGGTGATCTACTTCTGAAAAATCAGCCACTGAGAACCCTATGCAGTTCTACTCTGATACGTATAGGGTTGCCATGAGTCAGTAGGAGTCCGGAACTATTTTTTTTTTAATAATATGTACTAAAAATGAACAGCAGTAGCTGTTAGTGACTCCAGTAGAAGAACCTGGCAAACAGTTAAACGATCAAAACCAAAAAAACCAAATCCACTGCCGTCTAGCTGATTCTGACTCATAGCAACCCTATAGGACAGAGCAGAACTGCTCCATAGAGTTTCCAAGGCTGTAAATCTTTATGGAAGCAGACTGCCACATCTTTTTCCTGTGGAGCAGCTGGTAGGTTCCAACTGTCGACCTTTCGGTTACCAGCCGAGAGCTTAACCCACTGTGCCACCAGAGCTCAACAGCTAACAATGCCAAAGCCTAAATTAATCCATTTTGCTGCATGTATCAGGAATTCATTCATTTTTAAGGCTAAGTAATAATGTATATAAGAAGCCCTGGTAGAACAAAGGTAAAGCGCTCAGCTGCTAACTGAAAGGTCAGCAGTTCAAACTCACCAGCCGCTCTGCAGGAGAAAGATGTGGCAGTCTGCTTCCATAAAGATTTACAGCCTTGGAAACCCTATGGGGCAGTTCTACTCTGTTCTATATGGTTGCTAGGAGTTGGAATCGATTCCACGGCAGTGGGTTTGGTTTCAGGTTCAGTAATGTACATACCACAATTTGTTTATCTATTTGCCTATTAATGAACATTTGTGTTATTTCCTAATTTTGGTTTTTATGAATAAGAATACTCTTGTACAAGTCTTTTTCTGGACATATGTTTGTGTATCTCTTGGATAAATACCTAAGAGTAGAGTCGCTGTGTCATAGGGCAAATGTATTGTCCCATTTTATACTCTCACCTTCAATGTGGGAAAGTTCATGTTGCCCTATGTGCTTAACAACATTCAGTGTCAGCAGTCATTCTCATGAATGTGGAGAGGTATCTTACTGTCAACTTTCACTTCCTTAGTAACTAATGATGTGCTTTTCATGTGCTATTTGTATATCTTCTTTGTGTGTATCTTCTTTGTGTGTGTTCAAGCCTTTCTGCCCATTTTTTAAAATTTTTGTTGTTGACTTGGAGAAGTACTTTATACTTTCTGCATGTAAAACCTTGTATATTTATTTTCTTACTGGTCTATTTTGAACAGAGGTTTTTAATTCTTATGAAATTTAATTTATCCATTTTTCTCCTTCATGGTTTTTGCTTTTTATGTCTTGTCCAAAAAATGTTGGGACAAAATTTTTGCCTACACTGTGATTGTGTCTATATTTTTTTTTTTTTATATTTTATTGTACTTCAGGTGAAGGCTTACAGAACAAATAGTTTCTCATGAAACAGTAGTACACATGTTGTTTTATGACATTGGTTAACAACCCCACAACATATTAAGCCTCTAAATTCTCAACCTTTTTTTTTTTTTGATGAAAATACAGATAGCCAAAGATACACCGTTTCAAAAATTTCTACATACACAGTTCAGTGACATTGACTACGCTCTTCCAACTGTGCTGTTATTCTCACTTAAGATGAAGGCTTACAGAACAAAATAGTTTCTCATTTAACAGTTACTACACATGTTGCCCTATGACAATGGTTAACAATCTCACAACACATCAAGAATATCCTTACTCCACCTTGTGTTCCCTATCACCAGGGGACTTCCTTGTCCCCTTCTGTCTTCTGGCCCTTGTCACTGGACTACTGTACCTCATTAGTCTCATTTGGTTTTTTTTTTTTTTTTTTTTAACACCATTTCAAAACTTTTTACTTACACATTTAAGTGATATTGACTATGCTCTTCCAATTGTGCTGCCATTCTCGCCCAAGATGAAGGCTTACAAGACAAAACAGCCTCTCATTTAATAGTTACTACAAATGTTGCCCTATAACAGTGGTCAACAATCTCACAACACATCGACAGTGTCCTTACTCAACTTGTGTTCTTTATCATCAGTTTCCTACTCCCCCTCTGCCTTCTAGCCTTTGTCACCGCACTCCTGTACCTCATTATTCCCATTTAGTTTTACTGGGCTGTCCACTCCCAGGCTTAACATCGAACCTCGAAGGTAACTTTACCTCTGAGCTGAAAGAGTGTCTGGGGGCCACACTCTTGAGGTTTCTCCAGTATTCTTTAGGCCAGTAAATCCGGTCTTTTTTTATTTTTTGGGGGGGGGGGAGTTAAAATTATGCTCTACATCCTTCTCCAGCTCTGTCCAGAACCCTCTGTTGTGATCCTGGTCAGAGCAGTCAGTGGTGGTAGCCAGGCACCATCTAGCTGTACTGGATTCAGTATGGTGGAGGCCTTGGTAGCTGTGGACAATTAGTCCTTTGGACTAATCTTTTCACTGAATCCTGTTCTCCTCATTCTCCCTTGCTCAAAAGGGATGAGACCAGTGGAGTATCTTAGATGGCCGCTCATAGGCTTTTAAGACCCCAGACACTACTCACCAAGGTAGAATGTAGAGCATTATCTTTATAAGTAGTGTCATGCCAATTGAGCTAGATGTTCCCTGAGACCATGGTCCCCAGAGCCCTCCGTCCAACAACTCAGTCCCTCGGGGGGGGTTGGATGTGTCTATAGGGCCTCCATGACCTTTCCTTGTGCACGTTGTGTTAGTTTCCCCTGTACTATGTACTATCTCACCTCTCACCCAAGGTACCACTTATCTATTGCCTATTTAGTATTTCCCCCCCCTCCCCTCCCATCCCTGGTAACCAACAAGGATTGTTACATTTTGCATGTGAATTTTTTCATGGGTTTTTACAATGGAGGTCTCATACGATATTTGTCCTTTTGTGATTGACTTATTTCACTCAGCATAATGTCCTCCAGTTTCATCCATGTTATGAGATGGTTCACAGATTCATTGTTGTTCTTTCTCATTGCATAGTACTCCATTGTGTGTATGTACCATAGTTTGTGTATCCAATCATCTGTTGATGCACATCGAGGTTGTTTCCATCGTTTTGCTATTGTGAACAATGCTGCCATGAACATAGGTGTGCATATGTCTATTCGAGTAATGACTCTTCTTTCTCTAGGATATATTCCTAGGTGTGGGATTGCTGGATCGAATGGTATGTCTATTTCTAGCTTTCTGAGGAAACGCCATATCATTTTCCAAAATGGTTGTATCATTTTGCATTCCCACCAGCAGTGTATAAGAGTTCCCATCTCCCCGCAGCCCCTCCAACATTTGTTATTTCCAGTATTTTTGATTCGTGCCAGTAATGCCGGGGTGAGATGGTATCTCATTGTGGTTTTAATTTGCATTTCTCTAATGGCTAGTGATCGCGAGCATTTCCTCATGTGTCTGTTGGCCATTTCAATGTCTTCCTTGGTGAAGTGTCTGTTCATTTCCTTTGCCCATTTTTTGATGGGATTGTTTGTCTTTTTGTTGTAGAGGTGTTGGATTTTCTTGTAGATTATGGAGATTAGACCTTTGTCTGACTTCTACTGTCCAAAAATTTTTTCCCAGTCTGTAGGTTCTCTTTTGACTCTTTTGGTGAAGTCTTTTTAACAGCATAGATGTTTGATTTTTAGAAAATCCCAGTTATCTAGTTTATCTGTTGGGTTTTTTGTGTTGATGTTTATGGTTTGTATCCTGTTAATACCATGTATTAAGGTCTGAAGTGTTGGTCCTATTTTTTCTTCTATGAATTTTACAGTTTGAGGCTTTATATTCAGGTCTTTGATCCATTTTGAAGTAGTTTTTGTATATGGTGTGAGGTATGGGTCCTGTTTCATTTTTCTGCAAATGGATATCCAGTTTTGCCAGCACCATTTGTTAAAAAGACTGTCTTTTCCCCATTTGATGGACTTTGGGCCCTTGTCGAAGATCAGGTGACCATAGGTGGATGGATTTACATCTGGGTTCTCAATTCTGTTCCATTGGTCAATGTCTCTGTTGTTGTACCAGTACCAGGCTGTTTTGAGTACTGTAGCTGTATAGTAGGTTCTCAGGTCAGGTAGTGTGAGTCCTCCAACTTTATTCTTCTTCTTCAGTAGTATTTTACTTATTTGGGGCTTCTTCCCTTTCCATATAAAGTGAATGATTAGTTTTTCCATCTCTTTGAAGAATGTTGTTGGTATTTGGATCGGGATTGCGTTGTATTTGTAAATTGCTTTAGGTAGAATTGCCATTTTCACAATGTTGAGTCTGCCTATCCATGAGCATGGTATGTTTTTCCATTTATGTAGATCCCTTTGGGTTTCATGCAGCAGTGTTTTGTAGTTTTCTTTGTATAGGTCTTTTACATTCCTGGTCAGATTTATTCCAAAGTATTTTATCTTTTTAGGGGCTATTGAAAATGGTATTGATTTCCTGATCTCCTTTTCATCGTTCTCTTTACCAGTGTATAGGAATCCAACTGAGTTTTGAATGTTTATCTTGTATCCTGCTACTCTGCTGAATCTTTCTATTAGTTCCGGTAGATTTCTCCTGGAGTCTTTACGGTTTTCTATGTATAGTATCATATCATCTGCAAACTGGGAGAGTTTAACTTCTTCATTACCAATTTGGATGCCCTTTATTTCTTTCTCTTGCCTTATTGCTCTAGCTAGAACTTCCAGCACAATGTTAAATAGGAGTGGTGATAAAGGGCATCCTTGTCTTGTTCCTGTTTTCAAGGGGAATGTTTTCAGCCTCTCTCCATTAAGAATGATGTTGGCTGTTGGTTTTGCATAGATGCCCTTTATTATGTTGAGAAATTTCCCTTCTATACCTATTTTATTGAGAGCTTTTATCAGGAATGGGTGTTGGACTTTGTCAAATGCCTTTTCTGCGTCAATTGAGATGATCATGTGATTTTTTTCTTTCCTTTCATTTATGTGGTGGATTACATTGATGGATTTTCTAATGTTAAACCATCCTTGCATACCTGGTATGAATCCTACTTGGTCGTGGTGTATTATTTTTTTGATATGATACTGAATTCTATTGGCTAGAATTTTGTTCAGAATTTTTGCATCTATATTCATGAGAGATATTGGTCTGTAATTTTCTTTTTTTGTGACGTCTTTGCCTGGTTTTGGTATCAGCGTTATGCTGGCATCATAGAATGAATCTCGAAGTGTTGCTTCCTCTTCTATGCTCTGAAATCGCTTGAGTAGTACTGGTACAAGCTCTTTTGTAAATGTTTTGTAGAATTCTCCTGTGAAGCCATCTGGGCCAGGGCTTTTTTTGGTTGACAGTTTTTTTATTACCTTTTCAGTCTCTTCTCTTGTTATGGGTCTTTTCAGATTTTCAACATCACTTTGTTGTAGTTTGGATAGGCCATGTGTTTCTAGAAATTTATTCATTTCCTCTAGGTTTTCAAATTTGTTGGAGTATAGTTTTTCATAATATTCTGTTATAATCCTTTTTATTTCAGTTGGGTCTGTTGTAATGTCCCCCATTTCATTTCTTATTTGGGTTATTTGTGCCCTCTCCTATTTTTCTTTTGTCAGTCTGGCCAGTGGTTTGTCAATTTTGTTGATTGTTTCAGAGAACCAACTTTTGGTTTTGTTGATTATTTCTATTGTTTTTCTGTTCTCTATTTCATTTATTTCTGCTCTGATCTTTACTATTTCCTTTCTTCTGGTGGTTGTATGCTTTTTTTGTTGTTCTCTTTCTATTTGTTTGAGTTCTGTAGTTAATGTTTTGATTTTGTTCCTTTCTTCTTTTTTGATATGTGCATCTATTGCTATAAATTGTCCTCTGAGGACTGCCTTTGCTGTGTCCCAAAGGTTTTGGTATGATGTGTTTTCATTTTCATTTGATTCTAGGAATATTTTAATTCCATCTCTGATTTCTTCTATTACTCATTGATGTGTAAGCAGATTATTATTCAGTTTCCATGTGTTTGATTTTTTTTCCTTGCTCTTCCTAGTGTTGATTTCTACCTTGATGGCATTGTGGTCAGAGAAGATACTGTGAATTATCTCAGCGTTTTGGATCTTGTTGAGGATTGCTTTGTGGCCTAAGATGTGGTCTATTCTGGAGAACGTTCAATGTGCATTGGAAAAGAATGTGTACTTTGTAGCGGTTGGATGGATTGTTCTATATATGTCTATGAGGTCCAGTTGGCTGATTGTGCCCTTTAGGTCTTCTGTATTTTTGCTGAGTTTCTTTTTAGTTGTTCTGTCCTTTACTGAGAGTGGTGTGTTGAAGTCTCCTACTATTATTGTGGAACTGTCAATTTCTCTTTTCAGTGTTGTTAGAGTTTGTTTTATGTATTTTGGAGCCCTGTCATTGGGTGCATAGATATTTATTATGGTTATGTCTTCATGATCGATCATCCCCTTAATCATTATATAGTGTCCTTCTTTGTCTTTTATGGTAGATTTTGTTTTAAAATCTATTTTATCTGAGATTAGAATTGCCACTCCTGCTCTTTTTTGATAGTTGTTAGCTTGATATATTTTTTTCCAACATTTGATTTTTAATAAATTCACATCTTTGTTTCTAAGGTGTGTCTCTTGTAGACAGCAAATTGATGGATCCTGTTTTCTTATCCATTCTGCCACTCTCCGTCTCTTTATGGGTGCATTGAGTCCATTTACGTTCAGTGTAATTATTGATAGATGGAAGTTTGTTGCTGTCATTTTGGAGTGCTTTTTTTTGTGGTGCTGAAGTTTTCTTTGTTCTTCTTACTCTCTTGTGCTGAGTTACTTTTGTTTGTGGATTTTATGTTCATTTCTTTTGTTTTTGTAGGTTTTGTTTTTGTTGAGACTTTATGTTTTTCGTCTTTATTTTTATGAGTTGGTTTGTTAACTTTCTTTGTGGTTACCATGAATTTTACCCTTATCTTTATAATTTTGAAGCAGTCTACCCTTACTTGGTATCGCCTTGCCTTCCTCTCCTTTAGAAGGTTCTATACCTATGCCGTTTGTTCCCTCTTTCATTGTTTTGATGTTGTTGTCATCCTTTGATTGATTTCTCTGATTCCCTGTTGTATTTCTTTTGTTTTTGGAAAGTCCTCTGTAGTTCAGTTCCTAGAATGGTATCTGGTTCATATGAACCTGCGTCCTAGGTCCTAGGTCCTGCCTCAGGGCTGAAGCTGTTTGTCCTCAGATTGAAGAACTCCCTTTAATAATTCTTGTAAGTTTGGTTTGACTTTTGCATATTCCTGTAGTTTCTGTTTATCTGGAAATGACCTAATTTCACCATCAAATTTGAATGAGAGTTTTGCAGGATATATTATTCTTGGCTGACAATTTTTTTCTTTCAAGATTTTATATATGTCATCCCATTGCCTTCTTGCCTGCATGGTTTCTGCCGAATAATCTGAGCTTAGTCTTAATTGTTTCTCCACCGTATGTGACTTCTTGTTTTTCATGAGCTGCTCTCAGGATTCTTTGTTTGTCTTTAGTTTTAGCGAGTGTGAATATGATATGTCTTGGTGATTTTCTTTTGGGGTCTCTTCTATATGGGGTTCGTTGAGCTTCTTGGATGGCCAGCTTTTCATTTTACATGATATTGGGAAAGTTTTCTGTCAGCAGTTCCTTAATGATCCTCTCTGTGTTTTCTGTTTCCTCCCCCTGTTCTGGTATGCCAATCACTCGTAAGTTTTTGCTTTTAATTGTGTCCCACATCACTCTCAGGGTCTCTTCATTTTTCTTTGTTCTTTTTTCTGAGTTTTCCTGAAACAGAGTTGTATCCAAGTGTTTGTCTTCAGTTCCACTGATCCTGTCTTCCATGGTTTCAAATCTACTTCTCAGCCCTTCTATGACACCGTCCATTTCTGAAATCTTGTTGTTTATCTTTTGGATTTCTAATTGTTGTTTTTGTATAATTTCGAGTTGGGAATTTATTTTGGCATTTTGTTCCTGCATCGTCTTCCTGAATTCTTCCAATTTTTTGTCTGTATTTTCCATAAATTTGTCTATTTTTTCCTCATGTTTGTCAGCTTTTTGCCTCAGTTCTTGGAAAATTCCGAGTATTAATATTTTGATTTCCCTATCAGGTACTTCTAGTGCATTTTCTTCCACAGGAGAGTTATCTGGTGTTTTAATTTGGACGCCTATTGGAGCCATCTTGTCTTGTTTTTGTAAATGTTTTGATATTGTTTGCTGTTTTCGGGGCATTCAGTATATATCTCTCGTTTATTGATTGTAGATTTTTTTGTTTGTTTGTTTCGTCCTTGTGGTACAGCTGGGCAGATCTAGCTGAAGAGGAGCCACTGGGACAGGTTGTTTGTGGCACTCACCGCAGCCACCAGGACGGTCGGTAGTCAGTGCTGGGCAGGTTCCAATAGGGCGTGCCTGCACAGCTTGGTGGTGTGATGTCAAGTGCATGGTGCAGGTAGGTAGGGTGCAGCGGGAAGATGGTTATGTGTGAAGCTAAGCTGGATATGGGAGAGAGGAGAGAGGAGCAGGAGCAAAAAGCATACAAACATAAAAGAATGCTAGGGGAGCTTGTCGTTGGAATGTACAGATGAGAGACTATGGGATGGAGGAAACCAGAAGGGGGAAGAGAAAGAAAAGGAAAGAATGAACAAATAAAAATCAGAAAAGTTAAAGAACTGCAAAGTTCCCAGGGATCCCACTGATGCAGCTATGAGGTCTGGGGGAGTCGGTCTCAGTTTTCACAGCACAGCCTGGCCAGAAGGTACAGAGACATACATCGCCTGGTATTCAGGGATCAGAAAGAGAAGGAAGAGACAGAGAGACGAGAAATTAAGCAATGAAGAAAGACAAAAGGGAAAAAGAGGGAAAAGATGACAAAACTAATCAAAAAAGAAGAAAAATAAAATTAAAAAAAAAAAAAAAAGCAACACCAGCAGTCAGTGCCAACAAATGGGACCCAGACAGCCCCCAGTCAGGGGCATGAATTCCAAGCAGCCGGCAGTCTTGGGGTTAAGAGACAATGGCCACGGGAAGCAGAGGGTCCAATGAACAAAGGCCCCGGGATCTCACCAGCACGGCAGCCCAGACCTGGAATCCGCCACACACCCGAACACAGCCCCACAGCCGCGCAGGAGAGAGCAAAGACGGTGCTCGGAACCAGGCACCCGAGCAAAAGGAGGGGGAGGCAGCGAGAGGCAAGCAAGAAACCAGAAGAAGCTGAAAATGCCACACCAACAGCCAACAAATGGGACCCAGAGAGCCCCCACTCAGGGGCACAAATTCCAAGCAGCCAGCAGTCTCGGGGTTAAGAGACCGTGGCCACGGGAAGCAGAGGGGCCAATGAACAAGGGCCCCGGGATCTCGCCAGCGCGGCAGCCCAGACCTGGAAGCAGCCACACGCCCGAACGCAGCCCCACAGCCCCGCAGGAGAGAGCAAAGACGGTGCTCGGAACCAGGCACCCAGGCAAAAGGAGGGGGAGGCGGCAGAAAAAGCTTCGCCAGCAGCCCGCAAACGGCTCTCAGAAAGCTGCCAGCCCGGGCGCGCGGAATCCAAGCACCGGCGCCCCCCAGCCCAGGGACCCTGGCCACGGAAATCAGGGGAGCCCCAGCCGAGGCGTAGAGGGGTGCGGGGTGGGAAAGCGTGCACCGCAGTTTACCGGTTGTTCTGTCTCCCACTGGACGCTCTGCGAGGCTGCTCTCCCGTTCGCTGGTCTCTGATAGGAATCCAAGATGGTGGATCCGTGCTGTGTTAGCTGGTAAGGAATCTCTGCATTAGCCTCTCCTCGCTCTCCGTTCTCTTTTACTATTCTCACTCCGTTTGGTGTTTGGCTGAGTTCTTTATCTCTTCATTTGGTGTTCTAGGGTTTCAGGATTGTTGATTCTCTGTTAGGCTTAGTTTTTCGGATCTTTGCTGTGGAGGGAGGGCGTGGTGCTTCTGCCTAGAGCGCCATCTTGCCCCGCCTCCGATTGTGTCTATATTATCTTATGTTTTCTTCTAGAAGCTTTATGATTCTGTATTTCACATTTAAGTCTATGGTCTATTTTAAATCATTTTTGGTGTATAAGGAATGACATAGGGGTTTTCCATACAGACAGCCAATTAATCCAGCAGCATTTGTTCAAAAAGACCTTTTTTCCCCCATTGAAATTAAGTTTGCTTTTTTTAAAAAAAAATTAGTTGATTCTATATATGTCCATTAATTTTGAGATCCTTTATTCTGTTTCATTTATCTGTCTTTATTCCAAAACTACACTGTATTGTTTCTTCTAGTTTTCTATTGAATCTTGAAATCAGGTAGTATAAGTTTTCTTTGTTATTTTTCAAAACTGTTTAGCTATTCTTCCTAGTCTGCCTTAGTCTGGAAACTCTATTGAAGCCTGACCACCATGGATGACCCACTGGTATTTGACAAACTGGTGGCATAGCTTCCAGCATTATAGCAATATGCAAGCCACCACAGTATGAAAAAATGACAAATGAGTGGTGGGAAAACAAAAAAAAAGAACTATATCCCATAACAAGGAATACGGATGTAGGCCACTTCCAAAGTTAGTTAATTCAGTGCCTGCTGACTTAAACAAGGACCAGGAGTTTCCTATTTTTCCCATCTAACATTTGGATTTATTCAAAGGCTAATGCTTCTCATTGTTCCAAGGTGGCTATAGAAGTTTTTAGCATATACTCAGACATTACAACAGAATTACACTCAGTTCTCATTTGCCAGTATTGTGTCATATGGTCATGCTTAATTCAATCATTGGTAAAGAATCTGGGATAGCAGTGATTTACCTAAACAGATAATAATTTATTCCCCTAGGGCTATAGATTGGGAAGTCTCCTCAAATGCTCATACCTTTGAGACAGGCGAAGGATATCTGAACAAAATTAGGATTCCATTAACAAACAACAATAAATACTAAATAGGAAAACAATCATGTCTTCTGTACGAGGTGCATTATTGTACATTGTTTTCTGCCTTTTCTCCCTGGTGAGATGTAAACTTCTTGAGGGCAAGAACTTATAACTACAGCACAACAGTCCATAGTTAACGCTTAATGAGCACAGACTCCTGAGTTAAACTCCAAGTTCTGCCACTGATAGCTGTATTTCCTTAAGCAAATTACCTAATTTATCTGTGTTCTAGTTTTCTTATCTATAAAAGGGGGATAATTTAAACCCTCAAAATTTTGTTCTGAGGATTAACTGAGATAATCCACACGCAGCTCTCCTAGAATATTGTTTGACAAAGAGTAAGGCCGTAGTAAATGTTAGTTGTTATGGTTGCTAATATTTTTATTCTTATTGCTACCTAACTTGCCTAATCCTTCTCCCAGTTTATAGGTGGAGCAATATCTGAAACCACCCTGGAGATATTTATCTCAGGAATCTTAAAAACTGCCAAAGGCACAAAGGTACAGCTTTTTAAAGAATTGCCAAAGGTATAGTTTAACACTTCGGTAATAACAGCTTTAGATCTTTTTTCATTATGTCTAACTTTCTGAAAGGTGACTAAGCAACTCTTTTCAAAAGCTTTCTTTCAGTACCGCACGTTGAAAAAATGGGGTTATTTGATTATCACAATTCATGATTCCTTATTCTTCCATTTCTCAAATGAAATCATTTCTTGATATATTAATTGCAACAGAGCCAGGCATTTTGCTAGAGATCTAGCATTAGACCTGGCTGGATAATAAATATTTTCTCTTGGAAGTCACATAGACTCATGGAGGTACCATTCAACTAGGGATTAAATAATAGTTGTTCTAATAGAGTAAAGAGTAATATCAGATTCAAAAACATTGGAAAGAAATGATGAACTTCTGAAAAGGTGCCAAAACCAAAAATCCTCCCTTGAGTTAAAAAGAACCAGTGAATTTGTAAACACAGAAGTTGTCAACATTACTCCATACTGCTTTGTAAATTGTAAAACGCCTGTGATGAAGTTGTGCCAAAAGCAAGCATTTCAAAGTAACAGTTTACATTGTGTCTCTCCATGCATTGACTGTATTTACTGTATCATGCAAGTAAGTATCCCAGAAATACCAGTGGGTTAGCTTCTCCCAGCTGTACATCTCCCTATGTGAACATGGTTTATATTCTTGTCAAGGTACTTCAAGAAGCACAGTATAGAAAAATGATTATCCAAGAGGGTTCAATAATAGCACATTTGCTAATTTTGGTGAAAATGAGGAATTTCCAATAGGGTTCATCCGTTTTTTTTAGGCAAAAAGAAGTAATGTAGACTCTCTTATTCTTTTAGTCTGTGTGTGTGTCTCATTTCTTATTTTTTAAGACAGAACTTCACACATTTACTTGTTTTATGGAAGTGTTACATATAGTTCCTTCTATCAGATTTATCTAAAGTAGGTAATTCCAAATGAGATGAAAAGCTAATGTTGCACATTTTCCTATAGGCTTTAATCTCTTGTCTAATCTATAATATTCTTAGTGGAAAGAAGACTGGAATGGGGTGTCTGAGGTCTGACTCTCAGTACCATTCTGCAGAATGAACTTGGAAAAGTCACTAAGACTTCTCTAAGCCTTTGTTAATTCATTTTTGTGATGAGAATAATAATGCTTCCCCTAGTATGTTTATAATCACAAGTTTCAGCTAAAAAGCACAGGTATGTGAAAAGTAAAAAAATATCAATGCAGAAAATATTTTATTCCTGGCATCTGGAAGTATGTTTTGCACCTAAACGTTTTGGTGACTGGCACATCGTGACCACTCAGTAAATATGTCACATGAATGATTACCTCTCTACTACATGATTCACTACTAGTATTTGAGAAAAAAAGGAGTGAAATTACTTCTGTTTCACTCCCTGATGATATATATTTTTGCAAAGTCAATGAAACAGTAGACAATTATTCAAATAATGCAGGCCTAAAAATGAACAATTCTTTGAAAAAGGGACTTTTTGTCTTTGGATCAATTTTCTGCATGAATTTAATTTGAAATTACTTGACCATCCACTTTTTCAATGACTACCAGATCAATATAACTGAAACCTAGACAATGAGAAATTGCATCAGCCAAGTTAAGGCCAGAATTAAATCTCCTCCAATGAGCTGTCAAGTCAGTTGACAAGCAGGGGTGTGTAGGAAGGAGCAAGACTAGGATCAGTCATTCCAGTGTCAGACAGACAGAGATAAAAATGGGGCTATGAAACCCCATCACACCATAGATAATAGGGAAAGAGGGAGTCAGTTGAGAACTTTTAGCAAAAATTCCAGAAGGCAGTAAAAGCTAGATAGAATATCTGCCAAGCAGGATTGGCAGCCAGGGGTGGTTTAGTGATCGGCTCTGCTAGATGAAAGCACCCAAGCAGACAGCCTTATCCAATTGGATAAAACTGGAAAGTGGTAACCAGGCATTCTAACCAAGAAATACAGCTAGGACAACACAGGAGTGAGTGATTGAAGAAGTGGAAGTACGCAGCAAGTAAGACTTGCAATACAATATGAAATTTTAATTGAACTGTATATGAGAATATGTAATACAATGAAACCTGTGAGAGCCAGAACTCAATGGGACTGCCTTGTTTTTCTGGGTCTCACAAGTTTTCCGCCTGTGACGGGGTGCAGTCTTACCACTTACCTATTGTTCTTTTTAGTGGAAAATACTTGAATTTTCCTTCTCTGACAGGTTTCCACCTTACACAGGTTCCTACTTTGACAGATTTTGCTGTACAAAGAAAGGAGCCCTGACGGTGCGGTGATTAAAGTGTTTGGCTGCTTATCAAGAGGTCGGCAATTCGAATTCACCAGCTGCTCCTCGGAAGAAATATGTGGAAATCTGCTTCCGTAAAGATTATATCCTTAGAAACCCCATAGAGCACTTCTATTCTGTTCTTTCGGGTCACTATGAGTTCGAATAGACTCGGTGGCACACAACAACAACAATACAAAGAAGGGTGAGTTTCTTAATTTTCTTAATCTCTGAATGATGAGAAGACATAAAAATTATGTCACTTTCATAGACTTATTTATAGACACTATACAAAAGAATTCCAAGCATTAATTTTTTATTCAGTAAGTGTTTGTTGTTCTTGTTAGGTGTCATTGAGTCAATTCCAACTCATGGCAACCCCATGTGTGCAGAGTAGAACTGTTTTCCAAGGGTGTGACCTTCTGGAAGCTGATCGCCAGTCTTTTCTTCTGAGGTGTCTCTGGGTGGGTTTGAACATCCAATCTTTACCTCTCTAATGTAAAAAAGTACTATGAGGGATACGATGCAAGGTACAAAGTTGCACATAAAATGGTACCTTCAGTCAGGGAGATTAAGATCTATTAGGAGAAATAAAGCCCAAATGTTTGCAATGAAAGTTGGTGTATTACACACAATGGAGTATTAGGCAAACATAAAGAACAATGATGAATCTGTGAAGCATCTCATAACATGGACGAAACTGGAGGACATTATGCTGAGTGAAATAAGTCAATCACGAAAGGACAAATATTGCATGAGACCTCTACTGTGAAAACTCATGCAAAACTTTACATATAAAAAGAAACAATCTTTGTTGGTTATGAAGGATAGGAGGGGTGGGGGGGGAACTAAACAGACAATAGATAAGTGGTAACTTTGGTGAAGGGTAAGACAGTACACAATATTAGAGAAGCCAGCACAACTTGTACAAGGAAAGGTCATGGAACCTCCACAGACATTTCCAAACTCCCTGTGGGACTGAATTACTGGGTGGAGGGCTGTGGAGACCATGGTCTCGGGGAACATCTAGCTCAATTGGCATAACACAGTTTATAAAGACAATGGTCTACATTCTACCTTGGTGAGTAGCATCTGGGGTCTTAAAAGCCTGTGAGCAGCCATCTAAGATACTCCACTGGTCTCACCCTTTCGGGAGCAAGGGAGAATGAAGAGAACAGGATACAAGGAAAAGATTCGTCCAAAGGACTAACGGACCACAGCTACCACCGCCTTCACCAGACTGAGTCCAGTACAGCTAGATGGTGCCCAGCTACCACCACCGACTTCTCTGACCGGGATCACAATAGAGGGTCCTGGACAGAGCTGGAAAAGGATGTAGAACAAAATTCTAACTCACAAAAAGACCAAATTTACTGGCCTGACAAACTGGAGAAACCCCGAGATTATGGCCCCCAGATGCCCTTTTAGCTCAGCAGTGAAGTCACTCCCGAACTTCACCATTCATCCAGGGATTGGACAGCCTCATAAAACAAAATGGGACTAATGAGGCACAGCAGTCCAGGAGGGGACAGGAAAGCTGGTGATAGGGCACCCAAGGTTGAGAAGGGACAGTTTTGACATGTTGTGGGGTTGTTAACCATTGTCATAGGGAAATATGTGTACTAACTGTTTAATGAGAAACTATTCTACGAACCTTCATCTAAGGTACAAAAAAAAAAAAAAAGGATTATCTATGTGAGATCAAATTGACAATAGCAACTCAAAAGGTTTGATGAGAAGCCTAGGGGGCAGTGAGTTGAAGATAATGGTGATGGAATAATTTGGAAAATGATAGTGAGAATAGCAGCATATCTGGAAGAATGTAATCAATGTCACTGAATTGTACATGTAGAAACTTTTGAAATGGTGTAACTTTGGCTATATATATTTTCATCAAAAAAAAGATCCTCCAAGGTCGAGAAGGAAGAGTGTTGACATGTCATGGGGTTGTTAACCAATGTCATAAAACAATATATATACTGACTGTTTAATGAGAAACCATTTGTTCTGTAAACCTTCATCTAAAGTAACCCCCCCCCCAAAAAAGTTGGTATATTATAAGAGCCATGTGAGTGATACAATAAAGCTTATAACTTATTGGGCAGGGTGGACTTTCCCAGACTTGTCTGACCATAAAATTCTCCTGGATCTTTGTTAAATTCTCAGGCATCATGACAAACCACTGAATCAGAATCTCTGCAAGAGGGAGCAGGAATCTGCACTTCAGCCAGCTGCCAGCACCCTAATAATTCTTTTGATTAGTCAAGTTTGGGAAACACCAGTGTAGTGGCAATATCATGGTGGAACATGGAACACCTGGACTGTAGGGCACAGTCCTATCCCTAAGATTACAGGACCAGGGGCAAAAGTATGAATGGAGGTCCGTACCATATGTCTAAATATTTAAAATACATAAATCAAATTAACAAATTGTTAAATAAAATATGATTTATCTCACTCCACCTGACACATATACCATTACAACAACTGGAAAGCCAGGTTCAAATTTAGAATTCTCACACTCCTCGGAGTCTTGAGAGGCATGGGGAAAGCTAGCCTGTGGACCCCAGCCCACAGCCCTTTCTCTTCCTACCCCTAGTTCCTGTTCGAAATGTGGAGGGCCTTAAGTCACAGTTATGAACCCCTGGCTCATGTCCAAGTCTAGTCCACACCTCTGAAAACAGCTGTCCTTTGGCCACACCTGGCTTAGGAGCACACCTACTAGCTGTCCTGTTTGTCCCGGGGAGGATGGAGACAGAGAAGGTCTGAGCAGGTCTCGAGAGTGAGCTCAGAGCAATACATGCAAAGAATTCCAAAGTCTCTCCAACAGAAGGGGAGGCAACACAGGCTCTTCTTGGCCTGGTGGACTCCCTGCCCCCGCGGAAGATCACAGCCAGATGAGAGCCAAACCGACGCTTTAGAGCGTGCCTGTAACAGGGGCACCTCTTCTCCAGGTCTGTCTTTGGCTATCTTTGCCGTCAGTAGGTCAATCAGCTTGACCCTCGGTTTCTTTACCTTAAAGTGGGGGCCGATAATGCCTCTTCGTAGGATGGTTTGTGAGCCTAACGTGTTTTTGAAAGCACAATCTAAAGCAGTATTCATATATTAGTTGCTGTTGTTACTAACGGTCTAAGTACAGAAGAAAGGGAATATTTTCAGTTAGAGAGATCGGTAAAATTCTTCTACAGAAGTTGGCACGTAATCTACATTTGAAAAATGGGAAAGATACTAAGAATCCAAAATGTGAACTGTGCACGGAATAGTTAAGATTTCAGGCCAAAGGAGTGGCAGGAACAAGGGCATGGAGATGGAAAATTACTGCATATTCCACAAACAGGGGGTGGTCCAGACTGCCTCAAGTGGAGAGTTTTTGCTCAGGGTAGTGAGATTTAGGTTGGGAAAGGTAGATTGGACCCGGATTGGGGTGAAGGAGTAAGGGCCTGTCGGTGGGGAGAGTAGTTGTCTATCAATCTTAGAAATATTTTAGAACAGCCTTTATGTTTTCAGTTTCTGATTTTTATACACACACACACACACACACACACACACACACACACACACACACACACACACACGCACACACATAAAGTTAATTATTTTAAATCCCGCTATGAACTTCCCTGGGGGCAGTGGTAGTTCAGTGGTAGAATTCTTGCCTTCCATGTGGGAGACCTGGGTTGGATTCCCAGCCAATGCACCTCATGTGTAGCCTCCTTTCAGTGGAGGCTTGCGTGCTGCTATGATGCTGAATAGGTTTCAGCAGATCTTCCGAACTAAGTTGGACTAATAAGAAAAGCCTGGTGATCTACTTTTGAAAATCAGCCAAGAAAAACTCTGTGGATCTATGGATCGCAGCAGTCAGATCCCCAACCGATCCCAGGGATGGCACAGGACTGGGTAATTCTGTTGTACAAGGAGTCTCTGTGAGTCAAGGCCAACTCATCGGCAGCTAACAACAATAAACTTCCTTGACACTTTGCAAAGAGGGATTTCCCAAGGATAGAAACAATGACAAATTTGTTGCCATATGTATTTCTTTATCTCTTCTTTTTCTTTTCCTGCTTTGTGAAGATTTGGGCCCTAGATTCAACTCTGGATACTAAATGTGGGAACTTAGGTAAATTATCTCACAACTCTTAGCCTCAATTTCCTCTTCCATAAACTGGAGATAATCATGCCTACATTATATATTCCACGGAGGTGTATTATTATTGATGTTTATTTTTTATTTATTTGGGCACTTTTCTCATTCTGTCACCTTTCTACCTCCTTATTGAAAATGATATTTATATTTTGTTGTGTTGTGTTTTGTTTTTGTCTGTTGTTTTTGTTTTCAAATTCTTGGAGAAAAATGCAAAGATGAAAGCATAATATTTTTGTAAAGATACATGAGTGAACACTGGGCAAGAGGTTGTGGAGTAGGAGAAAATTTGTGAAGGCAAAGAAATTCAATCAGAGATATGATTGGTCAAACCATGGGTCTGGAATTGTGGATTATGAGCCATATTTGCACTGAAGTTTTACTTGCAATGTGATTATAAATCATAACTCTTAAATCTAATTGACATAAATTCAAAATATTCAGGTTACTGCTTTGAATACTTGGCACACTGTGCAGTATGGAAATGATCTCTATATTATATTAACTCTTTGAGAACTCTTCACTGCTATTCTGCCGTTATCACTTGCTACCTTATTCTAGCCTGTTCTGTCTTATAAACTAGGTAACTCTGTTTGCCACATGTTTCCTACTTGTCCAGGTGCCCTTGAGAGGCAGTTGTATATCTTCTCCTGGCAAACACTAGCACTTTGCATTATAAATAGTACTTAAGTAATAATTAGGGAATTGATTAACTCTTGGATAGTTCTCTCTACAAAAGAAAAGTGAAAAGGATATTAAGTGTTAGCTATTTTCTAGACACTTTGTTGTATAATACAATGGAAAGTGTGATGATTAAATCAGAGGGGACAGAGAAGAGAGGAGCCAAATCTAAACTGGGGAAGTCTACTGGGAGAGGTGGCACCTTGCCTGGTGTTAAATGGTGAAGAAGCACTTGCTTGGGTAGAGAGCTGAAGGAAAGGTGAAACAGGATGTTATAGACAATGATGGTTAATGTTATGTGTCAACTTGGCTAGGCCATGATTCTCAGTGGTCTGGCAGACATTATGTAACTATCCTCCATTCTGTGATCTGAAGTGAGCAGCCAATCAGTTGGAGGGGAAGTTTCCTTGGGGGTGTGGCCTGCATCCAATATATATGTATGTTCTGACAAAGCTTGCTCTGTCCCTCTCAATCCTGCATCCAGCTCATCATCCTCTGACCTCTGGTTCTTGGGATGTGAGCCAGAAACCTGCCACCTGACCTGCAGATTTTAGATTCGCAAGATCCCACAACACAGTGAGCCAAGAGTCTGCCACCTGACCTGTAGATTTTCAGTTCGTCAGCCCCTGCAGCCATGTGAGTCAGGAGAAGCCTCCAACGTGTTGCCTGACACACGAATTTGGAACTTGCCAGTCTCCACAATTGCACGAGCCATTTCCTTCAAATAAATCTCTCTCTATATATATACACTTATATAAATATATATGTTTCTGGTTTTGTTCCTTTAGAGAACCCAGCCTAAGACATTTGGTACTAGGAGTGGGGTTTATTAGGTACGCAACAGGTTCAACTTGGGATCAAGATCAGGAAGCATGTAGGCAAAGTCTGAAAGGCTCCGTGGAGTGGAGAATACATCCATCCCTTCTTCAGTGCAGGACAGCTCTCTCAGCTCCTCTTGGCAGTGCAGATAAGCAGGCCCTTCTCTCTGCTGTGCATGCCCTCTGAGGACAGGCTCCTCTCAGCCCTCTTGGGACAGACTCCTCTCCACCCTGGCCTCTGGCATGCTCAGGCAAATATACAAAGCTCTTTAGCTCCACCAATTAGTGCCCTGAGACAGCACACTCCACCAGGAAGCCTCCTGCCTGAAGGCACTCAGCTCTCTTGCTCCACTGTCAGCAAGCCTAGTTTCACTAGTGCCTAGAAGCATCCCACTACACCAGCAAGTCAGTAAGTCAGTAAACCCACTATGCTGCCTTGTGCCAGTCTTCTGGTTCTGCTGCTGCTGTTTCTCTGCCACTGGACTCTGCTGTTCTTGCTGCCACTTCTTGCTGCTGACATGCTGTCTCTTGCTGCCTTCAGTGTTACAGCTCTCTATGTCTCCTAGGTCTAGCAGGGTCTCAGTGCAGCAACCTGTGTCCAGAGGACATACTCCACTCCTAGCTATTCTTCTTGATGGTAGTGAGGGAAGGAGAAAGAAGTCTTGCACACCTGCTCCACCATGCAGGCTTCCTCTGAGATAATATACAGGACCAGACTGGATTTAGGAGCCCTGTTGGCACAATGGTTATGCACTCGACTGCTAACCGAAAGATAAGCAGTTCAAACTCACCAGCCACTCCTTAGGAGAAAGATGTGACAATTTGTTTCCATAAACATTACAGCCTTGGAAACCCTATGGGGCAGTTTTACTCTGTCCTATAGGTCACTATGAGTAGAAATTGACTCTATGGCAATGGGTAGATTGGAGTTGTGTGATTATATAGACTGGACTGGAGTCTTAAAAGGAACTCTTAAGAGAATTTCATTACCTGAGGACCAAAACAAAAACAAAACAACCTATGGAATCTGTCCAAGATTCCATCTAGTGGTAAGGAAAGACCTATTCAGTAAAGTGAATTTAACAGGAATTGGTGAGAATGAATAAAGTTTGCTGTCTGCAACATTATGAGTCCAGCTTGTTCAATAAACTAGTTACACTTACATTATAGCAGAGATGTGAATATGGTTTAAAAAAAAAATACAGCACCACAACAAAAATAGATAATGGTTCAGGAAGTGGCGAAAGTGGGGAAATTCCTAGACTGAAAGCTGAGAGACTGGGCTGCAGTTCTGATTCTTTCACAGACCACTGAAGTGGCAGTGTGGAATGTATATAAGACAAACAGACCATACAGAAAAATGGGCCAAAATAGTGAAGATATTTGTGTCTCATGCGAATGCTCACCAAAGGGTGATCTCAGCAGAGGAGGATTTTAACAATCATTTGGACAGGATAACGTGTTCTGTGGATACCAGTCATCCTCTTTTTCCAGCCACTGCTGTCATTGCCCAATGGGTTCATGAACAAGTGGTTGTGGTGACAGGGATAGGGGTTATGCATGGGCTCGGCAAAACAGACTTCCACTCACCAAGGCTGACTTGGCTACTGCCACTGCTGAGTGCCTAATCTTCCAGCAGCAGAGACCATCACTGAGGCTTCAGTATGGCATTATTCCTAGGGATGATCAGCCAGCAACCTGGTGGCAGATTGATTACTTTGCACTACTCCCATGTAGTGTTTAGGAAAGGACAATGTTTTGTTCTTTTTGGGATAGGCATTTACTCTGTATATGGATTTGACTTCCCTGCACACAATGCTTCTGCCAAAACCACTGTCTGTGGACTCACGTAATGCCTTATCCACCATCACAGTATCTCACACAGCATTGCCTTGGATCAAGGGACTGACTTACTTTACAGCAAATGAAGTTCAGCAATGAGCCCACGCTCATGGAATTCACTGGTTTTATCATGTTCCCCATCATCCTGAAGCAGCTGGCCTGATAGAACAATGGAATGGCCTTCTAAAGATACAATTACAGTGGTAGTTAGATGGTAATACCTTGCAGGGTCAGAGCAGTGTTTTTTGGGAGACCGTATATACTCTAAACCAGCATACACTATATGGTGCTGTTTCTCCCATAGCCAGGATTAATGGGTTCAGTAATCAAGAGGTGGATATGGGAGTGGCATCACTCACTATTACCCCTAGTGTCCCCTCATAAGATTTCTGCTTCCTGTCTCTATGATCCTGTGCTCTGCAGGTCTAGAAGTCTTAGTTCCAAAGGGAAGAATGTTCCCACCAGGAGAAAAAACACTGACTGAATGTGATGGAACCAATAGATGTATTTGAGATGGCTGTTTGCAAACTTTTAAGACCCTAGATGCTACTCGCCAAAGTAGGATGTAGAACATTTTATTTATGAACTGTGTTATGCCAATTGATCTAGATGTCCCCCAATACCATTGTCCCTACCCCTCAGCCCCAGTAATTCAGTCCCTCAAGGTGTTTGGATGTGTCCAGGAAACTTCTATGACCTTGCCTTGGTCAAGTTGTGCTGACTTTCTCTATACTGTGTGTTATCTTACTTTTCACCAAAGTTGACACTTATCTACTATCTAGTTAGTGATTTCTCCTGCCTATCCCTCCCCTTCCTTGTAACCATCAAAGTTTTTTTTTTTTCTGTGTGTAAACCTTTTCTCGGGTTTTTATAATTGGTCTTATACAATATCTGTCCTTCTATGATTGACTTATTTCACTCAGCATAATGCCCTCCAGATTCATCCATGTTGTGAGATATTTTTCGGATTCATCATTGTTCTTTATTGTTGCATAGAATTCCATTGTGTGTATGTACTGTAATTTGCTTATCCATTCATCTACTGATGGGCACTTAGATTGTTTCCTTCTTTTTGCTATTGTGAATAATGCTGCAATGAACATGGGTGTGCATATGTCTATTTGTGTGACGGCTCTTATTTCTCATGGATATATTCCTAAGAGTGGAATCACTGGCTCGTATGGTATTTCTATTTGTAGCTTTTTAAGAAGGCACCATATCATTTTCCATAGTAGTTATACCATTTTACATTCCCAACAGCAGCGCTTAAGAGTTCCAGTCTCCTCACAACCTCTCCAACATTAGTCATTTTCTATTTTTTTTTTTGTTTCAGTAGTATCAGGGCAAGGTACTGTCTCATTGTAGTTTTGATTTACATTTCTCTAATAGCTAATGATCAAGAGCATTTCCTCTTGTGTCTTTTTTGGTGAAGTGTCTGTTCATATCCTTTGCTCATTTTTAAGTTGGATTATTTGTCTTTTTGTTATTGAGGTGTTGAAGTATTCTATACATTTTAGAGGTTAGACCTTTGTTGGATATGTCTTGGCCAAAAATTTTTTCCCAGTCTATAGGTTCTCTTTTTACTCTTTTGGTGCAGTCTTTTGATGAGCGTAAGTGTTTCATTTTCATGAGCTCTCAGTTATCTAGTTTATCTTCTGGTGTTTGTGCATTGTTAGTTGTGGTTGTATTCTATTTATGTCATGTATTAGGGTCCCTAGCATAGTCCCTAACTTTTCTTCCATGATCTTTATCATTTTAGGTTTTATATTTAGGTCTTCGAGCCATTTTGAGTTAGTTTTTGTGTATCGTGTGAGGTGTGGGTCCTGTTTCATTTTTTTTACAGATGGACATCCAGTTTTGCCAGCACCATTTGATAAAAAGACTGTCTTTCCCCATTTAATGGACTTTGATCCTTTGTCAAAGATCAGCTGACCATAGGTGGATGGATTTACATCTGAGTTCTCAATTCTGTTCCATTGGTATATGTGTCTGTTGTTGTACCAGTACTGGGCTGTTTTGACTACCGTGGCTGTATAGTAGGTTCTGAGATTAGATAGTATGAAGCCTTCTACTTTGTTCTTTTTCTTCAGTAATGCTTTGCTTATCCGGGACCTCTTTCCTTTCAATATACAATCAGTGATTAGTTTCTATATCTCAATAAAGAATGCTGTTGGTATTTGAATCAAAATTGTGTTATATGTCTAGATTGCTTTGGGTAGGATTGACATTTTCAGAATGTTGAACCTTCCTATCCATGAGCATGGTATGTTTTTCTATTTATGTAGGTCTGTTTTGGTTTCTTGCAGTAGTGTTTTGTAGTTTTCTTTGCATAGGTCTTTTAGGTCCCTGGTTAGATTCATTCCTAAGTGTTTAATCATTTTAGGGACTATTATAAATGATATTGTCTTCCTGATTTTCCTTTTCCTGTATAGGAATCCAACTCATTTTTGTAGGTTCATATTGTCTTCCTGATTTTCCTTTTCCTGTAGAGGAATCCAACTCATTTTTGTATGTTGATCTTATATCCTGCTACTTTGGTAATCTTTCTATTATTTCCAGCAGTTTTCTTGTGGAATCTTTGGGGTTCTCTATGTATAGGATCATATTATCTGCTAATAGGGATTAACCTACCTATTCTGATCTTACTTACCTGATTCTATCTTCCCCCCATCACACATCTTCTCAAACAAATTTAGGGTTTTTTTTGTTTTTGTTTTTTTTAAGTTTATTGTTATTCCCACTAGAATACAGGGAAGAATTTGCCTGTTTTGTTTTCTAATATGTCTCAAATACCTAGGACACACTTGGCTCATAGTCAGTATTCAATATATATTAGTGGAAGGAATAGATTTATTTTCAAGATCTACAAAAGTAGACATGCAAAATAAAAAAAGAAAATAAAAAAGTATTGATTTAGGAGCTTAGAATACTCAAAGTTCAAAATACCAGATGCTTTCTGGTGTTTAGATGGGACAAGAGGATATTTCCTTGAATTTCAGGCTAAGGATTCTCCTTTACATAACCATAAAATTAAATGCATGTACATCTTCTTTTATTAAAGAACCAAAAAAGAAAGAAAAAAAAAATCCTTGTAATCTCTTAGCTTTATTATTCAGAACAATAAAAGATGGTGCGAAAATTGGAGGAGGGGTAATACGTACAACCATAATAATTGAGTGGGAATAATGTGAATATTTTAAGAATTTTCTTAAGTATAATTATTCATTGGATTTACTTATTGATCTTCAATGATGTGCAAGCTACTGTATTAAAAACTGCTTGAAATATAAAGACCCCAGCCCCTGTCCTTGAAAAAGTGCATAATGATGTATACAAGCCACTGCTAATATAGAAGGGAAAGTTGTTAGTGCTTTGAGGCTAATAGAGACAGACTGTAATGGGGATTAAGAAGAAAGAGAAGGAAAGAATAATTTGGGACACTTCAAGGAGAATCTAAGCAAGGCTTTAAACAAGACTTAGAACTTAGAAATGCACAGATTGTGGGGTGGGAGGAGGAATGGATCTTCTAGGCAAAGAAGAGAAGAAATATTTTAAAAGTAATTAAAAGGCTAAAATAAAATAAGTCTTGTTTGATCACTAACTATAAATATAAATATGTAAATTTGCCTTCATTTATTTGATGGACTTTTGAATCACTTTATAATATTCTCTTTCTTTTTCTTGGTACTTGTGCCAGTTTCGGGCTTATTTGCCCTCAAATCCACTCTTTGCCCTTCTCCCGCTCTGTTATGCAGGCAGGCTGACTCAGCAGACTATAATTCTCAGGCTCCTGCATCAGCCATTAGGAGGTACTAGAAGAACGGGAATAGGAGGAAAAGGGAGAAGCCAGGGTATTCTCCCCTCCCTGTCTGCCTTGAGCACTATCTCTGACAACAGCTGGCTCTCCTTTGTGGCTTTAGAGTTTCCATGTCCTCTAAACCAGCCAGCGTGGTTCCAACTTCTACTAGGTGATCCCAGTCCTGTCTCTGGTAGTACTACCTCCTCCTTTGTCCCTCCACACTAGCTTTGTTACGGGTTTTCTAATCCTTGGGTAGCTTCACCATCTCATTTTGATTTTCAATTCTTCTATCACCTGTGAAATCAATCCCTTACATTAAATTCCCTCTGTTGTAAATAATTGAGATGGTTTCCATGATCCAGATAAGACCCTGATCCTGACTGATTCAGTAATTGTTATTTTAATCTCTTAAGAGATATTCTATTTCCCAAACTTTTAGTTATAATTTCTTTCTCACTGAGTTCTTCATCTCTCTCAATTTTTGAAGTTCAATTTATAAACACAACTCTCTTGAGGGTCTACCCTTTGTAAAGTGTTAAGGCAGATTACTTGATGAATCTACTGGTATATATAATGTTATGAATTGAATTGTGTCCCCCCCAAAATATGTGTTAGAATCCTAATTCCTATACACATGGATGAAGGAACCCTTGTGGTGCAAAGGGTGTCAAACCCACCCAGTGGCTCCATAGGAGAAAGATCTGGTGATCAGCTTCCATAAAGATCACAGTTAAGAAAACCCTATGGGGCAGTTCTATGCTGTCACATGGAGTCACTATGAGTTGTAATTGACTCTACAGCGCCTAACAATAAAAACATGCATGTGGAAGTAATCCCTTCTGGGAATAGGATTTTCTTTGTTATATTAATGAGGCCATATTAGTGTTCAAAAAAAAAAAAAAAATGCCGTCAAGTCGTTTCTGAATCATAGAGACCCTATAGGACAGAGTAGAACTGTCCAGGGTTTCCAAGGAGCAGCTGGTGAATTCGAACTGCCAACCTTTTGGTTAGCAGAGAAGCTCTTAACCAATGTGTCACCAGGGCTCCCATATCAGTGTAGGGTGTGTCTTAAACCAATCACTTCTGAGATATGAAAGGAGCAGATTAGGCACAGAAAGAAGCAAGCACGAATGGGGAGAAAAAAGATGCCACGTGAATATCTCCAAGAAAGGATTTTTGCCAAGAGCCTTCCACTTGAGCTGGCACCTTGAAATTGGACTTCTGGCCTCCTAGACTGTGAGTAAGTTTCTGTTCGTTAAAGTCACCCACTTGTAGTATTTCTGTTATAGAAGATAACTAAAACATATGTACATTCAGGAAACATGCTCCCTTATTTAGCCATGAACCCACATTCCATATTTGATTTCTTATCACTTGTAACACATGGATCATTTTCAGCTTAATTCACATGGTGAGTCAATTCATCTCTTTTATTCCCACTTTAAAACTGCGTAAGAAGATGTGAAACCAAGACTACAGGGCTTACTACTAAAAACCCAGGAGGGCGCTTAACCAAAAACCAAACCCATTAACGTCAAGTTGATTCTGATTCATGGCAACACCAAGCGTTACAGAGTAGAACTGAGCTCCATAGGATTTTGTTTTTTTACTGTGATCTTTCACTCAGGCCTTTTACTCACAGCACAGCTGGGTAGGTTCAAACCGCTCACCTTTCGGTTAGCAGCTGAGTGCAAACTGTTTGCACCACCCTGTGGACCTGGAGGGTGCCTAATGGCATATATAATCAGTCTTGAACTAAGATAATCAACTAAAGAATAATAGCTTTCACACAGAGATAAGCATTCTCTTCTTTCCATACTCATTGTGAACCTCCTATGGATTTTATAGGCAGTTTTCTTGGCTTGATAGAGTTGTTGGGTAGCACAAACAGTTAAGCAATCATCCACTAACTGAAACGTTAGCAGTTTAAATCCACTCAGACACACCTCAGAAGAAAGGCCTGGTGATCTGCTTCCAAAAAGATCACAGCCATTGAAAACCCTACGGAGCGCAGTTCTACTCTGGTGTTCTGGGGTTGTCATGAATCAGAACTGACTCAACAGCAACTCTGTTTTTTAATTGTCTTGTAAAAACTGTATGCCATGGTAACGCTAATGATAAGAGTGCCATTAAGTAGCTAAAAATATATCTAACTTCAGAGTTTTTCTAAAGTATATTTTCTATATCATAATTTAATCATAATTATATACATATATGTATATATAATTGTGGATAATCTGTTTAAACACACACAGGAGAGGTATAGTGAAAAGAAGAAAAAAAGTGAACGCTGGTTAGCTCTTCATAGTTCTTGTTCTATGGACATAAAACCAACTTGGAAGAGGGGATCACTAAGATAAAAGAGAGGCAAGAAAAATAAAAGCAAGCAGTCATCCTCCAGTTATACTCTTAGCCGTTTGTTTCCTTCTAATACGTATTACAATTTGCTGTTACTTCATCTTTATTTACTCATTGTCTGACTTACCCACTAACCCCCAGGGCAGGGATTACATTTGTCTAGTTTACATTTGTATCATAGACATTAGCTTAGCAGCTATTAAATACTTGATAATCAGTTAATATTTCTTTTTTTTAAATTGTTGTGTTTAAATGAAGTTTACATTTCAAGTTAGTCTCTCATACAAAAATATACACACACATTGCTATCTGACTCCAATTTCTCTCCCCATACTGTGACAGCACACTCCTCCTTTCCACCCAATTCCCCATGTTCATTCAAGCAGCTCCTAACCCTTTCTGCCTTCCCATCTCACCTCTGGACAGAAACTGCCCTCTCTTGTATCTACTTGAGCTAAGAGGCACACTCTTCACGAGTATCACTTTATGTCCCACAGTCCAGTCCAATCCCTGTCTGAAGAGTTGGCCTCAGAAACTGTTTTAGTTCTGGGCTGATAGAGAATCCAGGGGCCATGCTTTCTGGGGTACCTCCAGTCTCAGTCAGACCATTAAGTCTGGTCTGCTTACTAGAATTTGAGTTCTGCACCCCACCTTTCTCCTGCTCCATCGGGACTGTCTGTTGTGTTCCCTGCAGGGCGGTCATTGGTGGTAGCCAGGCACCATCTAGTTCTTCTGGTCTCAGGCTGATGAAGTCTCTGGTTTATGTGGCTCTTTCTGTCTCTTGGGCTACTACTTTCCTTGTATCTTTGGTGTTCTTCATTCTCCTTTACTCCAGGTGGTTGGGACAAATTGATGCATCTTAGACAGCTGCTTGCAAGCTTTTAAGACCCTAGGCACCACTCACCAAAGTAAGATGCAGAACATTTTCTTAATAAGCTTTGTTATGCCAATTGACCTAGATGTCCCCTGAAAGCATGGTCCCCAGACCCCTACCCCTGCTACTCTGTCCCTCATAGTGTTTGATTGTCTTCAGGAAACTTCTTAGCTTTGGTTTAGTCCAGTTGTGCTGACTTCCCCTGTAGTGTGTGCTGTCCTTCCCTTCACCTAATACTTGTCTACTATCTAGTTAGTGAATAACCCTCACCCTCCCTCCCACCCTCATAACCATCAGAGAATGTTTTCTTCTGTGTTTAAACCTTTTCTTGCTTTCTTATAACAGTGGTCTTATACAATGTTCGTCCTTCTGGGACTGAATAAATTCACTCAGCATAATGGCCTCCAGCTTCCTCCACGTTATAAGATGAATTTCACGGCTTCATCATTGCTCTTTATTGTTGTGTAGTATTCCATTGTGTGGATATACCATAATTTGTTTATCCATTCATCCATTGATGGACACCTAGGTTGTTTCCATCTTTTTGCTATTGTGAACAGTGCTGCAATGACCATGGGTGTGCATATATGTATTCGTGTGCCCACTCTTATTTCTCTGGGATATATTCCAAGGAGCAGGATAGCTGGATTGTATAGTACTTCTATTTCTAGTTTTTTAAGGAAGAACCAAATCGATTTCCAAAGTGGTTGTACTGTTTTACATTCCCACCAACAGTGTATAAGTGTTCTAGTCTGTCCACAACCTCTGCAGCATTTATTGTTTTGTGTTTTTAGATTAATGCTAGCCTTGTTGGGGTGAGACGATATCTCATTGTAGATTTGATCCGTATTTCTCTAATGGCTAATGATTGTGAGCATTTCTTCATGTGTCTGTTAGCCACCTGAATATCTTCTTTGGTGAAATGCCTGTTTATAACCTTTGCCCTTTTTTTAATTGGGTTATTTGTCTTTTCTTGTTGAGGTTTTGCAGTATCTTGTAGATTTTAGAGATTAGACACTGATCGGATCTGTCGTAGCCAAAAATTTTTTCCGAGTCTGTAGGTGGTCTTTTGACTCTTTTGGTGAAGTCTTTTCATGAGCAGAGTGTTTGATTTTTAGGAGCTCCCAGTTATCTAGTTTCTTTTCTGCTTCTTTTGCATTGTTTCTTATGGTTCATATTGTGTTTATGCCATGTATTAGGGCTCCTAGCATTGTCCCTATTTTTTCTTCCATAATCGTCATAATTTTTTATTTTATATGTAGTTCTTTGATCCAATTTGAGTTAGTTTCTCTGCATGGTGTGAGGTCTGGGACTTGTTTCAGTTTTTTGCAGATGGATATCCAGTTATGCCAGCACCATTTGTTAAAGAGACTGTCTTTCCCCCAACTGATGGACTTTGGGACTTTGTCAAATATCAGCTGCTCATAGGTGGATGAATTTATGTCTGGATTCTCAATTCTGTTCCATTGGTCTATGTATCTGTTGTTGTACCAGTACCAGGATGTTTTGACTACTGTGGCAGTATAATAGGTTCTAAAATCAGGTAGTGTGAAGCCGCCCACTTTGTTCTTCTTCTTGAGTAATGCTTTACTTATCCGGGGCCTCTTCCCTATCCATATGAAGTTGGTGATTTGTTTCTCCATCTCATTAAAAAATGCCATTGGAATTTGGATTGGGATTGCATTGTATCTGTAGATCGTTTTGGGTAGAACTGACATTTTCACAATGTTGAGTCTACCTGTCCACGAGCAAGGTATATTTTTCCACTTATGCAGGTCTCTTTTGGTCTCTTGCAGTAGTGTCTTGTAGTTTTCATTATAGAGGTCTTTTAAATCTCTGGTTAGATTTATTCCTAAGTATTTTATCTTCATGGGGGCTATTGTAAATGGTGTTGACTTGGTGATTTCCTCTTCGAGGTTCTCTTTGTTGGTGTAAAGGAATCCAACTGATTTTTGTATGTCTAGCTTGTATCTTTAAACTTTGCTGACATCTTCTATAAGTTCCAATAGTTTTCTTGTGGATTCATTGGGGTTTTCTGTGTATAATATCATATCATCTGCAAATAGAGATACTTTGAATTCTTCCCTACCAGTCTGGATGCCTTTTATCTCTTTTTCCAGCCTAATTGCTTTGGCTAGAACCTCCAGCACAATGTTGAATAAGAGTGGTGATAGAGGGCATCCTTGTCTGGTTCCCATTCTCAAGAGGAATGCTTTCAAAGTGTCTCCATTTAGGATGATGCTAGCTGTTGGCTTTGTATAAATGCCCTTTATTATATTGAGGAATTTCCCTTCTATTCCTATTTTGTTGAGAGTTTTTATCATGAATAGGTGTTGGATTTTGTCAAATGCCTTTTCTGCATCGATTGATAAGATCATGTGGTTCTTGTCTTTTGTTTTATTTTTGATTGTTTTTCTAATGTTGAACCATCCCTGCATAGCTGGTATAAATCCCACTTGATCATGGTGAATTATTGTTTTGATATGTTGCTGAATTCTATTGGCTAGAATTTTGTTGAGGATTTTTGTGTCAATGTTCATGAGGGATAATTTTCTTTTTTTGTGGTGTCTTTACCTGGTTTTGGTATCTGGCTTGTGCTAACTTCATAGAATGAGTTTGGGAGTATTCCATCCTTTTCTATGCTCTGAAATACCTTTAGTTGTAGTGGTGTTAACTCTTTTCCGAAAGTTTGGTAGAAGTCTCCAGGGAAGCTATCCAGGCCAGGGCTTTTTTTGTTGTTGTTGTTGGAAGATTTTAATTACCTTTTCAATCTCTTCTTTTGTTATGGGTTTATTTAGTTGTTCTACCTCTGTTTGTGTTAGTATAGGTAAGTAGTGAGTTTCTAGAAATTTGTCCATTTCCTCTAGGTTTTCAAATTTGTTAGAGTACAGTTTTCCGTAGTATTCTGTTATGATTCTGTTCATTTCAGTTGGTCTGTTGTGATATCATCCTTCTCATTTCTTATACGGGTTATTTGCTTCCTCCTTTTTTTCTTTTGTCAGTTTGGCCAATGGTTTATCAATTTTGTTGATCTTTTCAAAGAACCAGCTTTTGGTCTTGTTCAATTTTTCAATTGTTTTTCTATTCTCTATTTCATTTAATTCTGCTCTAATTCTTGTTATTTCCTTTCTTCTGGTGCCTGAGGGTTTCTTTTGCCGCTCTCTTGCTACTTGTTCCAGTTGTAGGGTTAATGTTTTGATTATGGCCCTTTCTTCTTTTTGGATGTGTGCATTTATTGCTATAAACTGACCTCTGAGCACTGCTTTTGCTGTGTCCCAAAGGTACTGGTAGGATGTTTTCATTCTCGTTTGATTCTATGAATTTCTTTATACCATCCTTAATTTCTTCTTTAAGCCAGTAGTTTTTGAGCAAGGTGTTGTTCAGTTTCCATGTGTTTGATTTTTTATCCTTGCTTTTTATGTTATTGATTTCTACTTTTATGGCTTTATGGCCAGAAAAGATGCTTTGTAATATTTTGATGCTTTGGATTTTGTTAAGGCTTGCTTCATGGACTAATATGTGGTCTCTTCTGGAGAATGTTCCATGTGCATTGGAAAAGAAAGTATACTTGGCTGCTGTTGGGTGGAGTGTTTGGTATATGTCTATGAGATCAAGTTGGTTGATTGTAGCAGTTAGCTCTTCCATGTCATTGCTGAGTTTCTTTCTGGATGTTCTGTCCTTCACCGAAAGTGGTGTGTTGAAGTCTCCTACTACTATTGTGGAGCTGTCTATCTCTCTTTTCAATGCTGTTAGAGTTTATGTATTTTGGAGCCCTGTCATTGTGTGTGTAAATACATATTATAGTTATGTGCTCCTGGTGTATTGACCCTTTAATCATTATATAGTGTCCTTCCTTATCCTTTGTGGTGGATTTTACTTTAAAGTCTATTTTGTCAGAGATTAATATTACCATTCCTGCTCTTTTTTGAGTGTTGTTTGCTTGATATATTTTTTCCCATCCTTTGAGTTTTAGTTTGTTTGTGTGTTTAAGTCTAAGGTGTGTATCCTGTAGGCGGCATATAGATGGATCATGATTTTTTATCCAATCTGCCACTCTCTCTTTATTTGTGCATTTAGTCCATTTATATTCAGCATAATTATTGATAGGTATGAGTTTAGTGCTGTCATTTTGATGTCTTTTTTTGTGGGTTGTTGCCAGTTTCTTTGTTCCACTTAGTTTTCTGTGCTGATTCGTTTTTCTTTGTGTTTTCTTTTCATCTGTTTCATTGTTGTTGATTTTGTGTTTGCTGAGTCTTTATATTTTTCTTGTTTTTTTATTTTGACTTGTAGGATTGTTAGTTTCCTTTGTGGTTACCTTAATATTTACCCCTATTTTTCTAAGTTTATACTTGTCTTTTATTTCTTTATATCGCCTTGACGTCCTCTCCATATGAAAAATCTATGTCTACATTTTTTAAGTCCCTCGTTTTTGTTTTAATGTTGTCATCTTTTACGTATTGACATCTATTTCCCTATTTTCAGTGTTTTAGCTTTGATTTATTTTAGTGACTTCCCTATCTGGGTTAATATCTGGTTGCTCTGTCCTGTATTCTTGTCTTGGGTTGTTGTCTGATGCTATTGATTTTTCTAACCAGAGGACTCTTTTTAGTATTTCTTGTAATTTTGGTTTGGTTTTTGCAAATTCCCTAAACTTCTGTTTATCTGGGAACACCTTAATTTCACCATCATATTTGAGAGACAGTTTTGCTGGATATATAATTCTTGACTGGCAATTTTTTTCCTTCAAGGCTTTATATATGTCATCCCATTGCCTTCTTGCCTGCATGGTTTCTGCTGAGTAGTCCGAGCTTATTCTTATTGACTCTGCTTTGTAGATGACTTTTCATTTTTTGCAGCATAAAAACAACTTTCTCCCCTCAAGTACCTTTCATTCTAATCAGAGAATAAAGAATATTAGGTGTTAAAAAAGAATTGTAGTGCTAAATGGAGAGATTATGTATATCTCAGAAGTTCAGAGGAAGAAGAGCAAAGGGTATTGATAGAGTTATTGAAGCTGTGTGTAAATAGCCAACAAAAAGAGAAAAGAAAAACAGTAGGATTCTTCATCAACATCAACCTCTGAATGTTTTCCATGCTGCAAAACCATCAGAGTCTCTCTAATATGCTATTTCATGTCAAAGCCTAGCTGTCACAGTGAGAGAGTTACACTTTGAACACTCTCTGTGAAACCAGGGGTCGCCAGGAAGTCTACCAAGCACTTCAGTGATGACCACCTGCAAGACCCTCTAGGATATCACTGAATTCCAGGCCTCCATGGGTCTATTAGCCTGTCTGATGAAAAGAAGGAATGTCAGGGCACCTGGTGCTCTGAAGTGTGTTAGTTCTGTCCCCTCAGGCTGACTGGAGTGCTCATCTGCCTTAGTTCTCAACAACTGCAAAGAAGCCCGCATGCCAGGAATGAAATACCTACTGGGTAATGGGGGCTGTCAATTCTAAAAACACTTGTCAGTTTGTACAACTGCCTCTAAGGGTCTGAGTTAATTTTTATCCGTTGTGGTAAAATAGTCCCAACTTTTGCAGCTTCCTTCAGAGTATACTTCAGAATCATTCAGTATGATGCTTTCCTAAGTGAAATCTACCTTTTTAGATTATTATCATACTTTCACTCCTGATGTCTGCTTTTTGGTATATTTTCAGTTTATAAAACAATAGGTAAATAAGTGGATCTCTTAGTATTGGAATTATTTATTTTCAGTAAATACTTATTCAAATACTAAATATACAATGAGTTAAGCACTTACACCTCTGTGTGATGTATGTGACTCTATCAATATAAAACTTCTAATAATAAATTTGGAAGAACAGCAAACACTTCATCATTTCAGATCGTAAGTTATCACTTCGCAAATTTATTTCATTCTATGTATGTATATACTGCTGCTGTTGAGTCAACCTCCAACTCATGGTGACCCCATACACAACGGAATGAAATGCTCCCCAGTCCTGCACCATCCCCATGATCAGTTGAGGATTGGACAAGGTTTTCACTGGCTGATTTTCAGAAGTAGGTTGCCAGGCTTTTCATCCTAGACCATTTTAGTCTGGCAACTACTGAAACTTGTTCAGTATCAGCTACACACAAGCCTCCACTCACAGACAGGTCGTAGCTGTGTGTGAGGTGCACTGGCCGGGAATAGAACCCAGGTCTCCCTCACAGTAGGTGAAAATTCTACCCCTAAACCACTAGTGCCTCATTATATCAATATCTACATGTCTGTCTGTCTACCTACCTACCTACTTACCTACCTTGCATGAATAAATGTTGGCAACTCTAACTCATGCATTACCTTTCAGGGTCATTCAGGTTTTCTGAATAAACACTACCAAAATGACTGCTTGTTAAGCACCATTTTGTTCCCATTAACTTAAAATAAAAAATAAAATTTCATTGGACAAATGGAAGATTTTTTTTAAAATCTTTCAGTTTTAGAGGTGGGAAGTTTCTTTAGAGATTACCTAAATTTTACCCCTGAGAAAAGGACCACAGACTTGGCATAACTTGCTAACAATTATAAAGCTACTGAGAGTCAGAGCTGGAACTGAAATCCTGATTCTTATTCAATGTTCTTTTCATAATACATACAGATATTTCAAACGTTATCTACATATTGCTGCTCTCTAGCATATGCAATAAAGACTGAATGTAGACCAACAACCATAAACAGGGAATAAGTAATTACCGGTCAAGTTATTAATTTGGATTCTATTATGTGACAACTGTAATTTTGTAGAATAGTGAGACTGAGACCTTTATAGTAATGATAACAAGGTGGGTTTGAGTTACAAATTGGCAGCAATAGCAATGACAATAAGAAACTAAACAGCACACTGTTACAGCAGAGTGTGCATAAATATGGCTCTAATAATGACTCAGTGACAAAATCCCCAGTTTTTCCAAATTCAGTTTGACCTCCAACCTCTTTAGTTTGTTGACATATGCGAACAATACATACACACACACACACACACACACACACATGCACAAAAGGTGTTAGAAAACTTTCCTATCATATTCCTTTAATAAGTTTGGTGTCTTATAAAGTATGTGCAAGCACCTCACAAAATCCACTAGGAAAATACCTCATAGCAGTACTTTACTGACTAAAAGTGGACTCAGATTCCCCTCAGATATTCCACGAAAACACAGCAGACTCTGATTCTCCTCTGGGGCAGAGCTCTGTCACTCCCACCCCTTTCACGAAGGAGTATGCATGTTCTGGGTGTTGTGCAAGAAACTTTGTCAAAACAACGTTTTTCTTCATACATCTCTTCTTCTCCATCCAGGTAAGAAGCTACAGAGTAATATGGTGGATAATAAGTAGACAGAATCAAAGAAGTCATTCATCTGTGTGAGGGGCTGCTTTGCTCACTTAGTCAGCAACAATAAACCACAGCCAGGCTTTAGAATGAAACACACGCCTCCTCCCAAGCCCATCACACACACACACAGACACTCACACACCAAGGAGAGGTTTAATATCTGTATTTTTTTTTCTTTCCAAAAAAAGATGGGGGTGGGCAAGAAAGAGCATCTTTCACATTCTGCATTTTCAGAGTAAGTATCCGACACGACTTGCCATGATAACTAAATTTATTATTAACTGTGTATTTCATGATGTTAGTGACAATATGTTAATGTGATTTTTCACGTCCTCCTGCAGTGAACAGATGGCTCCTTTTACTTTACTTTCCACATCAAGTGTGATTATTTCTTGGTGCCAAAAGCCACCTGCCGCTCCTCGGTCTCCAGTCTAATTTTTTATGTTGGTAAAACACAGCAGGACTTGTTATCAGTTGGATAGCATCTTAATAAAAGGAGACATGCCAACATATTGACATCATGTTCAAGGGGAAATTTCAGCCCCTTCAAACCTTTAGCCCTCTTTCCTTACCCCCATTCAAAAAGTAAGGGAGGAAAATAAAAAATAAATTAATGCAAAGATCCCATCAGTTTCAAGATGTTTGATTACAATTGTTGGGCCTAGAGCCAAGATGCTGAATTGCCTTCCCTTTGTTCCTAAACCCAAGCACCTCACTCAGGGCTCTAATCTTTCGTCCTGTGTAATGATAATTAGCTGTAACATAGTCCACAGTCAAATGCAAGCAGGAATACATTAACATTGAGATCAGTGTCAGGGCAATTTTCACTGGGAAAATGACAAAGAACACACACACACACAATCAAAAATTTCAAGATTCAAACAGTTATAAAATCACTTTCAGACCCATGAATATTAAATTCACTGGCTTGTCCATCATGGGCGCTTACCTAGAATGCCAAGTCCGTCTCATGTGGATGCAGTGACACCCACAGCCCATGCCTAACAGAGAAAACATGAGTAATAAACCATGGTAGCTTGCTTTAATTTTTCTATTCTTCATTAGAACAAAGAAGTATAGTGCGTTAGGTGATTTGTGGTCCAAGAAGAGGTCTTCTAGGCGATTGGATGGCATAGTTCTCAACAGCTGGTCCAGCACATTTGGGAACAGCGTGTAGAAAAATGCGTCAGTGTTTTGAAGATTACCAACTGTGATGATGCATTGGTCATGACACAGTCTAAAAAAGTCCAGTTTCCTAAACACAAACTATATAGTTGAATGTCCTTACCATTGGGCTGCACACTCTCAAATTCAAGACCAAGATAAGTCCAACTTTGCTGAAATCTAAACTTTCAAAACTCATTCTCACCCTTTAGAGATTAAAAAGCATAGTATTCTCGTATGCCTAAAATTTCTTGTTAAAAGCCAAGGAGTTAAACATGAAGCTGGAGTCTAAGATTTACAAGGTTTATAAAAGAAAAAGAAAATACCTACAATAAAAGTGCAAATATCTTAATAAAAATTATTCACAATTAATGGTTTTCTTGAGATGAACAATTATAACTAGATTATTCTACCACAAAATCTTTCAGCTGGTGTAAACTTGAAAGTGTTTTTTTTAATTCCTTTGAACTGTACTTCCAAACAAAGAAGCCTGTATGAAATAGATCGCTATTAACTGTTGTGCAGCTTGACCAGCTTTTTCTTTATATTTCATTTTTCCAACATTTTATTAAGAAAATTTGCAAACATACAAAATAGTTGAAAGAATTTTACCTCCAACACCATTGTATCTATCACATAAATTTTATAGTAAACACTGTATTACACTAGTTTTTATCATATATCTTTCCATCTATCCATCCCACTACCTATTCTTCCATCTATCTTATTATATTATATTGTAAAGTTAATAAACAATGTCCCATCCAGAAAGTAAAATTAAAATTTTCTTAACTTTATGATAATCACCTAATAAAGTGAGGACTGTATACAGTGGTGCTCATTAATTCATTCAATAAATACTTCTTGAGTTCCTGATTTGGTGTAGGCACTATTCTAGGTGCTAGAGATATAAGATTGAATAAAATGGCCAAGGTCCCTACCTTCATTAAACTTACAAGTTGGTGGGTTTGACGGAGGAAAAAATAACAAGTAAATGACTGGTTCTTTAAAAAAAAGGATATGCACACGAAGGTATGTCAGAACTATAGACAAGAAAATGTAATTGGGACTATTACTAACTTCTGCCACCCATCTGTCAGTCTGCCGTACTGCGGTGGCTCGCATGTTGCTATAACGCTGGAAGCTATGCCACCAGTATTTCAAATACCAACATGGTCACCCATGCTGAACAGATTTCAGCATATCTTCCAGACTAAGACACACTAGGAAGAAAGGTCTGGTGATCTACTTCAGAAAATTAGCCAGTCGAAACTTTTATGGCTCAAAACATAACACTGTTCGGCTTGCTTGCTTTGGACACATCAGGAATGATCAGTTACTAGAGGAGGACATTATGTTTGGTGAAGCAGAGGGCCAATGAGGCTATGGGAGCCCTTAGTGAGTTGGATGGGGACTATAGTCACAATGATGGTCTTGAACTTGCTGGCAATTGTGAGGATAATACAGGACTAGGCATTGTTTCATTCCGTTGTACATAAGGTCATCATGAGTCAGAGCTGACTCGACTGCAGTTAACAGGTTCTTAATTTAGGGGCTGTAATAAGGGCAGGAAGAATGTCTTATGGAACACTATATTATTGCCTAGAGTAGCGGCTGTATATAACAACATCTCAAAACATATTTGTCAAATTGTCAAATGAATGAATAAATCTTAAACTTTACAGTGTGAACATCATTTTAAAGGTTTTAGATTAAGAAATATCTGCACTCTAGAAGAGTAGCCTGAAAGGCAAATAAATAATAATACAAAGGCAATTCTGAAAAAAAATGTTTTGAAGAAAATGTCATGATAGTTTTGGATTATTCTGAATAGTATGTCTACCACTAAAGCATGTACATTTGTACAGAATAAAGTACAAATTTAATAGCAGTTTTCTTGTAAAGTTGAGCACCTTCACAAATAAGGTAGTCCAACAATTATTTCAGAAATACTTAAATTATAATATAGGGAAGCTATTTTAGACTGCCAATTGAAGAATGTTTTGTTGAAATTTTTTAAAAAAATAGAGGAGTTAGTGTAAGTTCTTCAGTTAAAAAAAAAAAAAAACCACATTGTTAGCCTTGGTTAAATCCATCAATAGGTTGTGATTACTCTAAGAAAGCTAAATCAATTGGGTTAATTTTACATTCTAATCTAAATTGGGATATTAATTATCTGATTGTTTAGTGGCTACAATTTATTATCAGTGAGACTAAATATGTAAAACAGTTCTTTATAAACAGAATTGATGACTTTATAAGCAATGTTCTTACATTAAAGGCAAAATGATTAAAGTATTCCCATATTGAAAAACTAACAGGATTGGAAACAATTGTTTGTATATATTGGCGGGAGTAGGGGGGAGGCATAGAGAAAAGCTTCCAGTCAAATCTGCTAAGTACTTGGACAGAAAAAAAAATTAATTTAAAGTAATCTATTTCATGCAGATTTAGCCATAGTTTACCTTACTGGTAGCCATTGCTTTTTAAATTTTTGCCTTAGAAATGCACTGATAAAATTTTACACATTGAACAAAGATATGGCCAGAAAATTTTTTGTGCCATCCTCTGATTTCTATTCTCGACTATTCAAATTCAGTTTGATTGTTACTCTTACTTCTCTGGCTTCATAATTTTCTCTCAAGAGCTAAGCATTAGAGAAACCAAGGTGGCTAGAATGTGTAGGACACAGTACCAGAAAGGAGAGGTCTGCATAGACAGAGAACTCCAAACGTCTTCAGAGGGTGCCCCCTTGAGTATTCAGCTGAGTAGTGATCAGTGCCTATGTGTGAGGAAACTACCTGAGGCTATGAAAGATCCAGACGAAAAGATTAGGGTAACGATGCCCAGTGCTCACTCAGACTGGGGACAGTGACTGTTCCCAAGAGCCAGACTAGAAAACTTCATTTTTCAAGGGGCATTGGGTACAGTATACAGAAGGGTCTCATCACAGTAAAGAGGAATAACTCCTAGACTGAGTGTTGCCCTGATCCCATCTAACAAATCTAAAAAAAAATGACCCAAAAGAATCAAACTGTTTCCAAATAACCACATTCCAGAATAAAACTCAAGAAGATTTATAGGAATACAAAATATCCGGAACCCAGCCAGGTAAATTTCACAACGTCTGGCATTGAATCAGACATGCAAAGAAGTAGGGAAACACAATCTATAATGAGATAAATCAACCAATCAAAACTGAATCGAAACAGACACAGATGTTAGAATTAGGAGAAAATAAAATTAAAACAGTCATTCTAACTGTATTCCATATGTTCAAAAAGTTTAGTAGATATTTTAAAAACCCAAATTGAACTTCTAGGGTTGAAAACTACAATGTGTGAGAGACAAAATACACTGGCTGAAAGTAGCAGCATATTAGACACTGGAGAAAAAAAGATTAGTGAACTTGAAGGCACAGCAATAGAAACTATCCAAAATGGAACACAGAAAGAAAAGAGAGTTAAAATAATAATCAGGGCATTAGTGAGCTGGGAGACAACTTCAAGAAACCTAATATATGTGTTTGGAGTTCCTGAGGGAGATGAGCAGAGGGGGAAAGAGAGAGAGAAAAGGAGAAATAAAATATATTTGAGGAAATAATGACCCCAAGTTTTCCAAATTTGATGCAACCAGTAAACCCATAGATGTTAAGTAGCTCAATGAACCCCAAGCACAGGAAATAAGAAAAAAAAGAAAACTACACCAAAGTTGTAAGTGATAAAACTAACCAAAACTATTAATTAAGAGAAAAACCTTAAAGGCATACAGAGGAAAAAAAAAGACATGATAAAATAAGAATGACAGCAAAGTTTGCATCTGAAACAACGTGACAAAATAGTGAAGCAACAGCTTTAAACTACTGAAATTAAAAAAAAAAAAAAACAACTGCCAACTAGAACTCTATATCCAGAGTAAAAATTCTTAAATATTAAGATGAAATACTTTTCAGACATCTAAAAGCTGGAAGAATTCATCTCTTGCAGACCTGCATTATAAGAAATGTTAAAGGAAATCTTACAAGCAGGAAGAAAATTACGTCAGAAATATAGATCCACACAAAGGAATGCAGAGTAACTTTACTCGGTAACTTCATGCCTAAATACATGATTTTTTTTTTTTTTTTAAATTAAGGTCTTCTTAAATAATTGAGTGGTTGGGATGAGACCTGGGCAGGAACGACTGAGTGAGAAGGTGCGCGGCAGCTACGGTGCAAAGGCTGCCTCACGCTGCCTCGCACTGCCTCCGCGTGCAAAGGCTGCCTCACGCTGCCTCGCACAGCCGCCGCTGCGACTGCGAATGCGGCTCACGCTTCTGACGCTGCTGGCCTGTTCCCTCCCCCCTCCCAACACTGCTGTCACCTGGGAAACCGCCCAAGCGCTGCCGAGCACAAGGGTTTCATGGCAGCCCCGAAGAAAGCAGTTGAGGGACCGTTGGTGGGGGCAGTGGTCCAAGGCACCGACTGCAGTCGCTTTCTGGTTTTCAATTCAAAAACAGCGGAACTACTTACTCATTATCAAGTCGAATTAACACAAGAGTTCCCAAAAGAAGGATGGGTGGAACAAGACCCCAAGGAAATTCTGCAGTCCGTATATGAGTGTATAGAGAAAACATGTGAGAAACTGGACAAGCTTAACATTGATATATCCAACATAAAAGCTATTGGTGTCAGCAATCAGAGGGAGACCACTATAGTCTGGGACAAGTTAACCGGAGAGCCTCTTTACAATGCTGTGGTGTGGCTTGACCTAAGAACCCAGGCTACTGTTGAGAATCTCAGTAAAAAAATACCAGGAAATAATAACTTTGTCAAGTCCAAGACAGGCCTTCCACTTAGCACTTATTTCAGTGCAGTGAAACTTCGTTGGATACTTGACAATGTGAGAAAAGTTCAAAAGGCTGTTGAAGACGGTAGAGCTCTTTTTGGTACAATTGATTCGTGGCTTATCTGGAGTTTAACAGGAGGAGTTAATGGAGGTGTCCACTGTACAGATGTAACAAATGCAAGTAGGACAATGCTTTTCAACATTCATTCTTTGGAATGGGATAAAGAGCTCTGTGAGTTTTTTGAAATTCCAATGGATATTCTTCCAAAAGTCTGGAGTTCTTCTGAGATCTATGGCCAAATGAAAACTGGATCCTTGGAAGGTGTGCCAATATCTGGGTGTTTGGGGGACCAATCTGCTGCATTAGTAGGACAAATGTGCTTCCAGGAAGGACAAGCCAAAAACACATATGGAACAGGCTGTTTCTTACTATGTAATACAGGTCGCAACTGTGTATTTTCTGAACATGGCCTTCTGACCACAGTGGCTTACAAACTAGGCAGAGACAAGCCAGTAATTTATGCATTGGAAGGTTCTGTTGCTATAGCTGGTGCTGCTGTTCACTGGCTAAAAGACAATCTTGGAATTCTAGAGACCTCAGAAGAAATCGAAATACTTGCTAAAGAAGTAGGTACTTCTTACGGCTGTTACTTCATTCCAGCATTTTCAGGGTTATATGCACCTTACTGGGAGCCCAGTGCAAGAGGGATCATCTGTGGTCTCACTCAGTTCACCAATAAATGTCATATTGCTTTTGCTGCATTAGAAGCTATTTGTTTCCAAACCCGAGAGATTTTGGATGCCATGATTCGTGACTGTGGAATTCCATTCAATCATTTGCAGGTAGATGGAAAAATGACTAACAACAAGATTCTTATGCAACTGCAAGCAGACATTCTGCACATTCCAATAGTAAAGCCCTGTATCATTGAAACTACTGCACTAGGAGTCGCCATGGCAGCAGGAGCTGCAGAAGGAGTGGGCGTTTGGAGTCTAGCACCTGAGAATTTGTCAGCCATAGTGATGGAACGGTTTGAACCACAAATCAAGGCCACAGAAAGTGAAATTCGTTATGCCACATGGAAGAGAGCTGTGATGAAGTCAATGGGTTGGGTTACAACTCAGTCTCCTGAAAGTGGTGACCCTAGTATCTTCTCTAGTCTGCCCTTGGGCATTTTTATAGTGAGTAGCATGATAATGTTAATTGGAGCAAGATACATTTCAGGTATCCCATAAAATACCAACTCATGGATTCCCAGGATGCAAGCTTTTTAGCATAAGGAAAGAACCCAGCAATTCTGTCTCTCCATGTGATGATACTATCATAGACTATGATTTTGCTTATAAACCACTTGCTGCATGACCCATGAGAAGTCTCTAAGTAGATCTATAATTTGAAATAAAGAAAACACAGCAGAAAACGCTATAAAAACAAATGGTGTGTTTTTTTAACATCAACAGTTAAAGTTTGGCCACCACCTTGTGGGCTGACCTCCGCCACTGCCATAACATCCTGCCCTATTCCTTCTTAGATGTAGAAATAATTCATGTTCTATACATGGAATCTTTCATCACATGTATTAAAACACTTATGGACCAGAATTTGTTTTATGTTTGATTTTTTTTTTTTTTGTGCTGTACACATACTTGATTAAGAGGTTACTACTAATCTGCTAAAATGAAGAACTTTTTTTTAACAGCCCTCAGAAGTCCTTTTTTCTACATATTAAGCAGACTACAACATATTTATCGACTACTTAATGTTAACATTTAACATTATTAATATTATATACAGTGAAAATTTGGTACTCTCATAGCTTAGATATTTTCCTGAAAAGTATCTGCCAAAATTGAAATTCTTCAGACATTATATATGGTCTTACCAATTATACTAAATGCTGTGTAGGTCTATTAGAGAAGGACACGTTTTTCTTCTTTTCATCTCTCCATTGTATATATACAGTCATGTGCCGCATAACATCCATTTGGGCAATGTTCCATGGCATATACATCCATGGCCCTATGAGATTTTAACAGAGTTCAGAAATTCCCATCAGAGAACAGGAGGTAGTGAACGTAACGATGTAGCAAACACAACAGCTTCCCGCAGGCAACATGTGTATCTCATGTCTCTTGTATACAAAGTGATTGTGCTGCCAGGCATATAATGGTACAGTACATATATAACCTATAACATATATGTCTTGATAGTCATAATAAACACCTATGTTACTGGTTTATGTACATACTGTACTTTCTATCATTATTTTATGTGAACTTTCCCTACTTACAGATACAAAGTTTACTCTAAAACAGTATATGCTTTGACTTGTAGGCAGCAGCGTCCAATCTCATGTATCGTGCATTTCTTGAGTATTGTAGTATTATCTCTCTGTTTAATTTTCTTTCAAAAATATTACCATGAAGTGCATCACAGCTCCCAAACGCAGCAAAACCAGTGCTAGTGATAGCAGCAGCAATAGGCAAAGGAGAAGTATTAATTTGGAAGTGAAAGAAAAGATATCCCATATAGCTTTGTTAAGTATATAATACGGTGTTCCCATAATATCTGAATCACACAACGTCCTATTTCACAGAACTTATCATGGACGTTAAGCAACGAATGACTGTATAATATATTTTGGCTTCATATGTATAGCATACAAGCAGCCCTGGTGGCACATTGGCCAAGTACTCAGCTGCTAACCCAAAGGTCGGTGGTTCAAACCCACCAGCTGCTCCTAGGGATAAAGATATGGCAGTCTGCTTCAGTAAAGATTTACAGCCTTGCAAACCCTACAGTGCAGTTCTACTCTGTCCTTCAGGGTCACTATGAGTCAGAATAGACTCAACGGCAATGGGTTTGGTTTTTTGGGTATAACATCCAGGCCTATATACTTTATATAGAGTAGTCTATTTATAAATTAAAAGCACGTTGTAGTCAGTAGATTGTAACAAAGATGGTCTTGAGTGGACCACTATATATAAAAATATTTTAGGATAAGCAGCTCTTTACATTTTTGGGCAATGAATATACATATTATTTACCAGTGGAAACTTTTTCTTAAAGAGGAAGTTTAAGAAAAATTTAAGTATGCTTTATGTTGATATAAAAAAAGTATTATGACTTCAACTATATCTCTTATACCTCACCTTTTAAAATTATCTTAGCCGTATATATGCTGGTAAAAAGAGAGAAAAACCTGTGGAATGCTGCAGTCAACATTGTTTTCAAAGAAAAGTAAGTGACTATTCAAAAATAATAACAAAGTAGTATGGAATTTAAGTGTATATAAAACAAAACTGTATAACAATAATAACAAAAACATTGGAAGGGGAGAAATGGAAGTATAATCTTGTAAGGCTCATATGCTATATGGAAAATGGTATAATATCACTTGAAGTTAGACTGATAAATTAAAGATGCATATTATAAACCATAAAACATCTTCTAAAATAATAAAATAAATAATAACGATTAAGCCAATTAAGCAGATAAGATAGAATTATTAAAAATGCTTACTTAATCCAAAAGAAGGCAGAAAAGGGATGAAAAAAAGGAACAAACAACAAATGGTAACATAGAAAAGAACAGCAAGATAATTTAATTAACCTTAACCATATTAATAAGATTAAATTAAACGATCTAAATATCCCAGTTGAAGAGCAAAGACTGTCAGATGAGACAGAAAGCAAGATCCAAATACTTAACTGCCTTTGAGAAACATATTACAAATATAAAGAATAAAATCAAAAGTAAAAGAATGGAAAAAGATATACTGACATTAATCAAAATAAAGCTGGAGTGGTTATATTAACATCAGAATGTAAATTTCAAGGCAAAAAATATTGTCAATGATAAAGGTCAATTTGTAATGACCAATGTGTAAATTCTTCAAGGAGGCATAACAATCCTAAATATTTATGCACCTAATAACAGAGCTTTGAAATACATAAAGCAAAGTCTGGTAGAAATGAAAGAAAAAGTAGATAAATGTATAGTCAGAGATTTCAACAACTCTTCCTCAATAATTGATAAAGTAAGTAGACAAAAATTTAGTAAGATATAGATTTGAAAAATATCAAACAACTCGACCTAACTGACCTTTATAGAATATGCCCCCAACAATAAAAGAGTACATTATTGTAAGTGTATATGAAACGTTTACCAAGATAGACCATATTCAGGCCATAAACCAAGCCTCAATAAATTTAAAAGGATCAAGTCATATAAAATTTGTTCTTTAACCACAATGAAATTATAAACCAATTTAAAAAATCCCCAAATATTTGGAAACTTAGTTACAAACTTTTAAATAATACACGAATTAGAAAGGAAAAAAAGAAAATATTTTGGATGGATTAAAAATGAAAACAAAATATATGAAAATTTGTGACTTACTGCTAAAGCAGTATTTAGGAAGAAATGTATAACACTAAAGACCTATATTAGAGGAGAGAAAAGGTCTCAATAGCTTCCGCCTTAAGAAACTTGAATTAGAAGAATAAACCTAAAGTAAGCAGAAGAAAGAAAATAATAAAGATGGCAGCAGTAATCGATAATACAGAAGACAGAAAAACAATAGCAAACATTAATGTAATTCCAAGTTAATTCTATTAGAGTAACAATAAAACTGATAAACCTTTATCAACATAGACTAGGAGAAAAAAAGAGAGAGAGAGAAGATACAATTTAAATATTAGGAATGAGAGCGACATCTTTACAAATTCTAAATATTTTAAAAGGCTAATCAAAATCCCATTGCTGTAGAATCAATTCCGACTCATGGCAACCCTACAGGAAAGAGTAGAATTGCCCCATAGGGTTTCCAAGGTTGTAATCTTCAGGGAAGCAGATTACCAGGTCTTTTATCCCACTGAGCGGCTGCTGGGTTAAACTACAACCTTTCTGTCAGCAGCCGAGTGCTTAACCAGGGCTCTGTTTAAAAGGATAATAATGGAATATTATGAAAACTTTATTCCAAGAAATTTGACAGCTTAGATAAAATGTACAAATTCTTTGGAAAACACAAACTACCAAAACTCATTTAAGAAAAAATATATAACCTGAATAGCCCTATATCGAAGAAATTGAGTGTGTAGTTAAAATATTTTCACAAAGAAAACCATAAGCCCAGATAGCTTCTACCAAACATGTAAAGGAGAAATAATACCCATTCTACACAAAAACTTCTAGAAAACTGAAAAGGAAGGAATGTCTCCAAACTCATTCTATGAGGCCAAGATTACAGCATTACCTTCATACCAACACCAAAGACATTATAAGAAAAACAATTGCAGAGGCTGGGGCAGACATCGCTGTGGCAGCATGCTTGTCTGTTTTCCCATTCTTACCTATTCTGTAATATTCTTTGGACTCGGGCAGACATGCCTCTAGCAGCATATTGTCCACTTCCCACTTTTGTCCTTTTGAATACATGCCGAATAAAACTTTCTTTTTACTTTAAAAAAAAAGAAAAAGAAAAACAATTGCAGGCCAATATCCTTCATAAACATAGATGCAGAAACGCTAAACAGAAATTCAGCAAAATTAACAATACGTAAAAAGAATAAGACATTATGACCAAGTTTATCCCAGAAATGCCAAGCTGCAATAATGAATCAGTGTAATTAAAATACAACTACACACTGATTAGAATAGCTAAAATTACAAGACTGACCATATGAAGTACCAGTGAGAATGTGGAAGAACTGTATCTCTCATACACTGCTGGTGGTAATGTAAACGGGAACAATCATTTTGGAAAACAGTCTGACAGTTTCTTTAAAAATTAAACTTACATCTATCGTATTATGCTAGATATTTACCCAAGAAGAATGAGAACTTAGGTTCATATAATGACTTGTACATGAATAGTCACAGTGCTTTATTTGTTATAGCCAAAAAATGGACACAACACAAATATCTATCAGTGGGTGAATGGATAAACAAACAGTGGTATATCCATACAATGAAATATTCTTCAGCATTAAAAAGAAATTAACTATTGATACACACTACAACACAGATGAATTTCAAAATTATTAAGCTGGATAAAATAAGCCAGATTAAAAAAAAGAAGAAGAAAAAGCATATATACAGTGTATAAAATTCCATTCATATTAAAATTCTAGAAGATGCAAACTATTGTACAGTGACAGAAAGCAGATTAGTGGTTGCCTGGGAACTGGAGGCGGGAGGAAGATGAGGAGTGGGCAGGGAGGAGTAGAAAGGAGGATCCAAAAGGGCACAAACAAAATTTGAGGAGTAATGAATATGTTCATTATATATTAATTGTGGTGATGTTTTCAAGGGTAAATACATACATCATAATCAAACCGAACACTTTAAATATGTACCATTTATTATATGTCAATTATACTTCAATAAAACTTCTTAAAAATAGAGTAAAGCATTATTTTCAAACTCTGAAGGAAGGTAAGCAAATTTTGTTCAAGTAGGTCAATTTTGGCTCTTTTCTGTTATGCACACTGTTGTCTCCTCACTGAATTTACAGTCTGCTAGAACAAGATGTGCCAGTTCCTATCTCTAGCAGGTCCATGAGCTTTATTTGAAGTCATTTGTGTGATTAGGCTGGAGAAGCACATGATAATGTCTAGTCTCATTTAAAACAAATTAATTTCCCATTTCATTTATCTGGTCATAATCCTCAGCCTGGGACACATTGCAAGTGATCTTATAAACAGTCACAAACAAAGATATCCTAAGGAAAGCAAGCTACAAGCCCTGAAACAGCTTCTCATTCTCAAGCCTTCCATATACACTCCTGTGATGATCAGGTTTCCTTTTTCTTTTACCTTTGCCTTTAAAAGTCTCATTTTCATAATTTGGCTAATATGATATTGGTGAATTATAGTACTTTGCCTCAAGGCTATAAAAGAGCTTCTGTATATTCTACTGCAAAATTAGCTAATTAATAATTTCTCTATATTGCCACTAAGCAGAACTGCGTGGTTAAATTATGATGATGGAGTCTCACTGCATGCATGTTATGAAACAGCAAGTTGTCATTTAATGTCAGGCATATGTGTGAGTTCAAGCATGAGCTGGAACACCAACCAGGAATATAGTTCTGATACTATTTTCCAGGGATGCATTCTGTGAATTAAAACAAGTAAGTGGTAGCTGGTGTGGGGTGGGAGGAGGAAGAGAGAAGGGGAGAGAATGATGGAGAGACAGAACAAAGAAGGCTAGGAAGGGAAAGGAATGTTAAAGGTATACAAAGAGAAACAGTAATTGATGAAATTAATTGCAGGGTAAAATGTACTATTAATTTAATTAAAGACACCCTATGTGGTATTCATGTAGAAGCAGCACTAATCGGCTAAATCATTTCTAGCTTAGCTCTAGGAAGGCCAACCAAATACACTGCACTTAAAGAGATAAGTGTCTCCCCCTCCCCACCTGACACAGAATTCTGAACTATTATCTGTTGGTGCCTGATTTCTGGGACTTATATTATCATTTTGATATTAATACCTATAAGCCTGCAGGAAAGCTCTTGTTTCATTCACAGTAAACCCTTGCTCCCAGTGCATGAGTCTAAACGTTACATTAAACGATCCCCCATTTAGATGGACCATTATGCAGCAATTCTATGACTGTTAGATATGGAAAATTTGCTTTGGTGCCTTTTGTTTTTAATCATCTGAACTAATAAGATACCCTAGAGTAATCTTCTAGCAAAGTCTAGAATAAATAAAATCATCTCAGTCAGTCGCCTACTTTAACCTTTCATTGAAATGACAGCTCTATAGTCCATTCTCATTATTTCAATCAAAACAAAGTGAATAAACTTAATATTTAAATATCCCTCAGAGTTTCCATCAACAACCTTTACAGCCTGATTTATTTGAGCCTTGGAAAAATTGCATGTGATCCTCGTCCTCTGTGTGTTTAGCATATATTATAGTTCATTATCAACTTTCAAAAAACAGATTTATTTTAGAAAAAGAAAAGAAGGCCTTGACCTTTGACTGGAACAAAGTAGAAGACAGTAAGACTATGTTCATCATCTTATATTAAAGTATTCCTCAATGAACTTCAAGGAGCCCTGGTGGCACAGTGGTTAAAGAGCCAGCTGCTAACTGAAAGTTGGCGGTTTGAACCCACTAGCTGCCCGCAGAAGAAAGATGTGGCAGTCTGCTTCTGTAAAGTTTTAGAGCCTTGGAAACCCCATGGGGCAGCTCTACTCCGTCCTATGAGGTCACTATGAGTCAGAATTGACTCGACGGCAAAGGGTTTGTTTTTTTATGTTTGTTTCCCTATAGATATGGCTTCAGCAATATGACCAGAGCAGTGGATGAGTGGACACCCTGGAGCAGGAGGCCTTTAAGGTCTCTTTCTTTTTCTCTCTCTGGTTGCAAGATAAATTTGTCAGCCCTCAAATGTATTCACTGAATCAACTAACTGATCACTCCTTCCCAAATCTATTTCAAATAGGCCATGGCTATCTACCATTAACAAGCATTGGTTTGGAGGTTCAGTGGTACAATGCATAACTTCCATGCAGGAGACCAGGGTTTGATTTCTGTCCAATGCACCTCATGTGTAGCCACCACCCATCCACCTGTGGGGGCTTATAGGTTGCTAAGATGCTGAACAGGTTTCAGTAGAGCTTCCAGACAGACGGACTAGTGATGCCTAGTGATCTACTTCAGAAAATCAGCCAATACAAACCCTATGGATCACAACAGTCTGATCAGCAACTGATCATGGGGATGACCCAGGACTGGACAGTGTTTTGTTCCATTGGGAACAACCCAACGGCAGTCAACAACAACATCTACCATTAGTTTAGTTTCAAAATTGAGAACACTGAAAAAAAAACAAGAAAATCCTTTTCATAATCCAAAAAATGTATACCTTTAGAATCTGAAGATGAGTCGCCTGGGGAATATAATTTTGGGGGGGGTATAATTAATCTCATAGAATTTAGTGTTCTTGAAAAACAATATTATCACAGAAAATTCCAAGAAATACTTCAATTATGTCAGAAAAGGCTGGAGTTGGAAAGGGCCTTAGAGACAATCTAGTCCAACATCATCTAATGCAAAGTAGTAAGTGAAAAATTTAAATCACTTACTAGATATCATAAAAAAGCATTTGGGAACAAGAATAAAATCCAACTTTTTAGATTCTAATGTTCCTTAAGTTTCAAACAACTGATAGCACTTTATTTGAACTTTGTCTATCCCAAAAGATTCTTTTACAGGATGAAAAGTAAAGGTAGTAATACCTGTTTGTTAGTGGGATTTCTTATGAGACTTGGAGTTATGGCGTGGCCAATGAATAAGTTGGTTCACACACACATACTCATACACAATTTTTATTCCAACTAAGCCAGACATATTCTAGATGATTCTAAATTACAATGAAATCATTCTCTATTTTCCAATGATTTTCTATTCCCCAAAAAATAATGTTTACAGACTCTTTTGGGAATCATTTTCCTAGCCATGAAATATGCCAAAAATTTGGTGGCGAACTTGTAGATGTACCATTCTTATCTAGGTTCAGAGCTTGTCACTTACCTTCATATGACCGATATCATTTCAGACTTACCTAGTTCATGCCTTCATTTCAGAGAGACATGCAAATTTCTTCTTCTTCCTCCCTCTTCCTCCTCCTCCTCGTCTCTTCTTCTTCCTCCTCTTTTTCTTTTCTTCTTTTTCCTGAAACAAATTCATTGGGTTAGATCATATGGTATTTACTACTCGTATTCACAAACATCAAAGGGATGGCAATCTGTTTAATATCCTGCAGATGAACACACACTAAAAAGTGGCATTGACAATTGGGCACTTGCTGCTCACTGGGCAACAAGCAGCCATGTACTAAAGATCTGGCTTTTTGTTCCATAGAGAAGAACGACATTCATTACAGTAGTATCAAAAACAAATTATGTACCAAATGTTTGCCTCAATAAGTACTTGGACCATCATTTATCTATCGTTCATTCATCCCCTCACAGCCTCTACACTTCAGGTGTATTGCTTTCCAATACTTTGCCTGTCTCTATGTATGCTCCTTTCTCATTTGTTTCTATGAGTTCACTACAGTTTTACCTTCTCACACCAGCTCCAATGTGTATTATGATAATTATGAAATGCCTACAAATAAGAGGGACAGAGACAAAAGACATATAATTCTTTTACAAAATATTTCTATCATATCTTATGGTGTTTCATTTGGTCATGTAATCAACATTGTCAATGGAGAACTGGAGGCATTTAATTTTTGTTTCCCAGATCTCAGAGACTATTACAAGAAGATAACCTAAGACTTAGATAGATAAAACTTTAAGTTTAAAACATATACCTAATGAATTTTAGCTAGAAATGTCACCAGTTGCCATCAGAGTAGAACTGTGCTCCACACGGTTTTCAATGACTGACTTTTTGGAAGTGCACAGGGCCTTTCTTCCAAGACACCTCTGGGTGGACTCAAACCTCCAACCTTTTGGTTAGCAGTTGAGCATGTTAAAAATTTGCATCATCCAGGTACTCCAGCTAGAAATTAGAGGTCATACATGTCAAGGGCTTTATTTTAAAAATTCAGAAACTGAGCTCAGAGGAGGTAATGGCCCAAGCTCTCATGGCTAAGAATCCCAGGATTAGAATGCAAGGGAACTTTCTTTTATACCACTGTGCCAACTTTCCTTTGCAAGATTTTTGATTTTAAGAATAAAAATGGTGCTTGTTTTTTTCTAGGATTTCATTTAGAGACATTTAGAAATGCAGTAGTAATTACATAGAATCCTCCCCCCACCCCCACCCCCACCATTCAAAACTATTTTAAGTCCTGGGAAAAGAAGTAACTTAGGAGAACTTAATTTAAAATGTCTCTTCTGTTTCTTTCTCCACATTCACACTCTTTTAGTTCAGGCCATCCTCGTTACCTTTGGCCTGATATTAAACTACAGTAACCTTATTATCCTGTCCCTAGTTTCTCTAATTTATCCTCCACATGACCACCATGGTTCTCCCTCCCTTCCTCTTCCTCTCTCTCTGTCTCTCTCTCTGATTTTAACATAGCTTATTGGTTTTCTTTATATGCCCCAGATCCAGCTTGGGAAGGGCCTCCCCTCAATTCCTCCTGGCCGTCTTATCCCCTGGCAGAGCCTTCCTGGTCACTGGGAGGCACAGAAGGGAAAGGAAGACCCCACCTCCAGCTTCTCCTCCTCTTCTCAAAGCCCTTCTGGTTGTTTTTAAGCAGCGTCTTCTTCCAGTTGTTGCTCATCAGCAGAGAGAGCTTGTAGACTGTCTGTCCTTTTGATATTGCCTCTTGGGTTCTTTGTATTTGAGGATCTGGATGGTCAAGGCAACAGAGGCTTCAAGGAGCTGATGTCCTCAAGGTTTGCTGCATCAGCTGCCCAGGCCTAGCTTTCAGGTACATTTTCCATTTGGCATCTCCAGAGTCTAATCCCCACATTTCAATCTTCTCTGTTTCTGGGATGTTCCGGAGGTCTTGGAGCAGCCTGGATGAAGGAGAGTCATCCTCCTGGCTGGTGTGTTGGCCGACAAGATTCTGGCCAGAGCCTGAGTCCAACTAGAACTCGATGCCCTCCCCCTTGCACTCTGCATAGTGGCTTCTGAGCCCTCTAGACAGACCCATGTTGGGGTGGCAGCGACCAACAGGGTTGTGCGGGCACTGCTCTGTTGACTCAGGTGGGAACCTGCCACAGTACTCTTTCAAAAAGAGAAATCTGATCATTTTACCATATTGCTTTAAAGCTTGTGCTAACTTTACCATTTTCTAGATAAACTAATTAGCATGGCATTTAAGATCCCTTCTAGCCTGCCTTCAACCTATTCTTCTGGTCCTCTAATAAAATACCTAAATGCCTGATCATCTCTCACTGGAACTCAGGTCCTGTGACTTAGAATTCTGTGATCATTTTACCTGCCTTGCAAGTAGGTCTCCCTTGAGGATGTCAAGTTAAAGAGAATCTGTGCACATTTTCTATGCAGCCAAAATTCGAAACATAAAATAAGACTTTGTTCTTTGGGTTAATGAGAGATTGTCATTCATTCGACCTTAAAAAAAATAGATGTTATCTTCATAATTTAGGGATGAACAAGTGGGATTTATGGAGAAATTTAAAGGTCTGAGAAATCTGATTATTAATATACCTGTTTTAGAAATCAATTATTGCATTATAATTTCTCAAAAACTTCTAAGTTACAAGTTGCTTCGGTTTTTAATATTACTCCTCTGTGTTATTTTCATCAATTCTTTTCTCATAACCTGACTGGTTTATTTTAATGATTAATCACATAAGACTCAGACTGATTACTTAATCAAATGTCTTTATTTTAACAAAAACAGCCCTTGATTCGAAACCCTAATGCCCACCACATGTATCACGTAAAAAAAAAAAAAAAAAAATTAGTTATCTTTTAGTCAAAATCACAATTTGTGATTTGTCTTTTTCTGTTTTAGTTAGTTTGAGGCCTAATTTAGTATAGTCAATTCTATGTGAGTTTCCTTGTCTAGTCCTTGGTAACACACTGCTCATCACAGAAGTTTCTGAAGAAAGAGGATTGGTCTTCATAGTAATAGTAATAGTCTCTCATAAAAATAAATTCCCAGCCTTATTTTGGTCAAATAACTCAGTTTATCAATGAGTCACTCCATAATGTTCATTAGGTTTCTCCCACACTAGTCACCATGGTGAATATAAAAATAGAAATTATGTGGTACCTGCCTTCCAAGACTTTATGATCTAATAGAGGCAATAAGCCATATACATAAATGACCGTGAAGTAGCAATATTTGAAAAATATTATATAATGAGTATAGAATTAATTAATCGATTAATTAATGTGCAAATGAGTGAGTTGTTTAGCAGTAAATGGTACAGGAGAGAAAAGATACTTGTATCTAGAATTAAAAGGAAATGTTTTATAATGGCAGTGGTTATGAACCAGATTGCTAAAATGGCTAGGATACCAATAACGGAAGATGGAGAGGTGAAAATAAACTTAATTGTGGGAAATGATATGAGTAATAACATCAGAGGCAAGTTCTGGAGTTTATAACCTTGTCAGTTTAAACAAAGCAGATAATGTTGGAGAGAAATGGGAAACAGAAGTTGGAGCCAGATTTTGAAGATCTTTGAATGTCTGGTTAAGAACACTGGTCTTTTTTGCTGTAGAGAATAGGGCTTCTTGCAAGGTTTATATTGAAGTGAGTTATATGATAAAAACTCCACATCTGTGCCTCTTTGGTGGCTTCTATTACTGAGAGAGAGCAGTAACAGTTAAGAGCATGAACTCTGGAACTAGACTGCTGGCCCCAGATCTGGGCTCTGCCATTTAATATGTGACATTTGGTAAGTTACTTAACCTATCTGTGCTTCAATTTCAACTCTAAAATGAAGAATTATTATTGTGAGAGTAAATGAGTTAATGTATGTAAAATGCTTACATTAGTTCCTAGAAGTTGGTAAGCTCCTTGTAAGAGTTTACTATTATTATCTATGTTATTACTACTCCGAACAGGATATAAAGAAAGAATAAGAGCTGGGCGAGTCTCTGGTTTCTAAACCTTTCTAATTGAATCTCAGAAGAGTTCCTAAAGAAAATTACAGTCATACACCACAAGTTTAATTATGTGTACTGTAAGCACAGTCCTATAAACTAAGCCATTGATTGACAACCTTGATAATAGTTCTGTTTACCCTTTTGTCATCAGGAACATGTGGAAAGTATAACTGAAAAGAGTGGAAAGAGAAGTTAATATAATCTACTTATTTCTAGGTCATGGAAACAGTAAAAAAAAAAAAATGCTTTACTTTTCTGTGGTTATCAACCACACAGAGGTGACATAAGTAACTTCTAGTACCACGTCATAGATCACACCTCTTATGTAACAAAGAACTACAAATAATCATTATGCTGACAATTTCAAAATAGAGTATTACCTCCTCTCCAAATCCACATACAGAGCGCTGGTGGTACAGTGGTTAAGAGCTCGGCTGCCAACCAAAAGGTTGGCAGTTCAAATCCACCAGCCACTCCTTGGAAACCCTATAGGGCAGTTCTACTCTGTCCTACAGGGTCGCTATGAGTTGGAATTGACTTGACAGCAATGAGTTTTGGTTTAAATCCATATACACCTCTTGTCATTATACAAATTCCCTACTCCTCAAATCACAAGGTTCAAGGACATTTTGCTTTCAATAGGCTATTTAAGACAATAATGCCCAAGAAACATGATAATGTTTACCGCCCTGAAAATTTTTGAAGCCAGTAATCTATAATCCAAGTGAAATTCTCTTACCACCTCTATACTATATCAGTGTAGTGGTTTAATTGATTTGGTATAAAATATGGCTAGATTACGAACAGAGAACAAAGAAGAAGAGATATTAAATGATCCATGGCAGAATACTCATTAAACTGTCCCAAAAGAAATCCTAGAACATAAGGTTTGCTTTGCTAGTTCAATTATTCCTGTCTTCTTTTCTAGGAAAACATATCCCAATAATAAAGAACTTACTTTTTATGTGCTGAAATATACTCTCTAAAGTATGCCTTTAAATATGGTATATTATCCATAAAACAATAGTTCCAAATTTCAGTATTCTTTGCTATTAAATCTGAAATAATGTACATTTTAGTTTCCAGAATCTTTAAGAGCTTGATGAGAGATTTTTTCACCACAGAGAGCTTTAAGCCGTTCTCCCTGACCATGTCTGCTCCCTTTCTCATGTCTCCTGAAAAAAATGGGCAAGATCCCAAGTGTGGCTCTGAAATTGTTGCTTTGTAAAGATATCCATCTGTTCATTGTCTTCCTAGTCATATCTGACTGAGTTTGGGATGTCCAAACACATTTTGGTTATTGTCAACATTACAGAGCCAAGAACTCTTTGGACAAGTAAACTGCATTGCCTTATGTGTCCTCAAAACAATTACCCATGCCTGGATACAGAACTTTTATTAGTAGGTATAATGTGGAACACTCAGAAGGAACAAAATGCATTTGTATTAGGCCTGCTATCAAAAGACCATCTTAAAGGTGAATACTAGGTGACAAAATACAAAACTAGTCAAATGTGCAATGAATGCAGCATTTTAAACTTGACCTTTCGTAATGGGCGGGTATTTCAGAGATTATTATTTTTCATACATGTTTTCAACAGTTTATCTTTTTTATCTTTTTCTTGATAAAAATATGTGAGATTAAACAGAATATATAAGCTATATGAAAGGCATAATTCTTGTTTATTCTTTTCTAGGTTGTAACTACAGTGCTAATTAAAAAAATACAACAAAATAAATTGTTGAGCTAGAGCATTGTTCTGAGCGACTCTAGACGGAATCGACTTGAAGGCAATGGGTTTTTGGGTAGAGGGTTGTTATACATATTTTTTTAATGGATGAACATGGACATGAATTTCATTGTTTTCATTCCTGGAGGATCTTCTGGATCAATCTTGAGTTATAACTTGCTGCTGAGTTGCTATCTCTTAAAGCAGAAATATTTATAAAAATGAGTACATTTTTTGATAAGTACTTGTATTTTTCACAAATAGAAAATTCTACAGATTTTCAAATAAATCCAAATATCCATAGGACAAAAAACTTGAGATTGTGTTACTCTAGCACTAGATTCATTAATCCAACTTTTTTTTTTTTTTTTGAGTGTTCACTATGCAACATGTATCATACCAGCTAGGCAATGGAAATACAAAGATGAATAAGATACCCTGCCTTTGAAGAATTCAGTTTTGTGGCATAGGCAAACAAACATGAAAAAGTGACAGGGCTTTGAGGTTGGATGAACCCTTGAGACTATTGCCCTGAGATAATCTTTAAAACTTAAACCAAAAATATTCCCTGGAGTCTTCTTAAAACCAAACAATAGCTTATCTTAACTATGTAAGTAAAGAATGTCTGCCTTGAGCCTTGTGCTCTTTTAAGATCTATCTATATGGGAGAAAATTGACAACAGCAACTCAAAAGATTAGACAGGAAACTTAGGGGCAGAGATATGTTAATGGGGGAGCAACAACTTAGAAAACTCTAGGAAGGATGTCATCAATGTCACTGAACTGTACATGTAGAAATTGTTGAATTGGTGTATGTTCTGCTGTGTATATTCTCAACAACAACAAAAATAAAATAAACTATATTTTTAAAAAACTGATAAGTAATTCCTCCAGAATACATCAGGGTGGGAATAAAACCAAATATAATAACAAATGTTACTTCTTGGAGATGTCATAAAATGCCATCTCCCCAAGCTCTTAGCCTCTGGTCATTGTGGGCTGCCCCAGCCTTTACACTGAGGCATTGCCTTAGAGCAAAAGCAGTGATGGGTGTTCTAGTCACAACAATGCCATTTGTTTTGCTCAATGTTCTTTATACAAGCTTGCCTATACTCCTTCTTCTATAGGCAAGCATCCTCTGCACTACTGGGAACAGAACAACCACAAGGTTTCTTTTCCTCTCCTTGTCCAAAAAACATTTAAAAATAGTAATGCCCAACCCCATTCCCAGGATTTAATTCGTAGACAATTTTTTTTTTTTAATTATGGAAGTGATTCTAACCTGCATGTCAGGGTTGAGAAATGCTGCCCTAAGGGACTTGCCACTAGGAGAAATCTCTTGACCTAAGTAATCAGTACAGCCTGCATTCAATCATCAACTCTTGGACCATGAATAGTTGAAAGGACTTGCAAGTCTTGCCATTGCATTTCCTGCTTTTGGACTCTGAAAGTGTTTCTCTACAGGGCAGGAAAGAAAGTGGGTGAGAAGCCCAAACATTCCTCATATCTCCTAAAAGGAAGGGAATTATTCTTATCTCTCCCTAATTTCCAGTACTCCATAGGAGAAGTCCATCCCAAGTAGATTTAGGCAATTGCTCAGTTATGTCAGCAAATAAATCCAGGTTTTGCTTAAGCCATTGATCTGGGAATTCTATCACATCCAACTGAAAAGACTTCTGACTAATATAACCTTCTCCCCAGGCTGAATTATGTGCTACCTGTTCCAGGTTCCCATAAAATGTTGTACACTTCTTTAGGATCAATTAACAAAATATGACTTAAATATGTGTTTATTGTCAATTAGACCATAAACTTCTTTAAGGTAGGAGCTGTCTTACTTCTTTTTTGTTTTTTCTTTTTTGTTGCAATCTAGTAATGTTCAGCAGAGAATAGGTGTTCAACTTAAAAAATAAATGAGTAAAACATGCTGGATGAGTAAAAAAATGATTATTTTCCTAGTCATATTTGCAGTTTTAAAATACTTTCTTCAACAGAAATAATATCCAGAACCCTAAAATGGTTCCAAAAAGGCACTGTTTTACTTAAAAATTAAAAAATAATATTAATATTGTTGAACACATTAACAATGGATCTTATATGCTGTTTAGCTGTCCCAATCCACTATGCCCTTTATTACATCCTAGAACCTAATGCCTGTCAGAAAGTTAGCAGTATTTTAAATCAAGTATGAGGCATAGTAAAAAATCTCAGACTAGAATTCTGAAGGCAGCAACTTTTACTCAGTGTACCACTGTTTTTAAAAATTGTACCTATCACCAAATAAGTCTTATGTTAGTCTTCCTCAATTTAAAGCTAAAGAGTCAATGAAATTACTCAAAGTTTGACCAACTATAGAACAGAATAAAGTTGGTTATATGAGTTATTGTTTTTTTTTTTTTTTGGGGGGGGGGTCTGTATTTATTTTTGTCTAAATTTCTTTGATTCAAGATATAACATATTTCCTTAATAGAATACTTTGTGATTATATTACATTACCACTGAGTATAAAAGCATCGTATTTGGAAAAAATCAATATTACCTGATAAAGCTGGAGCTATTGAACATTAGGAGGGGTCTTTTCTGCAATTTAAACTTCAAAAGTGTAAATTCTGCCAATAAATAAACTACGAGAAAAATCTTGTGTGCCCCACTGTGACATCACTCTCCTGAGGAAATTATAACAAACTCTCAGAATGCCAGGTACATTCATGTACGGTGTGGACAATAATTTGAACAAATAGACAAGCTCTGAGAATAACACAGAATACTCTTATCTTTGCTTCATTTGCCTAGAAAATTCTAATGTAATGAGTATTAGCCAATTTTAGGTAATCTAGAGCTAGCATTTTGCAATTACATTTTAAATTTATCCTGGATTTAGACACTTTTGAGAAAATCAGACTGAAAACAAATGTATTCTGGTAAAGACTTAAATCTCAAGGAAAGTAAAATATTCATATATCAGCCTAGCCAATATTTGTGTTACTGATTGTTTTATTAAAATTGATAGAACAATAGGTGACATTTTAGTGTATTTTTTCATGTAGTTTTCTCCCTTTTTTTTAAACAGTGGAATGTATTACTTTTTATAATAATATGTACTTTTACAGTACTATGTATTACTTTTTTTAGTTAAAATAAAATTGACAGAAGTAATAAAATATTACAAACTTTGGGGAGGAAGGCAAATAAAGACACTAGAACAAACTCAATAGTTTTCTTCCAAAACATGATCCTTTTGCAGAGTTTTCTGTCTATCTCAGTGAATGGTGTCACCAGCCAGTCCTAGAATCCAGAAACCTAGAGTCCTCTTTGACACCTCTCTCTTCCTTACTGCATACCTCCTCACCCTCTGGACCACATTCATGTTATCAAGAAGTCCTGCCTATCTTAAATCCTATACATTTCTTGAATCCATTCACATTTTTCCTGTTCCACTACCAGTATCCTCATTCGAGCCACCACTGTTTATTTGGATATTTAATAGCATCATAACTATTGTCCCCTCATTCTTCCAGGCCCTCTCCATACTACTCTGCAGTTTAGAGCCAGACTGATCTGCATTTTAAAATACAATTTCAGTCATGTCTCTTCTCTCCTTTTTCACTATTTTTAGATAAATACCAAGAACATCAACACGGGTTTTAAGGCTCAGTGTGGTCCGGTCCCTTCTCATTTCTCACCTAGAGCTCCCTCATTCTCTGTGTTCTAGACACATGGTCTTCTTTTAATTTCTGGAACATGATCTCTGCCTATAGTGTTTAACTATGTGTTTGAACCCATGTGCAGCACAGTACCTGGTACAGACTAGCAGGCAATAAATGTTTTGGTGAATTTGCAGGATGGGTGAATATTCGAATGAATGAAGTATGATCTTGCAGGACAATGTATTACTGGATGGATATTTAGTACTAGAACTCCTGCTCTGCCGTGCAAAATACATACTTTATTTTTCTCTTTTTTTCAAGAAATAAGCCACCAGTCAACACCATTACATAATATGTAAACAACTCATATTACACCTCAAAGCTATAGTCCTTTAATTTTCATGATGAGGAAAATTCACCTGCATTGTGATTAGAAATAAAAGGCTACTTTATTTGTCATATACATTAATTAAAATGTAATTCACTCATAGTTTTAATCTATAAATATATTTAAATTGAGGATGTTAAATAAAAATTCTTATACAGAAAAATTCACATTTTGACTGAGAAAAGCACAGATGCATTTGAGAGTAAAAATAACTTCAATAACAATTTCTTTGAAAGAATACAATTTTAAGATAAATGTGTGGTTCAGGCTGTTTTCTGAATGGAATGTTGAATTGATTCTGAATTGAGAGTTCTAACTTATTTAATCTGGTCATTGTATCCTATGATTCAGTAGATGGAAACTAGATTGTTTAGATGAAGGAGAATTAGAAGAAGGGTAAGTATCTAATGTGAACTAAACAATGTATTAAGGATTTAATATATGTTATCTCTCGTAATCCTTACCATGACCTGGAGGGTTAGTTACCTACCCTAATCTCCATTTACTGTTAGAAAACAGTCTGGAGGTTATACAACTATTAAGGGGCAGAAATAGTATTTGTCTGACTCTGAAGGTACCTTTTGATTTCCTGTGATTAATTGCAGAGTTCCCCTTCTCATTGTTTCTCCTCAATAACCACATTGTTTGTTAGCTGCCGTTGAATTGGCTCTGACTCATGGTAGCCTTATGTATAACAGAAGGAAACGTTGCTTGGTCCTGTGGCTTCTTCAGCACTGTATCAGACAATGTTCTGATAACCCCCATAGGTCATTCTTGTCTTCTGGGATCGTTTTCCAATACAACATTTCAAATTACTGTCTTCTCCTAACTCTTATTATGGACTTTCTTTTAGTATTGTCTTGATGGAGTCATTAATTTCATTTCTGTCATTCCCTGAACGAGACAATTCATTAAAGATCAATCATTGACTTAAAAGTCTTTTTACTTCTTGAAATTTCTCATTCATCTGAATAGTAAATGTTGAAATTTGAGGATTATGATTTGATCAAATATATTTGCTATGACAATACTCCTATACATCTTCTGTGACATGTCTCCTTAATATGTTTAATAGACTCTCCAAAGACTGTATGTTAAAGGCACATTTCTGAGCTAGTCACCAAGTTTCCTGTTTTATAACCTAGACTTCATAAAATAAAATTTAAATTCTAAAAGAAATTTCTTTAAAACCAAAAGTTTATAATAAAAAAAAATTTGAGTAAAGAGTAAAAATTCATAGCGTCTTCTATACAGTATTGTCTTAGTTATCCAGTGCTGATTACAACAGAAATACCACAAGTAGATGGCTTTAACAAAGAGAAATTTATTCTCTCACAGTTTAGGGGGCTAGAAGTCCATATTCAGAGTGCCAGCTCTAGGGGAAGGCTTTCTCTCTCTGTCCGTTCTGTGGGAAAGCCCTTGTCATCAATCTTCCCTTGATCTAGGAACTTCCCAGCACAAGAACCTTGGGTCCACAGACTTGCTCTACTCTCGATGCTGCTTTCTTGGTGGTATGAGGTCCCTCTCTCTCTGCTTGCTTCTCTCTTTTGAATCTCAGAAGAGATTGACTCAAGATACAACCTGATCTTGCAGATTATGTCCTGCCACGTTAACATAATTGCCTCTATTCCTGTCTCATTAACATCCTAGAGGTAGGATTTACAACACATAGGAAAATCACATCAGATGAAAAAATGGTGTATAATTACACAACACTGGGAATCATGGCCTAACCAAGTTGACACACATTTTTGGGGGACACAATTTAATCCATGACAAGTATACATTGCTGGATATACAGATTTTGGTTTAATGTTATTAGCTCAAAGAGATGATTGGCTAATTGTGTTACTTTTCATATGAATAATCTCTAACTTTAGAGACAGTCCAGTTTAAGTTAACCAATTTCTTCATTTAAGATGTAGGCTTCCATTTTATATTTGCCAGTAACTTGCTTCACATTGCCCCACTAGCTGTCTTTCTTTCCATCCTTTATGCAAGAAAGGAAACAAAAAATATTTATTATTTTTTCATGAAGTTTTCCGTCCAAAAATGACTTTAATGTTTTTGAAAAATTGACACGTAATTATTGAAAACATAAACAAATCATCAATTTTTAGGGAGCATTAACCCCATGTCAGTTAAGAGATAGTGAGAGAACTAATTTTATTTAAACGTGGCATCATACTATACATACTATAAGTGTATGAAATTAATTTTATTCGAATTTTAGTGGAAAAATAAAGAGAAATTTAAGAGACTGATGAAATTCACAACTCCACAACAAAACATTTCAATTTCCTAGAAATACCATACTATCCAGTAATATATATCCTAGAGAAATAAGAGCTGTTGCATGAATAGACATATACATACCCATGTTCATTGCAGCATTTTTCACAATACTAAAAAAGATGGAAACAACCTAAGAGCCCATCAAGAGATGAATGGATAAACAAATTATGGTACCAGGCATTCAATGGAATACCAGGCAGCAATAAAGAACAATAATGAATCCTTGAAACATCTCACAACATGGATGAATCTGGAATGACATTACATTAAGTAAAGTAAGTCAATCATAAAAGAACAAATATTGTATGACACCACTATTATAAAAACTTAAGGAAAAGGTTTACACACAGAAACAATCTTCTTTTTATTCATTCTATTTTATTATTGTACTTTAAGTGAAAGTTTACAATTCAAGTTAGTCTCTCATACAAAAATTTATACATACATGGTTATGTGATCCTAATTGCTCTCCCTATACTGTGACAGCACACTCCTCCTTTCCACCCCTGATTCCTCATGTCCATTCAAGCAGCTCCTAACCTTCTCTGCCTTCTCATCTAACCTCTATACAAAAGCTGCCCATTTAGTCTCATCTATCTACTTGAGCTAAGAAGGACACTCTTCACGACTATCATTTTATGTCCCATAATCTTTGACTGAAGAGTTGGCAGCAGGAATTGTTTTAGTGCTGGGTTGACAGAGAGTCTGGGGGCCACACTCTCTGGGATACCTCCAGTCTCAATCAGACCATTAAGTCTGTTTTTTTTTTTACTAGAATTTGAGTTCTGCACCCAACTTTTCTCCTGCTCCAACAGGGACTCTCTGTTGTGTTCCCTGTCAAAGTGGTCATTGGTGGTAGCCGGGCACCATCTAGTTCTTCTGGTCTCAGGCTGATGCAGTCTCCAGTTTATGTGGCCCTTTCTGTCTCTTGGGCTAATGCTTTCCTTGTGACTTTGGTGTTCTTCATTCTCCTTTACTCCAAGTGGGTCGGAACCAATTGATGCATCTTAGATGGCCACTCACTAGCTTTTAAGACCCCAGACGCCACTCTCCAAAGTGAGATGCAGAACATTTTCTTAATAAACTTTGTTATGCCAGTTGACCTACATGTCCCCTGAAAGCATGCTCCCCAGACCAACACCCCTGCTACTCTGTCCCTTGAAGTGTTTGGTTGTATTCAGGAAACTTCTTAGCTTTTGTTTAGTCCAGCTGTGCTAACTTCCCCTGTAGGGTGTGCTGTCCTTCCCTTTACCTAAGATAATTCTTGTCTACTATTTAGTTAGTGAATAACCCTCACCGTCCCTCCCCACCCTTGTAACCATCAGAGAATGTTTTCTTCTGTGTTTAAACCTTTTCTTGAGTTCTTATAATAGTGGTCTTATACGATATTTGTTCTTTTGCAACTGACTAAATTCACTCAGCATAATGCCCTCCAGATTCCTCCATGTTATAAGATGTTTCATGGATTCATCATTGTTCTTTATGGTTGCGTAGCATTCCATTGTGTGAATATACCATAATTTGTTTATCCATTCGTGTTTTGATGGGCACCTAGGTTGTTTCTATCTTTTTGCTATTGTGAACAGTACTGCAGTGAACAGGGGTGTGCATATATCTATCTATTCATGTGACGGCTCTTATTTCTCTAGGATATACTCCAAGGAGCAGGATTGCTGGATCATACGGTACTTCTATTTCTAACTTTTTAAGGAAGCACCAAATTGATTTCCAAAGTGGTTGTACCATTTTACATTCCCACCAACAGTGTATAAGTGTTCCAGTCTCTCCACAACCTCTCCAACATTTATTATTTTGTGTTTTTTGGATTAATGCTAGCCTTGTTGGGGTAAGATGGTATCTAACTGTAGTTTTGATTTGCATTTCTCTAATAGCTAATGATCATGAGCATTTCTTCATGTGTCTGTTAGCTGCCTGAATGTCTTCTTTGGTGAAGTGCCTGTTCATATCCTTTGCCCATCTTTTAATTGTGTTATTTGTCTTCTTGTTGTTGAGGTTTTGCATTATCTTGTAGGTTTTAGAGATTAGACGCTGATCAGTTTTGTCATAGCCAAAAATTTTTCCCAGTCTGTAGATTGTCTTTTGACTCTTTTGGTGAAGTCTTTTGATGAACATAAGTGTTTATTTTTAGGAGTTCCCAGTTACCTAGTTTCTCTTCTGGTGTTTGTGCATTGTTACTTATAATTTGTATTCTGTTTATGCCGTGTATTAGGGTTCCTAACATTGTACCTATTTTTTCTTCCATGATCTTTCTCGTTTTTGATTTTATATTTAGTTCTTTGATCCATTTTGAGTTAGTTTTTGTGCACAGTGTGAGGTATGGGTCTTGTTTCAGTTTTCTGCAGATGGATATCCAGTTATGCCAGCACCATTGGTTAAAGAGACTGTGCTTTCCCCAATTTACGCACTTTGGGCCTTTGTCAAATATCAGCTGCTCATAGGTGGATGAATTTATGTCTGGATTCTCAATTCTGTTCCATTGGTCAATGTATCTGTTGTACCAGTACCAGGCTGCTTTGACTACCGTGGCATTATAATAGGTTCCAAAATCAGGTAGTGTATGGCCTCCCACTTTGTTCTTGTTCTTAAGTAATACCTCACTTATCTGGGGCCTCTTCCCTTTCCATACGAAGTTGGTGATTTGTTTCTCCATTTCATTAAAAAATGCCATTGAAATTTGGATCGGGATTGCATTGTATCTGTAGATTGCTTTGGGTAGAACTGACATTTTCACAATGTTGAGTCTTCCTATCCATGAGCAAGGTATATTTTTCCGCTTATGCAGGTCTCTTTTGGTCTCTTGCAGTAGTATCTTGTAGTTTTCATTGTATAGGTCTTTTACATCTCTGATTAGATTTATTTCTAAGTATTTTATCTTCTTGGAGGCTATTGTAAATGGTATTGACTTGGTGATTTCCTCTTGGAAGTTCTCTTTGTTGGTGTAGAGGAATCCAACTGATTTTTGCATGTTTATCTCATATCCTGATAGTTTGCTGAAATCTTCTATTAGTTCCAGTAGTTTTCTTGTGGATTCTTTGGGGTTTTCTGTGTATAAGATCATATCATCTGCAAATAGGGATACTTTTACTTTTTCTTTATCAGTTTGAATGACATTTATTTCTTTTCTAGCCTGATTGCTCTGGTTAGGACCTCCAGCACAATGCTGAAGAAGAGTGTGATAAAGGGCATCCTTGTCTGGTTCCCATTTTCAAGGGGAATGCTTTCAGACTCTCTCCATTTAGGATGATGCTGGCTGTTGGCTTTGTATAAACGCCCTTAATTATGTTGAGGAATTTCCCTTCTATTCCTATTTTGTTGAGAGTTTTTATCATGAACGGGTGTTGGACTTCGTCAAATGCCTTTTCTACTTCAATTGATAAGATCATGTGTTTCTTATCTTTTGTTTTATTAATGTGATGGATAACATTGATTGTTTTTCTAATGTTGAACCATCCCTGCATACCTGGTATAAATCCCACTTGATCATGGTGAATTTTTTTTTTGATATGTTGCTGAATTCTATTGGCTAGAATTTTGTTAAGGATTTTTGCATCAATGTTCATGAGGGATATTGGTCTGTAATTTTCTTTTTTTGTGGTATCTTTCCCTGGTTTTGGTATCAGGGCTATGCTGGCTTCATAGAATGAGTTTGGGAGTACTCCATCCTTTTCAGAAACAAAAAATCTTTGATGGTTACAATGGAGGGAAGAGGTGAAGAGGGGAAATCATTAACTAGATAGTAGACACGTGTCAACTTTGGTGAAGGGGAGGACAACACACAATATAGGAGAAGTCAGCACAACTGATCAAGCTAAAGTCATAGAAGTTTCTTAGATACATCCAAACAACTTGAGGGATTCAGTTACTGGAGCCAAAGGCTAGGGACCATGGTCTCAGGTGACATCTAAGTCAATTGGCATAACATTGTCCATAAAGACAATGTTTTACAACCTATTTTGGTGAGTAGTGTCTAGGGTCTTAAAAGCTTTCAAGTGGTCATCTCTGTTGTTGTCGTTAGGTGCCGTTGTTGGTTCCAACTCAAAGCAACCTCATGTACAACAAAATGAAGTACTGCCCAGTACTATGCCATCCTCACAATCTTTGCTGTTTGAGCCCATGTTGCAGCTACTGTGTAATCCCTATAGTTGAGGATCTTCCTCTTTTTTGCTGACACTCCACCAAGCATGATGTCCTTCTCCAGGGACTGGTACCTCTTGATAACATGTCCGAAGTACATGAGATGAAGTCTCACCATCCACACTTCCAAGGAGCACTCTGGCTGTACTTCTTCCAAGACAGACTTTTTCGTTCTTCTTGCAGTCCATGGTATGTTCAAAATTCTTCGCCAACACCATAATTCAAAGGCCTCAATTCTTCTTCAATTTCTCTTACTCATTTTCCAGCTTTCACATGCACTTGATACCACTGAAAATACCATGGCTTGAATCAGGTGCACCTTAGTCCTCAAAGTGACATCTTTGCTTTTCAAAACTTTAAACAGGTCTTTTGCAGCAGATTTGCCCAATGCAATACGTCATTTGATTTCTTGACCGCTACTTCCATGGTGATGACTGTGAATCCAAGTAAAATGAAATCCTTGACAACTTCAGTCTTTTCTCTGTTTATCGTGATGTTGCTTATTGGTCCAGTTGTGAGGATTTTTGTTTTCTTTATGTTGAGGTGTAATCCATAGTGAAGGCTGTGTAGCCTTTGATCTTCATCAGTAAGTGCTTCAAGTCCTCTTCAGTTTCAGCAAGCAAGGTTGTGTTATTTGCATATGGCAGATTGTTAATGAGTTTTCCACCAATCCTGATGCCACTTTCTTCTTCACAGTGTCTGGGATCTTAAAGGCATGCGAGCAGCCATCTAAGATACATATATTGGTCCCATCCCATCCAGAGAAAAGGAGAATGAAAAAAACCTAGGACACAAGGAAAATAGTAGTACAAAGGACTAATGGATCACATGAACCACAGCCTCCACCAGCCTGAACCCAGAACTAGATTGTGCATGGCTTCTGCTACTGACCACTCTGATAGGGATCACAATAGAGGGTCCTGGAGAAAGCAGGAGAAAAATGTAAAACAAAATTCAAATTCACAAAAAAAGACGAGACTTACTGATCTTACAGAGGCCAGAGGAACCCCTGAGACTATGACCACTGGATACTCTTCTAACTCAGAACTGAAGCCACTCCCAAAGGCCACCTTTCAGCCAAAGATTAGACAGACCTATAAAACAAACAATACTACACTTGAGGAACATGTTTCTTAGTTCTATCAAGTATACAAGACCAAATGGGCAACACCTACCCAAAAGAAAAATAAGAAGGCAGGAAGGGACAGGAAACCTGGACAAATGGACACAAGGAACCCAGGATGGAAAGGGGGAGAGTGCTGACACATTGCAGGGATTACAATCAACTTCACAAAACAATTTGTGTATAAATTTTTGGACAAAAAACTAATTTGCACTGTAAACTTTCACCTAAAGCACAATAAAATTAAAATATCCAAAAGATTTTTCTAAACCAAAGAATATTATGTATGAGGTCAGAGTTGTTTTGTTTTTTAACTACAGGATTCAACTTTAGACAGTATCTCTTTACTCCATGCTATAACATGAGATTTAACACACCTATATTTGCTTTTCACCTCCTAGAATCTCATCCCAACTATTTAAGTGTATTAGTTTTACATTGTCTTAGTTCATAACTTATACAAAATTCCTGCAATTATATTAAAATAGATACAATTTTTTCCATCAACTCTGAACAGAAAGTCTCTATTCCTAAAATCTTTATTTTCATCTATCTTTTGGCTGGATGGATTTTGGCATCAGAAATATATTCTTTTTTTTTTTTTTTGGTTTTAATAATGGGCTTGTTATTGTAAGCTTTTGCATACTTGAAAATATCTGTCCATTGCCCTTAAACTTGAAGGACAATTTGCCTCATTATAAAGTTCTAGGGTCATGCTTTCTTTTTCTTAAAACTCTTAGATCTTGCATCTTTGTCTCTGGCATTGAATGGGGCTTCCATGAAGTATCAAACCAATCACATTTATTCTCCTTGTCTGTAATTTGCTCTTTCTGCCAGGATGGTGCAGTGCTATGGATCACTTTTGTGTGGCCTCTCTCCCCATGTCTTGTAACGCCCACCCAAGTGATTGGGTGGGACTCTGCAAATAAGGTAATTGTGGCCCACCAAGGAGATTGGTCAGTTTTGTCATCCTGCTAGGCTTAAAATGAGCCATCCCAGAGGCAGGAAGGAAGGATTTCACTACCACCAAGAAAGAAGAGCCAGGAGCGGAGTGTGTTCTTTGGACCCAGGATCCCTGCCCTGAGAGGCTCCTGGAACCAGAAGACTTGAGACTGAGACTGAGAGATAGATAGACAGATAGACAGAGAGAGAGAGAACTGTAGCACTGAAGACTGTGAGAAGTGGTGGCAGAGAAATGGCAGCAGCAGAACCGGGAGACTGGCAGGAGATGGCCCGGCCCGCAGAGTGAGAAAACTGAATGCCATTGGGTAGGAGGCTTCTGGCGAAGTAGGGTGCCTTCAGGCACTTAGTGGAACTAAGTTTGCCAACCCACAGAGTTGCAGCTGAGCGACTTAAGGCCGAGGCTTACTGGCAAAGTGGGGTGCCTCAGGACACTTAGTGGTAGAGCTAAAAGAGTTTTGTAACACTTGCCAGAGCAGGGCACAGGCTGAGGGGCTAGAGAAGGGTGTGCCTTTGGGCACAGCTGAAAGGAGGCTGTCCTTATGGAAGAGCTGTATCTTGAGTGTTCCTGAACCTGAATTGTAACCTGTTTACTTTCTTAATAAACCCCATAATCTTGAGTACTGTCTGTGAGTTCTGTGTGGCCATTGCAATGAATCATCAAACCCAGCAGAGAAGTAGAGAGTGCTGTGGGAGGGATGGCTGGTGTCAGAATTGGTAAAGATGGCAGAGAGAGGAGGCATGTCTGACCTCTTTCTCATAAGAATGAGCCTTGGGCTGTTGATCTGGATTCTCCTTCCCCCTTGTGAAGTTAGAGGAGGTCAGATGCCACCACCATTCCATTTTTACAGATGTCCCTATGATTCTTTTCTTTCTTCTCTCACTAACTTCACCAAGATATAATTTTGTGTTAAACGTTAAATATTAGTTTTTCCCATAGGCTCTTCCAATCTGCAAATTTAATTCTTTTTTTATTTCATGAAATATTTGTATTTAGTTAACTTCTTTTGTTCTCTTCTTTTGGAGCTATGCATTAGTTGGATTCCTATCGACTGTCTTTTATTTCTGTTATCACTCTAAGGTCATTCCCATATTCTTGTGCTTTTCAATTTTGTTTTATGTGATTTTTTTTCAAGCCTAATCTTGCTTTGTGTCCCTGACATTGTTTTATTTGTATTTATTCTAAATTTTGGTTTTTCTAATAAAGTTTTTGTGTCTAATATAGCTTTCATGTCTCAATTTTGTTTTGAGTGATTTCTTTAAGCCTAGCCATGCTCTATGTCCCTTTCTTTACTTCACATTTATTCTAGTTTTTGGTGTTTCTAATGTAGCTCTCATGTCTCTACTTATATTCATTTTTGTCTTAAATTACTGTTTTAAATTCTGCCTGATGGCTTTTAATCTCCTTTTGTAGCTTTACAGTTTCCTTTACATCATTGTATCTCTTTTTTCACATCTCTCTTTCAGTGTGTGTATTTATGTATGTGTACATTGTATATGCATACATTTTATTATTTTTAATTTTTTAAGTATGGACAATTATTTGTCATAATAATTGCAATTGTGTCTCGGTGACTACTTGTCTAGTGTGTTTCTTATACTTATTGAGCATTTGCTATTTGAAAATACAATTCTAACTCCTTAACAGTAATTATCTCATTTAAGTTCTTAACTTGTTTTTCATTCATGCCTTTACTCCTTTATTTATTTTTTTAATTTTTTGGCATATTCCTTTCTGGTTATTAGTCACCTTTGAAGGAATGGGATGAGTTCCTACTGGAGATTTTAAAGCAATGTGGCAAGAAGGGGTTGTAGAGTAAGCTGGAGTTGTCAACAGCCTCTATTAGGGCTTGATGCCTCCAATACCTCTGCGCTAAATATGTTATTTTCCTACACCCTTGGAACATGTTTCCTCAGTATTCTTATTGATGTTGCTATTGAAAAGCACTTTAAATCCTTTGCAACCTGGCCCTTATTATTTCTTCTTCCCCCTTCATTTTACTTCTGTCAGTGGCAAACTCACCACTCACTGCTCTTTTCTTAACCAAGCTCAATGTTAGACCAGGGGTTGTGAACTCAAATGACTATAAGGAACAGATAGGTGAACATAACAAGTATCAAAAAAAACCAAACCTGTTGCCATCCAGTAGATTCCAACTCATAGAGACCTTACAGTTACCCTATAGGACAGAGTAGAATTGCCCCATAGAGTTTCCAGGGAGCACCTGGTGGATTCGAACTGCCGACCGTTTTGGTAAGCAGCTGTAGCACTTAACCACTACACCACCAGGGTACCAGCTATAAAAGGACAGACTATTTTTAACACTAAAACAAACAAACAAACAAACAAAAAACACTCTAATGCATTGTTTCTTATAACCTTATTCAAACTCCATGCTCCATGAAAAACAACAGTTACAAACAAAAAGAAAAACCATGCACACACACAAATGAATAAATAAATCAAAAGGATGAAGAATAGAGACGGTGCACTGATCTCAGTGAAATAAAGAAACTACCACAACACCAAACCACAAACTATAAAGTACACCTGCCAAATGCTGAGGGGTCTGCAGGATACTGAAGCAGCTCACAGAGAACCAACACATCCCACTTCTGACTTTGAGCGACACACATTTTTTTACCCTCAAAGTAAGTGTGCCCATCCTGAAAGTCATATCCAACAACATATGTATATTATTGTTGTTATGTGCCATTCAGTCGATTCCAACTCACAGCGGCCCCACGTCACATAGCAGAACTGCCCCTGTCTTAGGCTGGGTTCTCTAGAAGAGCAAAACCAGTGAAGAAGCACATACGTATATACATACATATGTGTGTGTGTGTGTGTGTGTGTGTGTAGATATAGATATAGAAAAAAAGGGAGAGAGAGATTTATTTCAAGGAAATGACTCAAACAGTTGTGGAGGCTGGCAAATCCCAAATCCATGGGTCAGACGTCAGGCTGGAGGCTTTTCCTGATTCACGTGGTTACAAGGGCTGACAAACCCAAAATCTGCAGGTCAGACAGCAGGCTGCTGGCTTGCATCTCAAGAACTACAAGTCAGAGGATGATGAGTCAGATGCAAGATCCAGAGAGGGGAGCTTTGCCAGAACATTCATATATATTGAGTGCAGGCCACATCCCCAAGGAAATTTCCCTTTTCAACTAATTGGCTGCTCACATCAGATCACAAAATGGAGGATTATTACAAAATATCTGCCAAACCACTGAGAATCATGGCCTAGCAGAGTCAACACATAACCTTAACCATCACAGCCCCAGAGGGTTTCCTAGTCTGTAATCTTTACAGGAGCAGATTGCCAGGACTTTTCTCCCATGGAGCTGCTGGTAGGTTCAAACGGCTGAATTTTCTGTTAGCAGACCAGCTCTTAGCTATTGCACCACCAGGGCTCACTCTCTCTCCCTGTCTCTCTGGCTCTCTTTCTATACATATATATATATATATATATATATATATATATACACACACATATATAGAAAGAAAGCAAGAGAAAGAGTCCCTGGGTAACGAAAACGGTTAAGCACTTGGCTACTAACCAAAAGGTTGATGGTTTGAATTCACCCAAAGGTTCCTTGGAAGAAAGGCTTAGCAATCTACCTTTACGTCTGAAAGATCACAGCCATTGAAAACATAATGGAGGACAGTTCTACTCTGAAACTCAGAGGTTTGCCATGAGTCAGAATTGACTCTACAGCAACTGTTGTTGAGTTATACGTATGTTGTTATGTGCTGTCTTGTCAATTCCAACTCATAGCAACATAATATGACAAACAGAACTGCCCCATAGGGTTTCCTAGGTTGTTATCTTTATCGGAGCAGATCGCCATGTCTTTTTTCTCACAGAGCCAATGGAGGGTTCAAAGGGCTGACCTCTCAGTTAGCAGCCCAGCAGGTCAGTGCTTAACCATTATGCCACCAGGACTCTCTCTCTCTAAGTATAATCATTGTTATTATTATTATCATCATCATTATTCAGTGCTTACTATTCCTATTGCTGTGGTTTAAATGGTCACACTCGTATCTTCCGATAAACATATTTCTTTTTCTTTAAGGGTAGGAAAAGTGAGTGATACCACACACTATTAACTCTGCCTATCTTTATAAAGGCGAGCCGAGGTGGCACAGTGGTTAAGAAATCAGCTGCTAACCAAAATGTTGGCAGTTCGAATACGCAGCCACTCTTTGGAAACCCATGGGGCAGTTCCACTCTATCCTATAGGATAGCTATGAGTCAGAATCGACTCAACAGCAACGGATTTGGTTTTTTGGTTTTTTTTTTTTTTTGGTTATCCTTATAAAATTTGACTAATTGTTGTTTCCTAGTGTATAGCTGTCAACTTATAGGTCTCAGAACTGTTTCTAATATGTCAGCATTCCAAGGTAGATAAAGCATTTTTCTGTGCAAATTTCATAGAAACAAATAAAACATAATTTTTCCTTTCCATTTTGCATGAAATGTTACTAATTCAAGGTGGCAACACTGATTTCTAATGTTGATCTGAAACTCTGGATGGTAGTTACTAAGTTTTTAATTATCTTTTAAATGGCATGCTACCTGAACTACTTGTTGACAAACACGATTTCTTTTATATATAGCATTTTTAAAACAATGGCACCCAGAGTCTCTACAGCATATCTTATTATAATTAATAAAAGTTTAAAAACAATGTAAATATCCAGCAATATTGAGGTATTCAAGTGTTATTATCCATTAAAAATAATCTTTTGAAATATTTAATAAAATTTCAAATGTTCAGGATGTAACTGTGAGAAGAAAAAAAGGGGTACAAAATCATACTTATTATTTCAACTTTAGAAAAAAATATAATACACACATAAAATAATTTGGTGGGAAATACTTTAGCCTATTCCTGTGATTATCTTTAGGTCATGAAATTATGGATGAGCTTTAATTTTCTTCTTCATCTTTTCACTGAATCCCTGAAATTGTCTCCATTACACACAGGTTTTCTAATAAGGACAAATAAAATTTTATAAAAAGTAATATAAAAAAAAACAAACTAATTGCCAGCGAGTTAATTCAGACTCATATTGACCCTATAGGAAGGCTATAGTAGAGCTGTCCCCTGGGATTTTCCAGGCTGTAAACTTTAGGAAAGCACACTGCCACATCTTTCTCCCACAGAGCGGCTGGTGGGTTCGAACTACCAATCATTCAGTTAGCAGCTGAACACTTAACCACGGGCCAGCAGGGCTCCTTAAAAAAAACTAACCTATAGAAGAAAAAATTAAAAAATAGCCTTTGACAGTGAAAAGGTTTGGAATTACTACTTTAATTTTACAATTAAAATTGACCAGGTAAAAACAGAAGTAAATTGATTATTCCACTTCTTCCAAGATGACTTCTGATCCTCTCTTTAAACCCACCACTCGGCTGATCCCTGGGTTACCTGACCAGCCTAGAATGTTCAGTCTCAATGTGAAAGAAGAGCTGTGGCATGTCTCCTTTGATTCTAAAAATACAAAATGAAGAAATAAATAGAAATTAATTAAAACAATCAAAGAAATCATAATTTTTAACAAGTAAGAATTTTCCCCCCAGTACATTTTATCTTTCAACATATTGAATAAAATCCACTCAAGTAAACTTGGACTTCTATATTCTCTATGATTTATGCTACAATTGCTAACAGTAATAATAATGAATACAATGTGTCTAAAACACTTCTGATATGAAAATATTACAGCATTCAGTTTTGATTTAATAATTAGAAATTGTTAAATACATTATATACGGTTTCAAATGATAACAAAGGGCATTTAAAAACCAAACCCAAACTTGTTGCCTTCGAGTCTATTCCAACCAACAGCAACCCTAGGGGTAGAGTAGAACTGCCCCATAGGGTGTCCAAGGAGCAGCTGGTGGGTTTGAACTGCTGACCTTTTAGTTAGCAGCCCTGTCACTTAACCATTGCACCACCAGAGCTCCAAGGGCATTAGGCAAAGATATAATTTAGTTGTAAGTGTCACAGTGTGCCAATAAATACAGATTTCATATTCAAATAGACTCCCAATTTAATAGATTGTTATTGCATTTCCAGGTTTTAGGTGAATACGAGTTGCATTTGCAGTTTCTTCAGCCTAAATTCAAATCACAAGTATTATCAATCCTCACAATTCAGTGAACAGGTAAAACTGTAGCTGAGGGCAGGGAGGAAAGTTGGCACTCTGGTAAGTGCTCTGTTTATTACTGTGCCTAATGTAAGTCAGAGCCCTGGTGGGGCAGTGCTTAAGAGCTCAGCTGCTAACCTAAAAGAGTGGCAGTTTCAATCTACCAGCTGTTCCTTGGAAACCATAAATGGGGCAGTTCTACTCTGTCCTATATATAGGGTCGCTATGAGCTGTAAACGAGTGGATGGCAATGAGTGTTGCTGTTGTTTTTTAATGTAAGTCAGCATTAGCGACAGTTCCAGAAAGCTCTTTGAGAAGAGAAACATTAGTTATCTGAAGGAAATTCTTTAAATGTCTACTTATTTTGGAAACAGTATCTAAACTACATTTATTGTAGATAAGACATCTTTTAATAATAGTTGCTTTATTGATGGGCTTGCTTTAAAAAATTGGCAAGGTAAAAACAAAGGTAAATTGATTATTCCATTGTCACAGCTATATACATGTGTACTTGCATGTATGCATATATATGTGTATGTATATATGTGTGTGTATATATACATACACACACACACACACACACACGCACACACCTGTATGTATCAGCATGAATTTTTCTCCAGGGAGAGTTTTTACCTTTACCTTATAGCATTCTGGTATATTTCAGTCAGAAACAAAGGTGAGGTCAGTAAGGGAACCTGAACCCATTCAGTATTAGGGTCTCTGTCAGCTATCACCAATAGCAGGGTTTATGACAAATGAGGAGCCAGGCTTCCAGCTGAATTTCAGTTTAGTTATTTTTGTTTTAATGTATGTGTGAATCAATTAATCCTGTCATAGAAGGGCATCGTAAACTGTGTGCCAGAGTTAATGAGTCAGACATTATCACATCATTACACCAGCTGGCATAATGTAGCATGTGTTGTTTGTCATAATATACACTGCCACGCTTAACAACCATTAATTGTTTACACGAGCAGTCATATTTTTCTTCAAAGATCCTTCAGCGACTGGTTAATATTTTGAAGGCTTTTTTAAGTGGATAACTATTACAAGAAAAAGATACTGTCACTAACATAGGCCACAATGCAACAAATGAAAACAAGAGGAAGACATTTAGAAGACAGGGAATGTCTTAAGGACATTTCAAAAAAAAAAAGAAATCATCACGCTGCAGAATCAAATAAATCATAAGAGTCATTTCAGTGGCTGATTCAACTACCATGAGAAATGACTCCCTAGACAGAAGGAAAGATACTGTCTTAAGAAAAAGTTGGTGAGATGAAATTCCCATTTTTTGAGGATCAATGAGGCCTGTACCCAAGATACATGTGTTACCACTAGGATTTCCTAAGAGAAAATACAATCATGGATTTATAAAATTTTTAGTCATTATAAAAAGTTCGGCTGTTGCAGTTTTCTTGGCTGATAAAAGGCAGCATGTAGACTTCACAGCCCAAAGTTATAGTTTACCAGCTTTCTGTGGATTGGCTTCGGTTGACTTCTACATGTTTTCGTTGGACATACGGCTTTCCCCAGCCAAACACAGACACCGTAAGTAATGGCAAAGTTTGCAAAAGAATCAGAAGCATAAATCACAGTAACCTTTGTCCACTTTAACTCATAGCCTATATTCTCGGGGGAGTTTGGGTCATAGATTAACAATGTCTCATTAGTCAAAAAGATTTCATAGAAACGTGAATGATTTTATAAGCAACAAGTGTGTAAGAAATTAAACTGAAAACAAGTAACCCCAGTAGAAAATAAAGTGAATAAAAATAATTTAAAAAATCTGATAATATATATGAAATACTTTGCAAAGTGCTTACACTGCAAACTACTTTAATCATTACTACAATTGTACTCCAGTTGTTTTTTTTTAAAAAATTGTTGTTATACAACAGGAAAAATAAACCACAAAGACTTCTTCTACCTTTGGAAAGAACTATTCTTGTTTTTGTACTTAGAAAAGATGTTCTGAGAATTTCTCTCTTCAGGCACTTAGCCCTAGATATATACATTGTATAATACTTAATACTTTTATTTTTATAAGTGCAAACACACACATGTATCTTTGCATTTTAAAGTGGCGAAGATTTAGCTTTCTTGCTCTATTACTTTTTTTAATCTTCACCTGCCTAAGTTCTTCATTGACGCAACAGACGTGCTTAACATGAAGAAACAAAGAAAAGTCAATATGCACTTATCTATTATTTATTGGGTTGAAGTTTTCATCAAACATTAAGGTACATAAGAATTATCTATGGTATTTATTACATATGCAGATTTACAGATTCTGATTCAATTGTTATCAATCAGGTTTAAGGTGGGACCCAGTGATTCTACATTTTAACAGCTCCCCACGTAATTCCCATAGAAATGAAGGAAAAATAATAACTTTGAACCAATGAGTACCATAGAATTTGGAAAATACATTACATTGCATACAAGAAGAAAATGTGATATCCCGAGGTATCAAAAATATTTTAAACCACTACTCATGTTTTTAAAATGTTTTAATATTGATATTTTGATGTTCTAATATAACAAAAATACAAAAAGCATGCACAATTTCCTGATATAATTTGATGATCCCTAATTAGGTAAAAGTATTTTCATGAAGCCCACTTTTCTCTGCAACAGTTTAGTTGATAAACTTTCAGAAAGTGAGTTGGTAAACATTCAAAATAAGTCTCTTCTCTCCTATTTATTCTTCAAAAACATTCCAGTGATCTAGTTAGCACTACTGGCCTTTCAGGGTTCACAGAAGAAATGGCAATGTACAGACCGAACCAAGTGAAATTGCCAGCATTCACCTGTTTTTGACCCACAAAAATGGAAATTTCATTTGGTTCAACCTAATCTCATCAATGGAAAGTATCTAAATCATGTCCTAATGAGTCTTGAACTAGAATCACTGACACCTGGAGACCACACTGACATTTTAAATAGGATATGCTATTAAAAAAAGAAGATTAATGAGAACAAACTAACTGTTATGGATTGAACTGTGTCCCACAAAAAGATATGTTAAAGTCCTAACCCCAAGTACCTATAAATGTGACCTTGTGGGAAATTATCAGTTTAGCTAACATGAGGTCATGCTGGAGTAGGGTGAGTCATAAGCCAATCTGAGTCGTAGATATCCTTATAAAGGGAGGAGAAGAGACAAACGCAGAGGGAGACGAACATGTAAAGACAGGCAGAGGTTGGAGTGATGCATCTACAAGCCAACGATTGCCAGCAACCACCATAAGTTAGGAAGAGGCAAGGAAAGGTCTTCCTACAGCCTACAGAGAGACCATGGTCCTGTTGACAAATTGAATTTGGACTTACAGCCTCCAGAACTAAGAGATAATAAATTTCTATTGTTTTAAGCCACCCACTTTGTGGTACTTCATAATGGCAGCCCTAGAAAATGAATTCACTAGTCCTGTAGTTTGAAAAAAGAAACTCCAGTAGTTACTCAAGATGTGTCTCACTTCATGGGTGAAATGGAAGTGAAAATGTGAGCCTTCCTTGGAAATGAAGTAAAAAGGTGCAAGACTCTTGCCCAAGTACCTTTTCACATTCTGTTCCTTTTGCCTGGAATATTCTTTACTCCATTCTTCTGCGTGACTCGTTTTGGGTCTCAGATTAAAGGTGACCTTTTCAGAGACCTTTTTTAACCATTCAATTTAAAATAGGTCCTCAGCTACCTATTCTCTCTCTCAGCATCTATTTCTTTTCCCTCACACCATATATCACAAATTGTGATTATATATTTGTGTATTTGCTCATTCCTCAATTTTCCATCTCTCCATACACTATTCTAAGTGCAAAGAGGATAAAAACCATGTCTGTAGGTACACAATAAAAATTTAGTGCATGAATTAGCACTATTTCTTTTCCATTAAAATAAACCAGTTGCCATTGAGTCCACTCTGACTCATACGACCCTGTGTGTGCAGAGTAGAACTGTGCTCCATAGGGTTTTCAATTGCTGATTTTTCAGAAGTAGATTGCCAGGCCTTTCTTCCACGGTGCCTCTGGGTGGACTCAAACTTCCAACCTTTCTCTTAGCGGCCAAGCATGTTAACTATTTACACCACCCAGGGACTCCTCCATTAATATACAAGTATCCAAAACCCTGTCTTTTTTTTGTTTGTTTGTTTTCTGTTTCATGTGTCAGGAATATCCCTGATTTGCCAAATAAACATAATGGAAGGTAATCTCATTTGTAAAGTTAACTTTAAATAATTAAATTAAATATAAATAATGAAGAAGGTCAAAACGGAAATCACTTTGCATGCTGTTAACATCAAACAGTATATAATATTAATCCTCTTGGCAAGATATTTTGTTGTGTTCTATAAATGAGATACTTCATCATCAAAATTCAGAGAACTATTTTAACTTTGGGGAGCTTTATGGCTGTATAAACAGAAAAGAAGCTATCAAATTTACCAAGTAGAAAGGTGAACTCATTGCTTGGGATGAAAGAAAAGTAAAATTTATTTTTAACATCATTATAAATTGGTTCAAGGGTACTGATTGCATAGCTACCTCCCATGGGATCTTGCCCCAGTGCATCATACAGTATTGTTTCGTGCACAGTGTTGGGGTGTGTGTCAGTCACCTGATTGTTGCTCATATAGCTGCCCTGTAAGTTACAAAGATCAGATACACTGAACAGATAAAAATAAAGCACACATAAAAAAAGATGAAAGGCAGAAAGCAAAGAAGAGAGGGAGGGAATGAGAGAGTGAGAGGGGAAGAAGCAAGGAAAAAAGGGAAGAAGGAAGGAAGGATCACACTGCAAATATATTTGTTGTTGTTGTTAGCTGTTGTGGAGTTACCCCTATCTCATGGCAACCCCATGCATAATGGAACAAAATGCTGCCCAGTCCTGTCCCCATGATTGGTTGGTTGCAGATCAAACTATTGTGATCCATAGGGTTTTCATTGGCTGATTTTCATAAGTAGATCACCAGGCCTTTCTTCCTAGTCTGTCTTAGTCTGGCAGCTTGTTAAAACCTGTTCAGCATCAGAGCAACACACAAGCCTCCAATGACAGATTGGTGGTAGCTGTGTACCAGGTGCACTGGCCAGGAATCAAACCAGGGTCTCTCTCATGGAAGGCGAGAGTTCTACCACTGAACCAACATTGCCCCTTCCATCATTGCCCCCAAACATTAAAGCAGTAAGAGAAAAATACATACATAAATAAATATGTCATTTGCAATTTTTTTATAAGTATTGAACAAATAATTTAATATCCAATGAATTCCACTGAATAATGATTTCAGTAAATCTGATCCTTTGTCTTTCTTTTTAGCTACCTGGATTTTTTAAACTGCTCTGGTAATTCTCACTAAACAGCTTTAATCACGGTATGCTTGAATAATCATTGCCATTATTTCTTTGAAATTTTTCATAATCATTTCTGCAATTGTTTATGAAAATCTATTTTTAACTAGAATTTATAATTATTACCTCTTTTAGAGATACGGTGAAAATTGGAACTGAGCTAGAATAAAATCGATTTCATGGGTGTGATCATTTTCAAAATTCCACTGTCCACTGTCAATGTGATAAAAATGGTTTCCAGAGCCCTGACCACAAGTTTCATTGCTTCTTTCTTTATGAATCTCACATTTATTAACACACTTATTTATATCAATTGAATAAATATCTAATTTTACTAACAGTTCATCCATTTACCCTAATAATAAAGATATAAAAAAGAACAATAAAAATGAGATTTCTGTTTGTTTGTTTGATAGAAAAATCCTGGAATCCAGTCAACCCGGTAAACACCCATCTGTCTGTGGTTAGGTTACCCCAATCAGCACATGGCTTTTTGCCTCAATCTTTTGTGAGCCTTGGAATACCCTGAATTCCTGACAGACTCTAATAAAACTGTTGTTGTTGTTAGGTGCCGTTGAGTAGGTTCCAACTCACAGCAACCCTACAGGACAGAGCAGAAATGCCCCATGGGGTTTCCAACGAGCAGCTGGTGGATTCGAACTGCCAGCCTTTTGCTTAGCAGCCAAGCTGTTAACCACTACACCACCAAGGCTCCTCTAATAAAATTACTCTTCCTTATTGTTAAACTATGAATAATTCAGTGCCCAAGAAATAAAGTAACACTGTTTTTGTTTATTTTTTTGTAGTGAAAAAGTAAAAACAATTTATGTCATTCTTAATCATAGAAATCACAGGTCACAATTTAGCCTGTGATCTCAAAATTGCCATAGAATTCTTTCAACATCTGATAAATTTAGTGATTCCAGTTTCTAACTATCAGAGCTGTACGTTGATACTTTCCAGGTAAATCATTTTGTTTTCAGGCCAATTTCCAGTTTAAGTTCACAGGACAAGCCTGCCAATTGCCAAACTGTGACTTGATTACAAGGATTCTATCTCAGTAAGCGTCAAATTAAAGTCAGTAAATTAAAAAAAAAAAAAAAATTGAAGTCATCCTCCACCCAAGCAATCTCCTGCCTCCAGATTTTGAGTTCTCAGTTCTCCTGCCTGGAATGCTCTTCCCCCGATAGACTGTTCCGGGCTCTGCTCAAATACTACCATCTCAGTGAAGTCTTTCTTGACCACTATAATTAAAATTGCAAATGACCCCTACTGCCCATCCATATTCCCTGCATTGTTTTTCTCCATGGCATTTATCATTATCTGACATTTTCTGTTATTTTACTTAAATATCTTGTTTATTATCTGTCTCCTCCCACCGGAATGCAAGCTTCATGCAGGCAGGAATTTTCATCTGCTTTGCCCACTGTCGTTTTCTTAGTGTCTGGCATAAGTTGTTGTTGTTAGTTGCCACCAAGTTAATTCTGACTCATGGGGACCCCACGTGTGCAGAGTAGATCTGCTCCATAGGTTTTTCAAACCTGTGACCTTTTAGAAGCAGATCGCCAGGCTTGTCTTCTGAGGTGCCTCTGGGTGGGTTTAAACCACCAACCTTTAGGTTAGTAGTCCAGTGCTTAACCATTTGCACCACCCAGGGATTCCTGTCTGATGTATTAATATTTATTGGATAAATGAATGAATGAATGAATAAAAATGGCCAGCAGACAAAATTATAACCTTTGATGATGAATATAAATGTCCATGTATACCATGAAAGATGTATATCACAAATGATTTTGTTATGCTAGGGGCAAAATAATACAAACATATTTTGGAAAAAGGACTGGTTTTCACAAGTTTTTATAGAAGACAAAAGTCCAAAGGTGATAGTTGACGACAGGCAAATCTGAATGCAAGCAAAAGCCAGAAAGAATTTACATTTGTGGTGCAGTGGTTAACAGCTCCGTTGCTAACCAAAAGGTCAGCGGTTGGAATCCACCAGCCATTCCTTGGAAATCCTACAGGGCAGTTCTACTCTGTCCTACAGGGTTGCTATGAGTCAGAATTAAGTTGATGGCAACAGGGTTTATTCAGAATTAATCAGCCCTGCATTAGAAACTTTTATTTTAAGTATGAAAAAGGTATAAATAATAAACACTAATAAATTAAGAAAAGCGTTTTAAACTTTGGTATTCATGAATTAAATTTAGCGTATTCTTAGGATTTACTGAATATTTAGCATTCTGCTAAGAAGTCTGGCTGCCACACAACATTTGGCAATGTCACAAAGCTCCTACTGTGCATACACACACTGATACTTGGAGTTCCCACAATTTCCATGGAGAATTCTTTGATTTTGATGCATCATCAGTGTTAAATTAGTTCCTTAATTGTAAATTTCAATTACCCTAAGCTTCATCATTATCGATGTAATATCACTTGCACAAATGCTGATGCATATTTTTCATAGACAGTCTTCTTGTCTTTTAATGTTCTTTTTGTCATAACTTTACAGTAAGAGCTGTGTTTTAAAAAATATAAACCAGTGTTCACTAAAAGTCACCTTTAAGAGGATGAAAAAGCAATCCACAGAGAGGGAGAAGATATTCTTAGTACATATAGCCAACAAAGGCCTCATATCCAGAATATATAAAGAGCTCTTATAAACAAACAAGAAAAATGTAGATAACACAATAGAAAATGGCCAAAAGGACTGTACAGACACTTCATAAAAATGATATTCAAATGTCCAATAAATATCTGGAAATGTGCTCAACTTAATTAGTCATCAGGGAAATGAATATTAAAATCATAATGGGATACCACTATTCACCAAAAAAACCCCCACTGCCATTGAATTGATTCCAACTCATAGCAACCTTATAGCACAGAGTAGAACTGCCCCATAGGGTTTCCAAGGAGCAGCTGGTGGATTTGAATTGCCAACCTTTTGGTTAGCAGCCAAGCTCTTAAACACTGTACCACTATTCACACACACACACACAAAACAAAAATAAAAACGCCTTTAATACCAAGTATTGTCAAGGATGTAGAGCAACAAGAACTCTCATATACTGCTGGTATGAGTGTAAACAATAACTTTGGAAAACTGTTTGACTTTATCTACTAAAGCTGAACATATGCATACTCATGATTTAGCAATCCCACTCCTAGGTGCAAACAGATTCATACGTAAATTCAGAAAAATACATCACTAGAATATTCATAGCCACATTATTTTGTAACAGTAATATTCAAAACACTGGAAACTGTACAATCATCCATCAACAATAAAATAGGTTTAAAAAATTGTGGTATAGTCACACCATACAACCCTGCAGGGTAATGACTGAATGAACTACAACTAAGGGCAACAACAGAAATGACTCTCACAAACATAATTTTGAGTAAATTTTAAGTGAAAGAAACTGGACGTTAAAGATTACATACCACATTATTACATAAAAACAGGAAAAGTAATCTATGATGTTAGAAGTCAGGATAATACTTAACTTGGGGTGACAAAGTATACATGACCAAAGAGGATATAAGGAGAAGACCCTGGATGTGGATAATTTTCTGTTTCTTTATTTGTTGCTAGTTAGTTGTGAATGTTTAAATTATGAAAATTCACCTAGCTGTACACCTATATGTACTTATTTATATTAAACTGTAAAGTTCTAATATTTCTATAGCCCCGATGACTAACTTGAGCAGATTTCCACATATTTATTGGGCATTTGAATATCCTTTTTATGAAGTGTCTGTACAATCCTTTGGGCCATTTTCTACTGGATTACCTACATTTTTCTTATTTATTTATAACAGCTCTTTATATATTCTGGATATGAGGCCTTTGTTGGCTATATGTACTAAGAATATCTTCTCCCTCTCTGTGGATTGCCTTTTCATCCTCTTAAAGGTGTCATAACTTGCACATTCAGTGATCCTTCATGTTTACTATCAAGTTCTTTTTTCACTGGAAAATAGGACATGTGGGCTGCTGGGTCCTTTGCTCTACCTAAGTGGCAAAGGAACCACTTGTTGAGCCTACAATGAAAAGGCTAAAGGTAACTCCAGGGCCTGCTGCATAGGTGTCACAAAGGACCCTGTGCTTAGAAAGGTCCCATACTTGGTTTAATGCTCTACTATCACCATCTTTAAATTCTTAACACTTTTTAACAAGGGGACCCACATTTTCATTTTGCACTGGGCCCCACTAATTATGTGACAATCCTTGGTAACTCATTTGCCTTTGGTATGTATCTGAGGTAGTCTCCACGCTTAGAGACTGAGAAGGAATGAGTGTATATTAAGATAGAAGAGACCTTGGCTGGGAATAAGAAAGGCCTGGCACTTCAGTAAAATAGTGTCTTACATACGGACGCTCAAATAGTGTACTTACATATACCAAAAATGAATTAATAAAAGAAATAGATTACTGGGCTAAGAAATGAAATTCCAAGATGGAAGAGCATGATTATTAGGTAGTTATTTGCTGAAAGATAGGCAATCAGACCAAATAATATGTTATATCCCTTCAACCTGTACAATTCTATGACATAATTTAATAACTTTCCACTAATTTACCTTCGCACATCAGAAAAACATTTTTACAGAAAATCCTTGCTTAGGAATGTTGAAAATGTTGCTTAAAGGTACGAATTAGTTTAAAGACATGATATTCACTCATCCATCCATCCATTCTTCTCATCATCCATTCATTCTTCCACTCATTCATCCACTGATCCAATTGACACCACAAGGAATACAAAAAAAAATCAGACCTGGATTCCATGTTAATGGAGATACAGTGTATGTATAAATCAATGTAACAGAAAACAAAAAATGTATTCTAAGAGATACATTTATTGTTAAGGAAATTCAGAGGAAAAGTAATTACTTGAGGCTAGAAAAAATCAGAGAAGCCATGACTGAAAACATAGTCTTTAAATTGAGATTTGAAAGCCAGCTAGGACTTGGATGTGCCCAGGGGTTTGGAAGATATTTTTCTTCTATTTCATCATGGTCACCTTTTGTTCTTTCATTAATACCTAACTCAAGTATCATCTCTTCTAGGAAATTTTCCCTTACTCCTTTCTACCTACCACTATAGGTAGGCTGAGCTTTAGATTTAAGTACAAAATGAGATCATTTTAAGGACAAAAATATAAACTATAAGTTTATATCCAATAAAAATAAAAATTAAATCAGTTAGTTAAGGAGGACCTTCCTCCAAATTGCTTGGCTTCAAAGTATAGTGTTTTAGTTTCCTAGTGCTGCTATAACAGAAACACCACAAGTTGGTGGCTTTAACAAACAAAATTTATTTTCTCACAGTTTAGGAGACCAGATGTCCAAATTCAGGGTGCCGGCCCTAGGGGAAGGATCTCTCTGTTGGCTCTGAGGGATAATCCTTGTCTCTTTCAGTTTCTCTTTCTTGGTATCACTCTTTCCCCATTTGTGGGTTGTTTTTTTTTTTTCTGTGCTTAATCTGCTCATTTATCTCAAAAATGATTGGTTTAAAACACACCCTACACCGATATGCCTTCATTAACATAACAAAGAAAATCCTCTTCCCAAATGGGATTGCATCTACAGGTATAGGGGATAGGATTTACAACACAGTTTTGCGGTTTTTGTTGTTGCTAGGTGCCGTCCAGTTGGTTCTGACTCATAGCAATCCCATGCACAACAGAACAAAACATTGCCGGTCCTGTGCCATCCTCACAAGTGTTGCTATGTTTGAGCCCATCGTTGCAGCCACTATGTCAATCCATCTCATTCAGGGTCTTCCTCTTTTTTGCTGAATCTCTACTTTACCTAGCATGATGCCCTTCTCCAGGGACTTGTTCCTCCAGATACCACACCCAAAGTACAAGAGAGGAGGTCTCCCCACCCTCACTTCCAAGAGTCATTCTGGCTGTACTTCCTCTAAGGCAGATTTGTTCATTCTTTTGGCAGGCCTTGGTATATTCAATATTCTTTGCCAACACCATAATCCAAATGCATCAACTCCTCTTCCTTCTCCCACAATTCATTCCATAACATAATGTAGTGAGTGATTCAAAGCAAAGACATTAGAACTTCAGATCTGCCTGAGTTTGAATTTCAGTTCTACTTCTCACTAGGTGTGTAACCTGGAGTAAACTACTTAACCTCCGTTACCTTTGCTTTTTCATCTATAAAATGGGAATATTAGTATGCTTTCCCTTATAGGGTTGTTGTGGAGATTAGTTAATATATTTAAGTGCTAGATATTATCATGCTATCATTCCAGGAACTATAGTCAGTCTTTTATGCATAGCTTATACACTACATAATTTTAGAGATATTGATAAGGATCCTTACCTTGAAATAACATCTTTTCTTACTCAGTTTTCACTGCCTTAATATCCACCATTATAGATCCTTGGTTTTGCCTTAATTCTTGTATATCTTTTAAAATTTGTACTCTAAGCTTGAGGGAAGGGATTGTGTTTGATTCATCTTTATGCTTCCCTACCTTCTCCAGCTCCTATCTTATCTTCCCCATCCTTGCCCCTTACAGGATACCTTAAACACAATAGCCAGAATTATCCTGTTAAAATGGGGTTTGTTTGCTACTATTATGAACCAAACCACCCCAACTTTCAGTGACTTAAAACAACAGTGATTTATTATTTCTCATGATTCTGCTGGTTTCATCTGGGCTTACTCGTGCAGTTGTATTCAGTTGGAGAGTGTGGCTGTTGGCTGATGAACCTTGGTTCTCTTCCACGTTGCCTTTCATTCGCCAGTAGCCTAGACCAGCTAAACCTCATATTTTGCTGAAAAGAGCTGCAAAATAATGCAACTTTGTTTTACAATCTACCACAGTCCACCCTCTGATTACAAATATTTATGCCCCTCACACATGCAAAAATTGCTCACCCATCTTCCCCAACTCTCATCCCATTACAACATCAGGCCCAAATCCCAGTATCTCACAATCTGCACCTGCTCCAGATACAATCAGGCTGAAGTTCCTCTTGCTCCAGACACCTCTCTTCTAAAAAGACAAATTGTTAAGATATCTATTCCCATACACCCAACATACAGTAGTGCAATAGATATAGTAGAACTACATTAGAGGCTCCTCCTTCAATAAAGGGGAAAAACAGAAAACACACAGTCCTTGTTTGTAGCGATTTTAAAATTCTAAAGCAATTCTAAAATTCTAAAGATGGGTACATGCTTCCAATTTTCAAGGGAAAACAGTAGGTCCAAGATGGCCTCTAAGTTAGCTTCTATTTCATGTGTCCTCTCATCCTCCAAGAAGCCATAACTATGACAGTGATCTCAAGGCAGCATTCACAGTAAGCAAAGTTAAAAGATGCTTCTTGAAGCTTAGCCTTGGAAATCAAATGATATCACTTTTGCCAAATGCTATTGCTTAAAGCAAGTCATGTGACCAGCCCAGATTCTAAGGATGAGGAAATAGACTTGTGTTACTTAGCAGCTCTTTTCTCTCAGATCGAAACTCATCCGTCTTCACTTTGCTTCATGATGATGGAGATGGGACAGAGCAGATAACAATAGTAGACTTGGCCAATGGAGAAGAGAGGTGCTAGAGGGAGACTACAAGGCTGAAGGAGGAAGAAGGGACTTGTTCTTCCTCATTTGTTTTCTGTCTTCTTGCAGTTCATGTAAGCATCACTCCGTCATTATGTCTTCAACCTGGCAGCAGCATTTCCTTCCTATAGCCAATTCCAGTTGGCAATTTCCCAAAAGTTACAGTAGCAGTCTCATCAGGCCCCACTCAGAGACACCAGCAAATCATCCCTCTGATTTTTCAGCTCCATAGTACACCTTCTCTAACTTTCTAAGTTGAAAACCTCATCCTCTTCCTCCAGTCCTAGGGAAGGGAGCTGCTTCCTATCTCAGTGATTACTTGGTGTTCTCTTTTTCAGTCCTTTAGTAACCTAGCTAACACAGTTATACCTGGTTATAAATATTTATTTATACAGACAGTCCCCAGATTATGAATGAGTTCTATTCCTAAATCTGTCTTTAAGTCGAATTTGTATGTGAGTCGGAACAGTTAGGTACGGTTTGTATCTAACATCAGTTAGTCAAATGTTTGTCTTAGTATATGGTATATAGTGTACCTTTCTAGGCATAAGAAACATTAAAGAAACACTTTCAGATACACTAAAATATCTTTAACATAATAATACAGTAATAATAATAATGTTTTGATGTGTGTCGCAAAGCAGCTCCCATTTGTTATTACAAACCATTGTATGTACCTTCTCAGCAGCTGAAGAGTTACCTACAGGGCAAAAGTTACCCAAAATACTCAGAAGATTCTCTTCTGTAAAATCTTTGAGGCCAATTGGATACTTTCTTGTAGACTCTGAACTAAAAAATCTACATTGTACCACTGGACTACACTTCTGCTGGGCTTTGAACCCTCCTCAGCAAAGGCAGAGACAATTGAGCGCATGGGTAAGACGGTGCTGGGGCCAGAAGGATAATTTCTCCATCATCTCCTTTCCAGACCTGTCAACCCCACACATCAACTATGAGGTCCCTGCTTTGAGGTGCAAGGGAAAAAGTACCATTCGGGATGTGCTAAGAGCAAGCCAGCCCAAGGCCCAAGGGTTGGGAAGAGGATGTATAGGGAAACCCAAGTCTGAAGTTCTCCATGACCCTGGAAACCACATGGACATACAGGGGTTAGTAATCTAAAACCCCTCCACCCCACGCCTCCAGCCACCAAAAGTCTAAGAACCACTGCAATAGTGAAACCCTACATGTGTAAGGTAGGGAAACAGAAGCCCAGAGAGGTGCTGCAATGGCCGTGGGCTGCACAGCATGGAGGGCCCAGCAGGATGGATGGGGCAGACCCAATTATTTTCAAGACCCAATTATTTTCTCCTTTGAACTTTTTGTTGATACTATATGTTCTCACTAATGAAGGCACACTGATTAAAGGACCAATTCAGAATTTTTGTTATGAGTTATGTATTTTGATACCCATTATCTGGGATCACGTGTCCCAGTGGCCCCTGAACAATGTAAAACCTGCCGATATGAGTCAATGATAAAATCATTTTGTTGTTGTTGTTATTTCTTGAAAATTTGCAAAACATGAAGTAAAACATGAAGGCACCTGGCAATGACCGTGCATAAATTTTATTGTAATCCCCTTCTTCTTAGCCTTTTTATTGTTTTTCATGAAACTTTTCAAAACATGGTACAATGCATTCTTCCTGACTGCAAAAGCAGTACTTAGAGGCAAAATAAATAAAACTAAAGGAATTTGAATCTCAGGAAAATTATCAGTACTATGTATTCTTCATTATAACAAAAGCAGTTCTAACAGCTAAGAAGAAACAGCTGCCCTAGAATACTACAGAACTGCTCACAGCAGTGCATGCCACCTTACATGTGGAAGCAGTGATTAGGCCCTAAGACTGAATGCAGGGTAAGAATAAGTACCACTGGATTACATTCTTCCTTATTGGAAAGACATTATTTACTGTTCAGAAGCTAGAAAAGAAGGGAGCCAGCAACACCTGGAAGCATGAATGGCATAAAGGAGAAAATGGCCACTATGACTGAATGAAGACTGGCAATAGCTTATTTGCTCTGTAAGTAAATTCTCACAAGAACATAGTAACTGGCAAACATAATGAGGAGGCTTATCTCACAGAAATAAAGGCAAACCTGTCAAAAGTTTAGAAAATTCACACATCCAAGAGGCATCACCAAAGACAATGCTGAATCTACACAAAAATGAGGCTCCCACTCAGGATTTTTGAGTTTCATGCTTTCCAAAAGGCTCCCACCTTGAGGCTGAGCATGTTAAAATCAGGCTACTCTCTGTCCAAAGAACTCTACAGGCATAAAAAGTAGGTGGGGTTACGGTATGTCCCATGGGTCTTGAAAGGAGTAAGAGGGCGCAGTGGAAGGCTGGCCGTTTGCCCAGCACAGTGCACTGACCAGCTGTACTCCAGAGAACACGTAGAGCGGGACACCCTAGGCCTGGCTGCTGGCTGCCACCACCTGCAGGCCCACCATGTGAAGCAGAGCGGCGGTAGTTGGGGCATGTCGACGGTGGGGCTAGCCCTGTCCTAGCTCTGAGGGAGGCAGGTGCGTGGGGGCTCTTCCCTTGAAGCTGTCAGCCAGGACTGGGTGCACCATGTCACAGGGGCCTGCCCACGGCCACCGGCCACCCAAGGACCCACTGCAGCACCTGAGGACACCGGACAAGCGCGGCCCATCATGGGAGCTTGGGGACCCAAAACCAAGTCAGTTTTTTCCTAAGAGGCTTCACAACATGGGTTCGTACCTATAGACGTTCAGGTAACCCAGGGACTGCCTTATTCAGTTCTCTTTTAAGTAATCAACATGATTTGTCTCCTGACTGGACCCTGAATGATATAAGACTCTACCTCTTGCTGGGAGAAAGCCATGTTTTTCAATCTATCACAAATGGTAAGAAAAATCCTGACATTCCTTTATTCAAACTCTCCAATGGTTTTCCATCTCATTCAGAGAAAAAAATCTCCAGTCATCTCAATGGCAACAGTAACCTCCTGGCTATTCTTTGAATGTGCTAGTTATGCTCCTGTCTGAGAGACTTTACTCTTGTTCTTCCATCGCCTGGAAGATAATTCCTCTGGGCATCTGTAGAGTTCACTTCGTTACCTCCTCAAATTGGTGCTCAAATGTCACTTTCTACAGGCCTCCCTGAACCACTTATTTAAAATTAAACCAATCTCCTGCAACCAGATTCTGCCATGCCCTATCCCTCTTTCCTCTTTTCCTTTTTCCATAGCACTTATAATAATTTAAAACACTTTACATTTTATTTATTGCCTATCTCCACTTTCCCCAACTCTAAAATTTAAGTTCCATTAGGGCAATATTTTTTAACCATTTTTTCAGTGCTGTTGTACCCAGACTCTAAATTCAAATAGGTATTCATTAGATTTGCTGAAATAAGATTATTTTGTAACACATTCAACCATAAACTTTGTAGTGCAAGTCAGTTTGTAAGATCTTTTTCTTAAAACAAGTGAAAGGGTGAAATGGAGAAAAAAATTAAAACAATAAAAAGTGATGGAGAAAAGAAGCTACATAAGAGAGCCCCTGAAGAGTTTGGGGGCAGGGGTAATATATATACAAAACTGATCAGCTATGATCCTATTTATAAAATTAGGATGGAGGATATTTGGGCAGCAACTTGGAATAGAGGACAGAATGTTAAATTTGGAGTAAACAACCCCAGATTTTTTCCCCCCAACTCTTTTATTATAAATGTAATTCTGGAAAAATCAGTTAACCTTTCTTGCCATTAGGTTTTGTATTTCTAGACTGAGGAAGATAAGTTCCTTCTTGCTTCCCTCAGAGGGTTGATATAAAAATCAACTGAGATCATGTATGTGGATGAACAAATGTAAAAATATAGGCTGATGATAATGATGATTATGTGATCTCTAGTAGATGGGACTAGGATGGTTGCAAAGGCAGGATATGCCAAGAGTCCCTGGCAAGCCCTCTGCCAAGAAAAGTTGAGGCACAGCCATCTTCAGCTTCAGGGCTACTGACTCTTCATCTGGGATGCAATTAGAATGACTGGTTTTTAAATCTGTTACGTGTTTTGTGTGTGCCATGCCCTTCCTACTGAGTTGGAATTCAACCATAGTCATTTACCCTATTTAATTAATTTTATTTTATTTTGCATATTTGGAATTAGAGGCTCAGGAATGTCATATGCAAATATATGCAAAATAGAATACAAATTGATATTAAAAGCCAAAAGCTTAGTTTTTGTTCTTGTTTTTTTTTTTTCCCCCAGCAGGAATACACTGTTGGAAAAAAGGTCTTGCTCACATGCCTACTGTGCTCTAGATGTTTATAAGTCATTGCTTAATCAGAGCTTATGGCTACAAATGGTAAGAATACACCTCTATATCACATTTATTACTGGAGAAGCTTACAAAGTTAGGAATATTACTGTACTTGACATTATTCCCTTTAGTGAACAAACTTGTAATGGTAGATTAAAATTAGCTGAAGCACGAAATGTATAAGTGGAAAGCAGGGTTAGATGGTGAAGTGGCTACTGTCTCTCACATTTGATGTGCTATATGTCAATCTATCAATTCACACATTTGGGTGATGTGTGGGATGAGATGAGAAAAGTTTTTGTTTATTTGCATAATTAATTGGGTCAAGAGAAAGAGATATCAAATCAGTGGCCTTTGCTGTTCCAAATGAAGGAAATAATTTTACTTCATACTTGGATTCAGAGTAATTACATAAAGGCTCTTAATCTCTGAAAACCGTGAACAGCCTGTAATAGTAACTTTCTTTATACAAGCTATACTATTATTCTGAGTATAATTTTAATAAATAATCTAGTCTCACAAAGCACAAATTAGTACAAGCTTTTGATATAGAATACCCAAAAGGCTAGATTGTATTCATAGTTCTAAAAGGAAAGAAACGCCTGAATTTTGAAAACCCCTTTAAGATGGGCACATCTTTATTATTATTTTTTGCCAGATTAAATCCTTTTGTTGTTGTTCTGACTACTAATAATAGAGGGTTTGTATATCTATTCTAAGGAAGACTGCATCAATATGCTTTATAAAAATTTTCAAATTACAAAAAACTGACTTCAGATACCACTTTATAATTTCCCTCATCAAATCCTAAAGACTATATTAAAACATGCTCATAAATAAATTAACATGGGTGGGGGGAGTATATCAACTGCAAACTATGCAGGTATTTCCCAAATATTCTTTTCATACCTTAGAACAGAAAACTAAAGATTTTCTAAAAAAATCATTTTTCTCTCCCCAATCATGTTTTAAACAAGATTATAAATTCTTTATAGGGATTTCTCCCTTTTAACATTCTCTATCCTGCCCTCAAAAATCTGAAGGTAGCTCAAATTATTTCAATATTCAAAAGGCAAAATATATGACAGATACATGCAAAAAATAACTTAAACCAGTTCAGTTTAATCAGAGTCTATTCTGACTCATGGTGACCCCATATATGTCAGAGTTGAACTGTGCTTCATAGGGTTTTCAACGGCTGATTTTTCAGGAAGTAGATCATCAGGTCTTTCTTTCAAGGTACCTCTGGATGGACTCAAACATCTAACCTTTGGGTTAGCAGCTGTCATGGATTGAACTGTGTCCCCCCCAAAAATATGTCAACTTGGTTAGGCCCTGATTCCCTGAATTGTGTGGTTGTCCTCCATTTTTTGATTTTCCTATGTGTTATAAATCATAATCTCTGCCTATGGTTAAAGAGGATTAGGGTGGGATGTAACACCCTTGCTTAGGTCACATCCTTCATCCCAATGTAAAAGGAGTTTCCCTGCGGTGTGGCCTGTACCACCTTTTATCTTACAAGAGATACAAGGAAAGGGAAACAAGCAGAGAGTTGGGGACCTCAGACCACCAAGAAAGCAGCACTGGGAGCAGAGCGTGCCCTTTGAACCCGGGGTTCCTGCATGGAGCAGCTCCTAGTCCAGGGGAAGATTGACAAGAAGGACCTTCCTCCACAGCTGACAGAGAGTGAAAGTCTTCTCCTGGAGCTGATGTCCTGAATTTGGACTTCTAGCCTACTAGACTGTGAGAAAAATAAATTCCTCTTTGTTAAAGCCATCCACTGGTGGTATTCCTGTTAGAGCAGCACTAGATGACTAAGACAGCAGCCAAGTGCATTAACCTTTTGCACCTCCCAGGGACTCCAAATAATACTTAATTGTGGCATATATGATAGGTTCTAAAACTGAAATTTTATAGTAACATGTGTACCCTGAATTATGAGACATATGGACCAAGGTAGATCCTCATCTTCTCTTACAATGACACAACACAACTTTATACTCATGTAACTTTGGCAATTTATACAACTCAATCAAGCACCACCAAAACTTTTTGAATTTGAAAAGAAACTTACCTTCTCCAGTGTTTATTATGGTCTCACAGTAGCCTTAAGGACAATGGAGTATGATAGGAAAATTAGTCTATATAAATAATTGTTAAATCTGTTTGCTAAGGATCACCATGTGATTTGAAGACCATCATTCTTAATATAATGACTGGGAACTAGCTTCTGGATTTTCACTGATGCTCCCTGTCATACACTCGGCCTGTCAGAGCAAAGAAGCTAAGATTTTGCCCAGTGTGATTTCAGAAAAGAGAGGATGATCCTTCTATCCAAATTATCTTATACCAACCATTAGTTAGTGTATGAAATTACACAATTAGAGCTTTATCTTTTAAGATTCTAATGACTGTTTAAATAAGAAAATTTGGGGGAAGAGTTATACATAAAGCTATTATCAGTCATTTATAACTTAGTGAAGGGGTTCTTAACCTGGGACCCATGAACCATAGGCAGGGTTTAGGAGAATAATAATCTCCTGTAAACTGCATGCAAGTTGTTGTTGAAATGCATTTATGTGAATATTTGGAGGAAAAAGTCTTACAGATTTTGACCTATTCTCAAGGGACTTCACACACACACAAACACACACACACACACAAGAACCAATTCTTTTAGTGTACACAAAGTCTCTTAGAACAAGACTGGATAGTCTGGAGAGAAATAGCATAAGGTACCTGACAGACTGAAGTTGTCATGAATTCTGTTTTACTTGGATCCACAATCAACACCCATGGAAGCAGCAGTCAAGAAATCAAATGACCCATTGCATTGGGCAAATCTGCTGCAAAAGACCTCCTTCAAGTGTTAAAAAGCCAAGGTGTCACTTTAAGGACTAAGGTGGGCCTTGACCCAAGCCATGGTCTTTTCAATCACCTCATACGCGTGAGAACGCTAGGCAATGAATAAGGAAGCCCAAAGAAGAACTGACACCTTTGAATTGTGGTGTTAGTGAAGAATATTGAAAATACAATGGACTGCCAAAAGAACAAACAAATCTGTCTTTGAATAAGTACAGCCAGAATGCTCCTTAGAAGCAAGGATGGCTAGACTTCACCTCACATATTTTGGACATGTTATCAAGAGGGATCAGTCCCTGGAGAAGGACATTATGCTTGGTAAAGTAGATGGTCAGCAAAGAAGAGGAAGACCCCCAACGAGACGGACTGACATAGTGGCTGCAACAATGGGCTCAAGCTTAGCAGTGATTGCGAGGATGTCACAGGACCAGGCAGTGTTCCGTTCTGTTGCACACAGGGTCACTATGAGTTGGAACTGACTCGACGGCACCTAACAACAACAACACCTGGCAGATAGGTAGGATATAAGGTCCCAGAATTCTTATGGATGAAGAAAGAGGACACATAAAAAGATGCTGGATCCACAGGACCAACTTTATTGACTTCAGAAATTTTACTCAACCCAGGCAGAGGCAATATGAATCGACTAACTCAACTTGCATTCCACAACAATGGCTTTCACCCATACTCTGTTCCCATTTCCATTTTAAAAGAAAATATTTCTCCAGAATATTGCAAACACTTTTTAGAAAGATGTAAACAGGCTCAGCCAGAACATCAACTGGGCCAACACCAAGATTTGGGTCCTAAAGGACTGAATCTAGGGCAGTGTATGTCGTCGATATCAATTAAGATACTTCCCTTCATTTGTAACAGAAAACCCAACAAAAGAGAGGAAGCTTATGGAAATATTTGAGTGAAAAGTCCATCAATAGCATCAGGTAAGTCTTGAAGTAACATGTAAAATTTTGTGAACAGAAACCTGTTTCTCTCCTCTATCTCCTCAGGCCTGTTTATGGCCACAAGATGGATGCTGTAGCAACCAGAGCTACATGCCTCCTTGTTCAGATCATCGGAAGATAATCTATGACTCATCTCTTGAAATACCTGAGATTCAGTCTTAAATGATTAGATTAGCATCCATCTTGGAATCATTGTGGAAAAGGGGTTAAAAATATGCTGATTAACTTAACAAATCATGGCCCATTGCTGGAGTTGGGATGGGACTGATCTGATCCAAACCACATGGCTGAGAATGAGGGCAGAAGGATCTACCCAAAGGAAGTTTGTTTTAATTTTACCAGGAAAGAGGAGACATACATACCGGCTATCAAACAACCATTTTCTACAATTCTATTTAAGAATAAATGAAAGGGCACCTCTAATTCAGCAAGTATTGGTGTTCACAGCCAGAAAAAACACCAAGTGCAAAATGAAGATACAGGGCATTAACCAGATAATAATGTTAAGATCTAGGAACTGTATGTGAAATTGAATAGATGGGAGCAGGCCAGGAGGGAAACAAGAAATTTTCTGGGCAATGGCTAAGAACCATTTTGGAGCTGCTTTGGTGTGTGGTCAGAAGGGATTTTCTGCAGGTGGGTAAGGGCAATTTAAAGTTGTACCAGTACCTGTACTGGTTACCATCAAGTCAGTTCCTACTCATGGCAACCCCATGCATATCAGAGTAGAACTGTGCTCCATAAAGTTTACAATGGCTGATTTTTTTTTGGAAGTAGATCACCAGGCCTTTCTTCCAAGGCACCTCTCAGTGGACTCAAACCTCCAACCTTCCAGTTAACAGCCAAGAACATTAACCATTGGTACCAGCCAGTGACTCCTAAAGTTGTTGGCCCAGGTATTTATTCCCCCAGAGCTTTCCACAAAAAAAAAAAACGACAAGAAAAACTGCTATTGTCAATACCATCAGGTTTGTGCTACATTTAAACTGTCTTTATTGACAAACTGGCATCAGCAGGAATGGACAGTGAACTTAGGCTCCTTTCCATTCATTTTTTCCTGCCTTGTAATCACTCTATTAAAAAAAAAGAAAAGTCTAGAAAAGGCAGTCAGCTTCTCTTCTCGCAAGATGAGCAGAAACATGAGAGAACCAAGACTTGTCTCCCAGCATTATCCAGCTCCATTCTTCCAGGCACCTCACCAAAAACTTAATTTCTAAGAGCCACAGCCATAATTCAGCCCCCTAAGTATTTGACAATCACCTTGGAAACAGAAATAGGAAGAGAGTGGAAAATAAGACAGGGTAGCTAGAACTACTGAAATATTTCCTAAAGCATCTTGTTAAAAATGTAAATATCTTTGGAGGAATAATTCATTATAACACCTTATATAACAACTACTATGGATATTAAATATTAGTTTTATGAATTTTTAAACACTTTTAATAGTTTACCTACACAATAATTCTGCACGAAAGGCAGGTATGTAACTGTTATGCCATTTTATAACTGAGTAAAACTGAGACATAGAGAGGTTAAACAACTTGTTCAAGATCATACAGGTTATATTTGAATCATTTAATTAAAAAGTAACATCATTACTAACACAGCAAATATGCATAAATCATCCAACCCTTAATAGAAAAATATAAAAAATGTTCAATAGATAAAATTGAGTGTTATTTACAATTTTGTGTATTTTTTTGGCTTGTATTATAATAGCAGTGCTTCAGAATAGTATGGAACATTCAAATGACGGACCCTTGAGCTATGACTCTGGAGTACATTTCTTTTTTGTTGTTTAAATTCTTCAACAATTTTGAAAAGATTACTGATACAAGCATTTACTATTTTTTGTAAGCCACTTCAAACTCTTCCGATTAGAGACACTTTCTTAGCGAGGAAACATTGACTCATCTGCCAAACTGAAATCACTTTACAAACGAGGAGGCTAATTCTGTTTTCATCATTTAACTATAGGATATTAATGATGAAACAAAGATTTAATGAAATGAGGATATTCAAGTCATCTGGCAAATATATGTGAAAGAAAACAAATAAAACTTTTCTGGGGATTTTTTTTTTTTTTTTTTTTTTAACCTGAGACAGAAGCCTATCACAAAGTGTAATAGTGGGTTTTTTTGTTTTAAATTTATAATATAGTAGCAGATTGTCAAAAAGGGTTAAAGACAATGTCAGCCATGGGTCCCTTCAGCTCTCAAGAGTGTGGCAAAGTGTATTATTTGGCGTAATTATGACACAGATCTGCATGTGTATGTCTTCAATAATTCATGTTGCAGCTTGTCTCACTGTGGGGACAGATGTCAGTGAAACCAGTGACAGCCGATCATGCTGATCCCACACATAATCAGGTGCGGCTGATCCCACAATGACACCAGGCCTTGAGTATATGCCCACTAAGTTCAATTGGAGCTAAGAAAATATGGGCCAGCAAATTTGGGCATAGCTATTCATTTTATAACTATATGAAATGCACACATTTATATATATATATGCATAAAAGCACCTTATCTTTCATATAATTTTCTAAGGATTTGAAAACCTTTATAATCTGGGGTGGTTATATGTGGGAACATTGTTTACATTTGATTGTCTTATTCATTAGGTCCTTAAAAATATGCATATATAATGTTAATGACAAATCCATTGCTAATTATTATGTATATGTCTCCTACAGCTGACTTACAGAATTTCCATTCTTGATTAATCTTTCATTATTAATTCACATATAGAACAAATGTTACATATCCAAGAGATTAAACAAGTCAGTCATACTAAACATTTGATCTCAAAGATTTATCTTTGTTTCTCATAATGACTAGCATTTTCTTTTAGCATTAGGCATTAATCAAAAAATGATTTTGTTTCAGATATCTAAGTACAGTTATGTACCACCTGTCAATGTCTATGAATGCTACCTCAGTTGGTTAGCAATAGAAATGTTCCCCCAGCCCCAAATCACTCTAATCCCTATGCATTAACCCATAGCAAGGTTCATAGCAAGCAGCTAGATAAGAAAATGTACTGGATCTGTACAAATCTATTGCTACTATTAGAATAGCAGCATAAAATACCTATCCTCTATCTGTGCATAAAGAAATACAGAGCCAGCAGGTCCAAAGCCTTTTAAAAGCCAAAATATTGTATAATTATTTTTAGAGCCCAAGATGAGCTCCCTCTGTTTATCCATTTCTTGAATCACATTAGAGAAAAATGTCAAGCTGCACTTACAACCCGCAGTATCTGATTAACAACTAGAAAATATTATGTGTATGTTTGTGTGTGTGTCTAAATGTGTGTATATACACATATATACATACATATATACATAAACATATATATTATGGGTTTAAACATTTGACAGAAGGAAATATTCATTTTTTTCTTTAGTAATATATGTCCTTATGCCCTTTTTCACTTGCCATTAGACATACAGCAACTTCGTAAATTTTTGGAGTCATGTCCTTTTTCTTGATGATTGTACTGTCTTACAGAGGAAGCTCCTAGCTTATTCCTTAATGACTCCTCTGGTCTGTTCTTCCTTCCTCCAATATCAGTACATTTAGAAAAAAAGGATCTGATTTTTTCCATTATCCCAGAATTAGAGTGTTTTTGAGATGCACTCTGAGTCAAGGAATTCATCAGTGCTGCTATGCATACTGTTGCCTAACACTGGGTACCATTTTTCTTTGGAGGTACATTTACATAAACATTTCTAATCACAGCTCTGTAAAGAGACACAGTATAATAATTCATGACGTTTAGGTAATATGTCATATGAATCTTAACATATGGCATCGCACTCTACAATGGCAATCTTGGCTTCCAAAGGGAACTGGAAATCATCCAGTGAGATGCGAATAAGCCAAACTTGATAGAAAACCGTATCGATGCTAATCCAGGTTTACACCTTTCATTCAGACTTGGAACTCTCTAGCAGATGGTTCAGTGTTGAAGTACTAATGTTAGCAAAATGTCAAAACTATTTTGCTAGACTTCTCAATTGTTCATACAAGTACTGGATATCAAAATAGTAATAACGAATGGTAGCACTAAGATCTCTGATCACTCATGGAGGATTTTCATTTTAACTGCCAAGGACAACCTGGCTTTGCTCCCTTGGAATACAGCCAATCAGCTTTTACAAAGGAAAATCAAATTTTAGGAAATTCCTCCCTAATTCATTGCTCAACAAGGACATACTCAAAGAAGATAAAGGGATGAAGAATCATTTGGAAGATAGCATTATTAGTAGCTATTATAACAACTTAATCATCTAAACAAATGCCATAAGGTTAAGACTCTAAAACAAAGTTTCTTATCCTGGAATTCATGGACATAGAGAAAAAACTAAATGGGCCTTAGAGAGTCCTTGAACCATCTGAATTTAGAGGCAAATGTGGGTGTGTGTTTGCATATGCTTACATTCCTGTGTACACACACATATACTGAACATGCAACATTAGTAAGTGAAAAAATGAAATTCTCAGATGAGGATCTAGCAATGGTTTCAGTATGTAATACATTTATAAAATTTCAGTCAGAAATATTTATAAAACCAGATGGAATATATCAGTATCTAGATTAAAAAAAAATTAAGCATTAATTGATCACCTAATGATCAGTTTGTCAAACAGTGGGGATTTGAGTGTTGCTATGATGCTGGAAGCTATGCCACCAGTTTTTCAAATACCAGCAGGGTCACCCATAGTGGTGCGGTTTCAGCAGAGCTTCCAGACTGACAGACTAGGAAAAAAGTCCTGGCTATCTACTTCCAAAAATTAGCCAATGAATACCCTATGAATCACAACAAAATATTGTCAAGTATAGTACTGGAGGGGTCCCTGGGTGTTGCAAATGGTTAACATGGTTGACCGCTAACCAAAAGGTTGACAGTTTGAGTCTACCCAGAGGCACCTTGGAAGAAATGCCTGGCAATCTATTTCTGAAAAAATCAGACAACGAAAATCTTACGGAGCATAGTTCTACTCTGACACACAAGGGTTACCATGAGTTGGAATTGACTCAACAACAACTGTTCTTGTTGTTTTCTTTATAGTGTTGGAAGATGAGTCTCCTAGTGGCCACAACAGTGGACTCAAGCATGCTGGCAATCATGGTGATGAGGACTGGACAATGCTTCATTGTGTTGTACATGGGGTTGCCACGTGTTGGAGCTGGCTAGATAATAATTAACAGCAACAACATGACAGCATAAGAAGGCATACAAGTAGAAAGGCATTCCTTCTCTCTAAAAATCTTTATGGAAATAAAAAAATTGTCAGTATTATTATCTTCAAGAGGTTTGCTTTCCTTTGCAAACTTCTTACAGCAGCCACTACAATATTGCAGTCAATTGATATCAATTGATAAAACAGCAGTGACTCTATCACATCTACTTGAGTCCTACCCATTAGCCAAAGGCAATGCATGTGGGCATGGCACTCCAAGAGCCAGTTCACATCAGGGCAGCTATTTTTTCTGTTCTTCCATGAATGTGTTCCTAGGAGTAAGATCACTGACTGAAAGAATCATGTGTAGAACCTAAGCAGGTAGGCCAGATCAGAACTGAATAATGATTAGTAAAAGTTGGTATGGGAGACTTGAGAGAGCCAAAAAGAGGTGTCATGTTCAGATTAGGTCAAGCCATTCAGGACTAATCCTGTACAGATGACTTGTACCAGGGAGGCCATTTATACATGCCAGCAATTGCTGCAAAGTGGGCCTCATCGTTGCTGAAAGGGTCGTCAAGTTGGACTGGACAACACTGTGCCAACTATGTAACTCTTAGATAAGGGACTCACTACTGACAGATTTTCCTCACTTCCAAACCCTAATTTGCTTTTCTCACTATGCCTTTTATGATTAACCATGGTTTTATTTTCATACTTGTTCTTTATCAATTGCATCGCTGAAGAATGTCCATATTTTTTTAATGTTGTGACAGGAATTCTTTGCTGAAGCTAAAAAAAAAACAAACAAGAATGAAACAAGCTAAGAGAATAACACTGTATTCCATTTTTCCATTTAAAATATGTTACAAAACAGCTTTCAGTTTAAAAAATTTTGACAGTGTATATTCAATTTTTCAACTAACAGATGCACGTACATAAAATTACATGATTGAAATTCAGTGTCAGAGGCTTTAGTTATTTAATTTGGGCAAACTAAAGGCATTGGTTCATAATATAGTTCTTGAAACATCCCTAATTAATGAGAGAGTGGGATTTCTATGAAATGATAATATGCAAGTGTTTAGTGAATTTTTAAAAATGGTAGTTTTGTGAATTTTTCAAAAAGTAAATTACTATGATTTATTTTTAAAATAAAACTAGTTTTCTTTGTTTTTTAAGGCTAAATTCATAAGGAGATAAGTGAGCAATAGACGGCTATTCAGCAAAAGAAGAAACCAAGTCATGTACAGCAAAACCTGCGGGAGCCAGCGGAACTCGATGGGACTGCCTTGTTTTTCCAGGTCTTGAAAGTTTTCCACCTTTGACAGGGTGTAATCTTACCACTTCTCTATCACTCTCTATTAGTGAAAAATATTTGCAATTTCCTTCTCTGACAGGTTTCTGCTTTACACAGTTTCCTGCTCTTGCAGGTTTACTGTAATTAGGACTTCTACCTCAGAGTTCTTCATTCTAAAACTTCATTAATTGATAAAAACCAGTTGCCATTGAGTTGATTCTGACTTATGGTGACCCCATGTATGTCAAAGTAGAACTGGGCTCTATAGGATTTTCAATGGCTGATTTTTTGGAAGTAGATCACCAGGCCTTTCTTCTGAGGTACCTCTAAGCAGACTTGAACAACCAACCTTTCAGTTAGCAACAATTTGCACCACCCAGGGACTCCTCAATAATTGATAATGTGTTTATTAATTAAGAACTATTAGCATCTATTGGATGTAAAAAAATTAGAACATTGTAAACTATTGATTAGGTTTGTTTTATGTTCTTATCAAGGTTTTGAGCAATACAAATGCTAAGAGACCTTAATGAAGGCAATAAATAACTGCTTTTGGCAAAGATAACCCAGTAAGAAAAATTAACTTTAAATCGTGAAAATTAATTTTAAAGTGGTTTAGAGCAATGTTATTCATTGTCAATTTGGGAATGTAAATCAACTATAGCACTAAGCACATTTTTTGATTCAGCTGATTTTTATTACTATTATCTTAAGACTTTCTCAGTAAAGGAAGCAATGTGTTTATTTACTTTCCAGGGCAAACTCCCTAGCACATGGTGGACTAGTAACAAACCATTTAGATACTGTCACCAGTTGGGGGTCTGGCACAGGTCTAAGAAAAGATGACTTCAATGCATCATCACTACTAAATATTTGTTTCAAGTCAAGATTTTAAATCACTTTGAGTAACAGCGAGGCTTTAAAATAGGGAACTAATTTTCTCTAACTCTTATTATTTCACATACACAAATATCTATAGGAGAGTTTCAGAAAATATAGTACTGCCGAAAGAAAAATGCACAATGTAGTTGGAAAATAAAATTTAGGAAATGAGCACAAAAGAAAAAAGTTCACGTTAGTTGCTACTATCTTCCATGGTTTTCTCACAACTGACAGACACAGGACAGTGTGAATGTCTGTTTCCTCTCTATTGCAGATCAAACCATTCTATACCTAGGGTTCCACCATTCATCTGTCAGTTTGTAATACTGTGGTGGCTTGTGTGTACTATGATGCTGGAAGCTATGCCACTGGTATTTCAAATACCAGCAGGGTCACCCAGGGTGAACAGATTTCAGTGAAGCTTCCAAAGTAATACTAGGAAGAAAGGCCTGGTGATCTACTTCGAAAAATTAGCCAACGAAAACTCTACGGCTTACAATAGAATAGAATAGTGTCCAATATAGTGCTGGAAGATAAGCCTCCTATAAGTTGGAAACTTGTTGCCTTCCGGTCAATTCCGACTCATAGCAACCCTACAGGACAGAGTAAAACTGTCCCATAGGGTTTCCAAGGAGAGGCTGGTGGATTTGAACTGCCGACCTCTTGGTTAGCAGCCGAGCTCTTAACCACTATGCCACCCGGGATCCTATAAGTTGGAAGTCACTCAAAATACACAGTGGCTGCAACAACGGACTTGACTATACCAATGATTGTGAAGACGACACAGGACCAGGCAACATTTTGTTCTATTGTATATGGGGTCACCATTGAGTTGAAGTTAATCTGATGACAACTAAAAGCAACAACAACAATACCTAGGGTTACAAGTCAAGGAATGTTAGCCATTTTTCACTTAAGAAAAAGGGGTTTGAACTTGCAAGCACCTGCTTGCATTAGCTTGGGCTTTCTTGCTTGTGCAATGACAATAAAGTGAATGGTATCTAAAATATACTGGTTTCTTGAAAGGACCAAATGTATGTCTAAACTATTTTCAAGCTATTGATATGTTGTCATAACTCTAGGAGGGAAATATAATCTTCTCACAGGGAAGTATAGACTATCCATTGTTCTCATAATTTAGACGTTTTAATAGATAATAAATATTTTAATAGAAATACTAGAGGTATCACTTGTATAATAACTAAGATAATTCCAAAAGATAGCAGTTTGGAAATTCCAGGTCTCTTCAGTATTAAGCATAGTCCCTGGGTGGTGCAAACTGTGAACGTGCTTGGTTGCTAAAAGAAAGGTTGGAAGTCTGAGTCCCATCCAGAGGCACCTCAAAAGGAAGTCCTGGCAATCTGCTTCTAAAAAATTAGCCACTTAAAACTCTATAGAGCACAGTTCTACTCTAACACACATGGAAGCTCCATGAGTCAGAACTGACTTGATGGCAACTGGTAGTTGGTAATCAGTATAGAGCAGTAACTAAGAACCTAGACTCTTCAATCAGACTCTGCATCCAAACTTCATCATCTGAGCTCCACTGGGTGACCTTAGGTAAGTTACTTTTTCTTTCTCTGCCCAGTTTACCAAATCTATAAGAAGGAGAAGGGACTCTGGTGGCACAACGGTTAAGTGCCCGACTGCTTCCAAAAGGTTGGCAGTTCGAACCCACCAGCGGCTCTGTGGGAGAAAAGACCTGGTGATCTCCTCCTATAAAGATTACTGTCTAGGAAACCCAATGGGGTAATTCTACTCTGTCCTATAGGTTCCCTTCAGGGTAACTATGAGTCAGAATCGACTTGAAGGCACACAAAAATAACATAACCAAAAAAATCAAACTCGTTGCCGTTGAGTTGATTGCAACTCATAGTGACCCGACAGGACAGAGAAGAACTGCCCCATACGGTTTCCAAGGAGCAGCTGGTGGATTTGAACTGCCGACCTTTTGATCAGCAGCGCAGCTCTTAACCACTGCGCCATCAGGGCAGGGTTTACCTCTAGTGTAAGGATTATACAACTGAGTCAAGAGCTTAGTACAGCAACAGTAGTAAACACTCAATAGATGTTGTTATTACTATTAGATACGGTGATCCCATCTGGTGCAGGAGGCTTGGTTTTACAAATGCTTCAGGGTTGTTACTAAGATTCCAATGTCCTAAGTAGTAGTAGGCATTATTAAAGTTAAGGTTGTATTGACTTCACTTTCCCTACAGACTCAACGTGTCCACTAACAAATACTATACATATAATATTTTTAAGGAAAAAAGAAAGAAAGAAAATATATATTTTTTACCCTTACCTTCAAAATAAGCCCGGTCTTTTGTTTAAGACAGGGCTCTACCAGAAACAATAGTTTGTTATATGACATTTTATTCTAGGAAAGGGGGGTTTGAATATTCAATAGGGCTCCAGGCTAGTGATTTTGTGGTTAGGTTTCTTGTCTTCCAGGAAGCCCTTGACAAAGGTCACAAACAATTTGCGTGTTCCTCTTATTAAAATAAAGATGGAAAGCATTGCTGATAACTCTGCCCAGCAGCTAACTTCATCATCTGTAGAGGTTTCAACATATGCTTGTGAGATAATGAAAAATATAGCATTAAACACTGTGGCAGATTGAATCTTGTCTCAGGGTAAATACAGTAAGTCATTTTCTTCCCTTCCCATTTCCTCAGAACCTGTTTAGCATTAGACTGTTAATATCATCACAGATATATGATAAAACCACTACACAATATACTGCATTTCAGACCAACCCCCACATAAAAGTAAGCAACAGAAAACTATGAACATTAATCTGGCATTCAAAATAATTAAGTGCTTCAAGCCAACCCTCTTCAAGAGCCTTCTACTCTTATAGTTCTGTAGGAACAAACAGTTTTATAAATCTAATATGCTTTTCTGGTGCCATTTAATATTATGAAAATGTCATTTTTCTGAGCTACACTCAATATTACAAATTTTTAAAGATGTATTCTGTAACCAATGGTAAAAAAAAGAGAAAAACCTTCTGCAATCTTTATGAAAAAACAACTCTGGAATCTGAAAAAACAAGTTTGCCACTGTTAGTAAGGAAGAACAAAAGGAATATTAATACTTCAGTCTTTAAGCGGTGGGAAAATACACATAATGATTTTGAGCTATCAATATTTTGTCATAGTAAGTGGTTGCCTGGGAAAATTAAAGCTATCTGGACTATATATATATATATATATATATATATATATATATATATATAAAACATATCTAATTATATACACATACATATATATAATTCAATGTCATTTTTTCATCCAATAACAATTTTAAACTATCAATGTTTTTTTTTAAGATGTAATGGAGGGAGGGGAGGAATGAACAGGTAGAGCACAGGGCATTTTTAGGGGAGTGAATTTGTTCAGTATAATACTGTGATGGTGGAGACATGACATTATGCCTTTGTCAAAATCCATAGGATGAATAACACAGAGTCAAACCTTAATGTAAACTATGGACATTAGTTAATAATAATGCATCAGTATTGGTTCATCCGTTGTAACAAATGTACCACAGGAATGCAGGATGTTAATAAGAGGAGAAACAGTGTACAGAGGGGGAAGGAAAATATGAAAACTGTCTGTACTTTCTGCACAATTTTCCTGTAAACCGAAAACTGTTCTAAAAAAAAAAGTCTATTAAAAAGATACATTCATTAATTCCAAAGAAAAGTCAGGTAAATTAGCAATGATTTAATGGAATTTATGTTTGTATTGAGGCTACATCCCCCCAAAATTTTCTACACACACATATACACTTCCAAAAATGATCTCACATTGCATTAAGATATGATTTAAGAATGTAAATATTTACTCATTTTATTCAGATAAAAGCTGAATTAGAGCTGAAATCTTACTGACTGTAGTGAAATCTGGGTCTTTCCTGCTTTTATGCCACAGTTAAGTTTCTGTGCCCACTCTCACATCCTTTGCTACTAGAAGCTACACATGCTGCCTTTTTAAAACTGTTTCCATTACATCAGAAGTCAGTCCAAGTTGCTTACTCTGAGATCCTATGCCATGGCTGTCATATTCCCTTTCAGAAGTGACACTAGGAAAACATCTTCCCTCTACTGGCCCTGGTTTATAGAAGCAATAAATGGCTCAGCTGCAGTCATTGCTTCAAGATCTAATTAAAACAGGAATTGCAGATGCTGTGGGTTTTTTTTAACGCCTGATGATACAAGCAACTACATGGAGCACATATGTTCGTTTTCTATTTTTTTGAGGAAGACCACAGAGAACGTGAACTTGCAACATGCATAGAATGTGGTGTGGCCTTAAGTGTTATTCAAGGTCAAATGTTTTTAAAAGAAGTGGAAGAAAAAAAAGTAAATAACTTGGGGTAATGTAGCCTATGATTTAATGTCTTCTTTTCTTTAAAGCTTAATAACTGTCATGGATATATCCAGTCTCAATTCACTTTGAATTATGCCTATACAGACTTTCTGAAGGGGGTGTTCTCTGTGTTTGTTTCAGACATATACCTATTTATACTTTAATTGTGTAATTTTTATACAAAATAAAGTACATTGTATTATATATTAAAATAAAGTATAATGATAAGATAAACACCTGTGAACCCACTGTCCAACATAAAGACGATAACATTACCAATATCATGACATGTCTTGTTTTTTAAAAAACTTTTACCACATTCAGTTCAACATACTGTCTAATTGCCTTATGATTTCTTCTTTGACCCACAGGTTATTTAGAAGCATGCTGTATAGTTTCCAAATATTTGGGAATTTTCCAATATCTTCTGTTATTGTTTTTAAATATAATTGCACTATGGTCAAAGAACATATTTTGTACAATTTGAATCCTCTTAAATATACTGATTTTTTTTTTTTTTTTTTTGCCCATAACATGGTCTATTTTGGTAACTTCACCATATGCACTTGAAATGTGTATTCTGCTGTTTTTGGGTAAACTGTTCTATAAATTTCATTTAGGTGAAGTTGATTAATAATGTTGTTCACGTGTTCTATATTCTTACTGATTTTCTATGTGTTCTATCAATTATTGAGAGGGTACTGAAATCTCCAACTCAAGAAGACATTAAAAGGCAATATAAAATATAAGTGTAGAAAAAGAAAAAATGCTGTCATTATTGTTAATATTATTAATATTTAATATGTCCACATAGAAAATCTCAAAAACTTACATATAAATCATTAAAAGTAATAAGATAATTTGACAACTTCATTGAATATATGATTAGTATGTAAATTTTCCAGCAACAAATTTTTAGAAAATGTAATTACAAAATTACAATAGCAGTAAAAAATAAGATGTCTAAGAATAAGTCTAATAAATGATGGGTAAAACTTCAATTAAGAAAATAATAAAATTGTATTGAAATATAAATTTCAATCATTGGTGAGGATGTATACAAGAGGAATTCTCAAATTCTACTGGTGACTCTGTATGATGAAATCATTTCTGAAAACCTAGTAGAGTTGGACAAGTCTACAATTACAAAGAAATAAACAAGAGATATATTCAGGAATGTTCATTTACAGAATTGTCTGTGTGGCAAGCAGACTTCTAAGATGGCTGCCAAGATTTCTATCCCCTGGTGTATACACCCTGTATAATGCCCTCATTTTGGGTGTGAGCAGGACTTGTAAATATAATATCATTCCCATGATTATGTTATACTGTATGGCAGAAAGGATTTTGCAGATGTAATTAAGACCTTGATTAGTTGCCTTTGAGATAATCAAGAGGAACATTATTCTAGGTGGGCCTGATCTAATCAGGGAGCCATTAAAAGAGGAGAGATTCAGAGTTAGAGATATTTCTTTTGCTGGCCTTGAATTAGCCTTCCACGTTGTGGAGGGGGCCACATGACAGAGAACGGTAGGTGGCATCTAGGAGCTGAGAATGGTTCTCAGATGATATCCATCAAGAAAGTAGGGACTTCAGTTCTACAACAACAAGGAACTGAGTTCTGCCAACAACTTAAATGAGCTTGGAAGAATACCCTGAGACTCAGAGGAGACTGCAGCCTCACCCAACAGCTTTATTTTGGCGTTGTGATACCCTAAGCAGAGAAACCTATCTAAGCCACTCTATGCCCAGACTCCCAATCCATAAAAACTGTGAGATAATAAATTTATGCTGTTTTAAGCCTCTATGTTTGTGGTATTTTGTTATGCAGAAATAGAAAACTAACACAGTTTTTCATACTGAGAAAACAAAATGACAATCAACCGAAAAGTCTATGGATGGCTAACTGAATTAATAAATTATTTCATTATATTCATACAATAATATATACTAAACCATGCTAAAATTAAACAGACTATAGCTATGTATGTCTGCACAAATGAGTCTCAAAAACCTGTTGTGCAAGAAAAACATGCAAATCACAAAAGTATATACACCCTTTATATAAATATTAAAAGAGGGAAACTTAAACAGTATATTATTTAAGAACATATATAAATGAGACACTACCTCATAGAAAAGAAAGGGAATGGTTAATATACTGCCAGAATCGAGATTATCTCTGGGGAAGGAAGATATCTGAGAGGGGTATAAAAGGAATTTCGAAGGTATTGCTCTTATCCTATTTCTTAGGCTCAGCGGTGAGTACGTGGGTGTTTGTTTTATTATTCTTTAAACTATGCATATGTTACAAACATTCGTGTATATGGAAGTCACATTTCACTATTAAGAGTATATAATCCTGCCAAAAAGACCATAAAGTCTAGGAAGTTAATCTTTTGTCTTCCTAGATTAGACATTGAGTAATTAATTCATCAAGTGGAAAAAAAAATATGTAAGACTCTCCAAGTGCATTTAAATATAGCAATAGCACTAGCTGTCACAGTAGTAGTCATCTTTTCACCCTAATTAGTGATGGCAGTTGAGGCAGATTACTAAAGTGAGCCAGGAGACTAGTGACCCAAGTGTCATCTTTCTTCTTTGGTGTTGTATGCTTTGCATGTTCAATCTGTGCTGCACTGGGGAAGTGAAGCTGAGGGAAAATCCAAAAGCTAACAAGAGAGAGAGCTAGAGAAAGACACAGAGAGCGAAAATCTGGGGAGAGAAAAAATTTTAAATACGCTTAACATTTCTTGGATTAATTAGAAAGTGAATCATAAACCAGTGTTTAACTGGCAACGTGACTGTGGGTGAATTATGTATCCAATGGAAACGCACAGCCTTTGTTCATTAATTGAGCTGTTTTGCTTCAACATCTTAAACTGTGCATCCGAGACATTATCATAATAAAGGCCCTGAGAAACACTGTCAGACCTAAACTCCTGGAGCTTCTTGAAAAATATTGAAAGGCAAGGCATTTCTGTTTTTATACTAATTCTCCAAATTGCTAGATACTTTTAGCATGTTCTACTTCACAAATTAATTCTAGTCTAAGACTGGGGGAACAGTTGTAAACAGAATGATGCTGTATAAATTATTTACTACAAAGAATTATCACTAACACTGAGGAAAAGAGAATCCATCAGTTTTTCCCCTTTTAGTGTGAAAAATTTAACAGTCATTTACTGCAGGGTTAGAGGAAATTATTTTCACTTAGTGAATTTCAACTTAGTATTAAACATTATGTCATCACTTCACCCCCTCCTCTCTGCCTTCCATCAGATCACCTCAATAAAACCAAAAATTACCTATTTTAGGCAAATACTCACAGAATTTTAAATCTAGAAAAGATCAAAAATATCATGTGATTCAACCCAACAATAAAACTATATTTGTCATAGCTGTTAAATAAAATTTCCCTTTGAAAGAAACACTAAAGGCAAAACTGAATTTTCCCCATAAACCATCATCGGGAAGGTCTGTTAACTACCTGAGTTTGAGAAAGAATTCACTTTTTAAGCAGCTGAATCAGGACCAAAAAAAAAGAAAAGAATTAAGTCAACCATTTTCAAAGTGACAAAACCACGGAGAATGGAGATTATAAAGGAACAATATTGCTAAATGTTGGCAACCCATCGTACACCAGGAAACCAAAAGCAATTTGTGTAGGTATTTGGCATCCTAGATTCTCTCTAAAATTCTATGACTAATTTCTGAAGTGGTTTTATATCTCTCACTTAATAACTCTACTTCCTGCTTCACAATATAGATGAGGGCATTTGATTGCATTCAAAGTTTCAAGGGGTTCATGGAATAAAATATGTCAGTGATGTCTTAAAGAAGACTGATTCCATAACGAACAATAGAATTATAAGCTTTAAATGGGAAAATGTGAGATAAATTCATTTACTCCTCTTGTGTCCTTTCAAAAGCTAGACTATTGTTCCCTTGTCTTTTTGTTATTCCAGTACTACTTTTCTTAATCTAATTACTTTGAAACCCATTCATAACCTCTGACACTCTACACTTCCTGTAATTTGCTTTGCCCAAAATTTTTGTTCACATCAAGTATATCTATCAGTCAGCACCTGCAGGGCCTCAAGATATCTTCTATAAAAAATACATCTGGTAAGAACAATCAACCCTTTACATGAAGTTCTCATATACATTATCCCATTTTATTCTCACAACAAAGTAACAGGGTTGTTATAGAGTCTCATCTTTGAGAGGCGAAAAGAGAAAATCCAGAAAAGTTCAGTGGCCAACCCAAGATCACAGCTAAATATAGTGATTAAACCAAGAACAGAAGTCAAGTTTCTTCTCATAATACGCAGCATAATTTCTTTATGCCACCTAATCTCTTTAGCTATGTCAGCTGGTCCCCGGTCCATACTCCCTTTCCATTATCATTCATCACTCCCACATATATTTCCACGTACTAATGTTTATGATATCTTATACAAATTACTGCTGACACAATACTAACTATCAGAGATTTCTGACTATCTTTGATGCTCCTGTAGGGCTTGGTTTCCCAGTGGCACTTAGGGACAACTAGGACACTTACGTGGAAATAATCTGGAGGTGATGGAACAGGTTTGGGTACAGAAATCCCGTAGGCTGCTAAATTTAAAGAGATCTTCCCTTCTCATATCTGAGAACAGGGACTCCATGACTATTTCTAAATATCTGGCCTTTTTACATCATTCACTACTGGCTGGAATAGATAGATCCCATATGTCAGGCTGGGCAAACAAATAATGAGAAGGAAGAAGAAAAGCTGTGTTATATAATCTGTAAGAGAAAATCAGTTTAATATTTTACATGGTGCTAAATAGTATTTAGTCATTCAACAAATGGAAGGAAAGAGAAGAAGAGTGGGGAGGGTGAATGGAAAAAATTAATAGCATACTCTGTGGTTTCTTTTGTAATCTAATTTAATTAAAATTAAATTAAAAAATAAAACCAAAAAATTGACTATGTATTTGGAATTATATACTCATTCTCGTGGAGTTGATTCCAACTCACAGCAACCCTATAGGAAGAGTAGACCTGCCCCATAGGGTTTCCAAGGAGCAGCTGGTGGATTTGAACTGCTAAACTTTTTGTTTAGCAGCCAAGCTCTTAACCACTGCACCACCAGGGCTCCTTGGAATTATATGGCACTTTTTATTTATTAACAGTATGACCTACAAATAATGGTAGAAATTTCTTAACAGTGGTTTTAATAGGTCTATTAAAAATCAAAATGTGTGTTGAATAATGTCTCAGTAAAGTCAACATATTTAAGAATACCCACTGCTCATGAAAACACAATACGATTTCAAAATTATTTATCAACTAAATATTAGGTTTGAGAAAGAGCTCAGATCCCGCTGTAAATGCTTTTACTTACAGATAGGCATCACTGTTGACAAGAATAGATTACGTGTCCTTGAACTAAATCAAAAACAAACATTAGCCATGTACAGTGACATGATAAATGTTTAGAATATACATTGTTGTTAGCTGCCATCAAGTCGATTCTGACTCATAGTAACCCCATGTGTGCAGAGCAGAACTGCCCACAGGGGCTTCAAGCCTTGACCTTTTGGAAGCAGATCTTGACCTGTCTTCTGAGGTGCCTCTGAGTGGGTTTGAACTGCCCAGTTAGCAGTCAAGTAAAGACAAAAAAATAATATGAAATTTAAATTTATATTAAAAACCTACCAACTATTATAATTCCTATAACAGTCAGGGGACAATCAGGAAATTATTATATGTAATTTTAAAAAGTTTAATACACAGGTAATGGGTGACAGAAGATCTGAGAAGCCAACAGGATAGTGAAGCAGCCCAAAGATTAGCAATTGCAGGAAGCCACTACCACTTCTAGGGTTAGAGGAACCAAGAGAGAAAGAATTTTTACCAGAGATTCTTGTTGTTGTTAGTTACCATCCAGCTAATTCCAACTCATGGCTACTCTATCTGTGCAGAGTAGAACTGGTCCATAGGGTTTTCAAGGCTGTGGCTTTTGAAGCAGATCACCAGGCATTACTTCTGATGTGCCTCTGGGTGTGTTTGAACCACTAACCTTTCGGTTAGTAGTCCAGTGCTTACTCATTTGCACCACCCAGGGACTCCTACCAGAGACTATCAAGCCAGGATCATCTGGAGGGAACTAGGACTCAGCAAAGGCTGCCTAGTGGGGAACTAAAACCACAGAGGAGAGCAGCCACTGCTGGAAGATGCCACCTGGCCCCATAAGGGAGAAATACTCTAGCTTCCCATCCTTCCTCTTCTCCGTCTTCTGCCTATGCCTCCCATAGACCAAATCTACCCGGAAGCCAGCTGGCAAGGAGATCTGGGAAACAGTTTGTAGCTGAAGGATTGGAAATAAATATTACTATTACAATGACCAGCCTACCTCCCAAGACATAAAAGAGAAACTGGGTGCTGTAAACGATTACTAAATTATGTTCAGATAGTTTTTATTTTAGATAATGAGATTTACCTGCAAATCTTTGAGTAGCCTAGACATTGTGGCATTTAATAGATAGAGTTGTTGCTGTTATGTGCTGTTGAGTTGGTTCCGACTCATAGTGACCTTATATACAACAGAACGAAACACTGCCCAGTCCTGCACCATTCTCACAACAGTTGCTATGTTTGAACCCATTGTTGCAGCCACCGTGTCAGTCCATCTCATTGAGGGTCTTCCCATTTCTAGCTGAACCTCTACAGATAATGTACTAGGTTAGTAAAAATAATGCTAAGTATAGAAAGTGATGTAGCATCACTACCATCATATTTTGTCATTATACACTTTATACAATAATAATGGATATCAAAAACCAAAAATATGTACTATAATCATGCAATTTATTTGAACTACATTAAAAAAAAAAAAGATTTTCTTGGCCTGACAATATATTCATGCCTACAACTATATATTCATTCTGTAAGCATTCTCTGAAGACTTACTGTGCAGTAATGCAATTTGCTAGTCCCTAGAAAAACAAATATAAGCCATGGTCATGTCCTCGATAAACAGGAAAGAAATTAAGAATAAAGTATGAGTTATGCATATAACATAGATATAACTGAAAAAAAAAAAAAAAAAACATTGCCGTGAAGTCGATTCCAACTCATAATGACTCTATAGGACAGAGCAGAACTGCCCCATAGGGTTTTCAAGGAGCAGCTGGTAGATTTGAATTGCCAGCCTTTTAGTGAGCATCCATAGCTCTTAACCACTGTGCCACCAGGGCTCAGTTGTAAGTGAAAGCAGTAGACAAATAAGGGAGCCATTCATTTTTCCAAGGGAAAGAAAATCAAAGAAGGCTTCACAAAAGAGGTGGAATCTGAGCTAAACCTGGAAAAATAAGGAAGAAACAAAGCAAATGTTAATTCTCTCTGAAGCCTTCCCCAGCTCTTTTCCGACAGCAATAATGATCATTACAAGGACTGTTTACATACCACATCTTGAAATCAGGTCTGATTGTACCTCAGGATTAATCCTAATGCTGAATCATTTGGATACTTCAAGAAAATACTTGAAAATAATCCCTCATATTTCAATCTATTTGACAAAAAAGAAAACTCTGGTATTCACAATGCTAAAGATCTGCAAGCAGTGCATGCTACAGCGTTACCGTCTTTTCTGTCATCCCTAACTCTGCCACCATGCTATCCTGCATCCCACATACTACTAAATATTTTATAGCAGTGGAACTTTCCTCTGCTTCATTTTCTTTTCCCATACAAGACTCAATTTATTTTTATCATTTTCCATACAGGCCTCCAGTTCACATCAATCAGAATTCCTTGCGGCTGTAATGAAAGACTTTTTTTGTTCTCTCAAATTTGGAAAAGGAATTTAGATAACATTCTGTCTACTGGAAACTGTGTCTTATCTAGGACACTGATGACCTTCTGTTGGCCACTCCCTAACTGGAAGCACACAGATATCTAAATCTTAGGTCTTGTGTAGTAGACCTCCTGTGCTTCCAAGACTTTAAGTATGTATATACGTGTATATATATATATATATATATATATATATATATATATATATATATATATATATATATATATATACACACATATATGCCTACACACACACACACACACACACACACACATATATATATACATACACAAGTATACTTGTCTCAAGGAGCCCTGGCAGTGCAGTGGTTAAGCGTTTGGCTGCTAACCAAAAGGTCAGCAGTTCAAACCCACCAGCTGCTTAGTGAGAGCATGACGTGGCAGACTGCTTTCATAAAGATTTACGGCCTTGGAAACTCTGTGGGGTAGTTCTACACTGTCCTAGAGGGCAGCTGTAAATCAGTCAACTCAACTGTAATGAGTTTGGTTTGTTTTTTTTCTTGCCTGTCTCAGGTCTTACTTGACATTGCATATCTTTACCTATAGGAGTGAAGTTCTTAGCCTCTTTCAGGATAAGATAAGTCTCAAGGTCTCTGGGCTTATGAAAATTTCACAAATGCTTATCTTTTTGGCTATAATCAGCTATTGCTAACATAGCATATTGGACCTGCTTCTAATCCTAAGCTTCTATTGGATCCAATTTAAGCTAATATTCCAGAACCATGACGTTTGCCATAAGAAGTTAAAGAGGATTTTTCCCTCCTTTGAACAAACCCTGTATAGAACCCCAGCATTAGGTCTCCTTGGTAATCATATGGTCTGTATATTTTCTGCCATTAGAAAAAAGGAATTGTTTCAGAGGTGAACACAGGTTCATGAAGACAAACAATTCCGCATTGCTTCATATGAGTCAGTTCTCCCCTGACTTAGTCAGAATGATTTGTGTTTCTGCCTGCAGCTGCTATTCTGGGTGAGGCTTCCTTCACTTTGATCTTCAGCACCCGTCTGGCTGTAGCTATTCTTCATAGTCACAGCACTCCTAAGAACAGACTCACATTCTAATGGTAGCCTAACAAAATATGCAATTCATTCCTCTCTGCTGGCCATTCTCCCATCTTAAACCCAGCCTCTTTGCTCCTGTTTCATTGCTTGAGGAGTTTAATGGCTGTCTTACAGCCACTGCCCACTGTCCAAAACTCAACGCTGACTTTAAAAACATTTTTTTTTTTTTCAAAATCATGAGCTCATATTTTATGTAGATATCCTGTCGGTGGCACTACCAAAAGAAAGTGATTTTGGAATATGCAGTAATATGAGAAAGTAAGAAATTTTTGTTTGCTGTGTGTACTTGCTAACCTACATAACCGAATTTATAATCTTTAGTGCTCCTTATGATTATGGACAATTGAGGAAAGAATGAGTTTATTACCTTGGTAGGTATAAAAATATCTATTTGTCGATTCGTTGGTAATCTTTTATATGTCACACAATTACCTTACAATGTAGCTATTATAAACTGTGTTGCTCTCCAAATGTCTTATGCATGGAAATGCTCTGGCTCATACTGCAGTCGAACTAGCTGCCATTTTCCTTTTCTGGGTCCCACTTAAAACCTGTTGCCACTTAGTTGATTCCAACTCATAGTGACCTTGTAGGACAGAACAGAACTGACCCATAGGTTTCCAAGGAGTGGCTGATGGATTAAAACTGCTGACCTTTCAGTTAACAGCCGTAGCTCTTAACCACTGCGCTACCAGGGTTCCTAAACTTTTTAAGAGGTTAGGTCCCAGCTTCCAAATTAAATAGAATCAAACAAACAAGGACTTATTGATTAATAGGGTGTCTATTCTTCCCAAATTTGTGTGGGCCCAAGGATCTTCATTTTGCTTTCACAGCCCATGGAATGAGAAAAGGTAAAAAAAGATGACAGCACAAATGACAGATAAAGAGTTATCATTGAATTCTTCTCAATTGTTCTATTTTGTCACACTTGCCCCCTTTGCCAAGTTTATATTGTAGATATTCCTGTAAAGAAAGAAAATGCAGCTTATGTTCACAGTGAGGGTCACTTATAAGCCTTACGTTTATTTCATGTAGATGAAAAAAAGTTGCTCAAGTAATAATGTTTAAGAAATTGTACACTTTTTCTCAGGATGCAAGGAAGTATATCCTTGCATTAAACCTGATACAATGGCTTGGGGGAGAGGGATTAAGCCATTAAAAAATCTCTTCATAAGATTTGGAATAAACTTGTCAATTAACAGTGACAAGGAAACATTTTGCAAGTCAGGTTGTGAAGGAAGTCTATAACTGTTTCAATTGCCGTCAAGTCAATTCCAACTCATGGCAACCTCATGTATGTCAGAGTAGAACTGTGTTCCATAGGGTTTTCAGTGGCTGATTTTGCAGAAGTACATCACCAGGCCTTTCTTCTTAGGTGCCTCTGAGTGGCCTCAAACCTCTGACCTTTCTGTTAGTAGCCTAATGCTTTATAGATCTGCACCCCCCAGGGACTGCAAAGAAAGTCTATTCAAAACAAACAACAACAACAAAAAACAAACCCATTGCTGTAGAGTAGATTCTGACTCATGGCAACCCTATGTGTTATGGAGTAGAACTGCTCCATAGAGTTTTCTTGACTGTACTCTTTACATAAACAGATTGCCAGGCCTTTCTTCTGTGGTGCTGCTGAGTAGGTTCCAACTGCCAACCTTTAAGTTAGTCCAACCAAACCAAACCCATTTCCATCAAGTTGTTTCTGACTCATAGCGACCTGCTAGGACAGAGTAGAACTGCCCCATAGGGTTTCCTAGGCTGTAATCTTATAGAAGCAGACTGTCACATCTTTCTCCCATGGAGTGACTCATGCGTTCAGACCACTGACCTTTCGGATAGCAGTTGAGCACTTAACCACTGTACCAACAGGGCACTAAAAGCTCTGAAAACCCAGCAGTTCAACCAAAAAAATGTTGATGGATATGATGTAAGACCTTTGGCTAGAACTCCAGAAGCTCTCATTTACAAGACATTTATGTATTAGATAACTTTATGATTTCAAAAAATGTATCTAAAAGTGGAAATTAGGATTTTTGACAAAGGCAGCCATGCAGTGCAGTAGAGAAAGGATGAATTTTCCCAATAAATGGTGCTAGGTGAATAAAATATCTATATAAGCAAAAAATATACCTTGCAGCATATGTAAAAATAAATTCCAATGGACTACAAATCTAAATATAAAATGTAAAACAGTAAAGTTTTCAGAAGAAAACATAGAAAAATGCCTCTATTGCCTTAGAAAAGACAGAAATTTCTTAAATGTGACACAAACAACACTAACCATAAATTTTAAAATTGGGACAAATTGAACTATATTAAAATTCTTACCTGGTGTCAAAAATCACCACTAAGAGAATGAAAAGATCAGCTAATAGACTACAATAAGATATTCACTATACATATATCAATATGTCTGGCAAAGGACTCAAATCCATAATACATTTAAAAAATATTATAATTAATGAAGTTATTGTGTTGACATTTTTAAACAACTAACTTTTGCCCTTATTAATTTTTTCTATTGTTCGTTCATTTTCTATTTCATTTATATGTGGTCTTTATTATGTACTTCCTTTTACTTACTTTGGGTTTACTTTGGTCTTCTTTTTCAAGCTCTTTGAAGTGGAACCTTTCTTCAATTATTTTGGATCATTCTTATTTTATAATATATGTAAATAAAGCTACAGATTTCTCTCCTAGCACTGCATAAGCTACATACCATAATTTTTATTTATATTTTTATTGTCATTATCTTTCAATTAAAAATAATTTCTAATTTACTTTGTAATTTAGATTTGTGTTATTTAATATCCTTGACATAATTCTCTTCATATTTATATTTTCTTCATATTCTTACCTCTTCAAATTAATTTTCTTCATATTTATGCTGTTTGGAATTTTTAGAGCTTCTTGAATCTGTAAATTTACCTCTCACCAAATTTAGAATTGAGAACTCCCACTCTTTCTGCAAGTCTTGACACCCCTCCAAAATCTGTCTGCTTTTGTTCACTCTCCAGAACTCTCAGACAGTTGTTTGCTGTATTTTGTCCAGAGTTTACAGTTATCTGCATAAAGATCTCTTTGTTAAGAATTTACTCCTCCATATTAGAAATGGAACCAAAAGCATCATTTTTAACAATTAAGTGTTGAAAGTTCTCCCTTTAAGATCGGACGTTTTAGAGGTCCTAGTCAGTACTTTGTCCTTTCTTTCTCCCCAGTGGAGCCTGTGCTAGTGATTCTTGAACCAAACTGGCTTCACTTCATACACAAGCCTCCACTACAAAAATCTATCAGCCATATGACATTGTCAGGAAGTATCAGAAATTGAACCAAGTACACGGGTAGAACAGCGCAGATTACTGGCAAAGAGAAAGGTTAAGACCAGGTTCTATCTCCAGGGTCTGTTCTTGTGCAGTGCTGAAAACTGATAGCTAGGATGATCAAGTAAGATTGAGAGAAAACAAATCACCAGTATCAGAATGAAAGATCCCACAGACTTTAAATATATATTAATATTATGAAGAACTTTATGTTAACAAATTAGACAGCTAAGACGAAATGGGCAAACTGCTTTAAAATTCAAATCACCAAAAGTGACACAGTATGAAACAGAAAATCTGAATAGGCTACATTTATTTAAAATATTGAAATTGTTATATATATTTAAAAAAGAAAATCTTTTGAAAAAGAAAACTCCAGGTCCAGATGGTTTCACTGGTGAATTCTATCAGACACTAAAAGAAGACAGAACACTAATCTTATGCAAACTTTTTCAGAAAACGTAAGAGTAAGGAATACTTCCCAATTCCTTTTATCAGGCCACCACAAACCAATACCAAAACCTGGTAAAGATAGTAACAGAAAGAAAATTACAGGCAATAAACCTCTTGAATATAGACACAATATCCTTAACAAAACTTAAGCAAGTCAAAACCAACAATACATAAAAAGTATAAAAAATCAATAAAATAGAAAATGAACACCACTTTAACAAAGTAATGAAGAAGAAAAAACCACATGAACATTTCAATGCAGAGAAAGCATCTGACAAAAATTCAACATCCATTTATAGTTAAAAACTCTCACAAAACTACAAAAAAGAATTTTCTCAATCCGGCAAAAGGAATCGATGAAAAACCTACAGTTAACATTATACTTAGTGGTGAAATATCGAATACTGACATCCTAAGACTGGGTACAGGACAAAGATGCCTACTCTTACCACGTTTGGTCAACAATGTGATAGAGGATCCAGTCAGCACAAAAAAGCAAAAAAAAAAAAAAAAAAAAAAAAATCCCAAAACACAAAACAAACAAACAAAAAAAACCCCATAAGTAAAAAGGCATAAGGATTGGAAATTAAGAATTAAAACTGTCTCTATTTGCAGATCACATAATTGTTTACATTCAAAATACTAAAGAATATATTAAAAAAAAAAAAGTTGCCATCGAGTGGATTCCAACTCATAGAGACCCTACAAGACATAGTAGAGCTGCCTCATAGGGTTTCCAAGGGGCCGCTGGTGGATTGGAACTGCAGCCAAACACCACTGTGCTACCAGGGCTCCAAAGAATATATATATATATATATATATATATATATATATATATATATATATATATATAAAACAAACCCAGTAATAAAACTACTAAGTGAATTTAGCAAATTCATGGACTACAAGGTCAATGTACAAAAATCAATTGTATTTTTAGGTACTAGCAATAAACACCACCACTTATCTGTAACTTTATTGTACTGTGGTGGCTTGCTTTTTGCTGTGATGCTGGACTCTATGTCACCAGTATTTCAAACGCCAGCAGGGTCACCCACGGTGGACAGTTTCCAGTGGACCTTCCAGGCTAACACAGACTGAGAAGGACCTGGTAATCTACTTCGGAAAAAACTGGCCGGTGAAAAACCTTATAAGCAGCAGCGAAACACTGTCTGATACAGTGCAAGAAGATGAGCCCCTGAGGTTAGAAGGCACTCAAAATACAGTAAGAGCTGCCTCTCCGATGTCATCTCACAACTCGTCTGGACTTAGGTCATTAGTGTTCAATGCATCAAATCTATTCTCGAGATGGTCTCTAAATTCAGGCAGGATATACACAAGATGAGGAAATGCCAAATGTTAATGAGAATGTGGAGCAACTACTTTGGACAATTGCTTGGAAATATTAAGGACAAACATTTAAAGACCGTTTCACCCAGTAATTCCAGTGCTAGCTAAGTATGTATGTATGTCACCAAAAGATATGTTTCAGAACGTTCAGCTACACTATCCATACTAGCTCCAAACTGGAAAAACACAAATAGCCATCAACAGTAGAAGAAACGTATAAACTGTGATACATTTAGGTAATGGAATACCAAACAGGAAAAAGTATGAAAATTCCACAACTACACACAAAGTAGCTAAAGCTCACAAATACTGAGTGAAAGAAGGCTGACACAAAAAAAGTGCATGCGCTATGGTTCCACTTACAGAAAAACTATCAGAAGTCTAGGTGATGTTACTCTTGGTGGGGGAAGGAGACACGAGGAGGCTTCTATGGTACTGGCAATGTTCTCGTTCTTGACCTAAGTTCTGCCTACATGACTTGCTCAGTTTGTAAAAATTTGTCCAGACGCACTCAAATTTAAAAGTTAAAATTGAAACAAAACTGACAACATTAGATCAACTACCGCAATCAAAGCCGTAACATCATAACTAGCTCCATTTCCCCACCCCCTCCCCCCATGCGTGCGTGCTTGCGTGCGCACACGCACAATAAAATCAAAAATCTCATTGGCTGGGATGCTGTAGCGCAGCTCCGGTAGCAGCATCTTAGCACCGCCTTTTCCGCCTCATAGCACCAGACTTTCCCGCCAACCCGCGTCTCTGCCATCCTTCTAGCGAGCGGTTTAGCTCCTGACAGTTTCGACCAGCCTGGACTTATCCCTCAGGCAAACCGTGCCGCTTTAGCTTGGCTGTAGCCTGTTTCGGGTTCATCGATTCACCACAGACCAACAAGCTGCTCACCTGCCGCCATTATGAACATCCGTAATGCTCGGCCAGATGATCTCATGAACATGCAACACTGCAACCTCCTTTGCCTTCCTGAGAACTACCAGATGAAATACTATTTCTACCATGGCCTTTCCTGGCCCCAGCTCTCCTATATTGCTGAGGATGAAGATGGGAAGATAGTGGGGTATGTTCTGGCCAAAATGGAGGAGGACCCAGATGATGTCCCCCATGGACATATTACCTCTCTGGCTGTGAAGCGTTCACACCGGCGCCTCGGCTTGGCCCAGAAGCTGATGGACCAAGCCTCCAGAGCCATGATAGAGAACTTCAATGCCAAGTACGTATCCCTACATGTCAGGAAGAGTAACCGGGCAGCCTTGCACCTCTATTCTAACACCCTCAACTTTCAGGTTAGTGAGGTGGAACCCAAATACTATGCAGATGGTGAAGACGCTTATGCTATGAAGCGAGATCTTTCTCAAATGGCAGATGAGCTGAAGCGGCAGCTGGCGCTTAAGAAATGCAAGTATGTGGTGCTGGGCTGCACCGAGAATGAAGTGGAGACCCAGGGCAGCACACTTCCCGGTTCCAAAGAGGCCTGTCAGGTGGAGAAGGGCCCGGTTGCTGAGGATAGTGGGAGTGACAGCAAGGAACTCAGCGAGTGCACGGAGAGCCCCGATGTCCAGGACAGCTCAGAAGACTCGGATTCCACCGCCTAGATAGAGCCTGCTTGAGGTATTCTTCCTTCCCTGACGCCCCTCCCCACCTGGCCTGCCCAATCCCATTCAAGCCCTGCTGGGTTTCACAGTGATACCACCTGGTGACTGTGGAGGAATGTGGGGTGAGACCCACTGCTCACTATTGGAAGTAACTAATATGCTGAAAGTAGGTTAAATAAAAGAAAATTTTTTCCTGCCTTTCCTGTATGAATTGTATTTCAGGGTATCCATATAATTGCTGAAGAAATTTCTTCTTTTTAGAAGAATTCTAGCTAATAAATGTACAAAGAATGATAGAGAATCACCATTTCGCAACTCTTGATGAAATAATAGGCAACAGTCATCAGTGGCTAATACTATTCAGTGAAAGTTGGAGAACTTTGTAATAGTGGATCAGGCTGACAACACTTGAAGTCAATGATCAATCTTAATATCACTAAAAGTGAGGCAAACATATGTGTTCCCTGATGCAATTAGAAGTATACAGTACCACCTATGAAATATTCTTGCCAAAAAATAAACTATATGTATTTACGTATATGCAAATACATGTCTGCATATATATACACACACACGCATATGTATATGTGTGTATATACATAGAGAGCACGCAAGAGTGTGACTCTGGGTGGTGCAAACAGTTAACACTTGGCTGCTAATTGAAACGTTGGAGGTTCACGTTCACGTAGAGGTGCCTTAGAAGCAAGGTCTGGTGATCTACTTCTGAAAAATCAGCCATTAAAAACCCTATGGAGCACAGTTCTACTCTAACACACATGGGATCACTGTGAGTCAGTTGACTTGATGGCAACTGGTTTTTGGTGAGTGTGTGTGTGTAGGAAATAAAGGGACATGTTAAACCACACCATGATGCAGTCAGCCAAGTCCGGAATGAGGGAGTTTCTCAGAACAAATGACCTGTTTTGTTTTGTTTTGTTTCTCAACAAATAAATGACTTTTTTTTAAAAAAAAGAGGGAATTTATCTATTGAAATGACCTTAAGAGACATTGGTCAGATGCAACTGTTGTGGACCTTATTTGGGTCCTGATTCAAACAAGCCAAATATAAGATATTTTTGAGATAACTAGGCAAAATTTGAACACAGACTGTATAGTTGATACTATTAAGGAATTGCTAATAATTTGATTAGGTGAGCTAAGTGTATTGGTGTTAGGTTTAAAAAGAAAAGGTCCTTATCTGTTATGTATACATACTGAAATAATATGCCTAGCATTTGCTTTAAAATAGCCCAGCAAAAAGAAAAAAATTAGAGGAGGGAGAATAGACAAAATAAGAGTTTTAGGTACAGGCTTAGTTAATACAATACGCAGTATTTCTGACTTCAGTCAAGGTATTTTGTATCACCTTAAGAATTTCGAGGGTCCAACTGACAGTTTAGAAGCTTTGATTTCTAAATTTTGTCATCTTACTTGTGAAAAAGGGAATAACTGTGTTATGAAAAAGTTGTCATGAATGGCATGAACTGCATATAATTGCAGTGAAAAGTATTTGATTGATTTTTTCGTCAAAAAATATTTGTTTGCCTGACTAGGCTTGGAACTGGGTATACAACAGTGATCAAGACAGACCGATGTTTATATTAGCATTTAAGAATAAATGGATTCTTTTTATACATTTTAATGCTAAAACCCAAACTATGTAGCACACTAACCCCATTTTATTTACATTCACTTTTTGTTCCATAGATTATAAAAATTCAGCTACAGTAAGTTCTTGGGGGTTAGAAAGAGTCTTTCCTCAGAAGTCTTTGCATTAAACTTTTAATGGCCTAGAGGTTTCATAATGACTAATTTATTTAGTTTAAGATTAAGATAAAAGCAGCAGAATGGTCTAAGGGGGAAGATAAAATTAAAACTCAGTGCCTTGAGAGAAGTGTTGCCAAATTTACGCCTGTCTTGAAAACCCTGGAGGGCTCTATCAATATAATTTTATTTAAATCAACAGTCCTTTTAAAAAAACTACCCCATATAGAAAGACTTGTACATAGTAGTGTTTGTAGTTACAATGAAACCTGTGAGAGCCAGAACTCGACGGGACGGCCTTGTTTTTCTGGGTCTCGAAAGTTTTCCGCCTTTGACGAGGCAATCTTTCCACTTTTCTGTCACTCGGTTTAGTGGAAAATATTCTAGTTTTCCTTCTCTGACAGGTTTCTGCTTTTACATAGGTTCCAGCTTTCACAGGTTTTACCGTATTTGCTTCTCTTTTGTGTTAAAGTGCAGCTAAGAAGGATTTTAAATCAGTTACAATAGAGCTAATTTAATTACAAGCCATTTAAACTCATCTTAAAATATGTATATGTGTGTATAGTTTGAGAAATTCAAAAGTGCTTAGCATCTGTTATGAGAAACAATAACTGCCACCCTAATAGAAGACAGAAATAATAAGAAAATTAATTTTTGTGTAGTGGTTATAAATCTCAGTCTACAAATTCAGAACCGATTCAAATGTTTCTTTATATTACTATAATTGAACTTTATTTCTAAGTTGAAGGAGGTGAGTACAACCCCCTTTCCAGGCTGATAGCTTCTGAGAACTCTTCATTGGCCCTATCTGATCTTTGGTCCTAACTGTTCACTCATGGGTCCTTTCCAATCAGAAGGCCTCTTCAGGTTCCAGGTGCTCTCTGCCATGTTTGGGATTTTTGTAGCAACGGTTTATTAGTTTGCATAGAAAGGTTGGTGGTTTGAACTCACCCAGAGGTACTTCAGAAAACAGGCCTGGTGATCTGCTTCTAAAATGTCACAGCCTTGAAAACCCTATGGAGCAATTTTACTCTGCACACATGGGGTCGCCATGAGTCAGAATCAACTCAGGAGAAACTAATAACAACAGCTGTTGTGTAAAAAAAAAAAAAATTCCTAATAAGACAATAAAAGCTTATTTCTCACATAACAGTTCAGTGTGGATCCACAGTGTGGTGAGAAGGTTGAGGGGTCAGGAAAAGAGGGGTCCTACTTCATGAAGTCATTCAAGGATCTGTCTTGAGTAGATGTTCTTAATTTGTTTTATTCCGTAGCCCCATTGGCAGTGAAGCCTAAGGACCCCTTCTCAGTAAAATGTCTTTAAAAGGCATAAAAATCATATATATGGGATTATAAAGGAAACCTATTTCATTAAAATGCAGTTATCAAGGCATTTTTAAATAGATATATGTTATAGTAATATATGTGCTTTATTGACATTAAAAACTCTAGCAGTGGGTCTAATAACTACTGTTATTTCAAAATAAATATAAGCACAAATGATATTTTGAGAGCTCTTCTATAATTAATATGATTTGAAAATACCTGTGATTTTTATTGTTAATACTGTCGTGATTTGGTGCTTAGATTCATAATTGAAGGGCATGCTAAATTCAGAGATTAGTGACAATACAGATTTTTTTGTCCTAAAGTAAATGTTGTGGTTCTTTTAAATTCTACTAAAGGATCCAAGTTTAATAACTCCTGGTTCGGTAATTCTGGTGTTTTCTAGAATTGTGTGTCCTTCATATGTATTCAGCTAGCAGACAAAGAAAAAGAATCCTCATGAGTTTCACATAGGTTTTAAAAGTCAATCCAGTTGCCCCCAAACAATTGCTAAAGAGGCTGGGAAATGTAGTTTACTTGTATACCCATACAGCATAGTCTCTGCCACATTGGGAAACATCCTAGTGGTGCTCTGAACTGTGAGCAGTTCTGCTTTCTTGGGAAGCTAGGAGGGTGGGCTCATTCTGTTGCACCCTTCCATAACATGGCACGGGGAACTTTATGTCAGGGCTCTCTGCTTAAACACATGGCACAGATATTTCTTATGTTCTTACACAAACCTAAGCATGGGAAGCTGCCACCTTGCTTCCTTTATGCCTCTCATTAAGACTTGCAAGAAATGGCCCCTCTACTCTGAGAGACGCAGATTTTCAATGAGATGGATTGACACAGTGGCTGCAGTAATAGGCTCAAACACAGAATCGATTGTAAGGATGGTGCAGGACCGGGCAGTGTTTCGTTCTATGGTACATAGGGTCACTAAGTAGGTACTGACTTGACAATACCTAATAACAACATCTATGAAATCTCCAAAACTGTCTAAGGTTTCAGTTACCTTACCAAAAAAGAAAAAAAAAAAAACAAACCAAACCCACTGCCGTCCAGTCAATTCCAACTCATATGGGACAGAGTAGAACTGCCCCATAGGGTTTCCAAGGCTATAAATCTTTACGGAAACAGACTGTCACATCTTTCTCCCATGGAGCTGCTGACGGGTTTGAACCCCTGACCTTTTGTTAGCAGCTGAGCGCTAACCAGGGCTCCTTCTCAGTTACCATGCCTTACCTTAATCCCATTCACCAGGGATTCACCAGCACATATGTCTACCTACCTGAATAGGAAATGGCTATGGTGAAGAAAGAAAGACTAGGGGAAAAAAAAAAGTTACTAGGAGCCCTGGTGGCGCAATGATTAAGCACTCAGCTGCTAACTGAAAGGTAAGTGGTTCAAACCCACCAGCCACTCTGTGGGAGAAAGATGTGGCAGTCTGCTTCTGTAAAGATCATAGCCTTGGAAACCCTATGTGGCAGTTCAACTCTGTCCTACAGGGTTGCTATGAGTTGGAGTCAACTCAACAGCACACAGCAACTACAAAGGTTGTTGTAGTTATCCTGATACAATTGTGGCACTCCCTGCTGTGGAGCTAGAATTCATTCAGCTCAAGAAAAATCTCATTTTCCCTTATCTCCACTCTTGGGTTTGGTGAATAGAGAAAGTTAAAATTAGAGTTGATGGTGAGTAGGACAGTTGGTGAAGGAGATTGGGTATCTTCATCTGTAAATGGTATTAAGAATAGCTGCTGACACTGCACATTTACCATGTTATTGGTACTACTTTAAGAACTGTTTATGAATCGTGTCATTTAATCCTCATAGTAGCCCTCTGAGGTAGGTACTAATAACCCATTTTACAGATGAAGAAACCATAGCATAAAGAAGGCTGCATATCATCTAGATAGTAAGTAGAGAATAAGGATGCAAGCTCAGCTAGTCAGACTGCCTTTACAAAGGGGTTCCATTCTGACGACTCAGTCATAAATTGGTTCTGACATAAGTCGAATACCTTGTTTTTTAGTTTTCATTATTATTGCCTTTTATTATCAGTATCTTTATAAATCTGATCTTTATTTATTTGTCTTTGAGGATTGAAAACATTAGATATAAACTTAAAGCTTCAATACTGGCACTTACTGCTTCTCCAGTTATGTGCATGTTACATAAGCAAAAAAAAAGATCGTAAGTGAGTGCAGTTTGTCATAGCTTGAATACATCACAAGTTGGGGACTACCTGTACCTCACACAGTTAAGTAGTCTGTAAATTTCAGTTCTTAATATAATCTGTAATAATAGTAACCATTCAAATACTCTTATTCTCTGCAGTAATCAAATGATAGAATGTTGTGTATGAGCAGCAACAGTTTGCAATCTTGGAAAGGAGATACATCTTAATGATTAAAATAGCTTTCACTGACAAGCTGAATGTCAAAGCATTCAGCTGAATCAACACTCGTCAAAGGCAAAGTTTCTAGGGAGCCATAGCAATGAAGACAGGTCAGTTCAAAACGTGCTGGTTGAGGCAGCAATGCTATCAAACTACTGCTGCTTATCTCCTGACAAGAAATCTGTGCTTGATGATTCATAACAGATAAGAAGGAAGAAAAAAAAAAGCAAAATCTTTGGATTTTCGATTGAGCTGGCAATATTGCATTAACTAAGGTTACTTCAGTCACTCTCGCTTTCTGGTTTATTCTTTCTGTCGCTAAGCTGTCATCCTAACAAAAAGTTGTTAAATGTTCACATGAGCATTCACTGAAATAGACTGTTCTTAATTTTACCAGACAACTAATTATAACTGGAATGATATAATGAAATATGGAAGAAAGTTAGAGACTGACAGGTCTGGTAAATTCCTAGTATAACCTTACCCCAGATATGCCAGAAACCATAGATTTCAAATGCAACTGCACTCTGTAAAGATAAAGAGGGGGTTGGAAAGAGATAAGATATTGTTTTGAAATACTGATCAGATACCATTTGTTGAACTATTTATAATCTGTAACTATGTCACCTTTCGATCAGTGTACCATGTACCTTAGGATGACTAAAATACACCTTTGTCAGAGGTAACTGATAAAAGCAGAAGTTTTTTCTAAATTGTGTATGGTCTCTGTGCTCCATATGTAAAACCTAGTGAGCTGTATGGTGGAAGAAGGAAGACATATTAAAAATTCTGTGAATGGGCAGTGGATCAAAGAGCCAGAGTAAAAGCCTTTCTGAAACATTCTACAAAGTCATTTTCATAGATTGATATCATCAGACCATGATAGTTTTTTGTTTTTATGTGAAGTAAAGCCATAAAATTTTGTTTTGTATTCATAAAGGCACATTAACAATTGACATATATTCCACAGGCTTCTACTCCTCCTTTTTTAAAAAAAAAACCTGATAATGTAAAAATTTGAACTTAGGCTGATAAATTAAAGGCTGTGATATTTGTATTTTTAAAAGAATCATTATTTCATGAAATATTTTTATACCTTTAAGCAGCAAACTATCCTGGAGTATTTATTATAATGTTATTATACTTATTAAATTTAATTTCTCAAAATTATCAGGAAATATGTACTGAGAAAATTAAAACAGCTATGTAATATTTGATTTTTATATAACTGTCTTGCATGCCTATAGTATAAGTGTTCGTAACTACTTGAAGAAGGTAATGATAATCTTTCTGGCCTATTCCTCTATATTTTATTCCTCTTTTACTATAGCACATATACTTTTTTAAAAAATAAGATTTCATAGTATGCCTCTGACTGTATCTTGCAAACTGATTTACTGTTGTTATTCTAGAAACAGACTTTTCCATAATGATGATTTTGTAGAAAAATACTTTTTAACTGCTCTATTCATAACAGTAAATATCTTATGGTTGCTTCTGTGTATATGTGATAAATGAGAAAAAATAATACATGCTTATAGTTGTGGAGTTTTGCTTTCGTTTTGTTGCAGTTATTCAGTATTGGACAGCAATACTCCACTAGCTTTTCTTTAACTTAAATAATCCTTTCATGTTCATCGTAAAAACTTTTCTACCTTATTGAGGATAAGGTCCATGTCTCATTTGTTTCCTTAATGCCTGGCACATTATTGATTCATGATAGGTAATCAGTAAATATTTGTTGGATGAATGAATGAATGCCTGAGTAAATGAGCAAACCTCCCAAATTACCCGTGAAGTAATTTAAAAGAGAAAAGGAGAGAGAATAATGTATACAAAACACTATTTGCTATTACCTAGTGTATTTAGGACACTTTTAAATTATGAATAGAGTCACGTTGGATATTTTGGTTTCATCTCCAGGTCTCACAGAAAGGAAATATGACTGTAGAATTGGCCACATTACATCTAACTTGCCAAGAGCAGAAAAAGGCCTTTCATTTCTGTAGAATTGAAATACATTTCCTTGTGAGTAGAATAGGATGAGATGCAATTTGAAGATGGCAAGCAAAAGTATGTCAATTTCTTTAAGTTTAAAACAAGATCTTTGGTATAAATTTCTGGCTTTTACTGTTCTCCCCATTTTCCTGGCAGAAATGGTCTCTGGGTGTCAGAAAAAGTTCACATGTCTTCATGGCAAGGAGGAGAGAGAGCCCCAGAACCATGTGTGGGTCTTTGTGCTGTCATCTGAATTCTCACAGGCTTCTTCATGGCAAGGAGGAGAGAGAGCCCCAGAACCATGTGTAGGTCTTTGTGCTGTCATCTGAATTCTCACTGGCTTCCATGGAGAAGTATCTAATCCATGCTGGTTACTAGGTACTTGGTTGATCTGCTGCTGAAGTCTGTCATTGGTTAAGCCACTATTATCTTCTTTCAGCATGATCAGAGCCTATAGCCCTCCCTTGCTCACTTGCTTTCTTCTCACTTCTCAACAGCATTGCAGGTCCTCCCTGTTTCAGCCACGTCTGCCTTCTGAACCCTGGCTTACACTGTCTGCTCCGCAGCCTCTGCCCTGGGGTTCATCTCACAGTGATTCCAGTGGCTTCTCACTCTCAAGTCTCTACAACCTTCCACATCCCCCACTGGGATCATGAGGGAATGCCTGGACACAAGAGCACAAGACCCTGCTACACGAGAGCCAAGAAAGTTTGAGGACTGCCATTACAGAACCTTCCTCAGCCTGCTCATACCACACCGCCATTTTATTCTGTTGTGGTGGTCCTATGTTGGGTGTGGGCATTTCTTCAAGGTTGTCTCTTCATATAATGCCAGACAGGAAACAGCAAACTCCTGAAGCTTCTGCTTTCAGTTTTTGCCACTATCTGGGTTTTCATTTTTAAGGAGTATCAAGACCATCAAGTCAGACTTCTTGCCCCCTTTTTCCTTCATCTTCCTCTTTACTAGTAGAAGTATTCTACTTCTTTTTCCTTTCTCTGTAAATACCCCTTTGTCATATCTTCCCTTTTCTTGAGGAGGTATTCTTCCTTTCCTTTCCCAGTGGGAGAAAGTGGTAAATATGAACTTCTGCTATGCAATCAGAACTTGGAGATTTTAAGAAAAGGACAACCAGTAATTAAATTGGAATCTCTAATCTGCTTGTTTGTGTCAGTTTTGTTGTTGTTTTTTGCTTTTTGGTAATAACTTATCCTTTATTGAGTATCCATAATCCTCAGGTACAATACTAAGGCCTTTAATCTCAGCAACCCTGTGAGGTAGGAATTTTGTCCGTTTTACAGACAAGGAAATTGAAGCTCAGAGAAGCGAAGTAAACATCCAGGATCTTAACCCAAGTTTGTCTGAATTTGAAACTAAAATGAGTTCCGCTTTTCTATTGCCACCCTTCATTTTATTTACAAAAGTGTGAAAACTTCAGCAAAAAGTAGAATCTACTTTTTAAAGAGCGTTAAATGTTGACTTAATACATAGCAATTATATATGGGTGTGCTTGTAAGTATTTACATAACCTACAATTATAACCCCCTTTTACTTTTTTTCTCCAGTAAAAATAAGTGGAGACAAAGTACTTTGACCTCTGCAGAGACATCACTAGATAAATCCAGAGTTATCATTAATTAATGCTGTTTTTATATTAACTGAATGCAAATTACCATGGTGTATGGCATTGTTCATGTTTAAATTTTTTGAAAACGTAATATATATGGTTTTAAGTGAAAGCCCTGACATTAACTATCTGATGACAAGAGTCTGTTCTCTGTAATCACAGTCTGCAATCTACTTCCTACAAATCTATCCCAGTGCACTCTAAAAATACCGACCTAATTGTAAATGACTGCTTGAGGTAGATATAAAATAATTTTTTTCCTACACAATAAGAATTTGCCATTTCCTGTGCCAATACAAACCACTCGTCTTCATCTTTCCATTTTTTCTTTTTAATTTTCTCTCTGAACTCAAACTAGTTTCTTCTTTCCCCTCAAGCATGTGTTTATCTCTTTATTTTTAAATATTACAGCTTTCTAACATCTGTCTCTAGGGGAGCGTAATCTTACTGATGAAATATTCCATGTTTTCCTTGAGCCCTTGTCAATATGTCTTCGTGTTAACAGCTTAGCAGATGGGGAAACAGAAGGAGTAGCTTCAGCTTACCTGAATGATTTGTCTCTAGCTCCAGGCAAATTTACTGTCTCTAGTAACTTGAGGATAAGAATTTGAGCAATTGGAAAATAAGAAATTATATGACTTTTACAATGTTATTTACTAAAACTATTGCCTGTTCTTCATTGTTACATAGCCTGTTTCCCAGTCTCACACCAGGAGAAGGCAGAATTATAGCAACTACCTCATTTAGACTGTGTCTATTTAGATAATGAAAGTAAAATAAATAATAAAGCTAGTATTGCTTTGGGTGTAAATTAACATGTTCCCAGGTGGTTCCAGGTAATAACAGCGATTTAGCAGCAGCAGTTTTTCTGTAACACTGAAATTATGGGAGTCTATGGCACTTCTTTTTGTAATGACATTGTTCTTTTTCCACAGGACAAATGATCAGTTTTTCTGAATGGACTGGCTGTTTTTACTTAAGCTCAAGCCTATAGAGGCCAAAGCAAAGCTTTGAAGCAAGGATATAGAATAGCTAATAGTGTGAATACCCTTGTACTAGCTATAGGGAGTGACCAACACCTCCTTTATTTGCACCTTGTCAGCCAATCATCAAGATGCAAAGGATCTTTGGCTAAAAAGGATAAACTTCGGAATTAAGCCTGTGAGTTACCTAGTTAGAATCTATGTGGTTTTCCCTTTGGAAATAAGAGCCAAAGTCAAGACATGATCCTATGGAGGGAAAATAATGGGTATGGGGGAAGGGAATAGTGCTGGAAGTTGGTCCAAAAGAAGAAAAATTTGGAAAGGATCAGAACTCTGAAATAGTTGAAAGTAGGGCTTCTCAAACGTTAATGTGCAGATGAGTTATCTGAAGGAGCATGTTGAAAGTGTAGATTTTGTTTCCTTAGATCTAAGGTGGGGCTTGGGTTTCTGCATTTCTAACAAGCTCCTAGACAATGCAGATGCTGCTGGTCTAGGGACTACACTGAAGAGTAAGGGTCTTAGAGCTCATCTTTAATCCTGGTACTGTTGTCCAAAACACCTGTGACCCTAAACAATTCACAATCCCATTTTTAAATATTCATAAGGCTCCTGTTTGTCTTTGGAATTGTGTCACATAAGGTTGATGACCAAATAAGTTCAATAAACATTCCGAACATATTTCACCGAAATGTGTACACCAAAAAAAGTTCATATGTACACTATATGAAATGCATCTATAATAATCAACATTATATCTTCTGTTATTAGATTGCTCTGATTCATCTTTCCTCATCTTTGGCTTCCAAATAAGTGAAAATATATGAGATTTTTAAAAATTTTACTTTTAACTAACAGTTCATTGTGTTCATTGGATTACCCTAAACATCAAAAATGTTTTCCATGCTGATGTTTGATGCAGAATTTAACAAGCAACACTGAGTTGTTTTTTGGTTTTGTTTTGTTTTGTTTTTAATGTGAGTGGAGGTGATATGGGAAACACTTTCAAGAGAGATTTTCCATACAGGTACGAAGAATGTCTAGCCCAGTGTTTTCCTGAAGTATGGTTCATGGACCTCTTACATCAGAATCACCTGGGCATTATGTTAAAAATGTAGTTTCTTTGAATCTAGCTCAGGTTTACAAAATCAGACTTCTGTATCTTTACAGGTCTCTAGGTGATTATTTTACACACTGCCATCTGAAAATCACTGACTAGTACAAGGCTTTGAATTCCTCATAAAGATAATTTGAAGGAAGCTCTTGTTTTTCATGGTGATTCTCTCCATATTTAACTTAATTCATCAAAAGAAGCAACTCAGAAGATGTAATCAGTTTTTATTTATTTTAATTTATTAAAAACATATACACAAAGAATTTTACATAAATGTGATCATTTGATATATATATGTGATTGTACATATATTTTACATAAATGTGATTATATCACTTGTCCATGTCAGTGTCCCCAACATTTTTTCCCAGCACATGTTAACCTAGTTGTTATCATTCCATATTTTTTCCAACTTCACACAATTATATACAGAGCTTTGGCCAATACTAGCTACAACATGGCCTAGTGGTATATAGCACAAGCTTGAAGAATGGGAACCCTCACAAATTAGGAGATTTTCCTTTTTTTTTCAGAAGATAAAACTCAAATATTGTAATGTGCAGTGAGGATCCGGGCAAGTAAGAAACCACATGCCCCTCTACTCATGTGTCGTTAGCTCCTCAGACCCCATCATATCTGGGCATTGAGTTGGAAATTTTATTAACAGTACCCAGCCAAAAACCAATGAAACAGACCAAGTGACTTATCAAGATCCTTCACCCCTTTTCCTAGACATGAATGCTTCTTTGAGATTTTGAAATCCACAGATCATTTCCTTGAGGCACACTTGAAGGGTTATTTAAACACTATGTTTCCTTATGGACATGGGAATTACATTTTATGAAGTTCTGAAAAGAAAATCCTTTTATCATAAATCGTACATAAATTGCTTTCCTAACCAAAATTAAGACAGATACTGCACATTTAAAGTAGGGTCATCACCTCAACTACGTATTACAAAAAGTAGAAAACATAGTTCTTAGCAAGTTGAGCAATTTTCGTAAGTTGGTTTAATAGAGCTGTGAAGCACAGACCTCAGAGTCCAAAGGCTTACATTTTAGTCCTAGTTTTGCTTATACCACCTAGATATCCTCTGACACATCCAATTTTCTCATTTATGAAATACAGGTACAAATAACTTCCATGCCTTCAGGGTTGTATAATGAGGTAGTGTAAGAAAAACTGCATTGTAATTGTAAGAAGGCATGTAAATGTTATTGCTAACATTTTTACCTTCATAGATTTTATCTCTAAATTCAAACTGGTGCAAAATAAGACTCCCCTCCTCCAATGATTCAGGAAAAAATCTGTTTCAAGAAGTTATGAAAATAATAACAATGTTAGCAATGATGAATATATGCATATGTGTGAATATTTTAAGGGATAAAGTCTAACGAAGGCAGTAAATTCCTATAAATGTAGCAAGTAAACTTTCTTGTATATTCATTTATAAAGAAAAGGTGGCTTAATAATAAAACCTAATAAACTGAATAAAGGTTGTTTATTTCTTGCTCTCTATGACCTAAGCATCCATATGTAATAAATTAACATGTTTTCTGGGTAATTAAGTTTAGGTTCCCATTTATATGGCTTTGACTAAAAGATTCACCAAGAAAAAAAATGTGACCAACGTTTTCACATACTCAAAAAACTGTAGCAAACTATGGTAATACATTAGGGCAACCATCTGGCTGATTTTCCACCACCAGAATCCTAAGCAAAGTGTTCTAAGTCTCAGTCTCTACTTTTATTCCTGAAAGCAGGTACAGAAATTAAAAGCTTGTCTGATAAATCTTAGATGTTATAAAGAATTTTTTTTTAATTATGTAAAAAAAAAGGAAGGAAGCTTCTAGGCAACAAATATTTCTAATTGTTCCTTTGGCATCTAAGACATTTTTACATCCTGGGACAATGTACCTTAGTAAGAATCCTGGTGGGTGAGAGCGGTTTTTTAAAGTGGCAGAAAGGCTAATAATGTAAAAGGAAGTTGAGAAGGAAGAACCAACACCACAGGAATGCTTTCAGGCAGACCATTTTAGGAGGATATACATATGGAAGTTGGTAACAGAATTCGAGTCCCTTCATCAGTGCCTTTGTATCCCTTGTAAAGTACTCCCCAGTATGAAAAGCAGTGATCTATGATATATGTTACAACACTTCATGCATATTCTTCAGTTTTATTCTCTTCCTTATACTTGGGTGGAAAAGGTAAATCAGTTTATATCCAGTGAGCATTAAGGCTAAAGAGTCACAGCTTTTGTGTGCCTAATTGTCTGGCATCTTTGTCTCAACTGCATTAAGTTAATGAGAGGTAATATTGAACAGTGGTTACCTCACACACTCTGGGTTATGTCTAGAGTTATACCTTGGAGCACTTGCTTTGGAAATATTGAAATAATTGTATGTACTCTCTTTTATAAAGATGGCAACCATGTCAAAACTAAACTCTTGGCAGGTTAATAGGAACACCACAAAATAACCGAAAATAGTCACTTCTCAGTTGATGATAGAAATCTAAAATCATTGTAAAAAAATCAGTTTAGAAGTGATATGTAAAATGGAGAAAATTGTCAAATGTTAGAAAGCCAAAAATGGTCTGTTTATGAAATTTGTCCTCTCTTATTCTTGTCCAAAATATATATATATAGATCATTTTTTATTATCACTAAGTTTTCACTCAGTATTTACACAGTGAAAAGGAGTAGCTTTCAAAATAATTGGGCACCTTGAATTAAGAAAAAAAAGCCTGTGTTTGTAGTTTAAATTTTTATACGCCAGTATGATTCTGAATGGAAAACATTTGGGACAGTTTTGCTGTTAAAACAGAAGTTCCTGTCTTTGATGAGAAAAAAGCATAATAATGGCTTATCTGAGAATGTAAAGGTTTTAAAATTATCATGGTTTATCCCTGAAAATTCCTCAAAGCTTTGTAAATTATAAATCTTTTCCAGAACAGGTACACACTGTCCATGTCAGATAGGACTGGGTTAAGGCAAGGCCATAAATGAATTTTTACGTTTTCATCCTGAATTATTCTTTCATTCATCCCTGATACCTGATTGTTACGGATTAAATTATGTTCCCCCCGCTTCCCCCAAAATATATGTTGTAAATCTACTATACCTGTGGTTATAATCCCATTTGGGAATGGATTTTCTTTGTTATGTTAATTAAGCAGGATTAGTATAGGGTGTGTCTTTAATCAATCTCTTCTGAGATATAAAAGGGGCACATTAAGGAAGCACAGATGGGGGAAGATAGATGTTATGCCATAGGAAGATCACCAAGGAGTCAAGGAATAGAAGCTGAAGAAACAAGGAGCCTTCCCCCAGAACCAACAGACAGAGAAAGGCTTCCCCTAGAGCTGGCACCCTGATTTTGGACTTTTAGCCTCTGACTGAGAAAATAAATTTCTGTTTGTTAAAGCCGCCATTTGTGGTATTTCTGTTATAACAACAATGGGTAATTAAGACACTGATATTCTACTTTTCTTATCTAGTTTTAATTGTACACTCTTCACCTAAACTAGGGAGCCCTGGTGGCACAGTGGTTAAGTGCTTGGCTGCTAACTGAAAGGTCAGGGGTTTGAACCCATCAGCCGCTCTGCGGGAGAAAGATGCGGCAGTCTGCTTCTGTAAAGATTTACAGCCTTGGAAACCCTATGGGGAAGTTCTCCTCTGTCCTATAGGGTCGCAGTTCATTGAAATTTGACTCAACCACAATGAATTTGGTTTTTGGTTTTCACCTAGACTAGAATTTCTTCAAAATAGCTCGCACTTTCAAATCACTTTTTCTTTTCCTTTTATCTTCAGTCCTTCCTTCCCACAGTTAAAAAATAAATAAAAACCTATATCATAACTGATAATACAATTTAAAAAATTCACACTAAATTATCAATAACTGGTAGACTTCTTCCTGCAACAAATATTTGTATTTAACTCAAATGAATCTCTGATTGGTAAGATAAACAAGGAGATAGTGAGAGGAGAGCCCCCCCCCCCGCCACTTGTCACCCACCCATTTATCAACCTCATCCTCATACTCCTTGGAAGAGCTAAACTGGGACTCCATGGGGCATGCTGCCATCTTGGGCCACAGTTTTCAAAGGAACAAGGCATTTCCTACCCATGAGTAAATGAAGAGATTGAGTACTAAGTAATCAATGTTTGTCTCTGAAGCCCTGAAGCTTTCTACGCTGCAACTCTCCTCCAGTACTTTCTTGTTCCCTCTCCTGCATCTCCAACAATCTTAAAATTTCAATTTCCACATCCATAAAATAGGAATAATTGTAGCAGGGCTGCTGTAAGGACTACAGAATTGTCATGAGAGCTAAATAAGAAAATTTATGTAAATCTACCCAGCCGAATATTCAGAAAGTATTAGGTGTGCAATAAATATTGGTTCCAGTTACCCCTTCTAATTAGTGAGTTAACATCTTACTGAGACTAATAATTCCAGTATGGGGGTTTTCATTTGAATATACCTTTAGGCAAAATGAGTATTTCAATGATCACAGACTGTTTTTGTCTGCTCAGTATCCTTCTCCATTCACTTCTGATTCATCTCTGAATGTGCTAGGCAATAGCAGATGCTCAAGTAAAAGCATGGATGAATGAAAAGTAAGTGTTCACAGATAAGGAATAATTCAGCTGACAAAAATTATACCAATATAAAATCCCACTTTGTATTAAATAATGATAGAACAAAAGTCCTTTACAATCAAGAAAAAAAGGCTCCAGTGTAATTTTACGCCAGTCAGAGTTCCCAGAGTAAAGTACTTCTATTTCAACTCCCTGTTTTCAAATCTAAAAGACAAATAATAATTTTACTAACATTAGCTTGCACAGAATGTAAAAATAAGAGGCACATATAAATTACTAAAAACATTTATCAAATCCTTTCACCAAAATTTGTTTCTCCAAATGTAATAGCAGCAAGTTTATTTAAAATGAGAAAGCAAGATTATCAATGAAGACTTGACCACTGCAAATCCAGTTTTCACTTTGGAAGCACACAACTAAAATGGTATTTGAGATGCTTTAAAAATATCACAGTATGATGTGTTTTCCATAAATGTTTCTTCATTTAAAAAAAATTATTGCTTAATTATCACCTTTTCTTTTATTCTTTGTGCAGAACAAAGTCTATTTTGTTTATAAGAAAATAAAAGAGCAGTAATCTCCAGGAAATCATCTTGACCAGCTTTAATGAATAGTTGGGTAGTTAACAGCCCAAGGCATAGCCAGAGGCCACTAAGGCCCTTGACGGGGAGGAGGTTGGGGAATTGTGGTTTACCAGTAATTAACTATAGATGTTAATCAAAACATCTTAAGAGAAGAAATAAAAGTTATTCTGGATGATTCTATGTCTGCGTTTATCTTTCTGTACATCCCCCACCTTTTTTTAATAAATAGGAAAAGAAGATGATGCTATCATTTTACAAACCAGGTTGGACTGTAAATGAATGGAATAGGAGCACTCAGGAGACCAATTAAAGCCGTTTCAAGCTTGGGCTGTATAAAAACCACTTAAAAATGACAACAACAACAAAAAGCTCAGTCTAACACATTAGTTGATTGTTGGTGGATTGAAACTCAATCGTGAGATCATAGGATTTTTTTGTAGCTTTTTTTTTTTTTTTTAAGTTTTTAATCCTATCTCAATAAACGTAAATACATAAGGATTATAAACAAACCAAATCTGAAGTAATATAGATCGGGGGGACCTCAAGAGGGTCAGGAGATAATGAAGATTATACCTCAATATTGGGATTATGATGTTAGTTCTTTATTTCAATAGAAGTGGATAGAGATCTTTCATATCAGGGACAGAGCTTAGTGTAAGGACAAAGTAATCTTCTGGGAATTATGCATACAGGCTTGACATCATTTTTATTGGATGGCTGATGAACTGGAAAACTCCAGGATAGCCAGGCTTTAATTTGTAATCTTAATTTTCATATAAATCGGTACATTTCAGAGGGAGCCAGTGGGGGATGTGAGAGACTGTGATGCTTAGTAGCCTGTGGTAATAAGACAGCCCTGAAGCACAGGCTGCAGTACTAACTCATCCAGTATCTGATTCTGTCTTTTCCTCTATCCATCTGTCTTCCATCTTTACATCTATCATTTAAAGAAATTTATAGCCTGCAAATACCAGAGAAGCTAATGTTAGTGCAATCATCCCTCCACCTCCTCTCAGAATGATCTATAGTAATCTACTTGTCATAGACATGCACACTATAATGCACAATAATTTAGTCTTCAGCCAGGAAAATGACTTTGATTGTTTTGCAAGCATACATATAACAAAGTTTTTTTTTTTTTTTTTCCTTTTTAAAAGCTATAAGGCATGAGAGAACACTAGTTTCCCTTCATGAAACAATTACCTTGGTGTTTCTCATGTATAATTTCATATCCATGGGATTACGTGGGGGCAAGGTTATCAAACTAAAACATAGTGGTGATTTATTTGGGCATACAGAAATAAGAGTCCATGTATTTCCAATATAGAATACAGATGCACTTCAAATTTATAAAATAAGTAATGCTACTGGATGCAACAGTTTAGAGGTTTATCAATAAAATAGAGTTTTCTCTCTAGACTGTCCTAGCCTCTCACACCATAAGTTTTGCCTTGAATCTTTGTGCCAAACTATTCTACTCTAAGAATATTTGAGTTGAATCGGCCATAGAGAACAAATAATATACTGCTTTTACAACTCTCATATTATACCTAATAACCCATTTAAGTAAATTTTGCTTCCCAACCCAGCAATCTTGGCTCAGTGGGTTTGATGGTCCTACTGTTCTAAAGAGGAATACTTATACTGGGGAACCAGTTACAAAAAAACCCAAATGCATTGCCGTTGAGTTGATTCCGTCGATTCTGACTCATAGTGACCCTATAGGACAGAGTAGAACTGCCCTGTAGAGTTTCCAAGGAGCACCTGGTAGATTTGAACTGCTGACCGTTTGATTAGCAGCCATAGCACTTAACCACTACACCACCAGGGTTTCTGGAACCAGTTATGGTTGTATTAAATTGGACCATGTTACTGCCTCTGGCCATTTTGGTTTCCTCATGCCTATTAACCAGCGAACTTATTCAGACCAGGATGATTAATGCCAGTTTCCAGAAGGAAATTGGGTTGTTGCTATAAACTGGGACAAAGAAGACTGTACTTGGACCCAGAGGTTTCACCAAGGCAAATCTTAATACTCCTTTGTTTAAGAGTACTGATAAAAACTGCAGTAAGGTTAACAATTCAGATCCTATAGGCATGAAGGCTTGGGTCATTTTACCAGGTAAAGAACCAGTCCACCTGAGGATGGACAGAGGGAAAGGAAGCATACAATAGATATATGTGTGTTAGGGTGTCTAAAACACCCTGCTTGGTATCATGGAAGGCCAATCTTTATGGATTACATTAACTGGACTCTCTTACCCTTTAGTTTCTAGTTGGGAACAGTCAATGAAACAGACTAGAAGGAGAAAAGGAGAAGAATATATTTACTCCCTAGCTCCCCTTCCCAGCCACAATTTGGGAGTTTGATTGATTTCTTCCACTAAAGCCGTAATTCTTGTACAGAAGATGGTCTCCCATGGGTGCTTCTTTTTTCATATGCTGGTAATAGTTCCTTCTCCTTTCTCCTTCAGGCCCAGGAGTAATAATGGCTCCATGCTCTTGTTACCCCATCCCTTGTTGGTCTCTTTAATTCTGTCCATGCCTTTGTAAACAGGCCTTCATTCAACTCTCTTCAGTCACCCTTTCTGAGTGTGCCATCTGTTTCCTGACAGCACCAAAATAACGTACCTTTATACTTCTAAATATCCTTGTATTTCTGTTACTTTGTTATCAGCTTTAAATAATATCTTTATACACATTAAAAAAAGAAAGAAATCAGGATATTTACTCCTTATCTGACCTCTCTCCCTTTCATCTTCTCACTTTTGTTGGATATGTGATTTTTATATTGTCTGCATTTTTAACATCAAAATTCTAATTTTTACCAGAATCCTCATACTTGTCTTAATCTTAGTCCCACAGTCAGGGAATTCAGTTCTTACAATCAATCCTTTTGCTGGTTTCTCCCTTCATCAAAGACAGGCTGAAGTTAAGAAGAACTGAAAAAGAACTGTACTCCCAGAGTTCGTGTGTGTTTAAAATTGTTATTATGTTGAATTACAGTTTTTCTAGGTATAAAAATTGTTGAATCACTCTTTCTTCAAAGCGTTAATTGGCATTGATTATTCCACATTTAGTCTTGAGTGGTAATATAGAGAAGTCTATAGTCTGTGTGTGTGTGTGTTTGTTTCCATTTAAGGTCACTTAATCTTTCTGTATGGATGCAAAATATATATGCATATATACGGAAACCATGAAACTTTATAGGATGGGCTTTGCTATTGATCATTGGGTGCATATGCATTCAATCTGTAGATTCAGGTCTTTTAGTTCTGGGAAGTTATCTTGAATTATATCATTAAATATTTGTTTGGTTACATTAGTTTGGTGCTCTTTATCCATGACATTGTTTTTTCCATTTTCCATATATATTATATATCTCTCTAGTCTTTTTAAACCATGTTTGTTTTCATTTCATTTTACACTTTTTCTAATTCCTACCCATAATTGGAATTGTTTTCGGAAGAATCTGTTTTCCTTTGTGCTCTTCGGTTTGGCTCATTTTTATAGTATTTTGTTTTATTCTTTCTACTTCTTTCTTCAGTTTTGCCAGTTTCATCATTTCATCCATTAGGATTTTTACAGAAAAGAGATGACACACTCAAACTGAAAATTATTAAAGTGATTGTTTGCACAACTGAAGGTAGAGTATAGAGAACCCACAAGGGTTAGTGCAGTACCCCAGAGCTAGTAAAATTGGGCTACTGTTACCAATCCTAGGCTAGAAGGAGTAAGGCAAGGGGATGGTAATTGGAACCCAAAGATAGAGAGAGCCATCTTAAAAGACCTATGACTCTTAGTCAAGGGACCTGACCAGCCCACCTTGACCCCACAAGGGGGAAGCCAAGGGAATAAATACCTCAACCTGTTCTCCTTTTTCCCTCTGTTCTTCTGCTAATACTTTCAGTTGGTCAAGCCCAACCAGAAGCCAGAAGGTAAGGGAGTCTTTTAAGCAGTTTATAAAGGTCAGCTTCCTGGGGCACAGAGCAGGGTAAAGAAGGGTAGAGAAGAATCTGGAGGAGCATTTTCTGAGCTCTTACATCTCCAGTGTGTGCTTTTCTTTTTCAGATATGATTGTTTCATTAAGATTTTTTTATTAATTCTTGATGACATATGTGGTCATAATTTTTATTTCCTCCATGACATTTTTCTTGGTGAATGGTTTTCATCTGTTATTTGTTTTTCCTGTGTCATTACCTTTTTTTTCCTTGTAAGAGCTTTGTTTAAAGCCTTTGCTGGCTCCTGTTTTTATTATCACTCACCTTTCAATGAGCCCTTCCCCTATCCAAACCCTCCCCCTCCCCCTGCCTCATCAGTTATTAGAGGAAGATTTGAGTGGAAGAATGGTTAAGACTGTGTTGCAGGCTACCAGCAATTCTGCTTATGGCATAGAGTTGCCTGCGTGAATGAATTATTTTAACTTTTACGTTTTCCCTGCCAACCAAACTACAGTGCTATTAACCATCTGCCATGTCTCTCTTTCCCCTTTGCTACAACCAGAGACTACTTGCTACACATATGCATTGTCCTTGTGATTCCTCATTCAATCCTGACTTCCAAGCTTCCTGAGATTGAATCCCAAACAGGATCCAGAGATGTCCCCTATTCCCATAGTTTCAAATGAAGTATGTGTGGTTTTGTATTTCAATGTAGCATACTTATTTGAGAGACTCATGATGAGCTTTTTCTGAGCTCTGTTACCATGGAAGTCCTCTTTGCACATGTTCATCTGTCCCAGTTGGCCTTTTTTGCTTTTGGAAGTTCTTTTTTTCCTACTTTGTCATTTTAGAGTTTCATGTGTCTCCCAGTTCTATCTGAGATGAAGTTTGCATTACTGTTTTTTTTTTTTTTTTTTCCTTATTCTTTTTTGGCTGATTTCTAAAAAGAGAAGGGGGAAGATTTATAGACCTCACCTCACCATTTTCAAACCAAAAATCACATACAACCTTTTGATCTTTCAACAACTACAACGTGTAAAGGACCCATCAGGCTCATGTTCTACCATGTAAAAAAGAAAAAAATCCTTGGCCAAAGCTAAAAATGCACAACTAGTCACACATAAGAACCACAACATTTTCCAAGTGCTGAATATATCTGAATGGCTCTGAGTTAAAAGTCTCCTCATGGTTCAGAGGTATTCTTGTTTTTCAAAGATAAATCATCTGTTCCCAAGCCTGTTTTCCTTTGTTTATGTTCTGAAATCTTCCTAGATTCACAGTCCTCTGAAGTGTCCGGATATTACCTTCAGAGCAAAAAACAGGCTCTAGCAATCATATCTTATCCTCCAGAGCCTCAAATTTGCCAGTGAAGTAACATGAAAGTTGGTATGGATAAATTCTGTAACCATAACCCCAATTGGGATGCACACTTATCTCTTAAACAGTTCTGTCAACTTGGATTTATCTGCATGGAAAGCATATAAAGCATTGTTTACATAAATAACATGGAGCTTTGAGTTGGACAACTCTCAGGGATGAGTAACTGCCCCAGAGTAGGCCTATTAAATCAATCACGAGGGCTCAGACAGTCAGCAAAGCATTGACTTTAGCCATACAAAACTTGATCACAACATAATCTTCCTCTGCTTCTTGATGAGGTAACAAAATATGCTATGTTCATTAAACAGCTGCTTTCATAAGGAGAGCAATAATGAATAAAATCTCCCAGAACCTTCAGCACTTGCACATGGAAACAAGATTTCCAGTGAGAAAATTAAAATGCCAACAAGATTTATACTTACCTATGTAGGTATCCTGAGGTCTTAATCTCTAAAACATGTTCTATTACTTTTAAAGTATAAGAAAAGGAGACAATATCATTTTTTAAGTAATGTTATTGAAAAATAAAAGTTATGAGCATGGTTTGCTTTCTTTTTAAAAGGGAAATAAATAAAGATAGAAATAGCCAATGTTAAGGCTTCTGTATCTTGCTCAGACAAAATTCTGACACTTGGTGTAAACATTCAGTTTTTCAGCGATTCCATATGGAAATAATTTTCCCATAACTGCTTAAACTTTGGCTGTGAATATTTTCCCATCATATTCTCTCTGTTAAGCAGAGTGAAATGTCACATAGCTAGGTGGAAAGGGGCTTGCTAGAACTGCATAAAACATGCATGAAAGCATATTTCCCATAGAAACATCTGTTTTTACAAATGAGTTAACTCTGAAAAAGTAGGCATATAAGTAGTATCTGCTAATTGATTTCAAAGTAGGTGTAAAGAAGAGACATGTGCAAATTGCTAGAAAAAAAATGATGGAAATTAGTTTCTCAAAGTAGCTTTTAAATTCTTTCAGCAGTACCTGGAAAATGAAGAAGAGTCCTGGTTTGAGATTCTCATGTTAAAGATGACAAAATGTTTTCTTCCCCGAATGTCCTGTCACTTCAAGTGTCCTTATAATGAGTAAGAAAATGGTAGGATTACATCCCCTTGCTTCTATGTTTGTATGAAAAACTTCTCCATGTTATTGCTTCCAATCAAATGAGAGCAGGATGTGACCTAAAGCCTATGAGAACTGAGACCTTACTCACATGAAAAGATAAGTGCTAGCATCTTACGCAGATGCACATCCTAGGAAGAGTGCTCTGTTCACTTGATCCATGTCGACTTTTCTAGAGCAAATGAACAATCTCTCAAATGATTTTGGAAGTTTTAAGCACATCAAACACTACTGATGAAAACTATGTCCTTCTAGATCTCAGAACATCCAAAATGAACCGATGACTATGCAACCATAGCAGTGACAATGTTTTACTTTGGAAAATATAAGGGATATAAACAAATAAAACAGCTGTATTAACATAATGGCTTTATTTTCCAGGATTCCTTGGGCAAATATTTAAGAGCTATGTAAAATGTCTTATCCCAGTTACTGATCATCACTTCACTGCATACGTGTTGGAGATGGGGTCTCTATTTGAAGATAAACTTTGTCCGTGGCAGGACTAATCTATCTGGACATGTATGAAAAGACATGGATCACTATCAGCACCATTCTCTGCATGAAAAACCAAAGAACACCCTGAGAAGGAACTCAGCCCACGAGAAGAGAGAGGCTACAGCTGCTGTGAAATCGGCATGAGATACCACACCAGTTCTAGTGCAGTATGTGAGAGATGGGGTATATGCAGAGGGAAAAAAAGTAGACTTTCCCTAGTCTGTCCTTAGACTTCCATGCAGGCCTCAGGAGGCGTGGGCTTTCAAAATTAAATGACAGATTTCTTTTAATTTTCACCGAAGAAGGCATAGCACATCCATTATTTTAGGGTGAGGGCCTCAGGAGGGGTTCCTGAATCAGTCTTAAAATTTTCCTGAAGGGAGCCCTCACCTGTGACTCTCGAGGTTTAGGTTGTGTTGAGTCCAAGATAACAGTTCCAAATCCTAGACCAGTATATTTTTTAGGGTGAAATGGGGCATTAAAAGTAGCAAAAATTATATAATTTTGTAATATTTATGTGTTAACTTATAATTTGGTTTTATTTTCAAAAATAAAATACTGCTAAAGATAAAGAAATGGCATATCTGCATACATTAAAGTAAAATTTTTTAAGGACTGTTAATTATCTAAATATTAAAAATAAACAAAATAATTGTTCTTGGTTCATATTCACATTCTTTAATTAATTTCTTGGCTGTATCTGTCTCTAAAGTGTCATTGGCATTTTTCTAAAGAATGTATTTTTTCAATATCACATTATTTTTAATTTTAAAATAAAATTTTCTTTAAAATTGCATTTTATGATTAATACAATTAAAATTGCTGACAGTCAGTTGTCTCTTCTGTTTAGACCAGAATATTTTTAATTGAAAAAATACTCTCTACAGGTGCTGAGATTCTTGATAAAATCAGAGAAAATTCTGTTAAATAGAGGACATTCTCAATTCTAATTATTTTGTACTGAAATATGTAAGTATTTCAGCCCAAATATTTTAACAGCTAAAAGACAAAAGATCAAGAACAGGAAAAAATAAATGATAGATGAAGAACTCTCACCAAGAAAAATATGTCATGGGGTAGAAGAAAAATATGACCAAATATGTCACTGTGAGTCTGAAAAAATTAATAAAACAACCACATCTAATAAACAAAAGTAAGATGTAGAGACAACAGCTCAGACAAGATCTGGAGTTTTTCTCAGTCTGTGTCATCTAGGTCCACTAGGGACATTCTAATCATTTTTGATTATTTTTAAATCCATTTTGTAAATGTCTACGTTTTGATATACAGAGGGCTAATGAGGACAAAGGGGACCCTCAGTGAGATGGATTGGCACAATAACTACAACAATGGACTCAAACATGCTGGCAATTGTGAGGATGGCCTCAAGACAGGACAACTTTTGTTCTATTGTATATAAGGTTGCCATGAGTTGGAGTCGACTGGATGGAAGCTCTGTCTCTCTTCCTCTCTCTGCCTGCCTGTCTGCCTGCCTGCCTATCTATGTTTTGATATGCTTACTCCTAGAAGGCTGCTTGGTCCATATGCAAATCTGCCAATTTATCCCCAGCAAATTTTTAAAACTACCAAAGAGTATGAAAGAGAGATAACATGCATTGTTCAAGTCAAAAGAATATCAATTACATTCTTCCCCGCAAACAGTGGGGAACCATGACTGATTTAATTTTAAAAGGTCACCCAAGTGGTTTTTCTCAGAACAAAGTCTATCTGCTCCAAGAAACTTTCCTGTTTTCACCAGTAGAGATAGAAGAGCCAAAAGAAAAAGAAAAACCCAGTGCAGTCTAGTCAATTCCGACTCATAGTGACCCTATAGGACAGAATAGAACTGCCCAATGAGATTTCCAAGAAGCATCTGGTGGATTTGAACTGCCAACCTTTTGATTAGCAGCCATAAGTCTTAACCTCTACACCACCAGGGTTTCCATAGAATAGCTAGCTACTGTTAAATAATGATTTTCCCTCTTTCCTCTGCCCTTAAATTAAGTTCTACCTCATCATGACCTCCACGACGTTGTCTTTATCATCACCACCACTATTAATGAAGGACAAGAATAAATACCCGATCTGCATCTCAAAAGAAACTATGTGAAAATTGAGTGACTTTGCAATGTTTTTCCAATGATCTATGTCAGTGGTAAAAAATTAACCTGTAAATTTACCCCTTTTGTTATTTCCTTTCCAGTTGAGGATGTTTTTGCATGCTCTTTGAAATATTATTTATGTTGGGAGGTAGCTATGATAAAAACTGTGAACAAGGGAACAACGTAGAAAAATAAAAAAGTCAAAATGGCAAATATATTACTTAGGGCGTGTTTTAAGCAGCTGTAACAAAGAGAACCTAAAATACAATGGCTCAGATAAAATAAAACTTAATTTTTTTCTTAGATAACAATCCAGTGGTGAATATTCTCAGACTGGTGGGGCAGCTGTTCCTTATAGATCTCTTGTTGCTCTTGGAATTCCTAGGATTTGCACTGCATTGGTTGAAGTTGGATCACCAATACTAAGTTCATGTTCCATCTTGTATAAATGGAGAAAGAGATGAAGTGACAGGCAAGCAATTTCGTCTTTAAATCATGCTACTTGGAAGATGCACGTATCACTTCTGACCACATCCTGTGTTTGGAATTTAGTCACATTCATATTCAAAGGAATTTAGGAAATGTAGCCTGTAGTGGTAAAATGATGTATTGTGCAAAAACTTGGAGATTCTAAGTTACTAAAAGAAATAAGGGGGGGAATAAATACTGGATGATATTTAGCAGTCTCTGCAATAGCAAAGAATGAAACAGAATCAATAAATCACAGTAGTTAAATCAAAAATAATCAATTTTTTTTAGAAAGTTAGAGGAAATCTGGCTGCTAATTTACAAAACAAAAGGCAGTAGAAGGTAGCTATATTCCTCATAATTTAACACATACTATAAATATTTAAAGTTCATTCAGCAAATATTTATTACTTATTTGCCAAATACTCGTTTTTGTTGTTAGCTTTTTAATCAAGTCTATATGTCTCATTTTCTCAATCAGATTAAAAAAATCTTCAGACCCTGTCCCTTTCTGTATCCCAAATAATGCCAAGATTGGTGTTCTGGTGCTATGCATTAAGACGGACTTAACATTGGTTTATTGAATTAAAACTCAATTAGCTCGTGTATTATGCCTATTTTTTTTTGAGATAAGCAAAAGAGGTTAATGGATTTTGCATAAATAACATAATAAACAAGTTAACCAAAAATCTAAAAAGCACAGATTTTGGCTGTTAAGACAAAAAGTCTGCTTGGAAAACTTTAGCACTTTAACACTTTTATTGTGAGATAGCTGATGCCATAGAGAGGGCATCTAAAATATATAAGTGAGGATATTTATACATATAACAAAAAATATAATAAATATAAAACCAAACCCGTTACTGTCAAGTCAGTTCCAACTCATAGCGACCATATAGGATACAGTAGAACTGCCCCACAAGGTTTCTAAGGAGCAGCTGGTGGATTTGAACTGCCGACATTTTGGTTAGAAGCTGAACTCTTAACCACTGTGCCACCAGGGCTCGAATATAATAACAAAGGTATATAAATGTATATGTATTACAAATATATGTATATGTATACATTTATATGTGATCACCATGAATCAGAACCAACTCAATGGCAAATAACATATGTATATGTATATAACCTCAGACAATGCAATAACACAACGGAGAGTGTTATGAAGCATTTGAGTGTTTTTGTGAGCAACATACTAAAATTTTGTCAGATTAACATTAATCAGCAACTGCTTACCTCTTCTCATTTTTTGCTTTCCACTATTTTGGATGTTTTTAGATATTTACCACTTGCAAACCAAACTGAACAGGAACCAGTTTAGTCATATTTTTAACGAATAACTATCTTGTTGTGTAGAGGTATTAACAATATTTCTCACGGAATAAGAAATTAATAAATTTGGGGAGATTGTTAGAAGGGTGGATCCGTGAATGGAAGGAAAGATGATACAATATTTTTTCAGGAGGCATACCAGCTCAATTTTGCCTGGAGTTCCTTTTATGTGAGATAAAGCCTTTCCTTACACAAATAAAGATAAGTTTTAAAGTATATATGTTAAGATGAAATAGAGCAAAGATAAAAAAGCATAGATAATTTGTTAAGTATGCTATTTAGATTTTTTGAGAAAAATTCATAAAGTTATTAAAAGAAGACATCTGTAATATAATTTTAAGATATTCTAGTCTATCTTATCAATCTATGTTAAAAATGTGTATTTCAGAGCAAAATTCCTCTGATGCCCTTGTAGCCCACATACACATTCATACTCTTGACGTATTCCATATGTTGTTTAGTAAAATTACATATGTAGTTCTAGTAATACAAGGCCAAATAAGCCAACTCAAAGAATGAGAGAAAATTGATTCAGCCAATCTTTTATTTTTCTCTAGTTCCTGCCACAGAAGCATCTTAGCATCTGCCATTTTTCAAAGAAATTAGAGATTCCTTAAAGTAAGACTGTCTCCTATTTCAGACAAAATAATGTTAAGCCTATTTTAGAATATAGTAAATTGTGTTATGAAAATTAGCTACTGTTACCCAAGAACAGTGAAAACATAACCTGTTGACCTGTTGCTATCAAGTTAATTCCAACTCATAGTGACCCTATAGGGCAGAGTAGAAACTACCACATAGGGTTTTGAAGGCCACAAATCTTTACAGAAGCACACTGCCACATCTTTCTCCCACGAAGGAGCTGGTGGATTCGAACCATGAACTGTTCAGCTAGCAGCCAAGCGCTTAACCACTGTCCCACCAGGGCTCCCAATGAAAACATGCTCACACAAAAACTTGTTCAAGTGTGTTCATAGTAGCATTATTCATAATAGCGGAAAAATGGAAGCAACCTAAAAGTCCATCAGCTGAAGAATGGATAAACCAAATGTGGTATATCCATAAAATAGAATATTAATCAGTCATAAAAAAGAATGAAGTATTGATGAATGATACAATATAGATGAACCTTTAAAATAGTATGCTAAGTAAAAGAAGCCAGTTAAAAAGGTCGCATAGTGTATGATTCCATTCATCCACAGAAAGTGGATCAATAATTGACAAGGGGTCAGGGAAGGTGGGAGTTGGGAGTGACTATTAATGGGTATGAGGTTTCCTTTCGAAGTGATAAAAATGTTCTGGTATTAGATAGTGGTGATGGTTGCACAGCTTGTGGATATACTAAAAGACAGTTGTAACTTTAAATGGATGAGTTTTATGGTATGTGTATTATATCTCAAAAAAAAATTTTTTTAAAGTGTACAAGACAGAATAGCTACTATTAAAAGGGTATCTTTGCCCTATAAAGTTTAATCAAATTCAAGTATATACTGCAGTTGATCATAAAATGGTACCTAGAATCAGCTACTTTTTGCCTTTTCACTCAGCTAGCTGGAGTCCTTGTGCTTACCAGTTCCCAGGTTGGAGCTCTTTTTCTTTTCCACTGGTACCTCAGCCTTTATCACCACCCTATGCAGGAATATTTTCAACTTATTTTATACCCTCTTAAAGAGTTTAAGCAGTAGACATATGAGACTAAATATGCAGCTTCTGTCTAGAGGTGAGATGAGAAGGCAGAGAGACTCAGGAGCTGGTTGAATGGACATGGGAAATCAGGGAAGGAAAGGAGGAGTGTGCTGTCACAGTATAGGGAGAGCAATTAGGGTCTCATAAAAATGTATGTATAAATTTTTGTATGAGAGACTAACTTGAATTGTAAACTTTCACTTAAACTACAATAATTTAAAAAAAAAAAAAAAAGAGTTTGAGCAGAGGGCCTAGAAGTTCACTCTAGGACTAAGAAGTGTGTCTGAAGTGAAATCATTTTCTGTGGTTAATCTGCACTGCAATGTATTTGAATGCTGATAAACAGGAGTTTATCTTGGTCAAAAGTGAAAGCCTGATTCAGGTGTAATGGAGGATATAAAGCAATATAAGACATATTACCAACTCTTAAGGAATTTATAAATTGAAATAAAGGGAGCAGGAAAGTAACAGCATGAGGTGGTATATGCTAAGTGTCTAATGATTAGTATAGATAATCTACATGTTAGGAACTCAGGCAGGAAAAATCTTTGTGGACAAGATTAATCAAGGAACTTTTCATAGTGGGAATGCAATGGAGATGGGCAGATTTCAACAAGGCAGAGAGGAAAGTAAAAAGAATTTCTTTAAAAAAAAAAAAACTTCTGGGCAACATGGTGATATAGTCAGAAGCACCACGCCGTCCATCCACAGCAAGGATCAGAAAAACTAAGTCAAACAGAGTCACACATCAATCCTGAGGAGATAACCATCAAATGAAGAGATAAAGAACTCAGCCAAGCACCGAATAGAATAAGAAACTGACCGAGAACAGGGTGTGAGGAGAGATACATGCAGAGATCCCCTATCAGGTACCACAGCACGGATCCACCATGTTGGACTCCTATCAGAGATTGGCGAACAGGAGGTACGAGAAAGCAGCTTCACAGAGCTTCCATCAGGAGACGGAACGACCGGTAACCCATGATATAGGCTTTCCCACCCCCTACCCTTCTTTGCCCTCATTTAGACTCCTCTGCTTCCTGCAGCCACAGTCTATTGGCCAGGAAACATGAGCTTCCCCCCAGTGCAACTTGGATTCCACCTGCCTGCACTGCCCGACTCCCTGAGTGCCATTTGTTGCCTGCTGGTGTTGCTTTTTTCCGCTTCTTTAGATTTCTTCCTTACCTCTCACCACCTCCCCCTCCTTTCTCTCAAATACCTGGCTCCGTGCGCCATCTTTGCTTCTTCCTGAAAGCCTGTGAAACACCCCTCAACTGTGAAACTGCTTCCCAGCCCCTGCTACCATGCTGGTGGGACCCCCAGGGCTTTTTTATTTGTTTGTTTGCTCTGATTTGTTCTGTTTGATTTGTTTGTTTGTTTTCTATTTCTTTTCTCAGCTTGGGAGCCCCTTCTAGCTGGGCAGTACTGCTTGGCTTGGAAGCTAGTCCCTTACTCTGTGCAGATGCACAGAGAAATCCCTGGGAACATTTCTTTTTTCTTGGTTTTTTTTATTTCCTTGTTTAGTTTTCTTTTCTCTCTTATTCCCTTTTTGTCTTTCTTCATTTCCAGTTTCTTGATTTATTCATTTTCTTTCTTCTACCCTTTTTCTATTTTCATTTTTGTTTTTCCTGATTTCTCAATCTCTCATCTCTCCACTCCAATATCAAGCTCCCTCAGCACTCTTTTTTGTTTGTGTGTATGTCTTTGGCTCTGTTTCTCTCTCCTCTCTCTCATCTTTCCCATACCCATCTTAGCTCCACACATCATAATCTACCCCCTCCTTCCTACCTAACTGCACCGTGCGCTGAACATCACACTCACAAGCAACACGGGCACAGCCTGCCCTGCACTGATTACCAACCCACCCTGGTGGCTGTAGTGAGTGCCACAAAAAACCTATCCCAGCAATTCCCCTTCAGCTGGACCTGCCCTGCTATACCATATCTGAGTAACTGACCCTCCCAATTGGAGAAGGAGGGAAAAAGTATTGTGCTCACAGATGAACAAACAACAAAGATCAGACAGCCTGCCTGCTCAGACATAGCCAAATTTTAAAAAAAAGGGACAAAACAAATCTACAATCAATAAATGATAAAAATAGTACTGAATGCCCTGAAGACAGCAGACAATATCAAAACATTTACAAAAACAGGACAGGATGGTTCCAGTAGGTGTCCAAAATAAAACACCAGATAACTTTCCAGTGGGAGAAAAGGCACTAGAACTACCAGATAGAGAATTCAGATCCCTAATACTCTGTATTCTCCAAAAGCTGAAGCAAAAATCAGATAAAAATGAGGAAAAAAAAGACAAATTCATGGAAAATACAGACAAAAAATTGGAAGAATTCAGGAAAATAATGCAGGAACAAAATACCAAAATAAATTCACAACTAGAAATTATACAAAGACAACAATTAGAAATCCAAAAGATAAACAACAAGATTTCAGAAATGGATAGTGTCATAGAAGGGCTAAGAAGCAGATTTGAAACGGTGAAAGACAGGATCAGTGGAATTGAAGACAAACACTTGGATATAACTCTGTTTGAGGAAAACTCAGAAAAAAAGAACAAAGAAAAATGAAGAGACGCTGAGAGATATGTGGGATACAATGAAAAGGAAAAATTTTCGAGTGATTGGAGTTCCAGAACAGGGGGAGAAAACAGAAAACACAAAGAGGATCATTGAAGAACTGCTGACAGAAAACTTCTCCAGTATCATGAAAGATGAAAAGCTGGCCATTCAAGAAGCTCAACAAACCCCATATAGGAGAGAACCCAAAAGAAAATCACCAAGGCATATCATAATCACGCTCGCTAGAACCAAAGACAAAGAATCCTGAGAGCAACTTGTGAAAAACAAGAAGTCACATACAGAGGAGAAAAATAAGACTAAGCTCAGATTATTCGGCAGAAACCTTGCAGGCAAGAAGGCAATGGGATGACATATACAAAATCTGGAAAGAAAAATATTGCCAGCCAAGAATAAAATACCCTGCAAAACTCTCGTTCAAATATGATGGTGAAATTAGGTCATTTCCAGATAAACAGAAATTAAGAGAATATGTAAAAGTCATACCAAACTTACAAGAATTATGAAAGGCAGTTCTTAGATCTGAGAACAAACAACTTCAGCTCACAGGCAGAATCTAGGATGCAGGATCATCCCAGCCAGATACCATTCTAGGAAATAAACTCTCAAAGACTATCCAAAACCAAAAGAAATACAACAGGGAATCAGAGCAGTTAATCAGTAAATGGCAACAACATCAAAACAATAAAAGAAGGAATGAACGGCATAGGTATAGAACCTTCTAATGGAGAGGAAGGCAAGGTGATACCAAGTAATGATAGACTGCTTCAAACTTAGAAAGATAAGGGTAAAATTCATGGTAACCACAAAGAAAGTTAATAAACATACTCATAAAAATAAAGAGGAAAAGCGTAAAGTCTCAGCAAAAACAAAACCTACAAAAACAGAAGAAATGAAAAGAAAATCCACAAACAAAAGTAACTCAGCACAAGAGAGTAAGAAGAACAAAGAAAATGTCAGCATCACCAAAAAAAGCACTACAAAATGACAACAACAAACCCACATCTATCAATAATCACACTGAATGTAAATGGACTCAATGCACCCATAAAGAGACGGAGAGTGACAGAATGGATAAGAAAACAGGATCCATCAATATGCTCTCTACAGGAGACACACCTTAGAAACAAAGATGTGAATTTATTAAAAGTCAAGGGTTGGAAAAAAATATATCAAGCTAACAACTACCAAAAAAGAGCAGGAGTGGCAATTCTAATCTCAGATAAAATAGACATTAAAACGAAATCTTCATAAAAGACAAAGAAGGACACTATATAATGATTAAGGGGATGATCCATCATGAAGACATAACCATAATAAACATCTATGCACCCAATGACAGGGCGCCAAAATACATAAAACAAACTCTAACAACACTGAAAAGAGAAATTGACAGTTCCACAATAATAGTAGGAGACTTCAACACAACACTCTCAGTAAAGGACAGGACAACTAAGAAGAAACTCAGCAAAGATACAGAAGACCTAAAGGGTACAATCAGCCAACTTGACCTCATAGACATATATAGAACACTCCATCCAACCGCTGCAAAGTACACATTCTTTTCCAATTCACATAGGACGTTCTCCAGAATAGACCACATCTTAGGCCACAGAGCAATCCTCAACAAGATCCAAAACGTTGAGATAATTCAAAGTATCTTCTCTGATCACAATGCCATCGAGGGAGAAATTAACAACAGAAAGAGCAAGGAAAAAAAATCAATTACATGGAAACTGAATAATACCCTGCTTACACATCACTGGGTAATAGAAGAAATCAGAGATGGAATCAAAAAATTCCTAGAATCAAATGAGAATGAAAACACATCATATCAAAACCTTTGGGACACAGCAAAGGCAGTCCTCAGAGGACAATTTATACCAGTAGATGCATAGATCAAAAAAGAAGAAAGGGACAAAATCAAAATATTAACTACAGAACTCAAACAAATAGAAAGAGAACAGCAAAAAAAAAAAACAAAAAGCCCAGAGTCACCAGAAGACAGGAAATAGTAAAGATCAGAGCAGAAATAAATGAACTAGAGAACAGAAAAACAATAGAAAGAATCAACAAAACCAAAAGTTTGTTCTTTGAAAGAATCAACAAAATCGACAAACCACTGACCAGACTGACAAAAGAAAAACAGGAGAGGATGCAAATAACCCAAATAAAAAATGAAATGGGAGATATTACAACAGACCCAACTGAAATAATTATGAAAAACTATACTACAACAAATTTGAAAACCTAGAGGGAATGGATAAATTTCTAGAAACACACGGCCTACCCAAACTACAACAAAGTGATGTTGAAAATCTGAACAGACCCGTAACAAGAGAAGAGATTGAAAAGGTAATAAAAAACTCCCCTCAAAAAAAAAAGCCCTTCCCCAGATAGCTTCACTGGAGAATTCTACAAAACATTTACAGAAGAGCTTGTACCAGTACTACTCCAGCTATTTCAGAGCATACAAAAGGAAGTAACACTTCCAAATTCATTCTATAAAGCCAGCACAACACTGATACCAAAACCAGGCAAAGATGTCAGAGAAAAAGAAAATTACAGACAAATATCTCTCATGAATATAGATGCAAAAATTCTGAACAAAATTCTAGCCAATAGAATTCAGCATCATTTCAAAAAAAAATAATACACCACAACCAAGTAGGATTCATACCAGGTACGCAAGGATGGTTCAACATTAGAAAATCAATCAACGTAATATACCACAGAAATAAAAGGAAACAAAAGAATCACATGATCATCTCAATTGACGCAGAAAAGGCATTTGACAAAATCCAACACACTTTCCTGATAAAAACTCTCAGTAAAATAGGTATAGAAGGGAAATTTCTCAACATAATAAAGGGCATATACGCAAAACCAATGGCCAACATCATTCTTAATGGAGAGAGGCTGAAAACATTCCCCTTGAAAACAGGAACAAGACAAGGATGCCCTTTATCACCACTCCTATTTAACATTGTCCTGGAAGTTCTAGCTAGAGAAATAAGGCAAGAAAAAGAAGTAAAGGGCATCCAAACTGGTAATGAAGAAGTTAAACTTTCCCTGTTTGCAGATGATATGATACTATACATAGAAAACCCTAAAGACTTCATGAGAAATCTACTGAAACTAATCGAAGGATTCAGCAGAGTAACAGGATACAAGACAAACATTCAAAAATCAGATGGATTCCTATACACCAATAAGGAGAACAATGAAAAGGAAATCAGGAAAACAATACCATTTATAATAGCCCCTAAAAAGATAAAATACTTAGGAATAAATCTGACCAGGGATGTAAAAGACCTATACAAAGAAAACTACAAAACACTACTGCATGAAACCCAAAGGGGTCTACATAAATGGAAAAATATACCATGCTCATGGATAGGCAGACTCAACATTGTGAAAATGACTATTCTACCCAAAGCAATTTACAAATACAATGCAATCCTGATCCAAACACCAACAACATTCTTCAAAGAGATGGAAAAACTAATCATTCACTTTATATGGAAAGGGAAGAAGCCCTGAAAAAATAAAGCACTATTGAAGAAGAAGAATAAAGTTGGAGGACTCACACTACCTGACTTCAGAACTTACTATACAGCTACAGTAGTCTAAACAGCCTGGTACTGGTTCAATGACAGATACAATGACCAATGGAACAGAACTGAGAACCCAGATGTAAATCCATCCACCTACAGTTACCTGATCTTCGACAAGGGCCCAAAGTCCATCAAATGGGGAAAAGACAGTCTTTTTAACAAATGGTGCTGGCAATACTGGATATCCATCTGCAAAAAAATGAAAGAGGACCCATACCTCACACTGTATACAAAAACTACTTCAAAATGGATCAAAGACCTGAATAGAAAGCCTAAAACTATAAAGTTCATAGAAGAAAAAATAGGACCAACACTTCAGGCCTTAATACATGGCATTAACAGGATACAAACCATAACCAGCAACACCATCAACGCACAAACCCCAACAGATAAGCTAGATAACTAGGATCTTCTAAAAATCAAACACCTATGCTCTTCAAAAGACTTCACCAAAAGAGTAAAAAGAGAACCTACAGACTGGGAAAAAATTTTTGGACAGTACAAGTCAAACAAAGGTCTAATCTCAATCTACAAGAAAATCCAACACCTCTCCAACAAAAAGACAAATAATCCTATTAAAAAATGGGCAAAGGAAATGAAAAGACACTTCACCAAAGAAGACATTCAAATGGCCAACAGACACATGAGGAAATGCTCGCGATCACTAGCCATTAGAGAAATGCAAATTAAAACCACAATGAGATACCATCTCACCCCGGCATTACTGGCACGAGTCAAAAACATGGGAAATAACAAATGATGGAGGGGCTGTGGGGAGATCGGAACTCTTATGCACTGCTGGTGGGAATGCAAAATGATACAACCATTTTGGAAAATGATATGGCGCTTCCTCAGAAAGCTAGAAATAGACATACCATTTGGTCCAGCAATCACACTTCTAGGAATATATCCTAGAGAAATAAGAGTCGTCACTCGAATAGACATATGCACACCTATGTTCATGGCAGCATTGTTCACAATAGCAAAATGATGGAAACAACCTAGATGCCCATCAACAGATGAATGGATCAACAAACTATGGTACATACACACAATGGAGTACTATGCAATGAGAAAGAACAATGAATCTGTGAAGCATCTCATAACATGGATGAAACTGGAGGACATTATGCTGAGTGAAATAAGTCAATCACAAAAAGACAAATATTGTATGAGACCTCTATTGTAAAAACCCATGAAAAAGTTCACACACAAAATGTAACAATCTTTGTTGGTTACCAGGGATGGGAGGGGTGGGGTGGAAATACTAAATAGGCAATAGATAAGTGGCATCTTGGGTGAAGGGTGAGACAGTACACAATACAGGGGAAACCAGCACAATTTGTACAAGGAAAGGCCATGGAAGCTCCATAGACACATCCAAACTCCCTGAGGGACTGAATTGCTGGGTGGAGGGCTGTGGGGACCATGGTCTCAGGGAACATCTAGCTCAATTGAAATAACACAGTTTATAAAGACAATGTTCTACATTCTACCTTGGTGAGTAGTGTCTGGGGTCTTAAAAGCCTGTGAGCAGCCATCTGAGATACTCCCATGGTCTCATCCCTTCGGGAGCAAGGGAGAATGAATAGAACAGGATACAAGGAAAAGATTAGTCCAAAGGACTAATGGACCACAGCTACCAAGGCCTCCACCAGACTGAGTACAGTACAGCTAGATGGTGCCCGGCTACCACCAGTGACTGCTCTGACCAGGATCACAACAGAGGGTTCTGGACAGAGCTGGAAAAGGATGTAGAACATAATTCTAACTCACAAAAAAAAGACCAGATTTACTGGCCTAAAGGAGCCTGGAGAAACCCCAAGAGTATGGCCCCCAGACACCCTTTTAGCTCAGTGGTGAAGTCATTTCTGAGGTTCACCATTCAGCCGGGTTGTGGACAGCACCATAAAACCAAATGGGACCAATGAGGTACAGCAGTCCAGGGACAATGGCCAGAAGGCAGAAGGGGACAGGAAAGCTGGTGATAGGGAACCCAAGGTTGAGTAAGGGTAGTGTTGATGTGTTGTGAGGTTGTTAACCATTGTCATAGGGCAACATGTGTACTAACTGTTAAATGAGAAACTATTTTGTTCTGTAAGCCTTCATCTTAAGTGAGAATAGCAACACAATTGGAAGAGCATAGTCGATGTCACCGAACTGTGCATGTAGAAAATTTTGAAATGGTGTATCTTTGGCTATGTATATTTTCACCCATAAAAAAAAGATCAAGAAGGGAAAGGGTTGACATGTCGTGGGGTTGTTAACCAATGTCATAAAATAATAGTACTACTGTTTCATGAGAAACTATTTGTTCTGTAAGCCTTCACCTGAAGTACAATTAAAAACAAAACAGAACGAAACAAAAAATAATTAAACACAGAAAATAACCACTGAATGCCCCAAAGACAGCAGACGATATCAAAACATTTACAAAAACAGGGCAGGATGCCACTAGGCATCCAACATAAAACACCAGACGACCTTCCAGTAGAAGAAAAGGCACTAGACCTAACTGATAGGGAATTCAAATCTCTAATATTCAGAATTATCCAAAGTTGAAGCAAAAAAACAGACAAAAATAAGGGAAAAAAAAGGCAAATTCATGGAAAAGGCAGACAAATTCATGGAAAATACAGACAAAATAATGGAAGAATTCAGGAAAATAATATTGGAACGAAATGCTAAAATAAATTCACAACTAGAAATCATAGAAAAACAACAATTAGAAATCCAAAAGATAAATAATGAGATTTCAGAAATGGACAGTGTCTTAGAAGGGCTGAGGAGCAGGTTTTAAATGATGGAAGATAGGATCAGCGAAACTGAAGACAAACTCTTGGCTGCAACTCTGTTTGAGGAAAAATCAGAAAAAAGAACAAAGAAAAATGAAGAAACCCTGAGAACCTTGTGGGATACAATCAAAAGCAAAAATGTGCAAGTGATTGGAGTTCCAGAACAGGGGGACAAAACAGAAAACACAGACAGAATCATTGAAGAATTGCTGACAGAAAACTTCCCCAATATGAAAGATGAAAAGCTGACCATCCAAGAAGCTCAAAGAACCCCATATAGTATAGACCCCAAAAGAAAATCACCAAGTCATATCATAATCACACTCGCTAAAATCAAAGACAAAAAAAAAATCCTGAGAGCAACTCAAGAAAAACAAAAAGTCACATACAGAGGAGAAACAATAAGACTGAGCTCAGCTTATTTGGCAGAAACCATGCAGGCAAGAAGGCAATGGGATGACATATATAAAATCTTGAAAGAAAGAAATTGCCAGCCAAGAATCATATATACTGTAAAACCCTCATTCAAATATGAAGGCGAAATTAGGTCATTTCCAGATAAACAGAAATTAAGGGACTATATAAAAACCAAACCAAACTTACAAGACTTATTAAAGTAAGTCCCTCAATCTGAGAACAAACAACATCAGACCACAGGCTGAATATAGGACACAGGATTGTACTAGCCAGTTATTAACCTAGGAAATGAACTCTTAAGGACTATGCAAAACCAAAAGAATTACACAAGGGAACCAGAGAGGTTAATCTGTAGATGACAACAGCATCAGGACAATAAAAGAGGGAATAAATGGTGTAGGTATAGAACTTTCTAACGGAGGGGAAGTTAAGCAATACCAAGTAATAATAGACTGGTACAAAACCAGGAAGATAAGAGTAAATTTGAAAGTAACCACAAAGAAAGTTAACAAACCTACTCATCAAAATAAAGAAGAAAAACATAAAGTCTTAGTAAAAACAAAACCTACCAAAACAAAAGAAATGAAAAAAAAAAATCCACAAACAGAAGGAATTCAGCACAGGAGAGTAATAGGAACAAAGAAAACGTCAGCATCACAAAAAAAAAAAAAAAAAACAAAAAAAACACTACAAAATGCAATCCCACTCCTAGGAATATATCCTAGAGAAATAAAAGCCATCACACAAACAGACATATGCACACCCATATTCATTGCATCACTGTTCACAATAGCAAAAAGATGGAAACAACATAGATGCCCATCAATAGATGAATGGATAAACAAACTATGGTACATACACACAATGGAGTATTATGCAATGATAAAGAACGAGACGAATCTGTGAAGCATCTAATAACATGGATGAAACTGAGGATATTAAGCTGAGTGAAATAAGTCAATCACAAAAGGATAAATAGTGTATGAGACCTCTACTGTAAAAACTCATGTAAAAGTTTACACACAAAAAGAAACAATCTTTGTTGGTTATGAGGGATGGGGAGGGAACTAAATAGACAATAGATAAGTGGTAACTTTGGTGAAGGGTAAGACAGTACACAATACTGAGGAAGGCAGCATAACTTGTACAAGGAAACGTCATGGAAGCTCCATAGACACTTCCAAACTCCTGAGGGACTGAATTGCTGGGTGGAGGGCTGCGGGGACCATGGTCTTGGGGAACATCTAGCTCAACTGGCATAACACAGTTTATAAAGACAATGTTCTACATTCTACCTTGGTGAGTAGCGTGTGGGGTCTTAAAAGCCTGTAAGCAGCCATCTAAGATACTCCACTGGTCTCACCCCTTCGGGAGCAATGGAGAATGAAGAGAACAAGATACAAGGAAAAGATTAGTCCAAAGGACTAATGGACCACAGCTACCAAGGCCTCCACCAGACTGAGTCCAGTACAGCTAGATGATGCCCCACTACCACCACTGACTGCTATGACTGGAATCACAGTAAACGGTCCTGGACAGAGCTGGAAAAGGATGTAGAACAGAATTCTAACTCACAAAAAAAAAAAAAAAAAGACCAAATTTACTGGCGTGACAAACTGGAGAAACCCCGAGAGTATGGCTCCCAGACACACTTTTAGCTCAGTGAGGAAGGCCCTCCCAAAGTTCACTGTTCAGCTGGAGATTGGACAGCCTCATAACAAAACAGGACTAATGAGGCACAGCAGTCCAGGGACAAGGACTAGAAGGCAGGAGGGGACAGGAAAGATGGTGATAGGGAACTCAAAGTTGAGAAGGGACAGTGTTGACATGTGGTGGGATTGTTAAGCATTGTCATAGGACGATATCTGTACTGTTTAATGAGAAACTATTTGTTCTGCAAAACTTTATCTAACATCCAAAAAAAAGAGTTATCTATGTGAGATCAAATTGACAACAGCAACTGAAAAGGTTTGATGGGAAGCCTAGGGGACCCTGAGTTGAAGATAATGGTGATGGAATAATTTGGAAAAGAACAGTGAGAATAGCAGCAGAGCTGGAAGAATGTAATCAATGTCACTGAATTGTACGTGTAGAAAGTTTCAAAATGGTGTAACTTTGGCTATGCATATTTTCACCAAAAAAATGTTCCTCAAGGTCAAGAAGGGAGAGTGTTGCCACATCATAGGGTTCTTAACCAACGTCATAAAACAATATGTGTACTGACTGTTTAATGAGAAACTATTTGCTCTATAAACCTTCATTTAAGATACAATAAAAAAATCAAAAATTAACAAAAAAATGTATGGGGAATGAGACCAAAAGAATGTTTTGATCAAGGACGCAGTAGGTGGATCCCGATCAAAAAGAGGAAAAATGTGGAACTGAATTTCAAATTCTTATAGAAGCCAGACTTGCTGGACCTATTAGGACTGGGGAACCCCCAAACCTATTGGTCTGAGGTATCTTTTTTTTATTATTATTATTTTTAATAGTACTTTAGATGAAGGTTTACAGAACAAATAGTTTCTCATTAAACAGTCAGTACTCATATTGTTTTATGACATTGGTTAACAACCCCATGACTTGTCAACACTCTCCCTTCTTGACCTTGGAGGACCCTTTCTTTGGTCAAAATATACATAGCCAATGTTACACCATTTCGAAAGTTTCTACAAGTACAATTCAGTGACATCGATTACATTCTTCCAGCTCTGCTGCTATTCTCACTATCCTTTTCCGCATTATTCCATCACCAGTATCTTCAACTCGTTGTCCCCTAGGCTTCACATCAAACCTCTTGAGTTGCTGTTGTCAATTTGATCTCACATAGATAATTCTTTTTTTTTTTTTGTACCTTAGATGAAGGTTTGCAGAACAAATAGTTTCTGATTAAACAGTATACATATCACCCTATGACAATGGTTAACAACCCCACTACATGCCAACACTGTCCTTTCTCAATCTTGGGTTCCCTATCACCATCTTTCCTGTCCCCTCCTGCCTTCTAGTCCTTGTCCCTGGACTGCTGTGCCTCATTAGTCCTGTTTTGTTTTATGGGGCTGCCCAATCCCCGGCTGAACGGTAAACCTCGGGAATGACTTCACCACTGAGATAAAGGGTGTCCAAGGGGCCATACTCTTGGGGTTTCTCCAGTCTCTGTCAGGCCAGTAAATCTGGTCTTTTTTGTGAGTTAGAATTTTGTTCTACATCCTTCTCCAGCTCTGTCCAGGACCCTCTGTTTTGGTCCCGGTCATAGCAGTCAGTGGTGGTAGCGGGGCACCATCTAGCTGTACTGGACTGCCCGTAGGTGTCTTTAAGCATTGAACCCAAAATATCCCATGCAGCCATCTTTAAACTAAACAACGGTTTAGCTGGACTAGTAAAAAATATCACCTTGAGCAGTATGCTGTTTTAAAGAATTATCTATATGAAATCAAATTGACAACAGTAACTCTAAAACATGGAGGAGAAGTTTAGGGGACAGAGAGTCTAAGTTAATGGTGTGAAACAACATGGGTAGAGACAGCAAGAATTGTGACACAATGCAAAGAATACAACCAATGTCATTGAACTGTACATGTAGAAAATGTGGAATGGGTGTATGTTTGGTTATGTATATTTTCACCAAAAACAAACAAAAAAGCTATAGGGAGAAGTATTTTGATCAAGTTCCTCAGCAATCTTTCTTAAAGTTCATCCATAATAATAATATTAGTTGGCATTTTTTAAATGCTTACTCTGTGCCAGGCATTTTACAAGGATTATTTTATTTAAAACTTAAAACACACTCTGACTTGGGTGCCAAGATCACATCTACTTTATAGATGAGAATTCTGAGGCACAGATCTGTTTTTTAACTCATTTAATGTTATAAAGCTAATAAATAGCAGAGACAGGATTCAACCCCAAGTCTGACTCTGGAATTCACATGCTTAACCACTGCAATATACAAACACTGTTTTTGCAGTGTTTTTGGAATTCGCTTCTTCATCTCACTTCCATGCCACTAAATACTTTTAAGACCCTTGTCATACCTCACATGGACTGCTATTAAACCAAAAATCCAAACCAGTTGCCTTTGAGTCATCTCCCATGTGTGTCAGAGTCGAACTGTGCTCCATGGGGTTTTCAGTGGCAGATTTTTCAGAAGTAGACCACCGGGCTTTCTTCCAAGGCACTTCTGTATGGATTCAAACCTCCAACCTTTCAGTTAACAACTGAGTGGGTTAACCATTTGTATCACCAGGGACTCACTTACTTAAAAGTATGACTGCCCTAATTTTAACATTTGTCTCTCAGTTCATTCATAATGTCCACTCCATGTTCTGTTCATATCACTGCCTGTTCAATACTTTTTAGGGATCCCCACTTCTTTCAACACACACACATACACATGAAAATTAAACATGTCTTTTGATGTCCTGGTATAACCCAATCTATGTTTCCACACTTAGTCCTCCCCATTGATCATTCTACTTCACATCTGATCAATTTTTGTATTTTCTTATCTTTCACACTAGATTCCCAATTATTTAAGGACAGAAGTAATGAGTCCTCCTCCTTTCTTCCATAGTTCCTAGCAAAATTCCAAGCATATGGTGGGAGTTTAACAAATGTTTGTTGATTTGAATTTTGCTGAATCAGCATGTTGCCAGAAAGATGAGCAGCCTGTGTTAACCGGAACACGTGGGATGTGAAGAGAAGAAGCCACAGCAGTGTCAAGGTAGGTAGACCAGATTGTGGGGACACCTTGAATACCATTCTGAAGTGTTTGGACTTGAACTAGTCAACAAACTGCTCTTTGGGCTAATATGCATGTTGAGGTATACAACAAGGTATAAAACCAAATTCTGTTGTATTGCTGCTTCTGTAACCGTTTTTTCTTTCCAAAATGTCTCTGAAACCAATGGTGACTGTGACATTATCATATATAAATGCAGGCAAGTATTTTGCACAACACCTTAGAAAAATTATCTGCCTGCATCCTTTAGGAAAAGCAGTTCTCAGTGTTATTCCATGTCATTATCACAACTTCCCAAAATAGTTCTACTCTTTCAGTGCCTGGGGGTACTTGTTCCTATGGGCATCAATGCCTCATTTGAGAAGGTACAACAGATTGCTATTAGTACCATAACTGAACATGTTAGAGCATGACATCTACATCACCAGAAAGTGAATGGGGAAACCAAGCTAAATGAAGCCATGGCTCACTGGCTGTGATTGTTTGTTCTGCAGCATTGACTTCAGACTTATTAGCACCTGTCACTTGTGGTCTCCACTGCTAATAAAATTATTCATGGAATATCATGGAGTCACATCAAGAGGTTAGGGTTATCTTTTCCTGAAGAAACAGGATGCCCTGGTATCCACAATCTGAGAGCAGGATGCATGTCCTGCCTAAGGTGTGAGCCTGATATTGATAGAGTTGCTTCCTTTGCATTACCTTTATCCATAATATAGGGAAATGTAAGATATGTGACAATATTTTGTTTAGTTTTCCTTGTTTTTTTTTGGAGGGGGTGGGGAGGAAACTGATATAATGGATGTGAAAAAAATTTAAAGTATAAACCACGATTCAGCGTAAGAAATTGTTTTTTTAATAGTCAACCTCTATAAACACCATCAGTCAGAAATTCATTAAAAAGGCAAACCATGGTATAACACTGGGGCCTTAATAGTCTTACCACCCTTTTCAGTCTCTTTCTGACAGACAAGTCATTGAAGGGTCTATGAAAATATAACCTGATGCCATCTGAAACTTCCAAAGTTTTTTATCTTGTTAACAAATTTCTCCATCTTTCAAAAACGTGGTGAGGCAACATTATATAGAGGAAAGGGCACAAGATTGAGCATAAGGTATTATGAGGATTAGGCATTGACCTTGAGAAAGTCTCTTAATGTCTCCATGCCTCAGTTTTCTTATATGCAAAATAAGGCAGGTAAATGAGATCATTTTAAGGGTCTCTTCCTTCACTACAGTTTAATGACTCTGTAATAACAACGTTTCTCAAAACAGGCCTCACAAGAAAGAAAAATACTGGATGTTTGGTGATAGTCTGCGAGTTATATCCATTGATTTTCTTATTTATTTCATTGTCAGTTCTTAATAAAGATGAGTAAGATAAAACCATTGCTCTCAAAAAGTTTATAACTTAGTAAGAAGGAAAAGACAAAGGCACTTAATAGAAAGTGTAATATAGTAGAGTACTATATGAGTTCAAAAGAGGGAGGAAATACAGTCAGCTAGGGTCAGTGGACAACTTGTATTAAAGTGTTAACATTTGACTCGAGCCTTGAAGAATCAATATCCTTAATCACAGATGGTGATTAGATGGGGGTAGTAATCCCAAGAACACACAACAGCAACGGATACATATTCAGTAGTCTATGGATGGAGATAAATATGAAATCATGGGGCATTATACGACAGTACTGAATAGTATGCCTTGTCTGGCATACTGAATGCATGTATAGATACAGTTGTGGGAAATAAGAACTAAGATAGGCTGGGACAAAGAACAGAGACCCTTGGATGCTAGACACGAGCGTTCAAAAGTAATGAGGATCTACTGTATGTTTTTGAGTAAGGAAATGAAATGAAAAGTTCAAAACTGTACTTTAAACTGGTATCGATTAAAGTTTGAATGGGGAAAATTAATGAGGAGCTCTTACCCAGATAAGAAGGGACAAGATACTAATCTGGCTGCAGAGATGAGAATTGAAATGAAGGAAGGGACATTCTAGACTTCCACAAGAGTTCAATCTTAACAAATGTTTTGTAATGCCTACTATGTACCAGGCACTGTGTAAGGTGTGGGAATACAAAAATGAACAAGATGTTGTTCTCTCAAGGAATGGCAGTATAGCTTATTGGTTAAAGAGATGACCTCTAAATGTTGAAGCCTGATTTTACTACTTAGAAACTGTGTGACCCTGGGCAAGTTGCTTAAATTCTCTGTGCTTCACTTTCCTCATCTGTGAAATAGGGATAGTTAGTAATATTCCGTATAGCATTATTGTGAAGATTAAGTGAGTTAACATATGTAAAGTGCCTTCCATACAATAAAGATTCAATTCATGTTAGCTATTTCTACTTCTAAATTATATACAATTAATTGTCTTATGTATCTAGTGCTGCTATAACAGAAATACCACAAGTGGGTGGCTTTAGCAAACAGAAATTTATTTTCTCATAGTGTAGGAGGCTAGAAGTCTGAATTCAGGATACTGACTCTAGGAGAAGGCTTTCTCTCTCTGTTGGCTCTGGAGGAAGGTCCTTGTCTCTTGAGCTTCTGCTCCCAGGCAATCTTTATGCGGCTTGGCATCTCTCTTCTCCCATCTCTACTTCTCTCATGCTTGTTTAATCTCTTTTATATCTCAAAAGAGATTGACTCAAGACATACTCTACACTAATCCTGTCTCATTAACATAGCAAAGACAACCCATTGCCAAATGCCATTACAACCGCAGGCATAGAGGTTAGGATTTACAACACAAATTTTGTGGGGACACAATTAGATAGATGGCATTAGTTAATTTCAGAAGGAGGAATTTTGGTTAGGTGAAGGAAAGAAATTTCAAATAGCAGAAGAAGAAATGGCTCTCTTAGTGGCTTTTTAAAAAATAACCCATCTATAAATATTAGCATAGCTCAAGACTGAATACAAGTGACTAGAGGCTTCATCTAACCCGATAATTTAAAGACATGTTATTCTCTCAGAGGAACAGGACTCTCAGAGCAGAAGAAACAATTATGTATTTTATATTAAATCAATAAGAAGAGCTCACGGTTGTAATATTTCAATCTGTTCTGCATTAATTTATCAATGATGAAGGTAAAAGATACTAGAGAAGCATAATACTTTGTCCTTGGCAATCTAGTTTTTCTAAGCTGTCTTTTTTGAATGAACAAGAAAGATCTTTTACAACTGAAAATTATCCATGCTACTCAGAATATCTAGCATTTCAAGCATTTTTCTCTTGCTCCCCACTCCATCCCATCTGACTGGGCTCCTTTTTTTCCCAATCCTTCAAAATGTTGGATTTATCCAGAGAATCTGGACAATTGGAGCAATACAGATGCCCAGTGTTCAACTTCATGGATATTGTGGTTTCAGGCAATAAATCAATTCCTGGGAGCTTACACTTCCTTGTTGTTGTTAGTTGCCTTTGAATTGATTCCCACTTATGGCGATTCCCATGTACAGAGTAGAACTGCTCCATAGGGTTTTCAAGGTTGTGACCTTCCGGAAGCAGATCTCCAGGCCTGTCTTCCAAGGTGCCTCTGGGTGAGGTTGAACTGCCAATCTTTTTAATAGTAGTCAAGTGCTTAACTGTTTGTGGCACCCAGGAGCTCCATTAAGGTCCTTTCTTCTGTGTCTGAAACTAAACTCAGATCACGGTTGTGAGCGTCATCATCAAAGCTGCCCCAGTGTGTCAGCATTTATTTTGCTCTCATTGTCAAAGAGTGTGCAGTTCTCTTGTTTCTATTTATCAGACTGAGCACTCCTTTGCCACCTCTTCTGAAAGCCTGTAATCCTCAAACGGATTTCCTGAGCAGGATAGAGTTAAACTCAAATATTCGTTTTCTAGGACTTGGAACATTTGTCCTAATTTCACACCTTATGCTGCAGTTCAGCTCAGTCAGTGCTTGAAAGGCAAAGCATGCAGCCAGAAAGCAAGTTCCACTCTCACCTCTTCTTTTTTTCTATACCTTTTGAGCCCTTTTGACATGCAGTGTTATGCCTGTTTGCTTTACAGTCAAGTACTGTTTAGATTATGTCGTAATCAGAGACCTGGAGACATTCAAACCCTGTTTCAAATCTTGTCTACTCTATTCTTTCTGAGCCTACTTTATTGTACAAAAAATAATCCCCAAAGTGGCTTTAGTGATGGAAAGTAGCTTACACATGTAGCAAATATTTATTAAGCACCTACTATATGCATATCAGATCCCTGGGTTGTGCGAACAGTTTGCACTTGGTGGTTTGAATCCACCCAGCAGTGCTGTGGAAGAAAGCCCTCGAGGTCTACTTCTGTAAGATTACAGCCACTGAAAACCCTATGAAGCACAGTTCTACTCTGAAACATGTGGGGTTGCCATGAGTTGAAATCACTCAATGGCTACAGGTTTATATGCACGTTCTTGAACTCACTATAGTATGAGGTGAGGGCATAAGGATGGGAGGGCTTGTAATGGACAGATTATACAAAATAGACTATAGAAGCTATTTCTTTGTGGAGTTTAGAATTTAGTTGAAAATATAAATAAGAGTACATGATTGTACATCCCTAGAAAATTATGGATCACAATTTTTCATTTTCAGCTTCACTTTTATTTTCAGGTACACTGTAATGGTTATAGATATTTAAATTAAAAATCCCTTTTCATTAAGGATAGAAAACAATGCTTGATTTCTTTATAAGAAACTGGATAAAAAGACTGTAGAGAGTGATTTGCATGAAGCCACTGGATATGGGCAAAAGAAAGGGCTGTTTCCAATATTCTCTATTTACCCAGTGCCATCGAGTCGATTCCAACTCATGGCAACCCTGTAGGAAAAAGTAGAAATGCGTCATACGGTTTCCAAGGAGTGGCTCGTGGATTCAAACCGCTGGCCTTTTGGTTGGCAGCCAAGCTCTTAACCGCTGTGTCACCAGGGCTCCATTTTCTCTTTACTGTGATTCATATAAAGGAACCATGATAGTGCAATGGTAAAGTGCTTAGCTGCTGCTAACCAAAAGTCTGGCAATTCAAACCTACCCCACAGCTCCTTGGGAGAAAGACCTGGCAAACTGCTTTTGTAAAGATTACAGCAAAAAAACTGTATAAGGCGGTTCTACTCTGTGACATGGGGTTGCTATGAGTCAAAATTGACTTGACAGCACCTAACTACAACATGATTCAAATGAGGTCTGGTTCAATAGTCTCAACGTAGAATGCCAAAGTCAGTGCTAAAGAAACTTTCACTCTTTTTTGTAAAACAGTTTATATTGAATATTAATATTTTGAATTCTTTATAAAATTAAGTTTTTTTCCTATTTTATTTCATGAATGTACCCAAAAAAATATAACTTTTGTCTATTTAGAAAGAAGGGAAACAGTGTGTAACTGCTGTAATTTAACATTCTTCCTCTAAAATCTAAACATAAAATCTTTTTAATCAAAACAACAGGTTAATCCTGGCTTTGGAATCAGAGAAATCATATTAAAATGCATACACTTTGATTCATTCAAAACCTGAATATAGCAACATATAATCCTATAAAGTCACAGAGATTTTTATATCCAGACAAAAAAGGTAAATCAAACCCGAAATGAATGGATTAGCAGAAACGAGAGCACTGCCGTACTATTCCTTTGTATTGAGTAATAGAGAAGCAGATTTTGTCAAATCTTGATTTCTAATTCCCATCTGGAAAAACCTTGCTCTGGAAATGAACAGGTTTGAAGGAATGCCTTTGACATCTGTAAAGTTAAAAAGCATCAGTAATTGGAATGGGTTTAATCCCTCATTCAACAGCAGGTACTTTATAAACAATCATAAGAAGTGATGAAAGTCAAACACAGATGTACAAATTGCTAAATTTAATCAGATTAGTCCTCTACCCCTGGTTTAGCCTATTCTCTTTTATCTTCTGCTTAACCTGAGTGAACTGGAGTAGATGGATAAGTTGTAAGGAGTAAATTGAGGTCAAATATCAGGTTTGATGAGTGAAGTGATAAATTATTTTAGCTCCATGAACAATCAAATTCAGAAAGTTTTCGCTAATAATTTTGTGTGTTGTCATTGTGCATATTAGTCTGTATTAAACTGAGTCTGTGATACAGGCCTACTGCCCAACCTTTTGATATTTTGCAATGTGAGAAGGAGACTGCAAGCCAAAGTGGAACAATAGTGGATGGAGGGCCCCAATTAAACAGAGGTAGTAGACGTGAGATTCAGTGGTTTACAACACTGGCTTTTTATGATGCCTCAAATGTTCTCTGGAGCAGCATACACATTTAGTTACTCTGAAATCCATTCTGTGTTCACTGCTCCAGCTGTTAAGTGTTCATTTCTCTCCCCAGAGTGTGGTGTAAAGATAGTGAGAGGAAGGAAGATGAAATTTGTGTTACATAATCAAACAGCAATATTCGTTTCACTAAAAATTCATTATAAAATTATGCGTATCTATAAACTTATCCCAAGTTTGGGGGGGTGTTTTCACTCTAATTATTTACTGCTACTTTCCCCTATTATAAGTCTAAAGAAAAACTTGTAAATATGCTAGTAAATGTCTCATCAGAACCACTGAGCATATTATTACTTACTTTCTTCCAAATGATTCTTTCTATAGTGTTTTCTATGCTCTTGTAGTGTAAAAGCTTTGTTAACTGTTTAGGTTAGAACTAATACTACTAGAAATGGTACTATTTTCTTCTGTTTCTTCATTTATAGTAAAAATTTTTTCAAACTGAATAATATATGTGAATATGCTTTTAATCTCTAAAGTACCATATATGCACATTGCGGCTGTTGCTGTTGTGTGCCGCTGAGTTGACTGTGGCTGATAGTGACCCTATAGGACAGAGTAAAACTACCCCATAGGGTTTCCTAGGTTGTAATCTTTATGGGAGCAGATATGCACATTAATTTTCAGTATTATTATATTCCATATTTGTAGTAAATATCTTAAAATTAAGGACACCATAGTCAAAGATTTATTTCAGAGAAAAGAAAAAAACATACCTTTCAGTTTTATCTCATTTTCAGACAAATAAGAGTTTTATTCTTAATCTCCCATCTTCATTAAATCTTAAAAAAATATTAATATCTTTAAATATTAAAAAAATCTACAAACTCCATGCACAGCAAGCTGTTTCCCTCTTCTGACCTCAATCCTTACAACCATACAATACAAAAAACCTTAAAACTGAATTATTTCTTACCATATGGGATTTGAGAATAAGATCAAACCCAACCTAGACAAATGCCATGCAGCAAGTCGACAACTGTTCCCGGAGTCCTGGGCAATGCCTGGGAGAGTGCTTGCCAGGACCTACTGTTTTCAAACGAGTTTCATTTCTCTAACAATTTAAATCTGCCAAGAGGAAACCGAGACAATCAAGCTTCATGCCAAAAAAGCCCCAAGCTTAAGCTAGAGATGTATCCTCTCTTTAGCCTGCTGATGAGAGAGGGAGCAGAGGGAGAGGAAAGGATAAAGATTCCCAATGAGTAGGACAGAGACTTAGAATGCATTTGGAATGTCATAACAGGACAATTTCTGGCTCTAATTATTTCACTTTGATGAGTTCTATATCCAGAATAGGGCATACCCTCATCCTTTCCTTTTACTGATCTCCACTACATTTTCGGTTGAATATTGTCTGGAACCTATCTTCTTCTCATTTCCCCATCCTAGCCCTCCCAGAACCATGACACCAGAGAGACATCTCATTAGAGAGGGCACTCTCCAAGAATGATCCAGTTTCAGAACATAAAGTCTTGGGGCCAAAGAAACCTTCCCAGGAAGACCCAGTATTGCTCCTGCTCAGTTTTCTGGTCTGTTTCCTGTTCCTTCTTTATATCACCTCAAACTCACCCCCCAAAGAGAGGTTAGCAAGAATATCAGATTATTGTATGGATTCCAGTTTGTGAGAAGAGGAGAGAAAAATAGAGGGCTAGTGGGAGCTTCCTACACCAAGAGCCATATGCACTGAGAAATGATGCGAACCTCCTCTGCCAACCTGGCACCAGCCTTTCTAACACCTCATGTCTCAGAAATGAGAGACCCACTGTTTATTACCACAGGTCCAGGTGGTAAAAATCAATAGTTTATCCAAGCAGATACCTTCAATCACAATACCAAGATGACAATAAATTGGGATAAAGGGTTGTTGTTGTAAATATACAAATAAACCAATATGTGCTATTTATTGTTGTTGTTAGTGCCGTCAAGTCGGTTCTGACTCATAGTAACCCTGTGCACCACAGAACGAAACACTGCCCAGTCCTGCTCCATGCTCACAGTCGTTGTTATGCTTGAGCCCATTGTTGCAGCCACTGTGTCAGTCCATCTCATTGAGGGTCTTCCTCTTTTCCGCTGGCCCTGTTCTTTACCAAGCATGATGTCCTTCTCCAGGGACTGAGCCCTCCTGACAACATGTCCAAAGTATGTAAGACTTGGTCTCCCCAGCCTTCCTTCTAAGGAGCATTCTGGTTGTACTTCTTCCAAGACAGATTTGTTTGTTCTTTTGGCAGTCCATGGTATAGTCAAGATTCTTCACCAATACCACAATTTGAAGGTGTCAGGTCTTCAGTCTTCCTTATTCATTGTCCAGCTTTTGCATGTGCTATTTAGAGGTACAATATTTTCAGAACCAGTAGTTTAAGATCTTTCCAGTTTTGTACAAGACCTGAAACATAATGTTTGGAATCAGATTGTTATGGGCTGAATTGTGTCCCCCCAAAAGTTATGTTGAAGTCCTAATTCCCCGTACCTGTGAATGTGACCTTGTCTGGAAAAAAGATTTTTAAGATGTTACCAGTTAATTTAACATAAGGTCATCCTGGAGTAGGGTGGGTCCTAATCCAATATGAGTGATGAAACACAGAGACAGAGAGGCACAGAGGAAAGATGGCCATGTGACACTGTAGCTGCAAGCCAAGAAACACCTGGAGCTCTCAGAAGCGGGCAGGGGCAAGAAAGGACCTTCTCTTAGAGTCTTCAGAGAGAGTATGGCCCTGCCAATCCCTGAATTCAGACTTCTAGCCCCCAGAACTGTAAAATGATATATTTCTGTTCTTATACACCACCTAGTTTGTGGTACTGCCTTTCGGCAGCCCTAGAGAACTAATACACATATTCTTGTGGATTCAAATCATTTGATTCAAATCGAATGCTACTGACCTTGCGCCAACTAGTTGTGTGACATTGGCACTTTATTTATAAATTGTCTAAATTTCACCTTCCTCTTCTTTACAAGAAAAACTAAAAACTTATTTCACAGAGTAATTGTGAAGTTAAAAGAAGAGATCATTGATGTAAAGCATATAGAACACTTTGCAAAATTATTATTAATACATGGTAAGCTTTCAATAAATGATAGCGATTAACAGTTTTCAATTTGGGATAAAAATATGATGTTAAATAATCTTGCTTATTTTGGTGTTAAGACTATCGCTGGAAACATTTTGCTTTAAAAACTCTTTCAAGAGATTTTTTTCTTAATCTATTTCAGTTAATCCTGTAAAATCCGTTGCTTGCTACATGAATAAAGAAAAGCTTTATGGTCACAACTGAGAGAGAATTTGAAACAGATCCTGTGTAGGGAGTAAAGAGGGACAATCTTTCTGGAGGACAATTTGGCAATCAGAATTCTATTTCTGGGATTTATCCAAAAGAAATGATCAAGATATAGCTCTAATGATGTTTATTGCAATTTGTTAAAAATGGGGAATCATTTGAATGTGCACTCACAGAAGATTGTTTAGATAGATTATGATATCCAGTAGGGCATTGTATAGCCATTGAAATACTGTAGAAAAATATTTAGTGACACAAGGGAATAATCACATAATAAGTAAAAAAAAAAAAGCACACTGAAGAACAATATTACAGTATCCCATTTAAAAATACATTTTTTAGAGAACAAAATACTGAAAGGATACACACCAAAATATTGACATGGTTATATCTGCCTGTTAGGATTATGGATGATTTTAGCATTTTGTTTTTGCTTTTCTGAAATCTGTATTATTTTTTGAAAAACATGTATTGTTTATTAATTTAAAATAATAAATTTATAAATGTGAATTTGCTCTCTTTCTCTTAATACCAGTCATTCAGCCTGACAAGAAAAATTTATAGAAAATTCAAAAATGTAAATAATGATGTTCATGATAGCCAAACATATATCCACACATAGTTATCTACACATATTTATTCATATTTTTCCCCAAAATGCCAGTATTGATGTATATTATGTTAGCATACAGAGGCATACAAACAGATGAAAAATCCCTGTTAATTTTCTCATAGAAAAACTGTGGGTTTCTTCAAACGTTTATTTAACACTCAGTTTAAACCCTATTTAGGAAATAGTTTCAGAGTATCTTGCAATGCCTCTTCTTTGTAAAGTCTTCAAATGCTGCTGACCTTGTGTAATAATTTTTCCTTTACAACATATTAATTATTGTTCTGGCACCTCTGGCCTACTCATGAAATCAATGAAGTGTGAAATGCCTCTGTGTAGAGTAATATTTCATATATGGTACTTTATGTATTAATTACTTTTCTGTTTTTGCTAATCCAGTCTGAAAAAAAAAAAAAAAAGCCCACCTTATTCTATCATGACCTGTCAATGAGGAAAACAGCAAAAAAGTCACATTTGCTAACCTATTGAAAGCTGGTAAAAGAAAAGATACTTCTATACCAGTACATTTTTAATTGTCCCTCCTTATTTAAAAGGGGAAAGCCCCGGATGCTTAATAAGTGAGAGTCTTTCTTATAGCAGTGACTGGCTTTTTCTGTGTTTAAACTAACAAGATATGAAGCCTGAGAAGCAAGTAGTCCAAGTCACGCCTCATTATTTTGAACCTGAAATAAAAAATAAAATCCACAATATAAACAAAATCTGATTCAACTTCAACATAAGAAGGTACATAGACTGCAAATCAAAACTTTAACAATTTACCAAATTATAATCCACAAAGAGAAATAACATGGGAAAATGCTAGTGGATTAAGATTCTATTTAGTTGCCACTTCATCTGCTCAACAGTTAAAATATAATCAGAGTGACAATCTGAGAGCAGCAGTTTTAATTCTGAATTGTAGGAACTTGCATGGGCTCTCTTTTTCTCTCTTTTATACAAGTCATTTAGCCTGAACAGAAAAATTCAAATGTGACATTTCTTGATTCAAGAGCTGTGTTAAGCAGTTATAAAACTGCTATAATTTACAGTGAAGAATAAAGCTAACCTAAGAGCCCTCAGCCCCAATTTGCTAAAACTTACTACACCTCATTGGCCACTGAATAGCCAAAAGAAGGGGGGAAAAAAAAAAAAAGGCTTATCTGAATAAGAAATTTTACTAGCATTAGCCTAATGAGAAATGATTGGCTTAAAATTGCTCTGGCTACTTTGATCGGTTCAGTTTAGCACTATTTACGATGTTATGATTTCCTATTTCCTGAGTTATATAAAAGCCAAAGGAGTTACTGAAACAATCCTAATGAGTCGATAGATGTTTTCAGATGTCTGTTTGATTCCTGAGCCTAGTTAAATGTCTCAATATAACATATGTAGTTCTATATTGAATATTCCAGCTGTTGAATTAATATAAGAAAATACATATATACTGTGAACATGGGAATTAAATGACTAAGAATGTGTGATTGTTAATAACTAGCCTCTTGTTAATGGGACCCACAGCTCTGTAAAGAAGAGTGGTCTAGCTGGATTTTGCACCACACCATCTTCAGTCCAGGTTTTTAATGTGAATCTCTTGCAGCAATATGTATTCCCTTGTGCCAAAATGGAATCCCTGGGTGGTGCAAACAGTTAAAACACTCAGCTGCTAACTGAAAGGTTGGAGTCCATCCAGAGTTGCCTTGAAAGAAAGACCTGGTGATCTACTTCCAAAAAATCAACATTGAAAACCGTGTGGAGCACGGTTCTACTCTGACACACACAAGATCATCATGAGTCAGGGTTGACTTGACAGCAACTGGTTTGAGCGTGCCAAAATGATTTGGGATAATGTTAAAGACTCAAGGTAAAGTCATGGTCAAAATGTTATTATGTAAATGGAAAGTAACAAGTGGCTAGTTTACCCTAAATTAACATTCTTGGTACAAAATAATCTTATATTCTCAGAAATTAATCCACAGTGGTAAATCTGATGAGGTGATTTACTTGCCCACATTTTTCTAAAACTTTCATTTTGTAATAACAGATATGTAATACATATTTTTTTGTAGTAACAAAACCTCATAGGCATTCATTTTTAGAGAAGGCAAGAATTAAAATTCTGAAGAGTGATTTGAGTCACAACATTTTTACACATGTACCAATTGCTTGTAATCTCATGGGATATTATTGGAGATTCTCAGATCTGATAACTTTCTAAAATATGGATCAGAGACTAAAAATCAAATGCATGGCTGAAGAGGAAGGAGATTTTCAAAGATACTGAACACATGCAAATCTATAGCCTATGTATACTTTAGAACATCTATAAAAACTTTCTTTAAGACACAAATATATAGAATAAACAAAGCAAATCTTTCATCACCTTATTATCACCAACCTCACGCTCATTGCACAATTATTATTGGCAGATTAGTGTGTGTTTACTTTCTATTTTAGATTGCTTACCCATTTCACAGTGTAACTCAGGCATGTTTAACTTGTATATTGTTACAGCTAATTCAATTATGGAAAACTTTATGTATCTATTAGGATAATGTTAAATAAGTTACAAAGCAGATCATTTCTTGTCCTTTTGGATTTGTAGAGTTCTGTTAAACTGCATTGATTTGAGAATTCTTAAAAAAAAAAAAAAAGAGCAACATATGATCTGCTTAAAACAGAGACAGTATAATTTCAGAATAAAATCAGAAGACTGTTGAATAGAAAGAGGCCGAAATTAATGTTTGGAAGCAGAAATTGCTTCTCATAACTCTTTGACTTATAAAAATAAAAGGCCTACCCTTTTCTTTAGTTCCAGGTGTAATTGTCCATACCTGCACTACCTGTGGCAATTATATAACACACTGCTGGGGAAAAATGTAATATTTTAATGTCCAAGGATGCATGTAGTATCATTCTTCCAAAGCTTCCAACACTGAAGTGTTTGTATTATTAACATCCTTTAAAATTTACTATAGTTACTAATTTGCTATAGTCACTGGACAGAAATCATGTAGCATGATTTACACTACTACAAAATCTTTACTAACTTGAGCACCATAAATTTGATCATTTAATAATTTAGTGTTAAATCTCTTCTTTTAATGAAAAGAGAGTGATCATGATTATTATTAATGCTATTTTTAGTTAGTTTTGAATTATGCCATTATGATAAAACATTCTACTTAATTTAAGATTTCAACTCAAAATTAATTTCCAAAGTCTTTAATTCTAGTCAGTCTGCATAATTACAAGGTATTGTAATACTTCTTGCAATTGAATCTCTAAAGTGCATTTAACAATAGGGAATGTTAAATGGATATCTTATTTAGATATTGCAACTTAAAGTTGGTATTGGCTTTTCAGAATTCCAACGGATAGCATTTTAATAGAGAAATTAAAATCTCTTGCATTCTTGCAAAAAAAGATAAACAACCAATAAAGCCATTTATATCAAATTCTGATGAAAGCACTGCAAAATTTTAAAATACTGCATTATGAATGTTTTATTTTTTACGAAAAGTGTGTCCTTGAAAAATAAGTAACAGTTAACATATCACCTCAGAATGCTCTCATGTGCACCTTCTTCCAATTTACAGCATCCGATGAAAAGAAAAATGAATTTTGACATTTTGTGGAGAGCAGTAGTCATTTCACATGCTGACAGGTGTTACTGTGAGAACAACTTGCAACTTAAGACCACCATCTACTGGCTCTGCCCAATGCTGCAAAAGCTATCAGTATAATATCCAAGTGACTCTAAATGCACCCTACTAAATAATCCACAAACACTCTTTCAAGGAATTTGCTAAACTGGTTACCTCCCTTCTAATCAGCACTTTAATATTCAATTTGTGACGTTCTTAAAGATATTAGCCATTCTTCAAGAAAGTAAAATGACTAGAACCTGTTACGTTACATACTGTTACCTATGGTTATTAACTGCAGATTTCTTCTTCACATAATAAACCTGATGCTCTTGAATCAGACTTGATTGATTGCGATATCAAAATTTATGCCCTGCCACAGAAGAAGATACACTATGATGGTCAGGATTCTATTTAAGAACTAAAGAGAATGACTATTGATGAGGCCCCCTTATACTGATTCATTTTGTCTTCTATTACTCAAAAGCCATCACTGAGCATCGACTTTGTTGGGCTACTTCTGTCCTGAAAGGGACATGGAACTGTAACTAACCGAGGGTTGAAACCTTCTCTGGAGACTGTTAGTACAGTACTCCTGCCTTATCTATGGTTTTGCTTTCAAAGGTTTCCATTACCCAATCAACTGCAGTCTGAAAATGTTAAATGGGTAACATGATGTAATCTTGAGCCATCCCACTTTGTCCCGCCTGGGAGGTGAATCATCCCTTTGTCCAGCATATCTACGCTGTATACGCTACCTGCCTGTTAGTCACTGTGTGCCTAATTTATAAACTGAATTTTACAAGAGGTATGTATGTATAGGACAAAACATAGCATATATAGGGTTTGGTACTATCCGAGGTTTCAGGCATCTACTGAGGGTCTTGGAAAGTATCCTCTGTGGATAAGGGGGGACTACTGTAATTTCCAGAGCTATAGACAAGTTGGGGTTTTGAAAATAAATTGACAGATGTGCTGTAGGACACAAACATCAGTAAGGTATGGTTAAGTTAAAATTCCTAATTTTATCCTTTAGCTCTGCTTCCTCCCAACTGAACTTTATTGTTTTTAAGTTTAGAGACAAAGCATTACATTTGTGAAGACTTTGTTTCTCTCATGTAGTGTCCCACTCATCCTGGAAAAACACAATTCCTTGCTTTTCAAGTGCCTCAAATCATTTCATTCATTCATTCAACAAATATTTGAGAGTGCAAGACTGGTAGATAATTGGAAGGCATGGCAAGTAAAAACTACAATACCAGTTCATGTAACTGAGGATTAAATATATATTTATTTATATACTTTCAGATTCTGCAAAAAGATTGAAATATACTACTATAGCCAGATTTATAGTTCTGACATTAAAAAAAATCTTTTTGGATTTTGTGAAAATTATGTATCCCCTTTTCCCCACCTCCCACCGTTTGAAAGATATGCACAGCTAGTGAAGTCACTTTCTATCAAAAATAGATGAAGTGACTGTCTATAAGGTTATTCTAATTCCTGTTGTTATTGTAAACTGCCTCGTGCACAGCAGAACAATATGCTGCCCAGTGCTGCACCATCACCATGATCAGTAGCAGAATGAACCGTTGTGATTCATAGGGTTTTCATTGGTTGATTTTTAGAAATAGATCACCAGGCCTTTCTTCCTACTCCATTTTAATAATTTCCATCTTAATCTGGAAGTTCTGCTGAATCAAACCACCACTGCCCTTCTAATTGCTCTGACCCCTCTCTATACCCAGTGAAATTTGCATACACTCCTAGTAATTTACTATTGTTGTTGTTGTTGGTATTTTTTTTATTATTTCCTCAGTTACCCAGACTCGAAATCTTGTCTCAGCTTTTCTGATTAAAATAGAAGCAAACAGACAGAAATTTCCTCATCTTTCCAACACTTATCAATCTACCTGTATCTCTAACTCTAATTTCTACTGTCTTACCTGTTCCAGAGGAGCCCTGGTGGCTCACTGGTTCAGAGCTCAGCTGCTAACCAAAAGGTCAATAGTCTGAATCCACCAGCCACTCCTTGGAAACCCTGTAGGGCAGTTCTGCTTTGTCTTATAGGGTTGCTATGAGCTGAATTGACTTGACAGCAATGGGCTTGGTTTTGGGACCTGTTACAGAGGGAACCCTGGTGGCTCTCCTCCTATCAAAAGCCTAGTCTGCACTTGTGATCTGCACTCTACCCCCACCGCAGCCTCTTCAAAAATTTCTCCTGCAATCATGACTCTCTTTATACTGCATTACCAATTTTATCCCTCCATTTGATCATTCTCATTAGCATACAAATAAACTTCAATTTTGTGGATTAAGAAAATCTCCTTGACAGTCTGTTATCTACTGCCCCATTGCCCTACCCTTCACAGCAAAATTTCTTGGAAAAAAGTTGTCTTCAGTCTCTGACTCTATTGCATCACATTCTATTTTCTTTTCAACCCATTCCAGTAGGCTTTCTGCCCTACCATCCACTGAGATCGCATGTTGAGGTCACCAATAACTTGCATGTTTTCACATCCAATAGTAACATTTCTATTCTCATCTTTCTAGAATTCTCAGCAGTATTGGACATAATTAACCGTTCTGTCTTCCTGGAATGCCTCTGTTTTTGACTGAAGGTACTTGGCTGATTTTCCTTACTTTGTAGCTCTTATTCTGTGCTAGATTGAAATATTGGAAAGCCTCAGACTTTGGAACTGGGGCTCCTTCTCTTCCTTTATCTACACTCTCTCACTAGATGATTTCATCCAGTCCCATGGCTTTAAAGAATATATTTCCAGTGATTCTGAGATTTATTTCTCTGGCCTTGAACTTTGCCCTAAATTGACTTTTAGATAAAATAGGCCTTTTGATATTTCCACCTGAATTTCTAATATGCATCTCATTATCATGCCCAAAACAAAATTTCCAAGACCTGCAAAACTTGTGCTTCCTTTTGTTTTATCCTATCAATAAATAGCTTCACACTCACAGTCTAAAATCTAGCAAATTTTTATGAGAACTTTCTTTTCCTTACCTTCCTGCATCTAACCCATCAGCAAGTCCTCTCAGTTCTACCTTCAAAATGTTCTCTGAATCCATGAAGTTCTCTTCATTTCCATAGCTACAAACTAGACTGCCACTATTGTCTCCCAACATGTTTCTTAGCTTCCACTCTTACAATGCTGCAATTCCTTTTTTCGCACATTAGCCAGATGACTAAAACAGAATTTACATCATGTAATACCCTATATAAACCTTCCAAATCAAAACTCCTCACATTGGCAACCAGTGCCCTGTACAATGTGGGCTCTGTCTACTTCTCTGTCTTCATCTCTTTGTCCACTATACTTCAGACGCACTTGCCTTGCTTGGGCTCTTCAAGGATGCCGAACTTACTCTTTTCTTGAGGATTTTGTGTTTACTGGTCCCTCTGCTGAGACGCTTTGCCTCAGATCTTTGGGAGGTTGGTTCCTTCCAGTCATTCACATCTCAGTGTACACGTCAATTCCTCAGAGAGGCACTTCCTGAGTATTCAGCCTGGGTAAACCAACTCCAATCCCTCACTGCCACTTTATTCTGCTTTATTTTCATCATAGCACTTATTACTACCTGATATTCTTATTTATTGTCAGTTCACTCCAGTAGAATATGTGTATTCTATGACAACAAATTATGGGTGACAAATTGTGGATAACATTGTGAAGAATGGGAATTGCAGAACACTTAATTGTGCTCATGAGAAACCTGTACATAGATCAAGAGGCAGTCTTTCAAACAGAACAAGGGGATACTGTGTGGTTTAAAGCAGGAAAGGTGTGCATCAGGGTTGTATCCTTTCACCATACCTATTCAATCTGTATGCTGAGCAAATAATCCGAGAAGCTGGACTATATGAAGAAGAACGGGGCAGCAGGATTGGAGGAAGACTCATTAACAACCTGCATTATGCAGATGACACAACCTTGCTTGCTGAGAGTGAAGAGGACTTGAAGCACTTACTGATGAAGATCAAAGATCACAGCCTTCAGTGTGGATTACACCTCAACATGAAGAAAACAAAAACCCTCACAACTGAACCAAAAATCAATCTCATGGTAAACGGAGAAAAGATTGAACTTCTCAAGGATTTCATTTTAATTGGATCCACAATCAGCACCTATGAAAGCAGCAGTCAAGAAATCAAAATACGCATTGCATTGGGCAAATATGCTGCAAAAGACTTCTTTAAAGTGTTGAAAAGCAAAGATGTCACCTTGAAGACTAAGGTGCGCCTGACCCAAGCCATGGTGTTTTCAGTCACATCAAATGCATGTGAAAGCTGTACGATGAATAAGGAAGAGAGAAGAATTGACAGCTTTGAATTATGGTGTTGGCAAAGAATATTGAACATACGATGGACTGCCAAAAGAGGGAACAAATCTGTCTTGGAAAAAGTATAACCAGAATGCTCCTTAGAAGCAAGGATGGCCAGAGACTATGTCTTACATAATTTGGACATGTTATCAGGAGAGATCAGTCCCTGGAGAAGGACATCATGCCTGGTGAAGTAGAGGGTCAGCAAGAATAAAGAAGACCCTCATGAGATGGATTGACACAATGGCTGCAACAATGGGCTTAAGCATAACAATGATTGTAAGGATGGCACAGGACCGGGTACTGTTTTGTTCTGTTATACATAGGATTGCTATGAGTCAGAGCGAACCTGATGGCACCTAACAACAAAAACAACATGACAACAAAGAACATTTTGCCTTGTTTTGACCATGGTATCCTCAAAAGATAAACAGTACCTGACAATTGGTAGATAGACACTCAATAAATGTATATGGAATAAATTAATAAATGAATAGGCCAATTAATTATTGTTGTTCTTAGTTAAGTTTGAGTCAATTTCAATTCACAGTGATGCCATGTGATAGATTAGAACTGCCTCATAGGGTCTTCTATGCTGTAATCTTTATAGGAACAGATCTCCAAGTCTTTCTCCTGCAGAGCCACTGGGTGGGCTTAAACTGCCAACCTTTCATTTAGCAGCCAAATGCTTAACTGTTGTGCCACCAGGACTTTTAAATTAATTAACTAGTGACGCTTGATTTTCCACAATATCGCACCACATTCGGTGAGGCTAAGTCTCAGCAATCTTTTCTTGGTGATGTCTTTTTATTTATCCATTCCTTCTTATTCCTATGCATCGGAATCGACTTGATGGCAGTAGGTTTGCTGTTGGTGGTGGTTTTTTTTTGAGAATTTTTCATTCCTACAGTTGTCGCTGTAGCCCATACCCTTATTATTTAAGCTCTTTACTGCCTCTTTGAAAACTGTTTCTTATCCCCATCTGCTTAGCCATACTATAGAGGCAGTCCAGTGTAATGCTTAAAGCATAGACTCTGCAGTCACACTGCCTAGGTTTCAATCCCAGTTCAACCACTTGCCAGCTGTTTGATCTTGGGTAAGTTATTTGACCTGTCTGTGTCTCTGTTCCCTCATCTGTAAAATGAGGATAATGATGGTACTCATCTCATAGATGTTTTCAGTGAGTTAATCTATGGGAACATTTGGACCAGAACCTGGGAAGCATTGACAGGTGTACCTGCTGTCCTGCTTATCCAGCTAATCTTTCTAAAACACTCTTATCCCCATGTCATTCCCTTACCTATCACATTCCACAACCCTCAATAAAAGTCTTTTAATGCCTATCAGTTTCCAAAGAATGAAGAACATTTTTTGTTCTTCAAAGCCTTCCTCAATGTAGTCTCTACAACTTAATTTTCCTCAATTCCATTATCCATTACACTTCTACTCAGTCCAGTCCATATACCCATTTTTTATTTCATTTAACATTTACTAAGCACATCTATTGTAGTCAGGCATCATGCTGGATGTATACAAAAATGAATGATGCTGTGTTCAACCTCAAATTCCTCAGAGTCCTCTAATGCACCTGTATCAGTGTTCTCTAGTTACAAGAAACAGAAATTGACTCTGGAAACCTTAGTAGAGAAAAGAAATGTATTGAAAGGATATGGGACAACTTAAAGAATCCAAAGAAAAGCTGGGGAAAAAACAGATTCAGAAAGGGTAAGAACCAGTATAGGCCCTAAGTTATAGGAACTGTTGTTGTTGTTGTTAGGTGCCGTTGAATTGGTTCCAACTCATAGTGACCAACTCATAGTACAACAGACCGAAACACTGCTTAGTTCTGCACATCCTCAAAATCTTTGCTATGTTTGAGCAACTTCTGTGACAATCCATCTTGTTGAAAGTTCTCCCTCTTTTTCTCTGACCCTCTACTAAAATGTGGCAATTTCAGGGTCCTGTTATGGGGAAGAGTTAGTGTCAAGACCTCTTCATCCTTGCATCACTATTCTCAAAAATCAAATACCATGGAAATAACACTTAACTTGGCCTGGGCTGCACATGCACCCCTTAGCTAGAGGAAGGCAGAGTGATTCATGACCTCACCAACATGGTATCCATAGGAGGAAGGATAACTCCCCCAAACAACATTTGAGTGCTTTTACAAGAAAAAGAAAATGTATGCCAGAAAGGCAAAAATTACTGGTATCCATTATAAAAGTAATAGCTTATATTTGTGCAACTTTTTATACTTGAACTATTTTTACATCCCATGAACTCATACATTCCTTGCAATTACACTGTGAAATAGAGATGATGAATCAAGATAGAAATGTTAAAAAGTTGCCCAGTGTCTGCCAGTTAGGAAGTAGAATAGTCGGAACTCAAAAATAAGTTTAGCCCCAAATCCATGATTCTTTCATCTTTACCTTAGTTTCTCATTCTTCTCTCCTGATTTTCTATCCCTATCCCTTCATTTCATTTGCCTAAATACTAATCCCTTTTCCAGGTATAGTTCAAGCCTTACTTCCTACCTGGAGCCTTCACAAGATGCCCCAGACTTCAAGCATCACTTCTTTCTAGGAACATCTACAGAAGCTTCACCTACTCCTCACTTATCGACTGTCTCATTATCTGACATTTTGCATTTATGGTAAGAATAAAAAATCTACTATCAAACTATTTTGTGCATTAATGACATATGTCTGGCAGTAACCCTTTCATGACCAATGGGACATATAGTGCCCACCTACTTTTTTCGGCCTCTGAGGTCCAGAGAGACACATGTGTCACACATAATATTTTATGATCTAATGGAGTTATCCTCCATTTTCCCATAACTCTGATTTTCACATAACAACCTGGTCTTTGGAACCTAACCATGTCAATGAGGAGTGAGTGTATTGATTTACAGCTGATATTCAGCACTTAGCATTGTCTTCTTGCATTGTAATTTTATGTTTTTAGTAAAAGTTCTAAATCCCAGAAGAAAATGGCTCAATTGTAGTCTCTGGTGGAGCAGAGCTATTGTACCTTTAGAACTTCTCCTAGCGTACCCCAAGTAGAAAAATGTTCATGAAAGTTTTCTGGTACTGGTTGAGAGGAAATGGACATATTTTTTGTGTCTACTCTCTTCTTCAACTGGACTAAATTTTCCATTGTGTACTCAAAGCACCAGGGGTTATGTCTAGGCAGGAAGACCAGGATATTGCTTATTATCTAAGAGGTCTGGTGTTATCTCCTCTAAGACTTTGCCAGCTAACACCTTGGAAGGCAGTGTGGTCCTGAGATCATCAGATATAAAACAAGTTTACAACAAATTTTTACATTCATTAAGTCATTTATCCAAAATACTCTCTCAAGCACACAGAGGACCCCAGAGGCTCTGGCCAGTACTGGGTTCTCAAAGCCAAGACTGGCCATCAGAGTAGCAAAGGGATGACCTGGAGCTGAGACATTCATAGCATCACATTCTAACCTATTATATAATTTACTTAGTTATTATGTTTGATTTTTGTCTGCCACTCTCACTAGAAAATAAGCACCTCATCATCAGGGATCTTTATCTTTTGTGCAATGATATATCCAAGTCTCTAGAATAGTGTCTGGCACATAGCAAAGTGCTCAACACATATTTGTTGAAAGATTGACAAAAGAGCATCATAAAGTTCAGTGGGCTTAGCAACAACCAGGACAGTCTGTAGCATTAAGTCCAAATGGTATAGGCAAAGCAAGGGTACAGCCAGGAGAGGTTTTGTGAGATCTTGGCACTGAGAGGGAGAGGAAAATGTATGGGCCTCACTGGCCTTAGGTGAGAAAGTTTAGGGGGCATTGAGCTAATTGGGTCAACAACAACTATATGGGATACATGGTGAAGACATTATTATTTACCTATCTAGATGAGAAAATAGAATTAGAGGAGTCAAACTCCCAAGGTGACATAGCAAGCAAATTGCAGAGTTAAAAAGATAACTCAGGATTTAGACAAAATTTAGTTCACTTTGACAGAACACTTGAGAGTAATCAGACTTGAGTTGTAACCATGGCTCCACCACTTACTGTCTGACTAAAGCAAGTTACATACTCACTCTAAGCCTCAGTTTCTCATCTGTTAAATGAGGTACTATGTATCTCCTAGATTTTTGTTAGAATAATTAAGTGAGGAAATTCATGTAAAGCACTTGGTGCAGTGCCTAGCACACAGTAAGGAACCAAAATATATTACTATTATAATAATCATAATTATTATTTTTATTATTATTGCACAAATATTGATGATCTGCTATAAAGGATGTTGAGTATGCAAGTATAAATAAGATGTGATTTTCAGCTTTCAAGTATCTCACATCTAGACCCCAAATGGATAATGATGAGATATACGTGATAGAAGGAAGCCCGATATCTCATTGGCGCACAGGGGAAATACCACTAATATGCCTTTTGGGGTCCAGGAGGACTTCTTGGCAGAGATAACTCTGGATAAAAGTCCCATCGTATTATTTAGGAGCTTTTCAGGCAAAGAAATATGAACAGGACATTGTTATTAAAAAGGACAATATAAACAAAGGTGAATGTGTAGGATAATCATAAGCAGTTCAGAGAAAAAAAATCTCAAGTAGGAAAAGTGAGAGATGAGATTGAAGAGGTAGAAACTGGGTGATGCAGGGCCTCGTGTGACATGTTAGGAAGTTTGAACTTTATTCTTTTGGCAACGCAGAATAATAGGATGTGTTTTAGAAAGGAAGAGCATGATCATACACTCGTTGGTTGAATCATTGGCAACTGAGCGGAGGATGAATTTGAAGGAGACGAGAATCGAAACAGGGATCTCAATTAGGAGGTTACTGTAAGGGTCCAGGTGGAAGAAAACTAGGGATAAAAATAAGGCAATTAAGAAGGAAGAAGAGGTTAGAGAAAAAATTTGACTTTCTAGAACTAGTTAATTGGATGAGGTTCAGGTTGAGGTTAGAAGGGGAAGTAGTTATGGGGAGTCCAAAAATGGAAACCAAACAAAAAAAGGAAGCTTCTATTAGCCAAGTTTTTTTCTAGAGAAATTTGCAAATAAGTCACTCCAGGATACATGGTGAGGCAGAGTTCATTTTCAGCTGCTATTATTGTAACATATGTCTGTCTTTTTCTGGATGGTGGTAGAGATACATCTTCAAGGCCTGTGATGGTTAATTTTATGTGTCAACTTGGCTAGGTTATGATTCTCAGTGGTTTGGCCAGATACTGGACTGGTTGTTGTTCTGTAATGTGATGTGATGTGATGTGATGTGATGTGATGTGATGTGATGTAATCCTTTCCGTAATGTGATCTGATATGACCAACCAATCTGTTGAAAGAGGTGTGTCCTTGGACATATGGTCTGCCTCCAGAATATAGAGGGATATTCTGACAGAGATCATGCTGTCTCTTTTGACTCTGTACTCTTCCTATTGCCTGACCTACAGATCTTATGATAAAAGTCTGCAGAAGTCTCTGACCTGCTGCTTGACCTGTGGATTTTGGACCTGCCAGCCTCACAATTGTGTGACTGTGTGTTGTTTTTGTTAGTTGCCATCAAGCTGACTCAATTCCAATTCAAGGTGATGGCATGTGTGCAGAGTAGAATTACTCCATAGGGCTTTTAAAACTGTGATCTTTTGGAAGCAGATCACCAGGCCTGTCTTCCAAAGTGTCTCTGGGTGGGCTTGAATTGCGAACCTTTTGGCTAATAGTCGAGTGCTTAACCATTTGCACCACCTAGAGACTTATATAGAGATCTATCTTTCTGTCTTTCTATCTATTGGTCTATTGGTCTATCTGTCTGTCGATTTGTTGTTCTATCGATCTATTTCTCTGTCTCACTGGTTTTACTCCTCTAGAGAACCCAAACTAAGACAAGGACTTACCAGTATCCATTGACTTTTACCCTCTTTTTTTAGCCAACCTTTGCATTTTAAACATGTTCTCCTTGCAAACAAGAAAGGTGTATCTGATTAAAAGGACAGTTTCCCAGTAGGAGCTAGAAGCTTTAAAAGTCATTCTTGTTTTTAGTAATTGCTATAAAATAGATTAGATGCTCAAAGTCTCAGTTTCTTTAGCTGATAAATGGGAATAGCAGTAGTCATGCTTTTCTTCATGTGTGAAATTGAGCAAAACATGTACAGAGCTTTGAACAACAGGAAAAAAAAAAAGCATTAAAATAGTCTAGCTCTTTTAAAATTTCTCCTGGGGTGTATTTTCAAGGAGATTAAGAAGTGGTTTGATAAGGTCTTCTTGTTCTAGATTGAAGGTTGTTAAATGTAGCTGAATTAGCAAGTATTTGTTGATATCCAACAGAATGCAACACCTATGTAAATTTAAGATGCTGCTTACAGTATGTCCTTTTAAGTTCTATCCCACCTAGCTCTGAGAATCTTTTCATTTTTAACTGAAACCTTTTCACATTTCTTTTCCATTAGTTGTTGCACCTCCTTTTCATAATGCTTGCCCCTAGAAAATTATAACCCCACTATGTTTTCATAATTCTAGATTATGATTACACATTTGGATTTCAGGATAATCCACTGGCTTCACACAAACATTAAATATAAATTCCAGATCAATAGAATGTGCAAAAAATCAGTGTAACTTTGCAGGGTCTATGTCATTTTCATATATATGTGAATGTATGTATACATGGAAACCCTGGTGGTGTAGTGGTTAAGAGCTATGGCTGCTAACCAAAAGGTTGGCAGTTCGAATCTACCAGGTGCTCCTTGGAAACCCTACAGGGCAGTTCTACTCTGTCCTATAGGGTCACTATGAGTTGGAATTGACTCAACAGCAATGGGTTTGGTTTTTTTTTTTTTTTCTTCTTTGGTTTGGTATATATATATATAAAACAGAAAACAGGAACTCAGTGAATATTTGTTAAATGAACAAGTGAAAATATTGTCTTACCCTGAGATAAAGTCTGTCTGATAGACTATTGTTCCTAAAATGATACTCCAACAACCAACCCAACCCATTGCCATTGAGTTTATTCCGACTCATAGAGACCCTACTGATGGTTAAAAAAAAAAAAAAAAAAAAAGCCTCAATTTTTCCCTTTATTATGATAGGATTCATCCAGGTCCTTTATCACCTCTCCCTATGGCAAACATTTGTCTTCCTCTGAAATCTCCATCATGAAACTGTATGGTATTATGACTGGGTTAGCCTTGGTCTCTATTATTTCCAAATGATGAGGCATATAGATAGTACTGTATTTCAGCTTGGTGATGTGTGTACCCTGTGTAACTTTATGAGAATAAGAAAGAAGAAATCCACAGTAAGCCCTACCAGGAGACATAAGTATTACAGTATGATTACTTAGCAACTCTAGCAGCAAAATGCTTCTGGTGGGTAGCTATTTATGGGATTCATATTTGTTTCAGGCCATCAACAAACAGGTCTTACAGTAGGATCTATGACCCACCATGGGTCCTAGTTTTCAGTCTTCGGGAAACTAGCACATAGACCTATTTCTGGAAAGCAGAAGTAAAGTAAATCAAACTATGTTAAGTTTCTACTCTGTACTTAGTTGCAGATTAGATTGTTGTTGTTGTTGTTAGGTGCCATCTAGTCAACTCCGACTCATGCACAGTAGAACGAAACACTGCCCAGTCCTGCACCATTCTCATAATTGTTGCTATGTTTGAGCCCGTTGTTGCAACCACTGTGTAAATCCATCTTGTTGAGGGTCTTCTTCTTTTTCGCTGACCCTCTACCTTACCAAGCAGTATGTCCTTCTCCAGGGACTGATCCCTCCTAATAACATATCCAAAGTATGTGAGACATAGTCTCGCCAACCTTGCTTCTAAGGAGCATTCTTGTTGTACTTCTTCCAAGACAGATTTGTTCGTTCTTTTGGCAGTCTGTAGTATATTCAATATTCTTCACCAACACCACAATGCAAAGGTGTCAGTTCTTCTTCGGTCTTCTTTATTCATTGTCCAGCTTTCGCATGCATATGATGCGATTGAAAACACCATGGCTTGGGTCAGGTGCACCTTAGTCTTCAAGGTGATATCTTTGCTTTTCAACATTTTAAAGAGGTCTTTTGCAGCAGATTTGCCCAATGCAGTGCGTCTTTTGATTTCTTGACTGCTGCTTCCGTGGGTGTTGATTATGGATCCAAGTAAAATGAAATCCTTGAAGACTTCAATCTTTTCTCCGTTAATTGTGATGTTGTTTATTGGTCCAGCTGTGAGGATTTTTGTTTTCTTTATGTTGGGGTGTAATCCATACTGAAGACTGTGATCTTTGATCTTCATCAGTAAGTGCTTCAAGTCCTCTTCACTTTCAGCAAGCAAGGTTGTGTCATCTGTATAAAGCAGGTTGTTAATGAGCCTTCCTCCAACACTTCTATGAATATTACACTAAATTCGGAGCTCCATGAAAGCAGCCACCTTGAATGTGCTTCTTAAGGCTGTATTGAAAGCCCACTAGGGCCAAGCACATAGTAGTTGTTAAAAAAAAACAACAAACGATAGCTAAAATTAGTTGGGAACTTACTATATGTCATGCACTGTTCCAAGCCGTTTTCACATACTGACTCATTTGAACCTCATAGCAATGCTTTAGAGAAGGTATTATATCCACTATATAAATGAGGAAACTGAAGCTAAAAGAGGTTAAGCAACTTGGCCAAGGTCACACAGCTGGCAGGGCTGGGACACAAACCTGGGCAGTCCAGCTTTATAGCCCATACTTAATCAGTATATTAGACTTGTTGAATGAGTAAATGAACATCATTTCTTATAGGAACTGGTAACTTTTTATATTGGGTTGGCTCTGGGTCTGATGCAAATTTACCTTTTCCAAAGCCATAGTGCCTGCCTTCTGTTGCACAGATAAAGCAGTATGTTTCCCTTCTTGCTTTGTAAACCTCAGGTAAAGCCACTTTCTCTCGCACTTCACCTCTTGTTCTTCACAGCTCAGTACCAATCATCAGCACATAATGCAGTGTAGAATTGCCAACCCCATCTCGATGATGTAGTTATTTCCAATTGGCACTTGGGAGCAGTGAGGAGAGGAGGCATTACTCATAGCCAAGAGTACAGATGTTTCTAATTGCTTTCCATTACCAAGAATAACAGCTGTTTACATCTATCAGCAAATAATTCACAAGAGCTCCAGACTATTAAGATAACACACCCCACCTGGTGACCATCACAAGTTGTCAAGGCCAAGATAGAGGCTGCCAGAAATCCCTTCTGTATCTCTGTTCATCAACTGACAGCATGTGTCACCTTCAGATATCCTTATGCTACCCCACAAGCTCTGGCTTCTTGGTGGCCTGACACATCAAATGGACATATGGATTCTTCATGGCTTTGCAGTAAATGTTTTATGGTTATCCTGAAGCCAAGGGCAGCTGACATGGAGGATCAAGGGACTTGCAAATAGCCTGATGAAAGAATTTCTGCACTTTTTTTCACAGAGAGGAAGAAGTGTTCTGCTTAGAGGAGTTTCACAGCTGCAATGTGTTTTATTTCCTTTAACGCACCAACAAATTGCACCGGGTGATAGATTATGCAATTCAATAGCATCCCTGCGACATGGTCACATGCTTGTATACTATCCTCAAAATGGACAGATAATGTTAACAGTTCAGTGAACTTTATCACATAGTTTTACTGGCCACAGAAGAATACAATATTACAACACATCATAGATATTGGAGTTTAAAAGACCAATAGCACCTTCGTGCCAATGCAACACTGATCCCCACTGCATATTTTTTTCCAGCCTAGTTTAAAGTGACTCAAGCAATTCGTCTCTACTTTTTTTTTTCCACAGAGAACTTTCCAGAGTCTAGTACAACTTTGTGTGTTCCAGCTTCCCCTGAATTTATGTCTGAAATTGTCTTTCCACACATTCAGACAGATAATTTTTTTTAAACCATGGATTTTTTTTTTTTACTTATAAAAATAATATGGTATCATCTATTTAAAACTACACGAGTGTGTGCAATGCTATATAAGCTGAATTCTTTTCTTTCTACTGGTGGCAACAAGTCTTCACAGTGCCACCATCAATTCCTCCCTTTCCTGTGCTTGTATGATATTCTGCCATCAAAAGGTAGAGAGTTCTTGGAATCTGGGTTGCCCTCTGATTACTTTGACCAACAGAATATGCCAGAGTGATGTTTCTGCTAATGTTGGATCTAATTCTTAAGAACACTGGCAGTCTGTTTCCCTTCTTTTGGAACTCTTGCTCTGAGGGAAGTCAGGTGCTATGTAAGAAAGTTTACTATCCTGACACTTCCAAACTAGGACACAACCGCCAAGAGAAAATCTTCTGCTTAGATTATAATTTGTACAATAAATATAATTCTAGTTTCTAATCAACAGAAACAAAAAGAAAAGAAAAGTAAATGCTCATAATGCACCTTATTCCTTCCCTTTTCCTCTAATCTATGCCTCACTCCATTGTCAAATAAGTGGTTTATTACATAGCTTTGCCATAAAATAAGCTGGTATACATTTTAGATCTCTGCTACTGTACAAGATACCAATTCAGACCCCTGTACTTAGTTTTTCTGGTCTAAATATATACCCAACAGTCTGGTTTGAATTAGAATAAAATCATCACTTCCTTCCAGGAAATTTGGTTCTTTTAATAGAACTCCAACAAGTTTGGAAACTGTACAAATTCTCTTTTCAAAACATCAAATATAAATCTGTAGATGATATTGGGAAAAGTACTGGTTTTGAAAACCTTAAAAAGTGCTTACATTACTTATATTGTTGGTTTTACAAGAAAGCAGTATTTGTGCATATAACATATATAGTGTGTATATATATGCTTGTGTGTATATGTGTATATGTATGTATGTGTATGTATATATGTATATGTGTGTACATATGTATATATACACGTGTAAATATTATATACATATATGTACATATTTAAGTGAATAGTTATAATGCACATTTCCAAATATACATTTTGGTGATCTTTGAACCACTTTACATGCGCTTAATGGTCATGAAACAAGCACTGCATTAGAACATAGCAACTCTGGATTTGCTCAACATTACCATAACCACATCCCCACCTGATTTTCAGAAGACTGGCATGGCATCATAAGTTCCCTTTCACTTCTAAAACTTATTATTCTAATATAGTCTTCCTGTATTTTCTTACCTCACTTATTGCTTACATGTTATCCAAATGGATTTATACAGCCTAATTGTTATTTTAATAACATTTATTAATACTGTTTCAACCTTACCTGAATAAAATTTGTTTTCTTATTTTAGCCTAATTTTGTAGCAATATTAGGGAACAGTCCCTTTGCATAATCACTTTAAGGATGCTAAAATACCAATATTAACTCACTCTCTGAGTGGAAAGGAAATATTTTTCCTGACTAAACTCAGTCATTTAGCAAAGGCAGAAGTTTTCTTAATCTATCAAGAAATCACACCATTTAATGCGTAGCAGGAAACAAATGTTTTTTATAAAAGAAAAGAAAAATGCATAGGTTTAGAAAAGGAAAAATGCATAGTAATTAGTTCAAGTTAGAGGAATAAAAGATTCCTCATACAACTATTTGATCTTGTATTGAGAGATCTTCAAAGTAAAGATACACAAGATGTATGAAGCCCTGGTGGCACAGTGGTGAAGAACTCGGCTGCTAACCAAAAGGTCAGCAGTTTGAATCTACCAGTTGCTCCTTGGAAACCCTATGGGGCAGTTCTACCCTGTCCTATAGGCTTGCTATGAGTTGAAATTGACTTAATAGCAATGGGTTTTTTTGGTTTGGAATAATCACCTCACCAGATGGAATACACAGGAATCGAATCGACTACATCTGTGGTAAGAGATGATGGAAAAGCTCAATATTATCAGTCAGAACAAGGCCAGGGGCTGACTGTGGAACAGACCACCAATTGCGCATAAGTAAGTCCAAGTGGAAACTGAAGAAAATTAGAACAAGTTCACAAGAGCCAAAGTACAACCTTGAGTATATCCCACTTGAATTTAGAGACCATCTTAAGAATAGATTTGACGCATTGAGCACTGATGACCGAAGAGCAGATGAGTTGTAGAATGACACAAGGACATCATACATGAAGAAAGCAAGAGGTCATTAAAAAGACAGGAAAGAAAGAAAAGACCAAAATGGATGTCAGAAGAGACTCTGAAACTTGCTCTTGAACATCAAGTAGCTAAAGCAAAAGGAAGAAATGATGAAGTAAAAAAAATGAACAGAAGATTTCAAAGGGTGGCTTGAGAAGACAAAGTAAAGTATTATAATGACATGTGCAAAGAGCTGGAGATAGAAAACCAAAAGGGAAGAACATGCTCGGCATTTCTCCAGCTGAAAAAAATGAAGAAAAAATTCAAGCCTCGAGTTGCAGTAGTGAAGGATTCTATGGGGAAAATACTAAATGATTCAGGAAGCATCAAAGAAGATGGAAGAAATACACAGAGGCATTATACCAAAAAGAATTGGTTGATGTTCAACCATTTCAAGAGTTAGCATATGATCAGGAGCCGATGGTACTGAAGTAAGAAGTCTAAGCTGCGCTGAAAGTATTGGCAAAAAACAAGGCTCCAGGAATTGACGGAATATCAATTTCGATGTTTCAACAAATGGAAGCAGCACTGGAAGACAGTTACCTGGCCAACCAACTGGAAGAGAACCATATTTATGCCTATTCCCAAGAAAGGTGATCCAACCGAATGCAGAAATTATCGAATAATATCATTAATATCACTCGCAAGTAAAATTTTGCTGAAGACCATTCAAAAGTGGTTGCAGCAATATGTCGACAGGGAACTGCCAGAAATTCAGGCCTAATTCAGAAGAGGACATGGAACCAGGGATATCTTTGTTGATGTCAGATGGATCCTGGCTGAAAGCAGAGAATACCAGAGAGATGTTTACCTGTGTTTCATTGACTATGCAAAGGCATTTGACTGCGTGGATCATAACAAATTATGGATAACGTTTCGAAGAATGGGAATTCCAGAGCATCTAATTGTGCTCATGAGAAACCCGTGCATAGATCAAGAGGCAGTTGTTGGGACAGAATGAGGGGATACTGCGTGGTTTAAACTTCAGGAAAGGTGTGCGTCAGGGTTGCATTCTTTCACCATACCTATTCAATCTGTATGCTGAGAAAATAATTCGAGAAGCTGGACTATATGAAGAAGAATGAGGCATCAGAATTGGAGGAAGACTTATTAACAACCTGCATTATGCAGATGACACAACCTTGCTTGCTGAGAGTGAAGAGGAGTTGAAGCACTTACTGATGAAGATCAAAGATCACAGTCTTCAGTAGGGTTTACACCTCAATATAAAGAAAACAAAAATCCTCACAACTGGACCAATAAGCAACATCATGATTAATGGAGAAAAGATTGAAGTCTTCAAGGATTTCATTTTACTTGGATCAACAATCAACACCCATGGAAGCAGCAGTCAAGAAATCAAAAGACGCGCTGCATTGGGCAAATCTGTTGCAAAAGACCTCTTTAAAATGTTGAAAAGCAAAGATATCACCTTGAAGACTAAGGTGCACCTGACCCAAGCCATGGTGTTTTCAATCGCATCATATGCATGCGAAAGCTGGACAATGAATAAGGAAGACCAAAGAACTGACACCTTTGCATTGTGGTGTTGGTGAAGAATATTGAATATACCGTGGACTGCCAAAAGAACGAACAAATCTGTCTTGGAAGAAGTACAACAAGAATGCTCCTTAGAAGGAAGGCTGGTGAGACCAAGTCTTACATACTTTGGACATGTTGTCAGGAGGGATCAGTCCCTGGAGAAGGACATCATGCTTGGTAAAGTAGAGGGTTAGCTAAAAAGAGGAAGACCCTCAGCAAGATGAATTCACACAATGGCTGCAACAATGGGCTCAAGCATAACAACAAATTGTGAGCATGGCACAGGACTGGGCAGTGTTTCGTTCCGTGGTACATAGGGTCGCTATGAGTTAGAACCAACTCGACGGCACCTAACAACAACAACAACATAATCACTTTAGTTTTTCTTTTGAAATTGCAAAATTATCCCCATTACTTTTACTCCAGTAAAATCACAGCTATCACTCACCAGCAGCCCAATCTTAAGAGTACAATAAAGAGCTGTCCTCAGGGATAATCTTGGATAGGCTTGTAAAGCAGGGAAAAGTCTGGCCATGAGCCTCCTTGTTCTTTCTCCTTCACATTCTTATAAATTTCTCCCAATCTTTCATTCACACTAAAGTGATTTTTAAAAGATCTAATGGAATCAGAGTTTTAATTTCTGACATGAACTTTGAAATGTGGAATTTTCCTGTGCCTGAAATATTATATAAGTTATTGCTTATTCTATTGATATATGAGGCCAGTCGTGACTTTGTGTCACTGATTTTATTATTTTTTTATTTTGAAATTTTTATAGACTCACAGCAAGTTTCAAAAATAATACAAAGAGTCCCTCAAATCTCTCACCCAGATTCCCCAATGCTCCATAGATTTTGCAAGTTCCCTTTTCCACTGTCCATGTTAAAATACCAGAAGATAAGTGTATTCTTAATAAACATGACAAAGTTGCTCTCACATTTGTCTTCAAAGGCTGCAGGAAGACAGCTAATAATTAATTAGATTGCAAGTAGAATGATGCTAATATAGTACTGGTGAACATACTTGTTTCCAGGCTGGCATGATATGGCATGCAAGTTGGCATGCAGTGTTATATGAACATATGGCAGGCAGAAGCTGCTGTTTCCTCCTAGGAAACAGCAATGGAAACGTCAGCTCCCACAGTATTGAAGACTCACACCCCAAAACTCTTCAGTGCTGTTGAGGGCTTAGTGCACATGCCATTTCCCAGTCACTGGAATGGGGAGAAAAACTCTACACGTGGTGTCATGCCAGCAGCCATGAGAACTGAAAGTCTGTTTCTCCAAGAAGAGAAAAAGACACACAACCAGAAGTTCTCACTGAAGCTGCTGTGTTAGAACACAGTCTCAGTGATTTATATTTGCAGTTATGAGATTTCATCATAAAGAAACATCTACCTGGAAATAACTCAGTGTTTAAATAGTTTAGCTCCCTGCCTCCAAGCAAAAGAGTGCATAGCGCTAGAAGGAGTTGTAGAAGTCTACCTCCCTTACTTTTACAGTTGATAAAACAGAAACAATCTCTATGACTTCTCTAGATATTAAAATTTGGAGTCTGGGTAAATATTCAAGGCTTTCAGATTTTCTAGAATTATATTGTTAAAGCAGTTTGTCCTTCATTACTAGCCTCTCCCTAAGTATAATAATCTGCACTCTCTGGAAAGTCATCCAATTTTTACCTGAATCTCTACCACGGAAATTCATTTTCTTCATTCTGTTCTCCATGGCAGTAAAGCACATTTAGTATGTAATAAACCTGTACCTTTTTGAAGACTATTATTAAATGTCTCTCAACCTTCCCTTAGTCAAACTATATAACTGAAGTTGCTTCAGGAAGAAGGTTGTGATATAGGTCTATGTTCTTGATTATTTATATTTTTATCTGCTCAAACATTGCTGTTTGCTTGAAAATATAAGCTTGTAATATGTGACTAAATTTTCCACCTTGTAAAACTTCTACCACATAAAGGTAATTTAACAAAACATACTTTTTGTTTTTCAATGTGCTTTCTATTTAATTTCAAATCAAAATTTGAACTTCATCATTTGGTGGAATACATTATTCCAAAAGACTACTGGTTGAACAGAATAATTCTTAACTAAGAGTGAAGTCCCAGTTACATTCTTAGTAAATGTACCCTTTCCTCTCTCTTGCTTCTGGCTTTCTACTGTTAAATGAAGTGGTAACCCAATAAAGCTGATAGAGAGTGAGAAGGGAGGAATCCCCTGGGGTCTGATAGCACCCCCAAAGATGAAAACTCCTAGCACTAGTTATTGAAAGAGTTCCTCAGGTGTCTTCATGTGAAAGTAGGTTTTATTTAAAATGTTCCTTTCCCTGAACAAAGATTCTTGAGTGTTTGAGCTACAAAACCATCCACAAAACTGTATGCAGGAAGTTTGCTTCTGGCCACTGCTAAATTAGCCAGTTGCAGAGACCAGCGCACCAAACGGCAAGAGAGCATGGTACCTCTGGTGCCTGATCTAGTAATGCCATCATGCTGAGGGATGAAAATCTGGGCAGTCATTGCAAATGAAAAGCCAGGTTTCTTTTGTCTCTCTTCAGGCAATCCTGTATTTGTTTTTTATTGTTGTAGTTGTTGTCATTACTGGATGTTTCTATCTGATTTGGTGTTTTTCTAGCACAAAAGAGAGTCCTCATCAGGATGCCTGCCAGGCAGAGCAGAATGCCATTATAAGGAGTGCTGTGGCTGCTGTGAGTGAGCTGCCACCATCGCGGGGAATTTATCGCTGCAAGTGCTGATCATAATGTACTCCTTCCCTAAATGACTTTGGATGAGCGGGACTTTGGCAAAGGCTCTGCAAGTCCCACACTCTGTTATAAAACTGAATGCCCGTGTAATGGATGCTAAGGAGAAGTGGGGATGTGAGGGTAGGTGGGGGGAGAGAGTCATGGCTAAATGTCATAGACAACAACACTGGAGAGGGGAGTAGAGGAATCTGAGCTTCTGCCTGAGTTTGCCCAATAAGCAAAAGGACCAAGTATGGACCAAACGAATGCAAAGGAAGAAAAATATTGTTACAAGGATTTTAGTCATAACAATTCTAGAGGGGAGAAGCAAATAAATAGGCAAACACATATGATATTTGAGTAGGTGGCTGAGAAGAATGAAGAAAAATAAAGCACAGTCAGGGGATAGAGAGTGATGCAGGGGGTATAGGTGCTATTTTGGAAAGCTTGGTCTAGAAATGCCTCTCTGATGAGTTGAAATGAGCTGATACCTGATGAAGGGAGGGAGTAAGCCCTGCAGATATCTGGAAGAAGCATTTCAGGCAGAGGAAACAGAAAGTGCAAGGCCCTGAGGTAGGGGTGCAAGAAGAACAGTAAAATACCCCTGTGGCTGAAAAGGAGTAAGCTAGAGGGAGAAGGATAGAGGAGTCTGATAGGTCGAGCCAGTGAGCTAGCATGATAATTTGAATTTTTTTCTGAGTAAGAAGTGTAGTCAGTACAGGGTTTTTGAGAAGAGGACTGACTTGATCTGACTTAGGTTTTATAAGAAATCACTCTGTGATTATGTGATGAACAGACTGTAGGGGAGCAAAACTCGAAGCAGGAATACCAGTTTAGTTTGATGGTTAATGAAGAAGTCCAGAAGAGAGATGATGGTGGATTGGACTAGGGTTGTGTTAGCATAAATGGAGGAAAACTGTCAAACTTGAAACGTAACTTGAAGGTGGAGCCAACAGGATTTGCTGATGAATTGGATATGGAGTTTAAGAAAAGATAAGGAGTAAAGGTGACTCTAGAGATTTTTATTCAAGTCATGGGAAGAGTGGGGTTACTATATACTACGATGTAGAAGACTAGGGGAGGAATCAGTTTTGGGGAGAAGATTAACAAGTCTGCTATAGATGTGTTAAGTTTGAAATGTTAAATAAAGAAGTCGAGTAGGCAATAGGATATATGAATATGGAATTCAAGGCGAAAGAAGTTAGGGCTGGCGTCTCATCAGCATAGAGATGGTTATAAATCCATAAAGCTGGATGAGATCACCTACAAAGCGAGTATAGATTAGAAAAAATCCCAGGAACTGAGCACTGAAGCAACCTTGCATTTTGAGAAAAGTTAGGATGATCCATTAAAGGAGACTGAGAAGTGGCCAGTGAAGTAAGAAAAACAAGAAAGAATGCTGTCCCAGCTAAACACAGAAAATGTTTCAGGGAGGAGTGCTGAACTGTGCCAAATGTTGATGACAGATCAAGAAATACAAGGGTTACACATTAAAGATTAGATTTGGCAATGTGGAGATCACTGGTGACCTTGACAAAGTCAGGTTTTTGGTATGGATGATAGTCTTATTGGAATAGGGCAAAGAGAACAGAAGGAATCTATTTAGGAGACAGTGAGAATAGACAATTCTTTCAATCAGTTTTGCTGTAAAAGAGCAGAAAAATAGAACAGGAATGGAAGAGAAATGATAGGTCAAGGGAAATTTATTTTAAGATGGGAGACATTACAGCTTTTTTGTATGGTGATGGTAATGACACAGTTTTAAAAGAAACTTCTATGTTACTGGAAAAGGAACACTTATAGGAAAGAAGCCCTTGAAGGGCATAGGATCTAATGCAGTGTTTCTAAAATTATCTGCTGATGAAAATCCAGTTTTTTTCTCCAAGCTGTCACAGACAAATGCTTTAAAATGCAATAAAAAGAAATTATTGAAATACTGAAATAATAAAAGGAATACATGTAGTATATAAGCCCAATATTATTTTATTATCAGATTCAGCAGACATAAAATTACTCCGTCAAATTATTAGAAAAGTTTCTATACGTTTATTTTCAATTTGTATACTTATCATGGACTGGCCCATGGTTTGTACATTAAGCAGTACCAATCTAATGCACAAGAAGAGGTCCTGGCTTAATAAGGGACAGTGCATTCAAAGTTAACTGTCGGGAAGGCAGAGTATATGGGCTCAGATGAAGATACAACATAGACTTCTTGGAGCATGTGAAGTCTCTTTGTGATAGCTTCAATTTCCTCAGTGAAGGCAGAGTGAGAGTGAAGATGGGGGATGGGGTGTTGGAGGATCAAGGAGAGAAGATGTGAAGTAATGTACAAGAGTATAAATTAACTAAGGAAATATATAAGATTGCAAAGTAGTACTAAAGGCTCACTTGACATTTGGGGTCATGAATTTAAAGTTAGGCCAGTTGGTATTGCTGTATATTTTTTTACAACCACGTATGACTTCTGAGGTGAGGTGTGAAATAGGAAAAGCGTTGAGTTTAACCAGAGTCAGAGAGGGTATGACAAAGGAAGACAAGGCAACAAAAAAGTGTTTTTGGTAACATTTCTCAAAGAAATTCGTTCTCCTACAATCCTACTCACCACTCTTATATAAGAATGTTAAAAGGTCCCACTTACTGTAAATATTATGTAAATGATTTTCCTCCACCAATGTAACCTACATATTATAACCACATTAATCTTGCTAAAATTCTAAATTCATGATTTCATTCAGATAGCCCAAGAACTCAGAGTGTTTCCTTTTTGCTCTAGATGAATATGTTCCTGCCATTCAAGACCTCCCAGGGCTCATACCTTCATCTTCTCTATCACACACTGGGTCAATTCTTCCATTGCTCATTGTTAACTTTCCTCTCTCATACATGTATACACACACACATACATCCCAATATATGTATAGACTTTAGAGCAAATGCTATCTGCTCCTGTATGTCATCTATATCCTACACTTCCCTCAAAACTGTAATAATTTTCAACTTAATAAATCTTTATTGAATAGTTATTATGTACCACTCACTGTTCTAAATAATGGGGATAAAAAGATCATGATTTTTTTTTTTTTTTGGCTTTTTTTTTTGATCCAGACAACATTATTCTCTACTTTGTCTGAATTTTTATAGTATTTATAGTTTATAGCATGGATCTATGTATTTTAACTGTGTATGTCTTAGGTGTTCCTTAGCTATTTGATTTAAATCTTGTCTTCCTTATTGGCATGTAAATTTCTCAAGAGCAGGGACAGTTTTCTATTTCTTTTATATCTCTAGCATAGTGCTAGATATAGAGTACTCATTTAAAAAATGCTTGGTGACTCTACATAACCTTATTAGGACTTGGGAACTGACATGTCTTTGAATTATTAGCGTTTGCAGGATGTCTAATATTTATACCCTTTAGGACACATTCACTATACCCATTTTGGTGAATTTGGCATCAGTTAACAAAAACTCAACTCACATTGACTTTAACAAATAGGGTTTGTTTTTCTTATAAAATAAAGATCCCATAGTTAGGTAGTGCCTTTAATTGGTTGAGCTATAGATAGGTAGTGCCTTTAATTGGTTTAGCTACTCAAGGAGACAGGTTTCATGATTATTTTTTTCTTGGGCTTCTCACATCATGGTAGCAAGCCTCATTCAAAAAAAGGATATAAGATTAGACAGTACTTGTAAGAGAACAGAAATTTCTCCTTTTTATGGAATAGTAAGATGTTTCCCACAAGTTTCCCAAATTCCTCCTACATTTATTAGCCATCGACTCAGTTATATGGCCGCCCATAGCTAAAAGTGAGACTATAACAGTGACTGTTTAGGTTATCTCAACTTCATAGTAACAGATGACAAAGGCAGAGAAGATTAAAAATAATAGTTGTATTAAACAAACAATGTTTACAACATTTGTTAAGTCCATTTATTCCAAGAAAACTCATTCTTTGCAAAGATCTCCAACTCTAAAACATCACACTATACTATTTCTTATATCTGGAACTCCTTTTCTTCTCATGTTTAACATGTTTAGCCTTCCACATTTTTCAGTAGGGATTCCAGTTCTTTCTTGTACCCACTAACATAATTGAAAATTGTACTTCTGATCCCTTGCCTATCTAGTTCAGGCACTGAAATATCATTAGAATTGCTTAAAGCATAGAAATGAATCCATGACACCTCTATCCCCACCAACTTTCAGTCCACACAATTAGTTTCAAAGATTTTAGATTTAGCGTATGTATACATATGACTTAAAATGGCCCAGAACACAATTATACAACCTAAGTTCATCCGCATGGCTGAAGTGATCCCAAATGCTCTATATTCTTCAAAGTTCAACTTCTGAATAATTATCTATTCCCAGTTGATCCATACACATGGGTTTTAGCTCTAGTCAAGGATATAGGCCCACTATCCCTACCCCAGAGCCCTAGTGGTGAAGTGGTTAAGAGTTTGACTGCTAACCAAAAGGTCAGCAGTTTGAATCCACCAGCCAGCCCTTGGAAACTCTATGGGGCAGTTTTACTCTGTCCTATAGGGGTTATTATGAATTGGAATTGACTCAACGGCAACAGATTTGGTTTGATTGGTATCCCTATCCCAGACTTACCTCTTCTCCCACATCAATAATACAAATTAAGTCATTATCAGAAAGTTGTGGCCATCTAAGATTTTCCATTCCACTGATTCTTAGCATCTGTTTTATACCTAGTTTACTTGAAGAGTCTAATGACTGCAGTATAATACAACATTTTGAACAACACACTGCTCCCTAATGAAACAGTAGAAGCAGAGAAGGTGTTTCAGAGGTCATTTGGTTTCACAATCAGCCAAAACAACACCTGAAGCATCAAAGGCAGATGGCTTCCTTGCCCAAGGGTTTCCAGCCGGACTAAAGGTAGAAGCCAGAATTTTCCAGTGTCATCTACAAAGAATTACACTAAGAAAATAATAACTAGGCTATTTATTATGCAGACTAAGATATTTGTTAGAGCATACTCAAATACCTCAGTGGTGTCATTTTACTTTAGCTCTTTTCAAAAGACATTGTTCTGAATCATGTCAATATGCTTATTAATGCAGTTGTTAACCTCTCCTTTTAATTTTCACTTCAAGACCTTCTGATATAGTTCTAAAAAGTAACATGTAGCTCTAGGGTTAAAAAGGGTCCACCATTATCTTTTAAAACACCACAGAAGTAATATTCAGAAGAGAATTTGTAAAAGTAATTTAAATGAGCAAGTAACTTGTTGGTTTTAAAAGAGTTCTCAAAAACATTGCATCTTTTGTTTTTTTCCCCAATCCACATAGGCAACTAAGGAAAGTGTTAGTAGCCTCTTTTTTAGAAATAAAGAAATAGTTTAGTGGGTATAACTTACTTTTCTGCAAAATCAAAGAGATAGTAGGTGACATCATTAGGATTTCAACTCAAGTTTTCTGGATGAATTAGATCTTCCCTTTCTTTCTTGTTAGAGTTTATTGCCAGGCCAAACCTCTGTGTTCAAAGGGCTTCCCTTCTTTAGTCTAAATGAGTGTTTGGCAGAAATGGGAATCACAGACTACAATCCTGCATATGATTTCCTAGCATAGAAGATAGCTAGTAGGTATTCACATAGTCCTGCAGGGATGGCTGTTCAGCCAAAACAGGGATTCTATAGACTCTGCACTTAGAATCAAATTCCACCCTATGAAGAGACCCAGAATGGCCTAGTCAAGTGTCAATCAACTCTTTATTGTTAGGATTTGGATATTCTAGAGGCTGATTTAAAACATAGCATTGTATTTTGCAAAGATACCAACAATGGTGGAAGCATAGTCTTTGAATCTTCCAAAATCCCTATATCAAAACAGATGTTAAAACCAAAACCAATGGACATTTACAATATAATTAAATGACAAAGTTTTCAAGTTAACCTCAAAATAAAATAAATAAAACCATAAGCCAATTGGACCTAATGGACATACATAGAACACCCCACCCAACATCAGAGCAATGCACATTCTTCTACAGCGCACATGGATCATTTTCCAGAATAAAACAAGTTTCAACAAATTTGAAGACATTGAAATCATATAAAGCATCTTCTCTGACCATAACAGTATGAAGCTAGAAATTAACAACACAAAAAAATAAGGAAAAAATAAATAAATACATACATAGGACCTAAATAATATACTACTAAAAAATTACTGGGTCATAGAAGAAATCAAAAGTGGAATTAAAAAATTCCTTGAATCAAACAAAAATGAAAACACAACATGTCAAAACCTTTGGGACACAACAAAAGCAGTACTCAGAGGGGACAAAAGAAAAAAACCAGGAGAGGAAAATAACCAAATTAAGAAATGAAATTGGTGACATTACAACTGATCCAACAGATATAAAGAAGATCATAACAGATTCCCATAAAAAATTGTACTCCAGCAAATTTGAAAACCTAGATGAAATGGACAAATTCCTAGAAACACACTACCTACCTAAACTAACACAAACAGAGGTAGAAAATTTTAAAAGACCCATTACAAAAGAAGAGATTTAAGATATCATCAAAAAACTACCAACAACAACAACAAAAAAAAAGTCCAAGACCAGATGGCTACACTGGAGAATTCCACCAAACATTCAGAGAAGAATTGGCACCAATCCTACACAATCTCTTTAAAAACACAGGAAGAGAAAGAACACTGCCAAACTCTTTCTATGAAGCCACCATAACTCTGGTACCTAAACCAAGCAAAGACACCACAAAAAAAGAAAATCACAGACCAATATCCCTTATAAACATAGATGCAAGTATTTTCAACAAAATTCTAGCCAACAGACTTCAGCAACATATAAAAAAAAATACACCATGATCAAGTGAGATTTATACCAGGATTGCAAGGGTGGTTCAACATTAGAAAATCAATCAATGCAATCCACCACATAAATAAAACAAAAGAAAAGGACCATATGATCATACCAATTGATGCAGAAAAGGTGTTCAATAAAATTCAACACCCTTTTCTGACAAAAACTCTCAGCAAAATAGGAATAGAGGGAAATTTATCAACATAATTAGGAGCATATATGCAAAAAAAAAATTGGTGAATGGATAAGCAAATTATGGTACATACATACAATGGAATACTATACACCCATAAAGAACAATGATGAGTCCGGGAAACATGTTATAATATGGATGGACCTGGAGGACATAATGATGAGTGAAATAAGTCAAGCATATAAGGACAAATATTGTATGATCCCTCTTTTATAAGAAGACAAAAATAGATATAGAGACACCAATGTTTATTAGTGGTTATGGGTTAGGGGGATGGGAAAGTACGCTTTAGATCATAGAGACTTGTTATTTTTGGTGATGGGAAAAGTGACACCGAATGCAGATGTAGTGAGCTCTGGACAACCAAAGTAAAAACAAGTGTTTGAGCACATATGGATGAATACAGACATATTGGTACATACAGGTGTATACAAAGGTGAGAACAGATAGAAGTATCTATACAAAAACAAAACAAAAAAATCCTGGTAGATTTGAACTGCTGACCTTTTGCTTAGCAGCCATAGCACTTAACCACTATAGCCACTAGGGTTTTCAGAAGTATCTATAGGTATGTCTAAATACAAATATGTGGGTGCAGGCACATATATTCATTGAAGACACAAATACAGATACTCCTCAGACATAACCAAACACTTTCCAAGGTTGGTTTCCTGGATTTTAAAGCTTAGGACCATAGTCTCATGGGGCAATTCAGTCAATTGGCATAACATAGTTCAAGATCTACAAAAATCATGTGAAGTGAGTAGATCTGAGGTCTTAAATGCTGGTGAACAGCCATCTAAGATACAGCTACTGGTCTTTACTCGCCAGGAGCAAAACAGTAAGAAGGTAACCAAAAGCTCAGAGAAGAAACAAGGCTACAAATGTCACAACCTCATCTACCCTGAGACCAGAAGACCTAGATGCTGCCCGCCTACCACCACTGACCATCCTGATTGGGCTCACAATCGATGGTCCCAGATAGAGTCAGACAAAAATGTGGAACAGAATTCAAATTATTAAAAAAAAAAAAATGCTAGACAAACCAGAACAGTAGAGAACAGAGGAGTCTCTGAAACTATCGCCCTGAGATACTCTTTAAATCTAGAACCAATTCCCAGAGATCACCTTTTAGCAAAACAGCAGAGTGGCACACAGAATAAAGGATGTCACCTGCAATATCAGTGCATTACTTAAAAACCATTTGTATGAGGCCAAAAGGTAAACAATTATTGAAAAGCAAAGATGAGAAGATAATGGGGCAGGGAAAGTAGGTGCTAGAAATGGAACAAACAGAACACAGTTAAAAGGAATATTGGATACATTGTAATAATGGTAACTAATGTCACAGAACAATTTGTGCAGAAATTGTTAAATGGAACCCTAACTTTCTGTGTAAACTTTCACGAAAAACTCAATAACATATTATTTAAAAAAGAAAAAAGAATATGAAGAAGAGTAACATCCCTCATAAAAGCATGTCACAAAAACTTAGCCAAAAATAGATCAAAACTATAGAGTACATTTCAAAATGAGCTAAAATGCATTATGAAAATGATACAAGATATGAAATAACAGCATAAGTCAGAATTTAAAAGTCTCAAAAATGAGTTGATAGAACTCAAGAAAAAATTAGGAAAGAAATGAAAGAAAAAAGATTAGGATATAAAGATCAAACTACAAGTAGCATAAAACTAAATAAGCAACAAATAATAGCTTAAGAGAAATATAAAATTAAAAAAAGAAGAAAACTTAAAACCAAAAAGAAATGAAGGAAGAAATAAAATTGTTTTGAAGTGACACACACTGAATATAGCCAAAGACAATTCTATTACAGATAATAAGAGACCTAAAGTAGAAACCCAAAGCAAGGTAGCTAAACACCAAACTACTAAGTGAAGGCTGTAATTAAAAAAAGAAAAGGTTTTTTTAGTAACAAAAATATTTTAAACTACACATTGAAACATTATACTATATACCTGAGAATATCAAAACAGAATGAACTATACCAAGACATAGCAAAATTACAGTAATCTAAAGAAAAAAGAAAAACATGTTTTAGACATCTAGGAAAAAAAGAGCAAGTGATTTACAGTGAAAACAAAATTGAAATTATTATAACATTTTCTTACAGCAACACTGTATGCCAAAAATAAAAAAGAGGAACAACATATTTTAAAGTCTTAAGAAAATGCAAACTGAGGATTTTATTTTCATAAAAACTTACTTTCAAGGACAAATCGCATAAAAAAATTATCAAAAACCTGCAAGAATTCAAGAAATATTCCAAGGCAATCTCCTTGAGGAATCTTCTAGAAAACAAGCTTCAGACAAACAAAAGGACTAGAGAGACATCAGTATGAGGACTGGTAGTAAGCATTAAATATACACTTACTGGTGGAACTAAGATTAAATGGTAATTAAAGAGAGGGGTATAATGTAATGGCTATACGCTCTGTCAATTTAGTAATAATATAACTATAAAACGTAGAACAGAAATGGAGGGGGCATACGCAAAAAAAATAACTATTTTAAATAATTATAGTGAGATGATGGTGATAGTATTGTTTTTCTGGAACTGCTACGTATATATTGCTGGGTAAAGCAAATGAGGAATTTTTGGATGTTCTAACTGTATCTTTCATGAACTTGAGAGTGAGGTTTGGGAAGAAGCATCTTTTTATAAAATTATCCAGCTAATTTATGAAAGTAAAATAATAGAATTATGCCATCTATTATCATAGCCAATAGTCACATGTGTCTATAGAGCAACTGAAATATGGTTAATCCAAATAGAGATGTGAAGTAAATGGAGAATATTCAACAGATTTCAACAATTTAGTGTAAAAAAAGAAAGTAAAATATCTCATTAATAATTTTTATGTTGATTCACGTTGCAGTGATAATCTTTTATATATTTGATTAAATAAGATATTATTAAAATTAATTTTGCCAGTTCCTTCTAATTTTTTGATGTGGTTACAAGAAAATGTAAAATTAAATATGTGGCTCACATATGTAGCTCACACTATTTCTACTGCACAGAGCTGAATAGGAATACCATCATTTTGGATAAGAAAAATATAACACACAAACACTAATCAAAAGAAAGCTTAAATGGCTATGTTAATGTTGACAAAGTGGAGTTTAAGGCAAGAAATATTATTAGAATATACACATCCTCCAAAAGACATGTAGAAAATGTTCGGAGCAAGTCTATTCATAATAGCTAAAACCTGAAACCAACACAAATATTCATCAACAATAAATTGTTGTATATATGTCTGTCATCCTTTTTCAATCACTACCACCCCCAGGTGTGATCACTAACCTGACTTCTAACAATATAGATTAGTTTTTGGAATTTATGTAAATGGAACCATATAGCATGTACTATTTTGTGTCCTCTTTTTTCACACCACTCTTTGGGAGATTTCTTCAATGTTGTATCGTGTAATTCTAGTTTATTATTATTGCCATGTAGTGCTTTGTTATGTGAATATTCCACACTTATTAACCCATTCTACTGTTGATGAGAATTTCAGTAGTGTATAGTTTTAGAGTATTACAAATAATACTTCTATAAAACATAATTATATGTCTTTAAATGCCCATACATATATGCATTTTTGTTGAGTATATTCTTAACAGTGGTATTGCTGGGTCATAGGGTATGCATTTTCATCTGTAACAAATTCTGCCAAACAGCTTTCCAAAGTGTTTGAAATGTATCCTCCCACCAGCAGTGTATGAGATTTCTGGTTACTCCACATCTTTGTCAATGCTTTGATGGTGTTGTATTTTTTATTGTACTCAAAATAGTATTGCACTGTGGTTTTAATTTGCACTTCTTGATGACTAATCAAGTTGAGCACCTTTCCATACATTCACTGGCCTGTAAATGTCCTCGTTAGTGAAGACTATTCAAGTTTTTTCTCATTCTTCTGATGGGTACCTGCCTTTTTTCTATTAATTTTGAAGTCTTTCCTTTGTTGGATATATATTTTGAGATTATTTTATCCCATTCTGTGGCTTGCTTTTCAGTCTCTTTAAAGGTATCTTGTGATGAACAGTAGTACTTAACTTTAATACAATCTTTTCTGTATTTTAAAAAAAGCTTTTCTAAACTTAAGCCCTTTCTGGTGCTCCTTTTATCTGATTTGCCTACTTCACAGAATTGTTGTTAAGATCAAGTGTGATAAACAATTTGGAAGTGCTTTCTAAACAGTTAAACAGTTATAGTCACAGTAGTTACCATAATTTACCATGAATACGCTTAATGAACTCCAGAGTCACATAGACCAGAACTAACATGTCACCTCTGCCACTTACTATTCGAGTAAACTTATGCAAGTGATAATTTCTCTAGTCCTCAGTTTCCTTATCAATAAAATAATAATTGTATCTAACTGATAGGGTTGTTGTAACGATTAGATAATACACGTAACGTGCTTAGCATGGTAGCTGACTAAGGTAGGTTGTTGTTGTTGTTGTTAGGTGCCATCAAATCAGTTCCAACTCATAGCGATCCTAAGTACAACAGAAGGAAACACTGCCCGGTCCTGCGCCATCCTCACAATTTTTGTTATGCTTAAATCCATTGTTGAAGCCACTGTGTCAATCCATGTTGTTGAGGGTCTTCCTCTTTTTAGCTGACCCTCTACTTTACCAAGCATGATGCCCTTCTCCAGGGACTGGTCCCTCCTGATAACATGTCCAAAGTACGTGAGATGAAGTCTCACCATCCTCACTTCTAAGGAGCAATCTGGCTGCACTTCTTCCAAGACAGATTTGTTCAATCTTCTGGCAGTCCACAGTATATTAGATTTTCTTTGCTAACACCATAATTCAAATGTATCAATAAAAAATTAAGTTAAAGCTTAGTTATTATTTTCTTGTAGCACTTTTTTTCTCATATATTGTTAGAACTATAGGCATATAAGAGAAGATGGAGCCCAAAATTCTTGGTTCCCATTAACAGTAAATTTCTTTAAGAAGAGAAAAACAATGAATTATTCTTATGCTCAGAAAGAATATTTTAATTTTTAATTAATACTGATTAGTTCTTTTCTTTGTATTCCTCATGGTTTTCCACTTGAATTGAAACAAAATAATTAGCCAAAAAAAACCCTAAAATTTCTAAAATTGTCTGAAATGAATGGATTTTTTATACAAAACACTTTTACAATGAATTCCAACTTAGAAATACACTATAGTTCAACCTGGTTGGCTCTATCTTCTCTATGACATCTACTCTTTCAAGTAGGTTCTATATTTTCCTGCCTTGTTGAGTTATTAAAAAACCCAAACCCATTGCCATCAAGTTGATACCAACTCATAGTGACCCTATAGGACAGAGTAGAACTGCCCCTTAGGGTTTCCAAGGGCGTAATCTTTACAGAAGCAGATTGTCACATCTTTCTCCCACCGAGGTGCTGTCGGGTTCGAACCACCAACCTTTTGGTTAGCAGCTGAGTTCTTGACCACTGCACCACCAGGGCTCCTGTTGAATCATTAGAGCCTTGGTTTTGGAGTAAGACAAATGTGGGTTTGAATTCCAGTTCCACCTCTCACACTACAGGTTCCTCATTTGTAAAATGGGGCAATAATTCCTACTGTTCAGATTTATAATTTAAGAATTTGAGATAATATATACGGAACTTAATATGACACGTGGTACATAGTAAATGTACAACAAATAATGACTGTTAGTCTTATTGTCCCCAAATTTGAATCTCTCAAATTTCAAAGCAGTTCCAAGTACACCATTCACAATATAGTTTATTCCTGGTCAGCAATAAACAATAGCCAGCAATTGAATTACACTGATTCAATTGCCAGGCATTATGCAGTAATGATTAAAACCAGAACTCTGGAGTCAAACAGCCTGGGTTTGAATCTCAGCTGTTCTTTGTTAGCTGTGTGACCTTCCTAAATTCTTCCATGCCTCAGTTTCCTCATGCGTAAAATGGTGATAATAATATCACTTTGTGAAATTCAAGAAGTTAATATTTGTAAAGCAATTAGTATGTTGCCTGTCATATAGTAAGTGCTATATCTATTGATTGGTTATTGATAAATTTTGACTAAAAGATAGATGGTATATGTATCATTCCACCATTCGTTTGTCAGTTTGTCATACTGTGGCGGCTTGCATGTTGCTGTGATGTTGGAAGCTGTGACACTGGTGTTTCAAATACTAGCAGGGTCGCCCATGGTGAACAGGTTTCAGCAGAACTCCCAGACTAAGATAGACTAGGAAGAAGGACCAGGCAATCTAATTCTAAAAAATTTGACCAGTGAAAACCTTATGAATAGCAGCAAAACATTGTCTGATATGGTGCTGGGAGATGAGACCCTCAGGTTGGAAGACACTCAAAAGACGACTGGGGAAGAGCTGCCTCCTCAAAGTAGAGTTGACTTTAATGAAGTGGATGGAGTAAAGCTTTCGAGACCTTCATTTGTTGATGTGGTACGACTCAAAATGAGAAGAAACAGCTGCAACATCCATTTATAATCAGAATGTGGCACGTACAAAACATGAATCTAGGAAAATTGGAAGTCATCGAAAATAAAATGGTATGCATCGAGACCAGTAAATGGAGAAAATTTTGAAGTTGTCAAGTATTTCATTTTACTTGGATCCACAATCCACGACCATGGAAGCCACAGTCAAGAAATCAAAGGAAAAATTGCACTGGGTAAATCTGTTATAAAAGACCTCTTTAAAGTGTTAAAAAGCAAAAGATGTTACTTTGAAGACTTAGGTGCACCTGACCCGAGCCATGGTATTTTCAATCACCTCACATGCACACAAAAGCTGGACAATTAATAAAGAAGCGCAGAGAAAAATCGATACCTTTGAATTATGGTATTGGCAAAGAATATTGAATATACCGTGGACTGCCAGAAAAAGAACAAATCTCTCTTGGAAGAAGTACAGCCAGAATGCTCCTTAGAAGTGAGGATGGAAAGACTTTGTCTCACATACTTTGGACATGTTATCAAGAGGGACTATTCCTGGAGAAGTTCGTCATGCTCCGTAAAGTAGAGTGTCAGTGAAAAAGAGGAAGACCTTTAACAAAATTAACACAGTGGATGCTACAATGGGCTCAAGGATAACAACAATGATTGTGAGGATGGTACAGGACTGGGCAGCATTTTATTCTGTTGTACTTAGGGTATCTATGGGGCAGTGTTTCGTTCTGCTGTACTTACGGTCGCTATGAGGCAAAACCAACTCTATGGCATCTAACAACAGAAACAATATATGTGTCATTTTGGGCTATATATTTTCTTTAACCACTCTGTTTCTTCTACGAAAGAGATCAAAGCCTCTTTTTTTATATTCCTTTAAGACTCCTTTAAGGTCCTTGGCTGGCACAAATTGTTTGTGCTCGTCTACTAACCTAAAGGTTGGAGATTTGAACTCACTGGGTGGATCCAAAGAAGAAAGCCCTGGCAATCTGCTTCTGTAAAGATTATCGCCAAGAAAACCGAATGAGCTATTCTGCCCTGTAACACATGGGGTCTTGGGGTCTCCATGAATAGAAATTGACTCAATGGAAATGGGTTTGGGCTTTTTTTTTTTTTTTTTTTTTTTTTTTTGGTAAATCCTCATTAATCCTAAAATAAATAAACTCATTTAACAAATATATACTGAATACTTAATATGTTTCTGGCCGTGTACTGGGCACTGGAGATATAAAGATGAACTACTTGATCTCTAACCTTGAGTAGCTATCTCTCTCAAGAGCTGAGACAAAAATGTAGACAAGTATTTACAATATGGTGTTTTTTTCATGATGCTCCTTGTCATTTAGACCTTTTAATTTTAATTTTTACTCTTAGACAGTGCTGAGTATAGCTTATAATGAAAAAGTAACAACTACAAATGAAAACCAATATATCTTTATTATACAGAAGAAACTGAGGAAATTGTTGAAAGCATTCTTGATAGGTATGAAAATGTTTTGTTCTTTTTATGGATTGTGACAAGCTAAAAGAGACTCCTTTTTGATGAACAGAAGACAGATAAACAGAAATACTTCTCTTTTGAAAAATGTCTGTACAGTCTAAAACAACTTATCTTGTTGGAGTGAATCAGTTCTAATGGTGCTGTGTGGCATGAGCCATTCATCAAAACCCACCAATCCATCACACAGGACCAGATACACTGTTTGGCAGGCCGGCCACTTCTGCCACATGCCTAGATTCCCGGGAATCTGTGTAAGGCAAAGCAAGCCCAGAAAAGTTATTTATGTTTGTCTTAAAAGATGGAATCTGAAGCTACTCATATTCAATGTTATTGATTCTAATGAAAATGTCAAGAGAAAACCACCTCCTCTTCTGACAAAACCTCATCTATTTTGACCAGTAAAAGTCTGATGGTGTGGTACACCTATGTTCATGGCAGCATTGTTCACAATAGCAAAACGATGGAAACAACCTAGATGCCCATCAACAGATGAATGGATAAACAAACTATGGTACATGCACACAATGGAGTACTATACAACGAGAAAGAACAACAATGAATCTGTGAACCATCTCATAACGTGGATGAAACTGGAGGACATTATGCCAAGTGAAATAAGTCAATCACAAGAGGACAAATATTGTATGAGACCTCTATTGTAAAAACCCATGAAAAAGTTCACACACAAAATGTAACAATCTTTGTTGGTTACCAGGAATGGGAGGGGTGGGGGGGAAATACTAAATAGGCAATAGATAAGTGGTATCTTGGGTGAAGGGTGAGACAGTACACAATACAGGGCAAACTAGCACAACTTGTACAAGGAAAGGTCATGGAAGCCCCATAGACACATCCAAACTCCCTGAGGGACTGAATTGCTTGGTGGAGGGCTGTGGGGACCATGGTCTCAGGGAACATCTAGTTCAATTGGCATGACACAGCTTATAAAGACAATGCTCTACATTCTACCTTGGTGAGTAGTGTCTGGGGTCTTAAAAGCCTGTGAGCAGCCATCTAAGATACTCCACTGGTCTCATCCCTTCGGGAGCAAGGGAGAATGAAGAGAACAGGATACAAGGAAAAGATTAGTCCAAAGGACTAATTGTCCACAGCTACCAAGGCCTCCACCGGACTGAGTCCAGTACAGCTAGATGGTGCCCAGCTACCACCCCTGACTGCTCTGACCAGGGTCACAACAGAGGGTTCTGGACAGAGCTGGAGAAGGATGTAGAGAATAATTCTAACTCACACAAAAAAGACCAGATTTACTGGCCTAAAGGAGACTGGAGAAACCCCGAGAGTATGGCCCCCAGACACCCTTTTAGCTCAGTGGTGAAGTTACCTCTGAGGTTCACTGTTCAGCCTGGGAGTGGACAGCCCCGTAAAACCAAATGAGACTAACGAGGTACAGGAGTCCAGTGACAAGGGCCAGAAGGCAGAAGGGGACAAGGAAGCTGGTGATAGGGAACCCAAGGTTGAGTAAGGATATTGCTGATGTGTTGTGAGATTGTTAACCATTGTCATAGGGCAACATTTGTAGTAACTGTTTAATGAGAAACTATTTTGTTCTGTAAGCCTTCATCTTAAGTGAGAATAACAGCACAATTGGAAGAGTGTAGTCAACATCACTGAACTGTGCATGTAGAAATTTTTGAAATGGTGTATCTTTGGCTATGTGTATTTTCACCAAAAAAAAAAGGTTGAGAAGTTAGAGGGTTGATATGTTGTGGGGTTGTTAACCAATGTCATAAAACAACATGTGTACTACTGTTTCATGAGAAACTATTTGTTCTGTAAGCCTTCACCTGAAGTACAATAAAATATTAAAATAAAAAAAAAAAACAATAAAAATGTCTGATGGTGTGGACCTCCTCCCAAACTCAAAAGTCTAGGTATGATGGATCATCCTCATCAGCATATGCACATTCACTATGAACATTCATTAAAAAATATCAAACCGTTATTAAAACTGACATCTCCCTACAGCCTTTGCCCAATTTCTCTGCTCCCTATTTAAAATATATGTATATATGTACATATACATTTCTTCACCTTTTTTGCTCTCGAACATTCTCCAGCCAAAAAAAAACCAAACCTGTTGCCATCAAGTCAATTCCGACTCATAGCGAACCTATAGGACAGGGTAGAAATGTCCCATAGAGTTTCCAAGGAATGCCTGGAGGATTTCAGCTGAGGATCTTTTGGTTAGCAGCCGTAGCACTTAACCACTACGCCACTAGGATTTCTGAACATTCTCCAATCAATTACCACATTGAAACCACTCACCTCAACATCACCAGCAACATACTTCTCGCCATATTCAAAGACTGAACTTTGTTCTCTCTTTCTCAAACACTTCCTTCACTTAACTTCTAGAAAATAAATTGATTTTCCTCCTTTCAGTGACCACTCCTTCTAAGTCTTCTTTGCTGGCTTCTCTTCCTGTTTTTAACCTTTATGTTGTTAGGGGCTCCAGAACTCAGTCCTCAGCCTCTTTTCTTCTCTATATTTACACCCTAAGTGATCTCACCCTGTATAATTGCTCAAATACCATCAACATGCAATAGGTTCCCCACTTTGATAACTCCAGCCTGGACCTCTTCCCCAAACTCCATATTTTTACATTCAAATGCATAGTGGAGACTCCACTTGGATGTCTAAAAGGTACCCCAAACTTCCAAACTAGAACTCTTGATTTTCCCCAGCAAAAAAACATCACTATATCCTCTCCTATCTTTACTATCTTAGTAAATGTTACCCCTACTGTATCTGCCATTCAGATTCAAAACCTTGTAGTTATGTTTGACCTTTCTCTTATCCTCACTACACTCCCTATACAATCATCCAAAAGTCCTGTTGACGTTAACTTCAAAATATATCCCAAGTCTGACTACTCACTACTTACACTGTTACTGCCCTGATCCTAGTTGTCATCATCTCTCACTTTGATTACTTCAAGAGCCCCCTAATTGGTCTCTCTGAATCCTTGCTTGGACTTCTTCTGTATATTCTTCATGCATATGTACTTTTTTCAAAGCAAATTATCATGCCATTCCCTTGCTTAAAACATTTCATTGGCTCCTTACTGCACTAGAATAAATTCCAAACTCTTTGCCATGCCCTACAAGGCCCAGCGTGATCTGGCCCCTGTCTGTTTAACATCTTCTCCTTCCACTTCTCTCACTCCTTTTCAGTCTCACTGGCCTCCTTGATGATCCTTAAATGTTACTTTGCCCCAGGGACCTTGTAATTGTCTTTTCCTTGGACCCACTTCTCTCAGAGCTGCAACACGAATCTTTTCCCCTCACTTTAATTAACAGATTGATTACCAGAATCTCTTCCCCTCACTTTAATTAATAGTTCAAATTTCACCTTTTCAGAGAGGGTTCTGTAATCCTTTTCATTCCCCCAGTCATGCCATTACCATGCTTTATTTTCTTTATAGCATTTACTTATAATTTGCATTGCATTTTTATGTTTATTTTATTATTACCTATCTCACCTCATTACCATGAATATTCCATTAAGATAGGACCTCAGTCTCTTTTGTTTGCCTTTCTATCCCTTGTTCTTAGAAGATTGCCTGGTGCAGTTCAGATGATCAATAAATATTTGTTGAATGAGGGGATTTTTAAAAAGAAAGCACTGGGATAAATAATAAGATCTCTCTTATTCTCAGATGCTCTGGTTCCCAATCATAAAGTATTAACTACAGATAATAACTAATATTGGATCTCAATTTCCTATGACAGTAGCTGTTTGGAAGAAGATGAGTGAAATGAGAAAGGAACTGAAATGAATATATTGTGAGGAAGCCACCCCAGGGCAAACCAGAATACAGGAGGAACATGAAATGCAGTGAAGAAGGTGAGGAAAAACACCGAGAAGCTAAAAATATAGGCTGCCAAGTGGACAATTAAATGTCTATGATACAGGTCTAGTAATGATCTTTCCTGTATATGGCCTTCTAAGTCAGGTAAACGTGCCACTCTCCCTGGGACTTATTTGATGAGCTATCAAAATACCGATGGATAGTTGCAATAATTATGCTAACCCCCTCCATCGTAGACCTTTTTCACAATCTATTTTTCACTACTTTCTAAATCATATCCACCTCTGTACTCCTGAATTTAGAACCCTAGCCTCAAATCTTACTCCTGTACCATCACAGTTGGTGTTTGAACCCTGTCATACCCTCTGACTTGACTTAAACAACTCCAGATCTCTGGAGCTCATGAGCCTTCGCAGGGAATCTTCTTGCCTTACCCTCTGCCTCAAGAAACCAAACTGGGTTCCAGTCACTTAGGTAGGCTCACTGGGCCAGCTGTCTTGAGAGAGGGTGATTCTGACAGACTAGAAAAAAACAAACTTCTACATCAAAGGAATTTGAATTCTAAGTAAATCTTTGTAATGAATTTTTAAACCAGTGATTAGTGGATTTAGTCACATCCAAGGCCTTTTTGCATTCTTTACACAAGTATACTAATTAATTGAACAAAATAATGCATGTTAAGCGTTTAGCTCACCACTTGGCATATGCTGTGATTATTAGTATACTATTATCAATTTCTTTGGGCATGGAAGTACACAAGTTCAACTGATTAATTTAATCACATTTTTAATCATTTTAATCACATTTCAAAGTGTGTTAAATAAGTTTAAGTATTTAATTGCTAGTTACTTATCACAAATGGAGTTGCTCTTTTTCCTGGAGGTATCACTAATTTTTTCTCCTTTTACATATCCTTCTGGTTTAAATACTTAATAGTATTTGAAAAGATTCCTTTAAATTAATATTTGGAGCATTTCTATTATATAAACTACTCAACTGTTCCTTTCCTTCTATAATAGAAGGTTTAGATGGAATGATAACATTATTATCTTTAAAATTTTATCTTGGAAACATATCATTAACAATTATCATAACATTAACAATTATCACATTTCAGTGTACCAGATACTGTTATACTAGGAACAGATAATAGATAAACATTAAATGAAAAAGATGATAGACAAAGTACTAAACAAAAGTTAGGAAATTTATTTTTCATTCATTCAGCAAATATATATTGATGCCTTACTACTTAGTGCTATTGTAAGTAACCCAGTCAATCAGGACTGATGGGATATCAGTGAACTTGTCTCATTGAGAAGGCGATATGTATGCAAGAAGTGCAGGGGTGAACAAGACAGAGAAGATACTTGCTCTCATGGGACTTAGAGTTTAGTGGTGAGGGTAGTGCTAGAGAATATGCAATAAGAAATAAACAAAAAAAAAGTACAAGATAATTTGACAGCTTAAATTAATTCTTAATTCCCTATTTTTCAAAAATTATTGGTATACGTGTGTATGTTGGGGGGAAGGACAGGAATCTCATATTTTCTGTCTTAGTTTCCTCTTTGTGAAACAGGACAGATGATTTTGTCAAGATCTTTTTAAGATAGTTTAGTAAAGGGAGCACTATTCCTATTATTTCTTCATCTTCTTTGAAGCTGCTCAATGCAGGAATAACCTTCGAGGCAGCTCTTTTTTGAACAAAGACCATGATGAAAGTCAAAGAAGGAATCCTGTGGTCTTCAGGACCTGAGAACATCCTGGTGGTTGTGCTCTAGGGTTTTCTTTCAAATACTTATGCATATGAAGAAGTTCTACATCAATTTCAGACCATTACCCAGGGATTTTCAACTTGATCCAACCCCATAAAATGAATTGTTGCTGCTGTTGTTAGGTGCTGTGAATCTGTTCATAGGGACACTATGTCACTATGTACAACAGAACGAAACACTGCCTGGTCCTGCTTCATTCTCACAATCATTGCTATGTTTGAGCACATTGTTGCAGCCACTGTGTCAATCCATCTTGTCAAGGGTCTCTCTCTTTTTCACTGACCAAGCATGATGGACTTCTCCAGGGAGTAGTCCCTCCTGATAATATGTGCAAAGTACGTGAGGTAAAGTCTCAACATCCTTGCTTCCAAGGAGCATTCTGGCTGTACTTCTTCCAAGACATATTTCTTTGTTCTTCTGGCAGTACTTAGCATATTCAATATTCTTCACCAACACTATAATTCAAAAGCATCAATTCTTTTTCAGTCTTCCTTATTCAATGTCCAGCTTTCACATGCATATGAAGTGATTGAAAATACCATGACTTGGGTCAGGGACACCTTAGTCCTCAAGGTGGCATCTTTGCTTTTCAATGCTTTAAAGAGGTCTTTTGTAGTAGATTTATCCAATGCAGTATGTCACTAGATTTTTTTTTTTTAATGTGTTTTAGGTGAAAGTTTACAACACAAATTACTTTCTCATTCAAAAATTTACAAGCAAATTGTTTTGTGACATTGGTTGCACTCCCTGCAATGTGTCAGCACTCTCTGCCTTTTCCTTTCCACCCTGGGTTCTGTATGTCCATACATCCAGTTTTCCCTCTCCCTTCCTGCCTTGTCATCTTTGCAGGTGTTGCCCATAAAATGGTCTACACTTGATTGAACTAGGAAGCACTTTCCTCATCTGTGTTATTGTTTGTTTTACAGGCCTATCTAAACTTTGGCTGAAAAGTGGACTTCAGGAGTGGCTTCAGTTCTGAGTTAGCAGGTGTCTGGGGGACCATGGTCTTGGGGGTTCCTCCAGTCTCTGTCAGATCAGTAAGTCTGGTCTTTTTTTTTTTATGGGGGGGTGGGATTTGAATTTTGTTCTATGTTTTTCTCCTGCTCTATTCAGGACCCTCTATTGTGATCTCTGTTAAAGCAGTCAGTAGTGGTAGCAGGGCACCATCTAGTTCTTCTGGGCTCAGGCTGGCAGAGGCTGTGGTTTATGTGGTCCACTGGTCCTTTTGAGACCCCAGCTTCTGGGCACCATTACCAGCCCCCAACTTGTAAGTAGAGCATCATGAGCCACCTCCTCTTCTAACTGATTTCTCCAGATGTTTTTTCAGGCAATTGACCAACTTCCTGCCCAAGGTAAGAAAAACAAGAGTCTGGGGTCTGCAGACCACAGAACCAGTTAAGACCAAATCTGGACCACCTGACATGCGCAGAACCATCAACCTTGTCCTCTGGGTGACCACAGAACTTTGCTCCTGCCAGACAGAACCAAACTTTAGCATCCCAGAATTGGGGAAGACTTTCAGAAGTGAGTGGTCCAAGCCTAAGATCTGGTTTGAGAGACCCCTTTTTGGACTGAGCAAGTGCAGACAATGGAACTGCCCCAGGAATGTCTTTTTTGGGCCAGACTAATCAACAACCTTGCTCCTTTCCACCAGGACCCTTCCCCTAATAAATACTGTTTCGGCCATTGTTCAGGGAGCCATCTTGGCTGTGCAAGTTCCAGTGTGCTCCTTTGCTTGGCGAACCAGATAAAGCTTCTTCTTTCACTTTCACCCGTTTCATGTCTCTATGGCCTTGCGGAGCAGACCTGAACTGTCCAGTTACACTTTGGACTAATATTTTCCTTGTGTCTTTGGTTTTCGTCATTCTCCTTTGCGCTGAACATGACGGGACCAATAGGTGTATCTTAGCTGGCCACTAGAAAGCTTTTAAGACTCCAGAAACTCACCAAAGTAGGATGTAGAACATTTTCTTTGTGAACTATGTTATGCCAATGGACCTAGATGTCCCCTGAGACAATAGTCCCCAGCCATTAGCCTCAGTAACTCCATCCTCAAGGTGTTTAGATGTGTGTAGGATGTGGTTTGCCTTGGTCAAGTTGTGCTGACTTTCCCTATATTATGTGTTGTCCTTCCCTTCACCAAAGTTGACACTTGTATACTATCTAGTTGGTGATTTCCCCTCCTCACCTCTCCTCCCTTGTAACCATCAAAGATTTTTTTTCTTTTCTGTGTGTAAACCTTTTCTTGAGTTTTTATAATAGTGGTCTCATACAATATCTGTCCTTTTGTGATTGCCTTATTTCACTCAGCATAATGCCCTCCAGGTTCATCCACGTTGTGAGATGTTTCCTGGATTCATCTTTGTTCTTTATTTTTGTATAGTATTCCATTGTATGTATGTACCATAATTTGCTGATCCTCATCTGTTGATGGGCACTTAGGTTGTTTCTTTCTTTTTGCGATTGTGAATAATGCTGCAATGAACATGGGTGTGCATATGTCTATTCATGTGATGCCTCTTTTTTCTCTAGGATATATTCCTAGGAGAGGGACTGTTGGATCGTATGACATTCTTATTTCTAGTTTTTTAAAGGGGCACTGTATCATTTTCCATAGTGATTGTACCATTTCACATTCTCTCCAACAGTGCATAAGAACAGAAATCTCCCCACAACCTCTCCAAAATTTGTTATTTTCTTTTTTTTGATTAGTGCCAGTGATGTTGGGATGAGATGGTATCTCACTGTAATTTTGATTTACATTTCTCTGATGGCTAATGATCACGAGCATTGCCTCTTGTGACTGTTAGCTGCCTGAATGTCTTCTTTGGTGAAATGTCTGCTCATCTCCTTTGCCCATTTTTTAATTGGATTATTTGTCTTTTTGTTGTAGAGATGTTGGACTTTCTTGTAGATTTTAGAGATTAGACCTTTCTCTGACTTGTAATGTCCAAAATTTTTTTCCCAAGCTCTAGGTTCTCTTTTTACTCTTTTTTTTTTTTTTTAATTGTACTTCAGGTGAGGGCTTACAGAACAAATAGTTTCTCACGAAACAGAAGTACACATGTTGTTTTATGACATTGGTTAACAACCCCACAATATATTAACCCTCTAACTTCTCAACCTCTTTTTTTTTTTTTTTTTTTGGTGAAAATACACATAGCCAAAGATACACCATTTCAAAAATTTCCACATACACAGTTCACAGTTCAGTAACATTGACTACGCTCTTCCAATTGTGCTGTTATTCTCACTTAAGATGAAGGCTTACAGAACAAAACAGTTTCTCATTTAACAGTTACTACAAATGTTGCCCTATGACAATGGTTAACAATCTCACAACACATCAGCAATATCCTTACTCAACCTTGGGTTCCCTATCACCAGCTTCCTTGTCCCCTTCTGCCTTCTGGCCCTTGTCACTGGACTCCTGTACCTCGTTAGTCTCATTTGGTTTTACGGGGCTGTCCACTCCCAGGCTGAACAGTGAACCTCAGAGGTAACTTCACCACTGAGCTAAAAGGGTGTGTGGAGGCCATACTCTCGGGGTTTCTCCAGTCTCCTTTAGGCCAGTAAATCTGGTCTTTTTTGTGTGAGTTAGAATTATGCTCTACATCCTTCTCCAGCTCTGTCCAGAACCCTCTGTTGTGATCCTGGTCAGAACAGTCGGGGGTGGTAGCCGGGCACCATCTAGCTGTACTGGACTCAGTCCGGTGGAGGCCTTGGTAGCTGTGGACAATTAATCCTTCGGACTAATCTTTTCCTTGTATCCTGTTCTCTTCATTCTCCCTTGCTCCTGAAGAGATGAGACCAGTGGAGTATCTTAGATGGCCGCTCACAGGCTTTTAAAACCCCAGACACTACTCACCAAGGTAGAACGTAGAGCATTGTCTTTATAAGCTGTGTCATACACACAATGGAGTACTATGCAACGATAAAGAACAACAATGAATCTGTGAACCATCTCATAACATGGATGAAACAGGAGGACATTATGCTAAGTGAAATAAGTCAATCACAAAAGGACAAATATTGTATGAGACCTCTACTGTAAAAACCCATGAAAAAGTTCACACACAAAATGTAACAATCTTTGTTGGTTACCAGGGATGGGAGGGGTGGGGGGGGAATACTAAATAGATAATAGATAAGTGGTATCTTGGGTAAAGGGTAAGACAGTACACAATACAGGAGAAACTAACCAACTTGTACAAGGAAAGGTCATGGAAGCCCCATAGATACATCCAAACTCCCTGAGGAACTGAATTGCTGGGCGGAGGTCTCTGGGGACCATGGTCTCGGGGAACATCTAGCTCTTTTTACTCTTTTGGTGAAGTCTTTGCACGAGCATAAGTGTTTAATTTTTAGGAGCTCCTAGTTATCTAATTTATCTTCTGGTGTTTGTGCATTGCTAGTTGTGGTTTGTATTCTCTTTATGCCATGTATTAGAGCCCCTAGCATTTTCCCTGTTTTTTCTTCCATGATCTTTATTGTTTTAGGTTTTATGTTTAGGTCTTTGATCAATTTTGAGTTAATTTTTGTGTATGGTGTTAGGTATAGGTCCTGTTGAATTGTTTTACAGATAGACATCCAGTTTTGCCGGCATCATCTGTTAAAAAGACTATCTTTTCCCTATTTAATGAACTTTTGTCCTTTGTCAAAGATCAGCTGACCACAAGTGAATGGATGTACATCTGGGTTCTTGATTCTGTTCCATTGATCCATGTGTCTGTCATTGTACTAGTACAAGGCTATTTTGACGACTGTGGCTGTATAGTAGGTTTTGAGATCAGGAAGTGTGAGGTTTCCTACTTTGTTCTTTATCTTCAATAATTCTTTGCTTATCCATGCCTCTTTCCATATAAAGTTGGTGATAAGCTTTTCCATCTCATTAAAAAGGGCTGTTGGTATTTGGATCAGGGTTGCATTATATCTGTAGATTACTTTGGGTAGAATCGATATTTTCACAGTGTTGAGTCATCCTATCCATGAGCATGGTATGTTGATTGTGGACCCAAGTAAAATGAAATGCTTGACAACTTCAATCTTTTCTCCATTTATCATGATGTTGTTTAGTGGTGTATTTGTAAGGATTTTTGTTTTCTTGAGATGTAATCCATACTGAAAGTTGTAGTCTTTGATCTTCATCAGAACGTGCTTCAAGTCCTCTTCACTTTCTGCAATCGAGGTTGTGTCATCTGCATAATGCAGGTAGTTAATGAGTCTTCCTTCAATCCTGGTGTCGCATTCTTCATAGAGTCCAGCTTTTCAGATTATTTGCTCAGCATACAGACTGAATAAGTATGGTGAAAGAATACAGCCTTGACATACACCTTTCCTGATTTTTAAACCATGCAGTATCCCCTTGTTCTGTTTGAGAAACTGCCTCTTGGTCTATGTACAGCTTCTGCCTGAGCACAATTAAGTGCACTGGAATTCCCATTCTCAGCAATGCTATCCATAATTTGTTATGATCTACACAGTCGAATGCCTTTGCATAGTCAATAAAACTCAGGTAAACATCTTTCTGATATTCTTGCTTTCAGCCAAGATCCATCTGACATCAACAATGACATCCCTCGTTTGCAGCTGTTTCTTCTCATTTTGAGTCATGCCACATAAGCAGTTGAAGGTCCTGAAAGTTTACTTTAGTCATTAAGGTTGACTCTACTATGAAGAGGCAACTCATCCCCAGCTGAATCTTGAGCTTCCAACCTGAGGGGTTCATCTTGTGGCACTATATCAGACAATGTTCCACTGCTATTCATAAGGCTTTCACTGGCCAATTTTTTCAGAAGTAGACTGCCAGTTCCTTCTTCCTGGTCTTAGTCTGCAAGCTCAACTGAAACTGGTCCACCATGGGTGACCTTGCTGGTATTTGGAATACTGGTTGTATAGCTTCCAGTATCATAACAACAGGCAAGCCACTACAGCATGACAAACTGACAGATGCATGATGATAAAATGAATTTGGTAACCTAAAGAAGAATTTATCCCTGATGTTGGTTTCATGACTACAGGACATCTATCTTTGAGTAGGTTCAGTAAGCAGTGGGATTTCTTAAACTGCCCAGAGCCCAATTCTTATTTATAATTAAGAGTAGCTTAAGGGAACCCTGAGCTGCTCTCCTTCGACCTGAAAACCATTACATAGGTCGTTGCTAACCCCAGCCTGTTGGCTCCTGTGATATGAATACTTCAATTACCATGTGACAATAGTTCTAATGCATCCCTAATATACGTTTCATATTTCAGAGTAAGAACTGCCCCCTCCATGATGAAAAATGTCCAATGTAATCAACCTGCCTTCAGAGGTCTAAATTGGTAACCACAGGAAATGATGCCATATTGAGGGCTCAGTGTTCATCGCTGATACTGGCCAATTAAACACTCACAGTAGTGTTAGCCATATCAGCCTTGGTTAAAGGACACCATGTTGTTGAGGTCATGCACAACTTCCATTTGTGCATCATGGCCACTTTGTTCATAGGCCTATTGAACAAGTAGTGGGGTGTCCAGTGAAAGAAGATGACTAATCACTAAGAATAGATAATATTGTTCACCTGATTGTTAAGAACCTCCCCTTCAGTGGATGCTCTTTGGTGGGCATTAACATGGGAAACAAATATCTTCACAGTCAGTGCCCATTCGAAGATGTCCATTCACATACCTAATTTTCATAAAATAGTTTTATTTTATGCATGGCAATCTAAATTGTACTTTGAAACTTCATTCTACAATTTATTTCAAGTCTTAAATTATAATAATTTTTAAATTATAGCCTACCCTCCCATCAGAAGTTTGCTGTTGTCAGTTGTCATTGAGTTGATTCCAACTCATGGTGATCCCATGTGTGCAGAGTAGAACTGCTCCATAGGGTTTTCAAGGATTCACAGAAAATCAAAGTTCAATCAAATGAATTATCATATTTTTTTAACTCAAAAAACTAAATTTAACAGCCAAAAAAATGGGCCTTTATGGCATTTAACAAGCAACTGCTCTTCACCAGTATTCTCAATGGTCTTACCCAGTGGCATTTATTGGATGGCTAAAGGCAATGCTGAAATTTTGCTTCCTGTGGCCAACAGATGGAAAACCCAGATGCCAAGGTGAAAAAGACTTGTTCTTTGGTAGTAGCTACAGCAGCTGTCTATTTGGCATATTCCTTAGAAAGCTCTGAAGTTGCCTAGGATACAGATTTTGTAAACTGGGATCCAGTAGAATCTTTTAAAAAGACATTTTTAAATACAGAACTCAAACAGGCATTAAGTTGGTGATACAGCTTCTACCTTACTCATATATAATGGATTGACTTGCTGATCTATGGAAAGAGGGTATATAATGAATAATCCAAATTATGGGACCAAATAAACTGTGTATGTTTTTTCATGACAAGGAAAATACGACCTGCACATGAAGTTTGGAAGTAAAGGTTTTTTCTTTTTATTGTACTTTAGATGAAGATTTACAGAACAAATAGTTTCTCATTAAACAGTTAGTACACATATTGTTTTATGACAATGGTTAACAATCCCACAACATGTCAGCATTGTCCCTTCTCAACCTTGGGTTCCCTATACCAGCTTTCCTGTCCCCTCCTGCCTTCTAGTCCTTGTCCCTCGACTGTTGTGCCCCATTAGTCCAGTTTTATTTTATGGGACTGTCTAATCTTTGGCTGAGGGGTGAACTTCGGGAGTGACTACATTATTGAGCTAAAAGGGTGTCCAGAGACCATACTCTCCGGTTTCTCCAGTCTCTGTCAGGCCAGTAAGTCTGGTCTTTTTTGTGAGTTAGAATTTTATTCTACATTTGTCTCCAGCTCTGTCCGGGACCCTCTGTTGTGAGCCCTGGGAACCATCTAGTTGTACTGGACTCAGTCTGGTGGAGGCCATGGTAGTTGTGGTCCATTAATCATTTGGATTAGTCTTTCCCTTATATCTTGTTTTCTTCATTCTCACTTGCTCCCAAAAGGGTGAGACCAGTGGAGTATCTTAAATGGCTGCTCACAGGCTTTTAAGACCCCATATGCTACTCACCAAGGTAGAATGTAGAACATTGTCTTTATAAACTGTGTTACGCCAGTTGAGCTAGATGCTCCCCGAGACCATGGTCCCCACAGCCCTCCACCCAGCAATTCGGTCCCTCAGGGAGTTGGATGTGTCTGTGGAGCTTACATCACTTCGCCTTGAACAAGTTGTGCTGGCTTCCCCAGTATTGTGTACTGTCTTACCCTTCACCAAAGTTACCACTTATCTATTGTCTTTTTAGTATCCCCCCTCACCCTCCTGTCCCTCGTAACCAACAAAGATGATTTCTTTTTGTGTGTAAAGCTTTTCATGAGATTTTACAGTAGTGTTCCCATACAATATTTGTCCTTTTGTGATTGACTTATTTCACTCAGCATACTATTCTCCAGTTTCATCCATGTTATGAGATACTTCACAGATTCATCATTGTTCTTTATCGTTGCCTAATACTCCATTGTGTGTATTTACCATAGTTTGTTTATCCATTCATCTGTTGATGGGCATCTAGGTTGTTTCCATCTTTTTGCTATTGTGAATAATGCTGCAATGAACAAGGGTGTGCATATGCTTATTCGTGTGACAGCTCTTATTTCTTTAGGATATATTTCTAGGAGTGGCATTGCTGGATCTTATGGTATTTCTATTTCTAGCTTTCAAAAGAAACACTATATAGTTTTCCAAAATGATTGTATCATTTTACATCCCCACCAGCAGTGCATAAGAGTTCTGATCTCCCCACAGCCTCTCCAAGATTTGTCATTTCCATTGTTTTTGATTCGTGCCAGTGATGCCAGAGTGAGATGGTATCTCATTGTGGTTTTAATTTGAATTTCTCTAATGGCTAGTGATTATGAGCATTTCCTCATGTGTCTGTTGGCCACTTGAATGTCTTCTTTGGTGAAGTATCTGTTCATTTCCTTTAGCAAATTTTTTAATTGGATTATTTGTCTTTTTGTTGTAGAGATGTTGGACTTTCTTGTAGATTTTAGAAATTAGACCTTTCTCTGACTTGTAATGTGCAAAATTTTTTTCCCAGTCTCTAGGTTCTCTTTTTACTCTTTTGGTGAAGTCTTTTGATGAGCATAACTTATTTTTAGGAGATCCCAGTTATCTAGCTTATCTTCTGGAGTTTGTGTGTTGTTGATTATGCATTCTATCGTGTTAATGCTGTGTATTAGGGCCTCTAGTGCTGATCCTATTTTTTCTTCTACGAACTTTATAGTTTTTATCGTTATGTTTAGGTCTTTGATCCATTTTGAATTAGTTTTTGTATATGGTGTGAGGAATACGTCCTGTTTCATTTTTTTGCAGATGGATATCCAGTTTCACCAGCACCAATTGCTAAAAAGAATGTCTGTCCCTCATTTGATGGACTTTGAGCCCTTGTCGAAGATCAGGTAACCAAAGGTGAATCAATTTACATCTGGGCCCTCAATTCTGTTCCATTGGTCCATGAATGTGTCATTGTACTAGTACCAGGCTGTTTTGACTACCATAGCTGTATAGTAGGTTCTTAGGTCAGGTAGTGTGAGTCCTCCTACTTTATTCTTCTTCTTCAATGGTGCTTTACTTATTCAGGGATACTTCCCTTTCCATATGAAGTTAATGATTAGTTTTTCCATCTCTTTAAAGAATGTTGTTGGTATTTGGATAAGGATTGCATTGTATTTGTAAATTGCTTTGGGTAGAAATGTCATTTTCACAATGTTGAGTCTACCTATCCATGAGCATGGTATGTTTTTCCATTTCTGTAGATCCCTTTGGGTTTCTTGCAGTAGCGTTTTGCAGTTTTCTTTGTATAGCTCTTTTACATCCCTGGTTAGATTTATTCCTGAGTATTTTATTTTTTTAGGAACTATTATAAATGGTATTTTTTTCTTGATTTCTTTTTCATCATTCTCTTTATTTGTGTATACGAATCCAACTGATTTTTGTATGTTTATCTTGTATTCTGCTACTCTGCTGTATCTTTCTTTTAGTTCCAGTAGTGTTCTCATGGAATCTTTAGGGTTTTCTATGTATAGTATAATATCATCTGCAAACAGGGACAATTTAACTTCTTCATTACCAATTTGGATGCTCTTTATTTATTTTTCTTGCCTTATTGCTCTACCTAGGACTTCCAGCACAATGTTAAACAGGAGTGGTGATAAAGGGCATCCTTGTCTTGTTCCTGTTCTCAGAGGGAATATTTTCAGCCTCTCTCCATTAAGAATGATGTTGGCCATTGGTTTTTCATAGATGCCCTTTATAATATTGAGAAATTTTCCTTCTATACCTATTTTGTTGAGAGTTTTTATCAGGAATGTGTGTGGGACTTTTTTGAATGCCTTTCTGTGTCAGTTGAGATGGTCATGTGATTCTTTTCTTTGCTTTTATTTTTGTAGTGGATTATATTGATTGATTTTCTAATGTTGAACCATCCTTGCATACCTGATATGAATCCTACTTGGTGTGGTGTATTATTTTTTTGATATAATGCTGAATTGTATTGGCTAGAATTTTGTTGAGAATGTTTGCCTCTATATTCATGAGAGATATTGGGCTGTAATCTTCCTTTTTTGTGGTGTTTTTGTCTGGTTTTGGTATCAGGGTTATGCTGGCTTCATAGAATGAGTTCAGAAGTATCCCTTCTTTTTCTATGTTCTGAAATACTTTGAGTACTACTAGTATAAGCTCTTCTCTGAATGTTTGTAGAATTCTCCAGGGCTGTTTTTTTGTTGGGAGTTTTTTTTCTATTACCTTTTCAATCTCTTCTTTTGTTATGGGTCTGTTCAGATTTTCAACAGCACTTTGTTGTAGTTTGGGTAGGCCGTGTGTTTCTAGAAATTTATCCATTTCCTCTAGGTTTTCAAATTTGTTGGAGTATAGTTTTTCATAATACTCTGTTATGATCCTTTTTATTTCAGTTGGGTCTGTTGTAATGTCCCCCATTTCATTTCTTATTTGGGTTATTTGCATCCTCTCCTGTTTTTCTTTTGTCAGGCTGGCCAGTGGTTTGTCCATTTTGCTGATCCTTTCAAAGAACCACTTTTAGTTTTCTTGATTCTTTCTATTGTTTTTCTATTCTCTATTTCATTTATTTCTGCTCTGATCTTTATTATTTCCTTTCTTCTGGTGGCTGTAGACCTTTTCTGCTGTTCTCTTTGTATTTGTTAGAGTTGTGTAGTTAATGTTTTGATTTTATCCCTTTCTTCTTTTTTGATTTTGTGCATCTATTGCTATAAATTGTCCTCGGAGGACTGCCTTTGCTGTGTCCCAAAGGTTTTGGTATGATGTGTTTTCATTCTTGTTTGATTCTAGGAATTATTTGATTCCATCTCTGATTTCTTCTATTACCCAATGGTTTGTAAGCAGGGTGTTATTCAGTTTCCATGTAATTGATTTTTTTTCCTTGCTCTTCCTGTTGTTAATTTCTACCTTGATGGTGTTGTGGTTGCAGAAGATACTTTGTATTATCTCAACTTTTTGGATTTTGTTGAGGGTTGCTCTGTGGCCTACGATGTGGTCTATTCTGGAGAACATTCCATGTACATTGGAAAAGAATGTGTACTTTGCAGCTGTTAGGTGTAGTGTTCTATATACATCTATGAGATCAAGTGGGCTGACTGTGCCTTTTAGGTCTTCTGTATCTTTGTTGAGTTTATTTCTAGATGTTTTGTCCTTTACCAAGAATGGTGTGTTGAAGTCTCCTACTATTATTGTGGAACTGTCAGTTTCTCTTTTCAGTGCCATTTGAGTTTGTTTTTGTATTTTGGAGCCCTGTCATTGGGTGTGTAGATGTTTATTATGGTTATGTCTTCATGATGGATCATCCCCTTAATCATTATATAGTGTCCTTCTTTGTCTTTTATGGCGGATTTTGTTTTAAAGTCTATTTTATCTGAGTTTAGTATTGCCACTCCTGCTCTTTTTTGGTAGCTGTTTGCTTGATATATATTTTTCTCATCCTTTGATTTTTAATAAATTTATTTCTTTATTTCTAAGGTGTGTCACTTATAGACAGCATATTGATGGATCCTGTTTTTTATCCATTCTGTCACTCTCTGTCTCTTTATGGGTGCGTTTAGGCTATTTACATTCAGTGTAATATTTGATAGGTGTGAATTTATTGTTGTCATTTTGTAGTGCTTTTTTTTGTGGTGCTGACGTTTTCTTTGTTCCTCTTACTCTCCTATGCTGAATTCCTTTTGTTTGTGGATTTTTTTTTTCATTTCTTCTGTTTTTGTAGGTTTTTTTTTTTACTGAGACTTTATGTTTCTCATCTTTATTTTTATGGCTAGGTTTGTTAACTTTCTTTGTGTTTTCTTTGAAATTTACCCTTATTGTCCTAAGTTTGAAGTAGTTTATTATTACCTGGTATCGCATTGTCTTCCTCTCCATTAGAAGGTTCTGTACCTACACCGTTTACTCCCTCTTTTATTGTTCTGATGTTGCTGTCATTTATAGATTAACCTCTCTGGTCCCCTGTTGTAATTCTTTTGGTTTTGGGTAGTCCTTGAGAGTTCATTCCTTAGGTCAGTATCTGGCTGGTATGATCCTGCATCCTAGATTCAGCCTGTGGTCTGATGTTGTTTGTTCTCAGATTGAAGGACTCCCTTTAATAATTCTTGTAAGTTTGGTTTGGTTTTTACATAGTTCCTTAATTTCTGTTTATCTGGAAATGTCTTAATTTCACCATCATACTTGAACGAGAGTTTTGTAGGATATATTATTCTTGGCTGCCAATTTTTTTCTTTCAAGGTTTTATATATGTCATCCCATTGTCTTCTTGCCTGCATGGTTTCTGCCAAATAATCTGAGCTTAGTCTTATTGTTTCTCCTCTGTATGTGACTTTTTGTTTTTGTTTTTGTTTTTTTTTTTTTGTTTGTTTGTTTTTTGTTTTTTTTTTTTAGCTGCTGTCAGGATTCTTTGTTTCCCTTTGGTTTTAGCAAGTGTGATTACAATATGCCTTGGTGAATTTCTTTTGGGGTCTATCCTATATGGGTTTCATTGGGCTTCTTGGATGGTCAGCTTTTCATCTTTCCTGATATTGGGAAAGATTTTTCACAGCAGTTCTTCAGTGATCCTCACTGGGTTGTCTGTTTTCTCCCCCTGTTCTGGAACTCCAACCACTCAAAAATTTTTGCTTTTGATTGTATCCCACATAATTCTCAGGGTCTCTTCATTTTTCTTCTTTCTTTTTTCTGATTTTTCCTCAGAGTAGTATCCAAGTGTTTGTCTTCAATTTCACTTACCCTGTCTTCCACCGTTTCAAACCTGCTTCTCAGCTGTCCGTTTCTGAAATCCTGTTGTTTATCTTTTGGATTTCGAATTGTTGTTTTTGCATCATTTCTTGTTGAGAATTTATTTTGCCATTTTGTTTCTGTATTATTTTCCTAAATTCTCCCACTTTTTTGTCTGTATTTTCCATAAATTTGCCTTTTCCTTGAATTTGTCTATTTTTTCCTCATTTTTGTCTGATTTTTTCTTCAACTCTTGGATAATTATTTATATTAGAGATTGGAATTCCCTATCAGGTGGTTCTAGTGCTTTTTCTTCTACTGGAAAGTCATCTGGTGTTTCATTTTGAATGCCTACTGGAACCATCCTGTCCTGTTTTTTTATATGTTTGGATATTGTCTGCTGTCTTTGGGACATTCAGTAATTATTTTCCTCATTTATTGATTGTAGATTTGTTTGTTTTGTCCTGATTTTTTGTTTTATTTGGTTATGTTTGAGCAGGAAGGCTGTGTATTCTTTGTTGTTTGCTTGTCTGTGGGCATGATATTTTTCACCTCCTTCTCTAATGGGCAGAGTCAGTTGCTCAGGTATGGTGAAGTAGGGCAGATCCAGCTGAAGGGGAGTTGCTGGAATGAGTTGTTTGTGGTACTTACTAGGGATGACAGTGTGGGCTGTGAATCAGTGCAGGGCATGTTCTGTTTGGCGATGCCTGTGCTGCTCTGGGGTGTGATGTTCATTGCATGGTGCAAGTAGGCAGGAAGGAGGGGAGAGACTGTGACGTGTGGCACTAAGATGGGTATGGGAAAAAGGAGGGAGGAACAGGAGCCAAAAACAAATAAACAAACAAAAAAGAGTGCTAAGGGAGCTTGCCATTGGACTGGAGAGATGAGTGCCTGAGAAATGGAGAAAAAGGAAAAGAAGAAAATGGGTAAAAGAAAAAAATGAACAAATAAAAATTGGAGAAAAAAGAAAAGAAATGCCCCCAGGTATCCCACCAGTGTGGCTGCAAGAACTGGGGAAGTTGCTTCCTGCTTGTGAAGTACAGGCTGGTTAGAACGGGTAGAGGTGTCACACAGCACCAGCTATTCAGGAGACAGGAAGAGAACTTTAGACAGATGAGAAACTGTGTAATGAAGAAAGACAAAAAGAAAGAAAACAAAACAAACTAAAACAAGAAAAAATGCCCCCAGGGATCCCACTGTGCATTTGTGCAGAGTAAGCGAGTAGCTCCCAAGGCACTCAGTACTGCCCTGCTGGAAGGGGCTCCTAAGCTGAGAAAATAAAAAGAAAACAAACACGCAAACAAATCAAAACAAGCAAACAAACAAAAAAAAAAGCCCTGGGGATGCCACTAGCAAAGCCAGGAAGCAGTTCCATAGTTGAGTGGTGTTTCACAGCCTTTCAGGAAGAAGCAAAGACGGCACACAGAGCCAGGTGTCTGAGAGAAAGGAGCAGGAGGTGGTGAGAGGTAAGGAAGAAATCTAAAGACGCAGAAAAATGCAACACCAGCAGCCAATAAATGGCACTCAGGGAGACTGCCAGTGCAGGCAGGTGGAATCCAAGCAGCACAGGGGTGAAGCCAGTGCTTCCTGGTCAAGAGACTGTGGTTGCAGGAAGCAGAGAAGGCCGAGTGGGGGTGAAGAAGTGTGAGGGATTGTAAAGCATATATCAGCAGTTACTTGTTGTTCTGTCTCCTGCTGGGGCTCTGTGAAGCTGCTTTCCCATACTCCCTGTTTACTGATCTCTGACAGGAGTCCAAGATGGCAGATCCATGCTGCATTAGCTGAGAGGGGACCTCTGCATATATCTCTCCTTGTTCTCTGTTCTCTGTCAGTTTGTTATTTCATTTGGTGCTCGGCTGAGTTCTTTATCTCTTCATTTGATGCTTAGGGTTTCAGGATTGATATGTGACTCTATTTGACTTAGTTTTTCGGACCTTTGCTGTGGAGGGACGGTGTGGTGCTTCTGTCTATAGTGCCATGTTGCCTGGAAGTCTCTGGAAGTAAAGGCTTGAGGATCACATTCTTGTATCAACTTTTCTACTATGCTTAGATCTAAGTTTCTGTTTTCACTAATCTCTGAGGATTATTAAACTGCCTCAGTAATTGCTAATAGTTTATCCAGCAAATAGAAATCAGATTAATGTAATCCAAACTAAAATAGCATCAAACATTATAAAAATGAGGAGTATTGCCTACTTAAAAAATGATAGGTGATGTGGTCTAATAATAGAATTCCACCCTCAGAATAGGTGAATTTTGGAGTATACAAATTATATCTTAATAAAGCTGTTTAAAAAGAAAAAGAAGTATAAAATTACAGGTTAATGTCAAGAAAAAAGTAGATATATGGGAACATGCACACACATGTGCATGCACTCTCTTCTGAAAGCCTGAAATTCCACATCTGTTTTCTAACCACTTAAAACTTGCTGTTTCTAGAAAACTAACTACACATACCTGTTACTATGTGAGTGAGCGGCTGGGTGTGACTGCTTTCAGCCTACTGCTTAGCTCACCATCCTTGTAATTTGGCAATAATCACTGGAACCATCATGTCATTAGCCTCCATTCGTGATCACATATCCCTCTAGTATCTAGTAAATTTTGGCTGTAAATAAAGAGCACTTTTACATGACCTAATTTAGGCACCTAAGTCTCATCATTTTAGGTCACTGGAATATGTTAATAGTTGTTTCTTTTTCAAAGAATGTTGCATGTACTCTAAGAAAGGGGAAATAGTGAGGCAGGCAGGTTGATGGTGTTTTACACGGGAGAAAAGATCTTTGAAAGTTTGCCAGAATTTGAGAAAGGGTTGGCCACAGCCCCCCAAAAGGAGGCAGTTTGCCCATCTCCCTGTCAATAATACTTAGCACACTGAGTTTTTTTAGCAGACAGATGGCAGACCGTGCACCATTACGACCAATATAGTGTTGTTGCTCATGCGGAAGGGTCCCATGACTGCTCAGAGATCATTCTGTTTGTGGCGCCCTTTACAACTTTGCTGCATAGGTTCTATGTTCTCAATGTCAGAAAGGAAATGTAGGGCAAGTAGGACAGGAGAATTGACTTCAAATACTTTTAATTCCATTTTTACAAAAGGATTCTAACTTATCAAAGGCCTACTAGTGCTATTGCCAGCAATGATACAATTAAGATTTTAATTAAATCATAGCATTCTTTTCAAAATTTTAAATATCCAAATATATATTATTCCTCAGGCTGACGTATAATTTCTTCAGAGTTTAAAAATTTGTTTTAAAATGAAATTTAGATCATTCTGAACCTTAGAAAAAAAGCTAGTTCTTTCCCTGAAAATTCATTTTGTAAATGATTTCAATTGAAGTTGCAGATCCGTTTAAATCTAAGTGGAGATTCGTGACTTTTACCTGAAACTTATTTACATTCCAAGGTTGGATTGCCCAAAATAAATGATTTTCAGTAAATGGTTTGATAAAAGTTTTTATGACACTTAAAACCTCAAGACAATGTGAAATTGTAGCCAGTGGAATGCAATACGTATATCTGGGCTTCTCTTTGATTTGAGAGACAAATAGAAGCCTAGTAACTAAATTTTAAAATATCTAATAATAATTTTAACACTTTCTTCTTGCATTGGATAGAACAAATACAGGATGTTAACCAAAGAAAGATGCACTTCATATGATTTTTATAGTTATATTAATTATGCTGTAAAATTAATCTATAACAATTTCCTAACAACAAAAATTAAGCTAAGTATGGGAAGTATCCTCTTTGTATAAATGTGAGTATTTATTGAAATAGGAAAATTTAAATCATTGGAAATGTTGTATAGGGACCAACCTAGAGATTATTCTTACCTAGGATAAGCACTTCATAACTTCAGTTTTATTACTGGATAATGGAATAATGACTTATCTGTCTGATCCAATTCCTACACATTTATTTATTTATATTCAGATGAAGAATCTGTGAGAGTTAAGATATGCCTAATGTTTTCCAAACAATGTGTGGTGAAATTGTTAGCCTAGAGATCTGTTTTCCCCAAATTGTCAATAACTATTCCATTAACAACAACAAAACGGAACTCTTCACACCACAGTAGGTTTACATTTAAGAGAGGAAAACATCATTCTTTCTCAACCAAGTATTATCTATTCAAAAGAGTTCACAAAACACTGGAAAGGTAATCATCTCTGATGTGGAGTCACTGAGGTAAGCATTGTATCAATTCCTTTGGATAATTGGTATGATATGGGTATTTACTTACATAGATTGTATTCAGAATTTTTTTTTTTTTCTTTCCAAGCTGAAGCTATTTTCATTCACACTTGGGGTCCTCCATCTGTCGATAAAGCCTGTTATCTCACCACCTCACTGGCTCTGAGGTGCTAGTTTTCCATCTGCTAAAGCCCTAAAGAGAACCCCAGCGTCAGGGAAGTATGAATCCTGTGGGTGCTCTCAACTCAGGGCTTATGTCTCCAAAGAGATGGGGTCTCATTGTAATTCATCAAATGTACAGAAACAATACAATTCCGGCATGTGCCTGGCTTCTCCTAGACCAGAAAAGATACCTAATGGCAGTCCAAGCAAGAACTGAGTTAAGCTGTTAAATAGAAAAGATCAGTTTCTGGCGCCCTCCCACTTCCTTTCCATTGTCCCTTTCTCCCTTCTTGGCTAACATTTCACTATCAACTAATCAACAATGAGGCTTGATGTAGATATTTACATACTGTCTAACAGTACCGTTTGATCAATTAAAATTAGTTAGGAAATTGAAATAAAAGGAAAATAATGGTTGGGGAAAAAGTTGACTGACGGGTATTTCTCAAAATATATGCCATAAGATTCTACCCTGTCAATGGAAGTGAGTCATAAACTTGATACTATCTTAGTAAAAGGACGTGATTCATGGTGTTCATAAGATAAAAATACATAAACAAATAAATAAAACCTGCTCAGTTGCTTTGAAAAAAGCAGATTTATTCCCGGCACTGGGATTTGAAAGAAATATTTCCCATGGATTCTCATTAAAAGGACATTGTATGATATAGAGAATACATCCTCAATGATATCCATTTGGTAACTGCAACAGGTTCCATGGGGCTATTTCTAATGATAACCTTCAGTAGCCTAATGACAAAGTATTGAAATATAGTTCAACAAATCAAAACAAAGTGATTTGAATTTATAGTGTTCTATTGTCTGCGTTTACCCAAAAACAAAAGTATCAGTGTTTCAATTTATACTGCCTGGGAAGTATCTGGATTGTAGCTCTCTTTCTTGATCAATTAAGTGTTGACCCATATGCTTGGATAGTCTGCCACGGTGGGGATAATTGGAGTTGATATCATCTTAGAAAATGTAAGAATGTCAAAGAGTTCCTGAAACAAACAACTAAATCATGTTGATACGAGGTCTAACTTCTTAATACCTGCTTCTCAGCTCTGTGTTCTGTGCTGGCTTAACTCTCAGGTGGACTTCTCCATTCTGGTGAGAAGATGTTGTTATTTGCTGTCGAGTCAGTTTTGATTTATGGAGACCCCATGTGTGCAGAGTAGAGCTGTGCTCCATAGAGTTTTCAAGGCTGTTACCTTTCAGAAACACATTGCCAGGACTGTCTTCCCAGGTGCCTCTGGGTGGGTTCCAACCACCAGCCTTTAGGTTAACAGTAACCATCTGCACTGCCAAGGGACTCCTCGTCACAAGATTTACCCAAGGATATACTCTAGCAGTTCAGGAAACCCAACTAAAAGGAAGTGCTTCTTCTTTAATAGCTATAGCAAAAGTCCTAGGTCTTTTCCTAGTGGGTCCTGCTCAAATCAAATGTCATCCATAAGCCAATCATGGTGGCCAGATGGATATAATATACTGATTATCTAGACTTGCATCATGTGCCTATGTCCAAAATAAAAAGGAGGGGAGAAGAGAGTTCCATATGAATTTCATAGATCAGGGGCTGGAAAACTATAGACCACAGGCTGGTTTCCTGCTTTTGTGAATAAATTTTATAGAAAACAGTTCTGTCTATATATTTATATATTGTTTATGACTGCTTTCATGCCACATTTGAGTAGTAGTTGCAATAGAAACCATATGGCCCACAAAGCTTAAACCATTTATTACCTGACCTTTAAGAAAAAGTTTGCTGGCCCCTGACATAGTGCAAAAATGGATGGATCTCAAAAGAAAAACACGAAGTTCCTATAAAAGAAGGTGGAATAAATTCTGAAGTGGCAAAATCAATACTACACCTTGAAGATAAACTGGCTGCAAAAGGTGTGACCACATAAATAAGTTTTTCAAGTAGATTTTGGAGGATATCTAACTAAATAAATATTTTGGGATCACAGAGTCAGGGTCAAGATGACAGAGTAGTCAGACGCTTCCAGTGGTCCCTTTTACAGCAAAGACCTGAAAAAACAAGTGAGTCAATTATATATGACAATCCAGGAACCCTGAACATCAAAGGCAAAGTTGAGGAATCAGACTGAGCGGCAGAGGGAGGGAGAGATGATTTAGAAGCAGTGATGAGTTCCAGACCTGATCCGGCAAGAGTCGACATTCTGCGGGCAGGACTGGCTGGCATGCACGGTGAGACAAGCAGTGGTGTTCAGGACACATTTTCCACGTTAGGAGAGACTGAGTAGCGGACAGTCTGCTCAGGCCTCCACAGCCAGTGAAAAGCAGTGCTCAATCAGCAAAAGATAAGTACATACATTTAACCTACCACATGGATCAAAAAACACCCCGTTTGGGAAGAACCTCTCTCCCATTTACCTACTCCCTCCCCACTCTGCACCAGGTCCAGGGGCCAGATTCTGCGATTTCCCGATCCGCTAGGCCAGAACTAGGACCCGTCACACATCCTGAGCCATTCTCTCGGCTTTGGAGAGGGAACAAATTAACAAACAGGAAAAAATAATCTGCCAACTCCCCTAAGCTGGGAACTCAGAGCAGGCACAGGTCCTTTGCCTAGGCACAGACATAAGCGGTCCACAGACTTGGAATGCCTTTCACCTCTCTATAGACCTGTGCGAGCCCATTTCAATAGCATAGACCCTCATGAGCACAGTACAACCGGGTATGTACCTGAAGCCTAACTTCACTGTATCAGCTATATGGTGGAGTGGCAAGTTCTTGACATTTGATATTGCTCTGCCAATTAAGCAGGGTCCTCACCTACCCACATCAGGGGCCTGAGGACTGATGGCTCCACTTAGCCACCTGTGACAGGGGTCCAAGGATAAGTGGTGCCTCCCAGTCCTTACAGCCAACAGCACTGGGTGTCCATAGCTCAGCTGCAAAACCCACCCACCTATGCACTTTAGGGAACAGGAACACAATATCCTTCTAGACCCTCAGGGGGACCTGTCAGCACCCTGCCTTGCTCAGTGCATGACCCACTACTTCAGTGAGATACCTGTGCCTACACCAATCACCCCTGCCCATGTAGGACTTCAGGTGAGAGCCTGCACCACTCACTTGGTGACCAACTACCTGGACACATAAACTGAATCCATACAAGAAAAGTAAATAGATTCCTGGGCTTACGTACCTAGTAAGAGATCTAACCACCTGGTGACAGGACGTTAGAGCTTCAAAGGCATCAATAATCAAACTAGCTCACATGTGCAGCCTATTTGGGCATATCAAAACAAAACAAAACAAGAAGCTAGGACACAGTAAGCAAACATAAAATAAATAAATACAACAACTTATTGATGGCTCGGAGACAACAGTCAATATCAAATCACATAAAGAGGCAGACCATGATGACTTCAGCAAGTTCCCAAAACAAAGAACCAAGAAATTTTCTGGAGGAAGAGAACTTCTTGGAATTATTGGAGGTAGAAAACAAAAGATTAATATACAAAACTCTTCAAGATATCAGGAAGGAGATCATTCAAAATGCAGAACAAGCCAAGGAACATGCAGACAAAGCAATAGAGTAATTTAAGAAGATTATAAAAGAGCACAATGACAAATTTAACAGGCTGCAAGAAGCCATAGAGAGACAGCAAACAGAAATCCAAAACATTAGCAATAAAATTTCAAAATTAGACAACTCAATAGAAAGTCATAGGAGCATAATTGAGGCAATGTAAGTAAGAATTAGTAAGACTGAACATAAAGCACTTGACGACAACTTATCTGAGAAAAAATCAGATAAAAGAATTTTAAAAAATAAAGAAACCCTAAAAGTTACATGGGACTCTATCAAGAGGAATAACCTATGAGTGATTGGAGTACCAGAACTAGGTGGGAGGGGGGAGATAACAGAAAATACAGAGAGAATTGTTGAAGATTGGTTGGCAGAAAATTCCCTGATATCATGAAAGGTGAGAAGATGTCTATCCAAGATGCTCATCGAACCACACACAAGGTAGATCCCAAAAGAAAGTCACCAAGACATATTATAATCAAACTTGCTGAAACCAAAGATAGAGAATTTTTTAAGAGTGGCTAGGGATAAACAGAAAGTCATCTGCAAAGGAGAATCAATAAGACTAAGCTCAGACTACTCAGCAGAAATCATGCAGGCAAGAAGGCAATGGGATGACACATATAAAACCTTGAAGGAAAAAAATTGCCAGCCAAGAATTATATATCCAGGAAAACTGCCCTTCAAATATGATGAGAAAATTAGGACATTTCCAGATAAACAGAAGTTTAGGAAATTTGTAAAAACCAAACCAAAATTACAAGAAATACTAAAGGGAGTCCTCCGGTTAGAAAATCAGTAACATCAGATAATAACCCAAGACTAGAACATAGGACAGAGAAACCAGATATAAACCCAGATAGAGAAGTCACAAAAATAAATCAAAGCTAAAAGTCTGAAAACAGGGAAACAGAGATGTCAATATGTAAAAGATGACAACGTTAAAACAAAAAAGAGGGACTAAAAAATGTAGTCATAGATCTTTCATATCGAGAGAAAGTCAAGGTGATATAAAGAAATAAAAGATTGGTTTAAATTAAGCAAAATAGAGTAAATATTAAGGTAACCACAAAGGAAAGTAACAATCCTACACATCAAAATAAAAACCAGAAAAACGTAAAGACTCAGCAAATACAAAATCAACAACAATGGAAAAGATGAAAAGAAAATACGTAAAGAAAAACAACTCAGCACAGAAAAATAAGTGGAACAAAGAAACTGAAGAGCAACACCAAAAAAAGACATCAAAATGACAGCACAAAACTCATAGCTATCAATAATTTCGCTGAATGTGAATGGACTAAATACACCAATAAAGAGACAGAGAGTAGCAGAATGGATAAAAAAAAAAAAAACACACTCCATACATATGCTGCCTACAAGAGACACACCTTAGACTTAAAGACACAAACAAACTAAAACTCAAAGTATGGAAAAAAATATATCAAGCAAACAACACTCAAAAAAGAGCAGGAGTGGCAATATTAATCTCTGACAAAATAGACTTTAAAGTAAAATCCACCACAAAAGATAAGGACGGACACTATATAATGATTAAAGGGTCAATACACCAGGAGGACATAATATAAATATTTATGCAGCCAATGACAGGGTTCCAAAATACATAAAACAAATTCTAACAGCATTGAAAAGAGAGATAGACAGCTCCACAATAATAAGAGGAAACTTCAACACACCACTTTCAGTGAAGGACAGGACATCCAGAAGGAAAGCTCAGTAAAGACAGGAAGATCTAAATGCCACAATCAATCAACTTGACCTCATAGACATATACAGAATACTCTATCCAACAGCAGACAAGTATACTTTCTTTTCCAACACACATGAAACTCTCCCGAATAGACCACATATTAGGCCATAAAGCAAGCCTTAACAGAATCCAAAACATTGAAACATTACAAAGCATCTTTTCTGACCATGAATCCATAAAAGTAGAAATCAATAACAGAAAAAAGTAAGGGAAAAAAAAACAAACACTTAGAAAATGAACAACACCTGGCTCAAAAACAACTGGGTTATAGAAAAAATAAAGGATGGAATAAAGAAATTCAGAGAATCAAATGAGAATTAACACTCATCCTACCAGAACCTGTTGGACAAAGCAAAAGCAGTGCTCAGAGGTCAATTTTTTCTTTTTTATTTTTTTATATTTTATTGTACTTCAGGTGAAGGCTTACAGAACAAATAGTTTCTCATGAAACAGTAGTACACATGTTGTTTTATGACATTGGTTAACAACCCCACAACATTTTAAGCCTCTAAATTCTCAACCTTTTTTTTTTTTTGATGAAAATACAGATAGCCAAAAATACACCGTTTCAAAAATTTCTACATACACAGTTCAGTGACATTGACTACGCTCTTCCAACTGTGCTGTTATTCTCACTTAAGATGAAGGCTTACAGAACAAAATAGTTTCTCATTTAACAGTTACTACACATGTTGCCCTATGACAATGGTTAACAATCTCACAACACATCAAGAATATCCTTACTCCACCTTGTGTTCCCTATCACCAGGGGACTTCTTTGTCCCCTTCTGTCTTCTGGCCCTTGTCACTGGACTACTGTACCTCATTAGTCTCATTTGTTTTTTGTTTTTTTTTTTAACACCATTTCAGAACTTTTTACTTACACATTTAAGTGATATTGACTATGCTCTTCCAATTGTGCTGCCATTCTCACCCAAGATGAAGGCTTACAGGACAAAACAGCCTCCCATTTAATAGTTACTACAAATGTTGCCCTATAACAGTGGTCAACAATCTCACAACACATCGACAGTGTCCTTACTCAACTTGTGTTCCTTATCATCAGTTTCCTACTCGCCCTCTGCCTTCTGGCCTTTGTCACCAGACTCCTGTACCTCGTTAGTCCCATTTAGTTTTACTGGGCTGTCCACTCCCAGGCTTAACATCGAACCTCGAAGGTAACTTCATCTCTGAGCTGAAAGGGTGTCTGGGGGCCACACTCTTGAGGTTTCTCTAGTATTCTTTAGGCCAGTAAATCTGGTCTTTTTTTTTTTTTTTTGGGAGTTAAAATTATGCTCTACATCCTTCTCCAGCTCTGTCCAGAACCCTCTGTTGTGATCCTGGTCAGAGCAGTCAGTGGTGGTAGCCGGGCACCATCTAGCTGTACTGGACTCAGTCCAGTGGAGGCCTTGGTAGCTGTGGACAATTAGTCCTTTAGACTAATCTTTTCATTGTATCCTGTTCTCTTCATTCTCCCTTGCTCCCGAAGGGATGAGACCAGTGGAGTATCTTAGATGGCCGCTCATAGGCTTTTAAGACCCCAGACACTACTCACCAAGGTAGAATGTAGAGCATTATCTTTATAAGTAGTGTCATGCCAATTGAGCTAGATGTTCCCCGAGACCGTGGTCCCCAGAGCCCTCCGTCCAACAACTCAGTCCCTCGTGGGGTATGGATGTGTCTATAGGGCCTCCATGACCTTTCCTTGTGCACGTTGTGTTAGTTTTCCCTGTACTGTGTACTATCTCACCTCTCACCCAAGGTACCACTTATCTATTGCCTATTTAGTATTTCCCCCCCCTCCCCTCCCATCCCTGGTAACCAACAAGGATTGTTACATTTTGCATGTGAATTTTTTCATGGGTTTTCACAATAGAGGTCTCATACAATATTTGTCCTTTTGTGATTGACTTATTTCACTCAGCATAATGTCCTCCAGTTTCATCCATGTTATGAGATGCTTCACAGATTCATTGTTGTTCTTTCTCGTTGCATAGTACTCCATTGTGTGTATGTACCATAGTTTGTGTATCCATTCATCTGTTGATGGACATCGAGGTTGTTTCCATCATTTTGCTATTGTGAACAATGCTGCCATGAACATAGGTGTGCATATGTCTATTCGAGTGATGACTCTTATTTCTCTAGGATATATTCCTAGGAGTGGGATTGCTGGATCGAATGGTATGTGTATTTCTAGCTTTCTGAGAAAACGCCATATCATTTTCCAAAATGGTTGTATCATTTTGCATTCCCACCAGCAGTGTATAAGAGTTCCCATCTCCCCACAGCCCCTCCAACATTTGTTATTTCCAGTATTTTTGATTCGTGCCAGTAATGCCGGGGTGAGATGGTATCTCATTGTGGTTTTAATTTGCATTTCTCTAATGGCTAGTGAACGCGAGCATTTCCTCATGTGTCTGTTGGCCATTTGAATGTCTTCTTTGGTGAAGTGTCTGTTCATTTCCTTTGCCCATTTTTTGATAGGATTGTTTGTCGTTTTGTTGTAGAGGTGTTGGATGTTCTTGTAGATTATGGAGATTAGACCTTTGTCTGACTTGTACTGTCCAAAAATTTTTTCCCAGTCTGTAGGTTCTCTTTTGACTCTTTTGGTGAAGTCTTTTGAACAGCATAGGTGTTTGATTTTTAGAAGATCCCAGTTATCTAGTTTATCTGTTGGGATTTGTGTGTTGATGTTTATGGTTTGTATCCTGTTAATGCCATGTATTAAGGCCTGAAGTGTTGGTCCTATTTTTTCTTCTATGAACTTTATAGTTTGAGGCTTTATATTCAGGTCTTTGATCCATTTCGAAGTAGTTTTTGTATATGGTGTGAGGTATGGGTCCTGTTTCATTTTTCTACAAATGGATATCCAGTTTTGCCAGCACCATTTGTTAAAAAGACTGTCTTTTCCCCATTTAATGGACTTTGGGCCCTTGTCAAAGATCAGGTGACTGTAGGTGGATGGGTTTACATCTGGGTTCTCAATTCTGTTCCATTGGTCAATGTCTCTGTTGTTGTACCAGTACCAGGCTGTTTTGAGTACTGTAGCTGTATAGTAGGTTCTCAGGTCAGGTAGTGTGAGTCCTCCAACTTTATTCTTCTTCTTCAGTAGTATTTTACTTATTCGGGGTTTCTTCCCTTTCCATATAAAGTGAATGATTAGTTTTTCCATCTCTTTGAAAAATGTTGTTGGTATTTGGATCGGGATTGCGTTGTATTTGTAAATTGCTTTAGGTAGAATTGCCATTTTCACAATGCTGAGTCTGCCTATCCATGAGCATGGTATGTTTTTCCATTTATGTAGATCCCTTTGGGTTTCATGCAGCAGTGTTTTGTAGTTTTCTTTGTATAGGTCTTTTACATTCCTGGTCAGATTTATTCCAAAGTATTTTATCTTTTTAGGGGCTATTGAAAATGGTATTGATTTCCTGATCTCCTTTTCATCGTTCTCTTTACTGGTGTATAGGAATCCAACTGATTTTTGAATGTTTATCTTGTATCCTGCTACTCTGCTGAATCTTTCTATTAGTTCCAGTAGATTTCTCCTGGAGTCTTTAGGGTTTTCGATGTATAGTATCATATCGTCTGCAAACAGGGAGAGTTTAACTTCTTCATTACCAATTTGGATGCCCTTTCTTTCTTTCTCTTGCCTTATTGCTCTAGCTAGAACTTCCAGCACAATGTTAAATAGGAGTGGTGATAAAGGGCATCCTTGTCTTGTTCCTGTTTTCAAGGGGAATGTTTTCAGCCTCTCTCCATTAAGAATGATGTTGGCTGTTGGTTTTGCGTAGAGGCCCTTTATTATGTTGAGAAATTTCCCTTCTATACCTATTTTATTGAGAGCTTTTATCAGGAATGGGTGTTGGACTTTGTCAAATGCCTTTTCTGCGTCAATTGAGATGATCATGTGATTTTTTTCTTTCCTTTTATTTATGTGGTGGATTACGTTGATGGATTTTCTAATGTTAAACCATCCTTGCATACCTGGTATGAATCCTACTTGGTCGTGGTGGATTATTTTTTTGATATGATACTGAATTCTATTGGCTAGAATTTTGTTGAGAATTTTTGCATCTATATTCATGAGAGATATTGGTCTGTAATTTTCTTTTTTTGTGATGTCTTTTCCTGGTTTTGGTATCAGCGTTATGCTGCCTTCATAGAATGAATTTGGAAGTGTTGCTTCCTCTTCTATGCTCTGAAATAGCTTGAGTAGAACTGGTACAAGCTCTTCTGTAAATGTTTTGTAGAATTCTCCAGTGAAGCCATCTGGGCCAGGGCTTTTTTTGGTTGGGAGTTTTTTTATTACCTTTTCAATCTCTTCTCCTGTTATGGGTCTGTACAGATTTTCAATATCACTTTGTTGTAGTTTGGGTAGGCCGTATGTTTCTAGAAATTTATCCATTTCCTCTAGGTTTTCAAATTTGTTGGAATATAGTTTTTCATAATATTCTGTTATAATCCTTTTTATTTCGGTTGGGTCTGTTGTAATGTCCCCCATTTCATTTCTTATTTGGGTTATTTGTGCCCTCTGCTGTTTTTCTTTTGTCAGTCTGGACAGTGGTTTGTCGATTTTGTTGATTCTTTCAAAGAACCAACTTTTGGTTTTGTTGATTCTTTCTATTGTTTTTCTGTTCTCTACTTCATTTATTTCTGCTCTGATCTTTACTATTTCCTTTCTTCCGGTGGTTGTAGGCTTATTTTGTTGTTCTCTTTCTATTTGTTTGAGTTCTATAGTTAATGTTTTGATTTTGTCCCTTTCCTCTTTTTCGATATGTGCATCTATTGCTATAAATTGTCCTCTGAGGACTGCCTTTGCTGTGTCCCAAAGGTTTTGGTATGATGTGTTTTCATTTTCATTTGATTCTAGGAATTTTTTAATTCCATCTCTGATTTCCTCTATTACCCATTAATGTGTAAGCAGATTATTATTCAGTTTCCATGTATTTGATTTTTTTTCCTTGCTCTTTCTAGTGTTAATTTCTACCTTGATGGCATTGTGGTCAGAGAAGATACTGTGAATTATCTCAGCATTTTAGATCTTGTTGAGGATTGCTCTGTGGCCTAAGATGTGGTCTATTCTGGAGAACGTTCCATGTGCATTGGAATAGAATGCGTACTTTGCAGTGGTTGGATGGATTGTTCTATATATGTCTATGAGGTCCAGTGGGCTGATTGTGTCCTTTAGGTCTTCTGTATCTTTGCTGAGTTTCTTTTAGGTTGTTCTGTCCTTTGCTGAGAGTGGTGTGTTGAAGTCTCCTACTATTATTGTGGAACCGTCAATTTCTGTTTTCAGTGCTGTTAGAGTTTTTTTTTATGTATTTAGGAGCCCTGTCATTGGGTGCATAGATATTTATTATGGTTATGTCTTCATGATCGATCATCCCCTTAATCATTATATAGTGTCCTTCTTTGTCTTTTATGGTAGATTTTGTTTTAAAGTCTATTTTATCTGAGTTTAGAATTGCCACTCCTACTCTTTTTTGATAGTTGTTAGCTTGATATATTTTTTTCCAACATTTGATTTTTAATAAATTCACATCTTTGTTTCTAAGGTGTGTCTCTTGTAGACAGCAAATTGATGGATCCTGTTTTCTTATCCATTCTGCCACTCTCCGTCTCTTTATGGGTGCATTGAGTCCATTTACGTTCAGTGTAATTATTGATAGATGGAAGTTTGTTGCTGTCATTTTGGAGTGCTTTTTTTGTGGTGCTGAAGTTTTCTTTGTTCTTCTTACTCTCTTGTGCTGAGTTACTTTTGTTTGTGGATTTTATGTTCATTTCTTTTGTTTTTGTAGGTTTTGTTTTTGTTGAGAATTTATGTTTTTCGTCTTTATTTTTATGAGTTGGTTTGTTAACTTTCTTTGTGGTTACCATGTATTTTACCCTTATCTTTATAATTTTGAAGCAGTCTACCCTTACTTGGTATCACCTTGCCTTCCTCTCCTTTAGAAGGTTCTATACCTATGCTGTTTGTTCCCTCTTTCATTGTTTTGATGTTGTTCTCATCCTTTGATTGATTTCTCTGATTCCCTGTTGTATTTCTTTTGTTTTTGGAAAGTCCTCTGTAGTTCAGTTCCTAGAATGGTATCTGGTTCATATCAACCTGCGTCCTAGGTCCTAGGTCCTGCCTCAGGGCTGAAGCTGTTTGTCCTCAGATAGAAGAACTCCCTTTAATAATTCTTGTAAGTTTGGTTTCACCTTTGCATATTTCTTTAGTTTCTGTTTATCTGGAAATGACCTAATTTCACCATCAAATTTGAATGAGAGTTTTGCAGGATATATTATTCTTGGCTGACAATTTTTTTCTTTCAAGATTTTATATATGTCATCCCATTGCCTTCTTGCCTGCATGGTTTCTGCTGAATAATCTGAGCTTAGTCTTATTGTTTCTCCTCTGTATGTGACTTCTTGTTTTTCACGAGCTGCTCTCAGGATTCTTTGTTTGTCTTTAGTTTTAGCGAGTGTGAATATGATATGTCTTGGTGATTTTCGTTTGCGGTCTCTTCTATATGGGGCTCGTTGAGCTTCTTGGATGGCCAGCTTTTCATTTTTCATGATATTGGGAAAGTTTTCTGTCAGCAGTTCCTGAATGATCCTCTCTGTGTTTTCTGTTTTTTCCCCCTGTTCTGGTATGCCAGTCACTCATACGTTTTTGCTTTTAATTATGTCCCACATAACTCTCAGGGTCTCTTCATTTTTCTTTGTTCTTTTTTCTGAGTTTTCCTGAAACAGAGTTGTATCCAAGTGTTTGTCTTCAGTTCCACTGATCCTGTCTTCCATGGTTTCAAATCTACTTCTCAGCCCTTCTATGACACCGTCCATTTCTGAAATCTTGTTGTTTATCTTTTGGATTTCTAATTGTTGTTTTTGTATAATTTCGAGTTGTGAATTTATTTTGGGATTTTTTCCTGCATCATCTTCCTGAATTCTTCCAATTTTTTGTCTGTATTTTCCATAAATTTGTCTATTTTTTCTTCATGTTTGTCAGCTTTTTGCCTCAGTTCTTGGAAAATTCCGAGTATTAGTGATTTGAGTTCCCTATCAGGTACTTCTTGTGCATTTTCTTCCACAGGAGAGTTATCTGGTGTTTTAATTTGGACGCCTATTGGAGCCATCTTGTCTTGTTTTTGTAAATGTTTTGATATTGTTTGCTGTTTTCAGGGCATTCGGTAGATATTTCTCTCGTTTATTGATTGTAGATTTTTTTTTTGTTTGTTTCGTCCTTGTGGTACAGCTAGGCAGATCTAGTTGAAGAGAAGCCACTGGGACGGGTTGTTTGTGGCACTCACCGCAGCCACCAGGACGGTCGGTAGTCAGTGCTGGACAGGTTCCAATAGGGCGTGCCTGCACAGCTTGGTGGTGTGATGTCAAGTGCACGGTGCAGGTAGGTAGGGTGCAGCGGGAAGATGGTTATGTGTGAAGCTAAGCTGGATATGGGAGAGAGGAGAGAGGAGCAGGAGCAAAAAGCATACGAACATAAAAGAATGCTAGGGGAGCTTGTCGTTGGAATGTACAGATGAGAGACTATGGGATGGAGGAAACCAGAAGGGGGAAGAGAAAGAAAAGGAAAGAATGAACAAATAAAAATCAGAAAAGTTAAAGAACTGCAAAGTTCCCAGGGATCCCACTGATGCAGCTATGAGGTCTGGGGGAGTCGGTCTCAGTTTTCACAGAACAGCCTGGCCAGAAGGTACAGAGGCATACATTGCCTGGTATTCAGGAATCAGAAAGAGAAGGAAGAGATAGACAGATGAGAAATTAAGCAATGAAGAAAGGCAAAAGGGAAAAAGAGGGAAAAGATGACAAAACTAACCAAAAAGAAGAAAAATAAAATTACAAAAAAAAAAAAAGCAACACCAACATTCAGTGCCAACAAATGGGACCCAGAGAGCCCCCACTCAGGGGCGCGAATTCCAAGCAGCCGGCAGTCTCGGGGTTAAGAGACCGTGGCCACGGGAAGCAGAGAGGCCAAGGAACAAAGGCCCCGGGATCTCACCAGCGCGGCAGCCCAGAACTGGAATCCGCCACATGACTGAACGCAGCCCCACAGCTCTGCCAGAGAGAGCAAAGACGGCGCTCGGAACCAGGCACCCGAGCAAAAGGAGGGGGAGGCAGCGAGAGGCAAGCGAGAAACCAGAAGAAGCAGAAAATGCCACACCAACAGCCAACAAATGGGACCCAGAGAGCCCCCACTCAGGGGCGCAAATTCCAAGCAGCTGGCAGTCTTGGGGTTAAGAGACCGTGGCCACGGGAAGCAGAGGGGTGAACGAACAAAGGCCCCGGGATCTCACCAGCGCGGCAGCCCAGACGTGGAAGCAGCCACACGCCCGAACGCAGCCCCACAGCCCCGCAGGAGAGAGCAAAGACGGCGCTCGGAACCAGGCACCCGAGCAAAAGGAGGGGGAGGCAGCGAGAGGCAAGCAAGAAACCAGAAGAAGCAGAAAATGCCACACCAACAGCCAACAAATGGGGCCCAGAGAGCCCCCACTCAGGGGCGTGAATTCCGAGCAGCCAGCAGTCTCGGGGTTAAGAGACCGTGGCCACGGGAAACAGAGGGGCGAACGAACAAGGGCCCCTGGCTCTCACCAGTGCGGCAGCCCAGACCTGGAAGCAGCCACATGCCCGAACACAGTCCCACAGCCCAGTAAGAGAGACCAAAGACGGCGCTCAGAACCAGGCACCCGAGCAAAAGGAGGGGGAGGCAGCGAGAGGCAAGCGAGAAACCAGAAGAAGCAGAAAATGCCACACCAACAGCCAACAAATGGGACCCAGAGAGCCGCCACTCAGGGGCGCGAATTCCAAGCAGTCGGCAGTCTCGGGGTTAAGAGACCGTGGCCACGGGGAGCAGAGGGGCAAACGAACAAAGGCCCCGGGATCTCATCAGCGCGGCAGCCTAGACCTGGAAGCAGCCACACGCCCGAACGCAGCCCCACAGCCCTGCAGGAGAGAGAAAAGACGGCGCCTGGAACCAGGCACCCAGGTGAAAGGAGGGGGAGGCGGCAGAAAAAGCTTCACCAGCAGCCCGCAAACGGCTCTCAGAAAGCCGCCAGCCCAGGCGTGCGGAATCCAAGCACCGGCGCCCGCCAGCCCTTGGACCCTGGCCACGGAAATCAGGAGAGCCCCAGCCGAGGTGGAGAGGGGTGGGGGGTGGGAAAGCGCGCACCGCAGTTTACCGGTCGTTCTGTCTCCCACTGGACGCTCTGCGAGCCTGCTGGTCTCCGATAGGAATCCAAGATGGTGGATCTGCGCTGCATTAGCTGGTAAGGAATCTCTGCATGAGTCTCTCCTCGCTCTCCGTTCCCTTTTAGTATTCTCACTCCGTTTGGTGTTTGCCTGAGTTCTTTATCTCTTCATTTGGTGTTCTAGGGTTTCAGGATTGTTGATTCTCTGTTAGGCTTAGTTTTTCGGATCTTTGCTGTGGAGGGATGGCGTGGTGCTTCTGCCTAGAGCGCCATCTTGCCCCGCCTCTCAGAGGTCAATTTATAGCAATAAATGCACACATCCAAAAAGAAGAAAGGGCCAAAATCAAAACATTAACCCTACAACTCGAGCAAGAAGAAAGTGAGCAACAAAAGAAGCCCTCAGTCACCAGAAGAAAGGAAATAATAAAGCAGAATTAAATGAAATAGAGGGTAGAAAAACAACTGAAAGAATTAACAAGGTCAAAAGCTGGTTCTCTGAAAAGATCAACAAAATTGATAAACCACTGGCCAAACTGAGGGGGAAAAAAAAAAAAAAAAACAGAAGAGGAAGCAAATAACCTGAATGAGAAATGAGATGGGTGATATCACAACAGACCCAATGGAAATGAAAAGTTGTACTCTAACAAATTTGAAAACCTAGAGGAAATGGATAAATTTCTAGAAACACAATACCTACCTAAACTAACACAGATGGAGGTAGAACAACTAAATAAACCTATAACAAAAGAACAGATTGAAAAGATAATTAAAGAACTCCCAACAAAAAAAAAGTGGTGGCCCTGAAGGTTTCACTGGAGAATTCTATCAAACTTTCAGAGAAGAGTTAACACCACTGCTGCTAAACGTACTTCAGAGCATAGAAAAGGATGGAATACTCCCAAACTCATTCTATGAAGCCAGCGTAACCCTGATACAAAAACCAGGTAAAGACATCACAAAAAAAGAAAATTACAGACCAATATCCCTCATGAACATAGACGCTGAAATCCTCAACAAAATTCTAGCCAGTAGAATTCAACAATATATCAAAAAAATAATTCACCATGACCAAGTAGAATTCATACCAGGTATGCAGGAATGGTTCAACATTAGAAAAACAATCAATGTAATCCATCACATAAATACAACAAAAGATAAGAACCACATGATCCTATCAATTCTTGCAGAAAAGGCATTTGACAAAGTCCAACACCGATTCATGATAAAAACTCTCAGCAAAATTGGAATAGAAGGGAAATTCCTGAACATAATAAAGGACTTTTATACACAGCCAACAGCCAACGTCATCCTAAATGGAGAGAGTCTGAAAGCATTCTTGAGAACAGGAACCAGACAAGGATGCTCTTTATCACTATTCTTATTCAACATTGTGCTGGAGGTCCTAGCCAGAGCAATTAGGCTAGAAAAAAAAATAAAGGGCATCCAAATAGGTAAGGAAGAACTAAAAGTATCTCTATTTGCAGATGATATGATCTTATACACAGAAAACCCCAAAAAATCCACAAGAAAACTACTAAACTAAAAGAAGATTTCAGCAAAGTATCAGGATACAAGATAAGCATACAAAAATCACTTGGATTTCTCTACACCAACAAAGACAACTTAGAAGAGGAAATCACTGAATCACTATCATTTACAATAGCCCCCAAGAAGATAAACTACTTAGGAATAACTAACCAGAGACATAAAAGACCTATACAAAGACCCTACTAGAAGAAACCAAGATTCCTACATAAATGGAAAAACATACCTTGCTCATGAATAGGAAGATTCAACATTGTGAAAATGTCTATTCTACCCAAAGCAATCTACAGATACAATGCAATCCCGATTCAAATTCCAATGACATTTTTTAAGGAGATGGAGAAACAAATCACCAACTTCATATAGAAAAGGAAGAGGTCTCAGATAAGTAAAGCATTACTAAAGAAGAAGAACAAAGCAGGAGGCTTCACACTACCTGATTTTAGAACCTGTTATACTGCCATGGTAGTCAAACAGCCTGGTACTGGTAGAACAACAGACACGTAGACCAATGGAACAGAATTGAGAATCCAGACATAAATTATTCCACCTATGAGCAGCTGATATTTGACAAAGGCCTAAATTTTGTTAAATGGAGAAAAGACGGTCTCTTTAATAAATGGGTCAAGGAACTTTCTTTGGTCATAAAAGTGGGCAGAACTAGTATTTGAACCCAGGCTTCCTTTCACTATGCAACACTTTCTTCTCTGCTTAAAAAAAAAAAAAAAAAATTATGATGAGGCTAAAAGAAGATGAATCAATTCAATGTTGATAATTCTACTGCTATGCTTATTTATATCCCCATTGGAATTGTCAAGAATTCAAAATATCTTGGTGCTGTCAGATACAAAAGTATCTCTAACAGATGTTATACTCAGGAACAAATTCTCATTTCATGGGATATGCCAGAAGCCTAAAGGATTTGGATGTTTACACGAGTCAACTGGCTCATGATATAGTAGTAGTCTAAACCAAGGGATAGAAGAGACTGGAGGCCTGGTTTCTCTTCCAGACTGTACCAAGTATGTGTTACACAAATGTGAAAGCCAACTAACTATTATTTTTGACATGTGGATGAAATTTTATAAGCTTCAGAAGAATGTTGTGAATATTAACAAGGAAAAGAAACCTGGGTGGTTAAGGAAGGCATTATATGATTCAATGCATCACAGCCAAATTTTAGAAATAGAAAACAGACCTAGGGAGATTTTTGGAAAACAGAACAGCTGTTTTGGAGCTAAAGGCAAATTTCAAATGTATGATCGCCATTTTAGTGCTTTATTAAAAACAAAAGAAAACAAAACAATGTTTTACCATGGAAATTTTCAAACCTATACAACATTAGAGAGAATCGTCTATACCATGTACCCTGTCCCAGCTTAAACCATTATCAACAGCTGTGGAATTTCATTTTATCTATACCCTCAAAAATACCCCACCTCCTGAGTAGCGTCTGGGATCTTAAAAGCCTGTGAGTGGCCATCTAAGATACTCCACTGACCTCACCCCTTCAGGAGCAAGGAAGAATGAAGACAACCAAAGACACAAGGGAAAGATTAGTCCAAAGGGCTAATGGACCACAACTCCCACAGCATCCACAAGATTGAGTTCAGTACAACTTGATGATGCCTGGCTACCACCACCGACTGCTCAGACATGGATCACAATAGAGGGTCCTGGCCAGAGTTGGAGAAAATGTAGAACAGAATTCTAACTCACAAAAAAAACCAGACTTACTGGACTGTGACAGAAACTGGAGAAACCCCAAGAGTATGGTCCCTGGACATGCTTATAGCTCAGTAATGAAGTCACTCCTGAGGTTCACCCCTTAGCCAAAGATTAGACAGGCCCATAAAGCAAAATGAGACTAAATGGGTGCACCAGCCCAGGTACAAGGACAAGAAGGCAGGAGGGGACAGGAAAGCTGGTAATGGGGAACCCAAGGTCAAGAAGGTGACAGTGTTGGCAAGTTGTGGGATTGGCAATCAATATCACAAAACCATATGTGCGATATGTGTTCTAATTGTTTAGTGAGAAACTAGTTTGCCCTGTAAGCCTTCATCTAAAATACAATAAAAAATAAAATAAAATACCCCACCTCCTCTGGATTACATTAAAACAAATTGCAGAATTTTGTCATTTCATCCATAAATTCTTTTTAAAAAAAGTATCTCTAAAAGAACTGCAAAAATAAACATTAAAAGAAAACATAATCACAATAACATCATACCTGAAAAAATTAACAATAAATTTTAATGTCATTAAATATCTACTAATTGTTCAACTATCTGATTATTTCATATATCTGTATTTCATATATATATACATACACACATGTGTGTGCATGTGTGTGTATACAATTTGTCTTATGAAATATTCTGTATTCAAGATTTTGGTGTCTGCATCTCCATGGTGTTATTTAACATGTTCCTTTCCCATTTGTATTTCCTGTAAACTAATAGTGGATCCAGAAGCTTGATCAGATTTGTTGTTGTTGTTGTTAGGTGCCATTGAGTCAGTACCGACTCATAGTGACCTTATGTACAACAGAATGAAACACTGCCCTAACCTGCGTCATCCCCACAATCGTTGTTATGCTTGAGCTCATTGTTGCAGCTACTGTGTCAGTCCATCTCATTGAGGGTCTTCCTCTTTTTCGCTGATGCTCTACATTACCAGGCATAATGTTCTTCTCCAGGGACTGATCTCTCCTAATGACGTGTCCAAATTATGTAAGACATAGTCTCTCGCCATCCTTGCTTCTAAGGAGCTTTCTAGTTGTACTTCTTCCAAGACAGATTTGTTCATTCTTTTGGCAGTCCATGGTATATTCAATATTCTTTGCCAACACCATAATTCAAAGGTGTTAATTCTTCTTCTGTCTTCCTTATTCATTGTACAGCTTTCACATGCATATGAGGTGATTGAAAACACCATGGCTTGGGTCAGGCGAACCTTAGTTTTCAAGGTGACATCTTTGCTTTTCAACACTTTAAAGAAGTCTTTTGGAGCAGATTTGCCCAATGCAATGCATCTTTTGATTTCCTGACTGCTGCTTTCATAGGTGTTGATTGTGGACCCAAGTAAAATGAAATCCTTGAGAACTTTAATCTTTTCTCCGTTTATCACAATGTTACTTATTGGTCCAGTTGTAAAGACTTTTGTTTTCTTTATGTTGAGATGTAAGCCCTACAGAAGGCTGTGGTCTTTGATCTTCATCAGTAAATTCTTCAAGTCCTCTTCACTCTCAGCAAGCAAGGTTGTGTCATCTGCATGACGCAGGTTGTTAATGAGTCTTCCTCCAATCCTGGTGCCCCTTTCTTCTTTCTATCCAGTTTCTCGGATTATTTGTTCAGCATACAGATTGAATCGGTATGGTGAAAGGACACAACCCTGATACACACCTTTCCTGACTTTAAACCATGTGCTATCCCCTTGTTCTGTTCAAACGACTGACTCTTGATCTATGTACAGGCTCCTCATGAGCACAATTAAGTGTTCTGGAATTCCCATTCTTCATAGTGTTATCCATAATTTGTTATGATCCACACAGTCAAATGCCTTTGCATAATCAAAAAAACACAGGTAAACATCTTTCTGGTATTCTCTGCTTTCAGTCAGGATCCATCTGACATCAGCAATGATATCCCTGGTTCCACGTCCTCTTCTGAATTGTCCTTGAACTGCTGGAAGCTCCCTGTCAATGTACTGCTGCAACCACTTTTGAATGATCTTCAGCAAAATTCTACTTGTATGTGATATTAATGATATTGCTTGATAATTTCTGCATTCTGTTGGATCACCTTTCTTTGGAATAGGCATAAATATGGAATTCTTACAGTCAGTTGGCCAGGTAGCTGTCTTCCAAACTTCTTGGCATAGATGAGTGAGTACTTCCAGCACTGCATCCATTTGTTGAAACATCTCAATTGGTATTCCGTCAATTTCTGGAGCCTTTTTTTTTTGCCAGTGCCTTCAGTGCAGCTTGGATCTCTTCCTTCAGTACCATCAGTTCCTGATCACATGCTATCTCCTAAGTGGTTGAACATTGACCAATTCTTTTTTGGTATAGTGACTCTATGTATTTCTTCCATCTTCTTTTGATGCTTCCTGCATCAAATATTTTCATCGTTCAATATTTTCCCCATAGAATTCTTCAGTATTGCAACTTGAGGCTTGAATTTTTTCTTCATTTCTTTCATCTTGAGAAATGCTGAGCATGTTCTTCCCTTGTTACCATTAATGAACCAATATTGATATATTATTATTAACTAATGTCCATAGTTTATCTGGGGTCCTTATTTTTTACCTAATATCCTTTTCTTGTTCCAGGATCATATCTGGTTACCATATTACGTGTAGTCATCTTGTCTCTTTAGGTTCCTCTTGGCTGTGACATTTTCTCAGACTTTCCTTGTTTTTGATGATCTTGACAGTTTTGAGAAGTACTCATCATGTAGTTTGTAGAATTCCTTCTGATAAGATTTGTCTGATGCTTTTCTCATGATTAGACCAGGTTTGTGGTCTTTTCAGGGGAGAAAGACCACAGAGGTAAATTGCCATATTCATCACATCACAGCAAGGGCACATGCTATCAACACGACTTATCATTGTTGATGTTGACATTGATCACCTGACCCCAGCATTTTGTTCTATTCTTTTCTCAAAGTGGCCTTCTAAAAGTTCCTCAGACTCACTATTGTCACTTTATAAAATATTGCTTCTGTGATCTGGAGTTCTTATTTCTCACCTCAACCCTTCCCTTTCACCTAGTTAGCATCTACTCATCCTTTAAATCTGTCCTCATGTCACTTGATCAGAGACTCCCAGCCTGAGTCAGGTTGTTTTTGTCTTACACTTTTTAGACATGTTCTTTTGCTTTTCCTTGAACATTTATTTGCAATGGTACAACCATTAGTGTGATTATTTAAGTTTGCATCTGCAACTAAACTATAAACTCCATGTAAAGAAGGACTACGTTTTGTGTTTGTTTTTTACCCAATTGAGTAGTACTTAATGGATGCTCAAGAAGTAGGTGATGAGTAAATATTAATAAAACATGAGGAAGACATAGTATCTTTAGCAAATGGTACTGGAGAATTGGATGTTCATTTGCATAATAATGAAACAGAATCCACACCTCACACCATAAGCAAAAACTATCCCAAGATGGATCAAAGAGCTAAATGTAAAGCCATAAAACCATAAAGATCATAGAAGAAAAAGTAGAGGTAAACCTGGGAGCCCTAATTTATGGCAAAAGTAGACTATCAAACATAACTAAAAAAGCACAAACAGCAGAAGATAAACTATATGATTGGGACTGCCCGAAAATAAAACACTTATGCTCATCAAAATACTTTTCATAAGAGTAAAAAGAGAATCCACAGACTGGGAAAAAATTTTGGCTACGACATATCTGACAAGGTCTAGTCTCTAAAATTTATAGAAAACTCCAACAACTTAACAACAAAATGGGCAAAGGATAGGAACAGACACTTTAGTAAATAAGACATCCAGGCAGCCAACAAATACATGAAGAGGTACTCGTGATCATCAGCTATTGAAAAACCAAACCAAACCCATTGCCGTCAAGTCAATTCTGACTCATAGCAACCCTATAGGACAGGGCAGAAATGCCCCTTAGGGTTTCCAAGGAGCGGCTGATGGAATCGAACTGCCAAACTGTCAACCTTTTGGTTAGCAGCCGAGCTCTTAACCACTACACCACCAGGGTTTACAGAGAGCCGTTAGAGAGATGCAAATCAAAACTACAATGAGATTCAATTTCACACTGGTAATAATAACACTGATCCAAAGAAAACAGAAAACAACAATGCTGAAGAAGTTGTGGGGAAATTGGAATTCTCATACATTGCTGGTAGGAATGTAAAATTGTACAACCACTATGGAAAATGATATGGCATTTCCTCAAAAAGCTATAAACAGAAATACCTTATGATCCAGCAATCCCACTCCTAGGTATATATCCTAGAGAAATAAGAGCCATGACACAAATAGACATATGCACACCCATGTTCACTGCAGTATTATTTACAATAGCAAAAGATGGAAACAGCCTAAGTGCTCATCAACTGATGAATGGATAAACAAACTGTGGTACGTATACACACACTATGCAATGTTAAAGAATAACAATGAATCCACAAAACATTCCACAACATGGATGAAACTGGAGGACATTATGCTGAGTGAAATAAGTCAGTCACAAAAATATTGTATGAGACCACTATTATAAAAAGTCAATAAAAGGTTTTCACACAGACAGAAACATTCTTTGATGGTTACCAGGGATGTGAGTGGCTGGTGTGGGGAACCACTAACTAGATAGTAGACATGAATTAACTTTGGTGAAGTAAGAGATAATACACAATATGGGGGAGGTCAGCACAATATAATCAAGGTAAAGGAAGACACTGAAAGGTATGCAAAAGTAAAAGGCAACAACAGTAAATATTAATACATATACAATCCTGTAACAACAGTAATAATGATGTACAATACAAGTGGATACATAGATAAGAAAGCTGAACAGGTGGGAGGGTATATGGAAGTACACCCATGTACATATATATGTGTGCATTCTGCAAATATACCCATGTATGCAATAGTGTGCACAGGGGACACAGTCATGAAAATTTCTCAGCCATAACCATATACCTCCTGGGACTGAGATACTGAGCTCAAGGGCTAGGGTCTATAGTCTTGGGCAACATCTAGGTCAATTGGCATATCATAATCCATATAAACAATGTTGTATATCCTACCTTGGTGACTGGGGTCTTAAAAGCTTGCAAGGAGTCGTCTAAGATACAACAATTGGTTTCTTCCCATCCGGAGCAAAGAAGAGTGAAGAAAACAATTAGTCCAAACATGCAAGGAAACAATTAGTCCAAAGGACTAATGGACCACATGAACCACAGCCTGCACTAGCCTGAGACCAGAAGAACTAGATGGTGCCCAGCTACCACTACTGACTGCTCTCCCTGGGACCACAATGTTAGGTCATGAATAGAGTGGGAGAGAAATGTAGAACGAAATTCAAACTCATAAATATGACTAGACTTACTGGTCTTTTAGAGGCTGGTGGAACCCTCAAGACTATGACCCTTAGATGCCCTTCAAACTTGGAACGGAAATCACTCCCAGAGATTACATTAAAGCCATACAATAAAATTAAACCAAACTTGCTGCCTTCTAGTCAATTACAGCTCATAGCGACCCATACAATAAACAAGCCTAAAATGAACAATAACACCAGTGAGGAATGTACACCTCAGAACAATCAACTATAAAAAAAACCTGTTGCCATTGAGTTGATTCTGACTCATAGTGACCCTAAAGGACAGAGTAGAACTGCCCCATAGGGTTTCCAACAAGCGCCTGGTGGATTTGAACTGCCAAACTTTTGGTTAGCAGTCATAGTTCTTAACCACTCCACCACCAGGGCTTCCCAATCAACTATAGGAGACCTAAAGGGCAGCATTTGCCGAAAAGCAAACAAAGTTCAGAAGGAAAGTAGGAGCAGGAAAGCTGGCCGAATGGACATGGGGCATCCAGGGAGGTGGCGGAGGGGGAGAGTGCTGACACATTCAAGGGTTTGCAACCAATGTCACGAAACAAGCTGTGTATAAGTTGTTGAATGGGAAGATAATTTGCTCTGTAAGCTTTCAGCTAAACAATAAAAAGTTTTAAAAAATCGGTAAAACAAAATAATTTCTATGTGTGTAATAGTGCTTGCTGTAAAATTATTTAAAATCACAAAAAACTGGAAACAACCTGGACATCCAAAAACAGAATAGTTGAAAGATCTAAATATTCACTATATTGAATGTTATACAGCTATTAAAAATAGTAAGTTAGAGTTAATTTATTGACCTGGAAAGATGTTACTATCAAGTGGAAAAAAACAAACACTGGAGTTACCAAATAACATGTAGAAAATGATCCTGTTTTTGTTTAAATAAGGAAGGTGAACCTATTATAAATATGCTTGTATATGTTTCTATCAGCAGAGAGAAACATGAGAGCCTAACTATAAAACAGTTTATATTAAATACCTCAAAAGGATAAGATTAAAAGGGAGAAAAGGATATTTTTCCCTCACTTTATATCTCTGACTGTTTAACATTTACACTATAAATGTGTATTTTTGTAAAAAAAAAAAAAAAGTTGAAAACTGAATTGTTAAAAGCGGAGACAAAATCAATAAACAAAATTAATGAGCATAAAAGACATAAATTAAGAATAAATAGAAATTTCACACATATCTGATTTGTAAGAATAGAATTATTATTAGAAAGGATCTAGCAGACATTCAACATGAGTTGAACACGAATCAGGAATAAAGTACTCCTTCAAAAGCTAGAATAAGAAAGGTCAAAAATGAATAATGAGATCAGGTACTTATTCATGGTATATCAATTTAGTTTCTCAAGTGAAAATAAGTAGGAAAAAATTCAAACGATAGCAATAATAATTAGATTTGAAAAACTGTAGGAAATGTGAAAGATCTTCAAACCTAAGAAGAACAAAATGCGCATGATGAAGTGCAAATGTTGAGCATATTCATCAGATGGATAAAAGTAAAGGGGTTTGGTTGAAGAAATAAACAACAGAAGAGATGAAAATGAACAGAAGAAGAGTTTATATTGTCTATACCGAAGGTTTTTGAGATTGATACTGGATTTTGCGACTTGCCTATTGACTCAAGCAGTTAGCATAGCTGGTGCTGTACCAACAGTCACAAAACCAGGTTTCCTCTGCTACCACTGTTAGAGATCTGGGCATATGCAGCAGTAATTCCCCCCACCCTACCCCCCAACAGGTCTTACGTTACCTGAGGTCACATCCTTTCAGAGTCTTGCAACCTGGCCACAGCTTGCCTCTTAACTCACACCTGTACCTGATGCCTCTTGCTTACTGCCCTGTGGTTCTCTATACTTTCAGATGTATTGTGCATACATGTATGTGAAACCTCAACGTATAGAAGAATTAATATCCCCTGATGGGTTGTTTAGGAGCCCTGGTGGCACAGTGGTTAAGAGCTTGGGTGCTAACCAAAAGGTTGGCAGTTCGAATCCACTAGTCGTTCCTCGGAAACTCTATGGAGCTGTTCTACTCTGTCTTATAGGATCGCTATGAGTCGGAATCGACCCAACAGCAATGGGTTTGGTACAGTTTTGATGGGTTGTTTGCTTGTTTTTCCAAAAGAAGACACTAGAAGGATAAAACGGCAACTAAGTAAAATGTTATCTATAGAGGAACACACCTCATTGCCGTCAAGTAGATTCTGACTCATAATAATCAACTCATAGGACAGAGTAGGACTGCCCCATAGGGTTCCCAAGGCTGTAATCTTTATGGAAGCAGATTGCCACATCTTTTTTCCAAGGAGCGTCTGGTGGGTTAGAACATATGACCTTTCATTATCCGCCGAGCTTTTAACCACTGCACCATCACAGCTCCTT